>JAJJWW010014291.1:0-675945 GCA_023531295.1 Papaver armeniacum
ATTTTAGAAACTCTCAACAAAACAAACCTCTCCAGTGGTGGTTGGATAATCAAAATTTAATATGACATGGAAGTTTGAGTTTGGAGTAGAGTATGAGTTTTTGGAGACTCACATCCATACCCACGTCATCAATTTGTTATTATTTTAATTAATTTTTTGTTGTAAGGCTTTAGCCCACGGATGTGCAGCCCAATATAGTAGCTAGGGTTCTATTCCTATTGTATATAAAGGACTATCTATGTAACACACAAAAGCTAATGAAGGAAATATCTTTCTCTTTGTGTCTCTTTATCTTTCTCTATTATCTACTGCAAAACGTTATCAAGCACGAGCTCTTCCTGCTAATTTTTTTATTTATTTTTGATCATCAACTCAAGTGCGAATATGGTTTTTGGGTCGGTGCTTCAATTATTATTTTTTTAGTATTTAAATCAATCAAATCGTCAAAGAAAAAAGCTCAAATTTTGTTGGTTCCGTAATCAATCAATTGCACCAATGGCTGCTTGTACATTTTCGAAATCTCCATTGGTACTTCTATTTATTTATTAATTTTCTCTGCCAAAGATCTTCAAAGGTATAAGACTCCGAACCTTTATATTCGTCTGTTATGTTCATTGCCATGATTTTTTCTCTCTCTTTTATCAGTGGCTAATCATGAACTAAGTTTTAGATTTGTACGATGAAGTGTTTGATTGAACCAAACCATGATGTGGTCTATGAATTTTTCCCTTTTCCTGTTTTGATTGATAATATATATTTTTTTTAATCATGATTTACACTACTTAATAAGAACTTGGTTGTCATGTTGGTATCTTTGTTTGATTTTATGCTTGACTGCTATTGATATTTTATACCGCTTGATTATTATTTATTTTTTCTGATCCAAGTGAAATCTAGATCTTGACTGATTTAAAAAAAATAATTAATAATATAATAATTTTTTGTTTTTAAATTTTTGGTACTACTTTTGTAACATACGAAGCTGCCTTTAGTGCTATGTATAATAAATACTTTAATTGATTGATAGCATGTAAATGTCTGATCGATTTTGGAAAGAAATAATTAAAAAAAAAAAAAAAAACTGATTTTTTTTAAAGCTATGTGTAACATATGCATGTGTATTTATTGCGCGTTTATTTACTTTAACTCCCTAAATTTCGGTTAATTAAGTTATAACACGTGATAGATCTTAATAAGCTAAAGATTATTATTTCTTTCCTAATCTTAATAAATATTTTCCTAATTTAGTTATCTAAATTGTGTCTAGCTAATAATAACTTTAACCATAATCCCGATTCTAGAGAGACAATAATTCTCCTAATTATCTTCCAAAATTTAAACAACTAATTCCTAGTATAGCAATTATAAAATTTAAGTAACTAATTTCATAATTGACAAAAGAGAATAATTATATCTAGCTAAATTTCCTAATCGTAACTCGTAAATCATGAAACACCACGATTAAGGAAGACAATTTCAATTGATAACAAATCAATCAGCAAACAATAATAAAAATACATGCAAAAGAGATATTAAAAATAAATAAAAATTTGTTTCTATCTATATATACATGGATTGACCACTCCCAACACTACTCCATAATTCACGTTACCACTATCAATGTCAATTTTGTCTAACTAAATATGAATGAGTAAAAAAAAAAAAAAAAAAAAAAAAAAAACACCAAAATAATAAACTCCTAATTATGTAATTAATAATAAAAAAAATAACACCCAATAACATGAGGTTTAACCTCTCTAGTTTTATGCCCTTGTTAATTCCTTAATTAATACTAAGCATGCCTAATTAAGCCAATTATCCACCTTAATTAATGTCTAATATTTATTTAATGAAGACGAACCAATAACAATTGTCAGAAATATTTTCATAAATACATAATAAGGTTTGCCAAGAGAAAATCTAAATCAAAATAGTGAATATAATTATGATTGTTGATCATTAAGAGTTTTGGTTTTAGTGGTATTTTGTTCTCTTGAATATGATATTGGTTATAGTTGAATGGTGTCTTTTGTTTAATTGGTTGTACCAACTCAATTCCAATGTATTTATTTGGGGTTTAGAAGTACTTGAGCACCATTATTGTGTACTTGATATTTTCTTTCCAAAATTGAAATGTTCCGTGGGATGCAATCCACTGGCTCGACTATTAAGAGTCGGTATTTTCAAAAGCTACGTTGCAGATAAAATCATATATGTTCCAAATTTTGTGGAAGAAGTCACGAAAGATGATATGAGTCAGAAAATTTCCATTTCTCTACTTCATCCATGATACTAACGAACCAGTATATGTTGAAATATGACAACAAGAGAACTACTTTTAGTAATCTATTCAACCTAAAGTAAGGGGTTGACATGTGTTGTGAGATTCTCTTAGCCTGTTGAGATAGAGAAATTTCTCAAATTAAGCTAAATGTAGCAAAATTGAAAATGGAAAGAACCCTGAAGTAATGAGGGTTAGACGTACCGACTCATATAAAGCATGTGAAAAGGGACATATGTATCATGAGACAAAGATGTACTTTTTCCTTCGGTAGTAATAATACCAATACACAAGTATCAACCGAGTATGGGATCAGCTAAAATGTAATTGTAGCTCCCATCATAAATGAAAGAGTTGGAAATGCACCTGGTCATAGGTATTGGTATATACAATGTAATGTGTGTATCATAGTAGCAACCAATTTTCACATCAACTTTAATGGAAATAAGAACTTTGCCGGCCCAATTGACTATCTTATTGAGTTGAACTAGATCCAATGTCTGCGCTTATGGAATGAAAAGTACATCATTCCCACGAGACATAAATTCTCTATAGCAATTAAGATATATCCGGATGAAAAATATATCATCCCCCCTGAAACGTAACATATTTTCACTCTAAAGTACTTGAGTTGAATCTCACTTTTGTTACTAATAAGGCCACAACACTTATTTAATATCTCAAGATTGAATGTCTAATAGATAGTGGTTTTCCTCCCACCAGCTTAAGGAATTTAAACTAGTTGTTGAACTATTTCCTTATAATATGACTACGAGGATTGGATCATCGAGCGCAACACTACTCAAAATTTGTTTTCAAGATAGAACAAAGACGTCACAAAATCTCTATATGTACCGAGAGATAATCACACCTTGTTAAATTCCAAGGAAACCCATGCAAATGGATATCATGTGGAACCTGACTGTGATGATAATGTAATTGATTGCATATTTTATAGTCCCTAATGTATTTGGAAGGAAACATACTTTAGAGAGACTAATGAGTCAATTTAGTGAAATGTAAATCACTATAGTATTAATTTGGATTATTGAATCCATACTGACTCCGACGATGAAATGTTAGGAATTGACTCATACAGGCTTTGGGCATAACCATAAAGCAACTTTGGTTATGACATGATGATTGTTTTGAAAGAACTCGTACAAACATCACTTTATTTGAGTGAACGAAAACGGGAAAAATATTGACATAATGCGAAGTGACGACATATCTCACAATAAGTGTTTTCTAAAATACTAGATGCACCACCCCCCTTCTCGTTATGCTTTTAAAGTAAGGAAGCACATCACTCATTTTACAAAGCCTATTGTAAAAAGGATTGAGACCATCCAAAGATGCAAATGGTAAACAACCTATATTACAAAGAAAACAAGGTGAAATTTTAAAAAAATATTCATGCAGAATGCGGACCATTAAAGTGACTTATGCTCTGGTGAATGTTTTGACATTTTGGAATAGTTATAGTTCCCAAGAAATTTGCGTCTAAAAACTCCTAGCACATATTACATAATGCAAAGTGCAAAGGCTCACCACCCTTGTTAATGCTAGAGAATTTACATCAAAAGGTCTTGATGAATATTGCATGTTTAATAGGATCAATATAGAACATCTTATACCCAATGGTCTCGCAGGGGCTACCATCAAAGGTTACATATGGTGTCTAAGGAATAGGTTATGCGTACTAACCTACCTTTTATTACTTTGGGGATATGCAATATTACGCGCATCTTTACTTAATTCGTTTTAGACCCCAATATTAGTCAACCTTTTTTGCGTACCAGTTGGTAACTGTATTTAAGCCTGAAATTCGTGTTCATACGTATTTTTGGTTACACTATACATGTGCCATTACGATTCCACATCGTACTATGATGGGTCTTCAAAACTGTTAAGTAGTTATGTTGGAAATGAGTTCCCAACAATTATCCGTATTTTTAAAACCTTTGGCAGGAGATCTCTTACCGCTAGATTTACGAATTGTCATTTTAATGAGATAGTCTTCTCGTCGTTAGGGGGAGATAAGAAAACGTATTTTCTAAGGGAACGACATGAATTGTCGTGGTGTGTTCCCATTGTGTCTCATATTGATTCTTGTACTCCACAAATGTAAATGTGAAGTGACAAAGAATAATCGATTTTCAGAATGTACACTGATGTCGCTAAAGTGACAAGATCACACATACCAGCTGCAAATATTCCTGTAAGGTTAGAAATCCTCAGTATGGGGTACACCATAGACTAAGGTGTTGCAACTACACTTGGAAGAAGTGTAGTTGAGGCCGTGGCTCCATAAAGGAAGATGGAGAGACTACCAGGTTCAATCAATGCTCACCTAGAAAGGAAGTAGATGAGTAAGGCACAACCTAATTTGTATCATTAATGAAATCATCTCATTTTATTGTCTCTGACTATGTCCATGAATCAATACTGGAGGACGCTCCGAAGTTTTAAATGATTCTAGAGAAAAATGAAATCCTGATGGATTATGAGTATGCACATGAGTCAATGGAAGGATCATGCGTGCGCAATAATGATATAATCCATAAATAGTTGCTCCAGAAGTAGAGCACAATGAGATCGAACCATGCTTTATTTTGATTAATTTCAAATAAATAGCATATTTGGCCTACGCAATCCAGGTAGAACTTAGATCTTTGGAAAATATACGGGTATTTGGTGTGGTAGTGCTAACCAACCAAGTGTAAATCCAATGGGACATACATGATTATTTGTCATAGAGCACAGTGGGAATAATGAAGTCTCAAAGTATCAAGACTCGCCTTGTGGCGCGAGGTTTCTCAGAAAGCCCTGGAATTGTTATATTATGTGTGTGGTTGTTACGTATCTCTGAAAGAATCAAGAGATAGCAGATATTTGCAAAAGTGCATGATGGCCTTTTGCTTCCAAACTCGAATGACTCTAAACCACGGAGTGTGCTTGTAGTTACACTGGAACACTCACTTATTGATTTAAACAATCAGACGGATGTGGTATACCCGTCTAAGTGACTATTTGATTGGGAAGGGATAAACAAGTAAGGTTTCGTGTCATACGTATTAAATAAGTTCCTGATTCAGAATTATAGCTATCTATGTCGACGGCATGGACATGATAAGTACTCTTAATGGAATAAGAGATCTTACAAACTATTTAAAATCTGAATTTGAGATGAAAATCCAGGGAAATCTCGATCTTATCTATGTTCTAAACTAGAAGAGCGAGCTTGTGGTATAATATTCCACCAGTTTGCATATGTCCATTGTCAGGCAATTTAACAAGGACGTGCATGTTGCTAGCACTCCCATGATTAGTCGAGTTTCAAATGTACATAAATGACCAATTTGTCTAAAGGAAGATGAGGAAGTTGGGTCGGGAGATGAACTTTCCTCATCTAAGTATAATAGACGCATTATTGTACTTAACATAATGTACTCGACCAAATGTTACATCCTCAATGAACTTGTTAGCTAGATATAGCTCAGCGCCAATTCATCGTCATTGGAATGGTATAGTGAATGTAATCATGTGCTTAAAAGTAACCATTGCCATAAATTTGTTTTATCCATGCAAAGACATAAAAAGGAATGCTAACGAAAGTGCAATCCAAAGGTTGTTGATAATAAAGGAACAATAATCTCTTCTCCAACGAAAGTAATCAGGGGGAGATACGGTAGACTATTTTCTAGGTCATTACCGATATTCAGTTTCGAAAAGTACATGACTAAAGGAACATTCTAGAATAACTCTGAAAGTAATTAGTAGGAGATTTCGACATCAGGGAGAGTATCCAAGGATATGATGTCGACATAATTTACTTCGAAATTGAAGCTGTGTTGTACTCTTTTTCCCTTCGATAGAGAATAGTTTTTCCCAAAGGGTTTTGTTACTCGACAAGGTTTTTAGCGAGACAATACTAAAAACATTAAGTATGTTGAACGTTGAAGACATAAAGATTGCGTTGATATTACTGATAATATCTGAATCAAAGAAATGAAATGCGATAGTCTGTTAAGCAACGTAACTTCCAGAATCAACAACAAGGTCTTATAAACATCCAATTCACCAAAGTACAGTGTGATAAACTCCTTTTGACTGCATTAGAATAATGAAAATTGTCTGACATCATGGGGAGCATCTAATGGTGTGTTGAACTATTTTCCTTCACCGAGGTTACTTTTTCCCACAGGGTTTTGTTACTCGGCAAGGTTTTTAATGAGACAACAACAAACACCGGGAATGTAATTTCCCAGCTAAGACTATTGTCTTTCCTACAAGGATTTTCTTCCTTAGAAGTTGTGAAGCAACTAGTCAACTTCAACGGAGCAAAGTGATCATTTGCAACGGATCACCTTTACTCGCATCTGTCACGTTGTACTCTTTTCCCTTCGTCAAAGTTTTATCCCACTGGGTTTTCCTTGTCAAGGTTTTAATGAGGCAACGTATACGCATCCAAATATGTTCTAAGTTTACTTATTGTACTCTTTTCTTTAGTTCAGGTATTGTCCCTCCAGGTTAGCCTGACGAAGTTTTAACGAGACAACTAACTTAGACTCGACGATCTTTGAAGATCGTATTACATGTGATGAACTACATGTAAAATACGAGGCAACATGTGAAGTACTACATGTGAAGAGCTGTACCAAGGTTTTGTCCCACTGGGTTTTTCCTTGTCAAAGTTTTAATGGAGCAATTGTCTTAGACACGATAGTCATCAAGGAGAGAACTACATTTGAAGACCTACATCTGAAGCATTGTATGTGAAGTACTGCATATGGAGTTTTATTGGACCGCACAAGGGGGGGTGTTGTAGGGCTTTATCCCACGGATGTGCAGCCCAATATAGTAGCTAGGGTTCTATTCCTATGGTATATAAAGGACTATCTATGTAACACACAAAAGCTAATGAAGGAAATACCTTTCTCTTTGTGTCTCTTTATCTTTATCTATTATCTACTGCAAATTTTTTTTAGATTTTTGTGAATTATTTTTCTATAAATAAGCCACAACTATATCAAAATTGATATGGATACAACTACCATTGGAGATGCTTATCAAAACAAGATTTGTATTTGGATTCTGTGTTATTAAATACCTTTTTTTTTTAGGTCTCCAGATATGATAAATACTCATACTCACTAGCAGAGACCATACAATGTTTTTCTCTTATAAGAGAAACTACATCACTTGGCATATCATTGCCATTCCAAAACTCACTAGCTATACTACCAGTCCTAGCCTTTTTTGCTAGATGATCCGCTACTCCATTTAGATCTCTAACAACATGAGTACAGACCCATGATGTAAAAGCTCTCAATAAAAACTTACAATCCTTAATAATATTGTTATTTGTCCATCTAACAGAGCCTACTCTTCCATTTATGGCATTTATTACATTTAGATTATCTCCTTCCAGTTGCAGCTTTGACACTTCTTTCACTTGTGCCATCTTTATTGCTTCATATCTTTCTCTGACCTCTCCCGCTTGTTCTTTATCATAAGCTGCGATTGAATGGTTCTTTGCTCCAACACAGGTCCCTGCATCAGAAAAAGCTATTAGACCACATCCCATAAGATTAAAATCTTTTTGAAAGGATCCATCAAAATTAATTTTTATAAATCCATTTTTCTGGTAGACTCCAACTTGCAGTTCTTATACGCTGAGTACCACAAGTACTATTATTATTTTGTTTCCTGTGAATACTATTCCAATCTGCAATGTCACTTTGCACCTGTCTTTTAAACAAATCTACCTGCACTTGCATCTTGTCAAAAACTTTTGCACATATTAATTTCCAGACATGCTATAACATAAAACCAGCACACACAACAAAAGTAGAATTAATTTGTCTATTTGCTGGTCCGTTCTCACACTAGGATTCTATCCAATCTTTTAAGTTCTTACCATTATTCATCCCTGCAAAAACACTATTCACATCAGCATACATATTCTTAGTAACATTGCAATCTAGCATTAGATGATGTACTGTTTCAATATGATTGTTACAAAGAGGAAAATTTTTATCAACATGTTGAACATACCTGCCTATATTCCCATTCACAGCAAGACAATTATTGACACACTTCCATAGGAAGTGCTTAATTTTTGGTGGCGATTGAGTTTCCAAAAAGCTTTCCAATTAAAATTCCTTGATTTGGACCAAAAACTCTATCGATTTACAACTTTATACGTTGTTTTCACGAGAAAACTCACCATTGTCTACTGGAGTCCATCTAAGTTCATCCATTGCCTCTAGAGGAATCTTAATCCCGTAGATGTTCCTTACAGGTTTCATTATCAAAGAGAGCATTCAACATAGAGACATTCCAATCATTAGTAGTTTGGTCAATTAATTGATCTACTGTACTAATATTGGCAGACATAAACTATGAATTAACCAAACCATTTATACCTGGCACCCACCTATCCTTCCAAATTGAGATATTCTTACCATTTCCAACCTCCCAACAGTAGTTCTCCATAATGACCTCTAAGCCTCTACATATGCCTCTCCAAACCCAAGATCCAGATTTATCATTAACATAGTGAAGAGGGTTGTGGTCATGGAAGTTTTTATGTTTGAGAATCGAGCCCATAAAGAATCAGGTTCTTTTAACATTTGCCAAGCAAGCTTAGCCAAGAAAGAGCGAGTTTAGGTATTCAGTTTTCTTGATATTAAGTCCACCGTGGACAATTGGCTTGGCAACATTGTCCCAGCCCCTAAAGTACAGACCTCTGTTGTTTCCTTTCTAATTCCAGAAAATTTTTCTCTGGATAGAGTCTAGTCTATCAGTTAACCTTTTGGGCATTGGGAAAACAACAAGATGGTGACTTGCTAGAGTTCCTAAAGTAGTCTGAATGAGAGTAGTTCTACCATATTGATTAACACGTTTACTTTTTCACATTGCTAGTCTTTTTTCAAAGCTACATTCTAAGTGACCAAAAGTTTCCATTTTGTTTCTCTGAATTAAGAGTGGCACTCCTAAATATTTTTCTTGTAGTCCTAACTTTCTAATCACTAGGAATACTAATCAGAAAATTATTTTCTTCCTCAGTAATACATGGTTTTAAAACTTTAAGAAACTCTCTAGCATCAGGAGGCTTAGTAGATCTGCTAATCTTAGAGAAATGGTTTTTCAAATCAGTAGCAATCATATCTCTATCTGTTAACCAAAGATTAAGACTGTTTTGAATGCAGTCTATTTGTGTTCTTTTCTTCCTATATTTAACTTTTTCATGAAAATATTTGGTATTTTGGTCATTAAATTGAAAGAATATCTTCCTTTGCCCTTTGCATATAAAAATCTTGTTGTACTTTGTACTAGTGTTTTAGATTAGTTTCTATTTCAAGAAAAGATGGTCTCTAGACAATCCATGTTGTTGGGCATCATGAAGTTGGCCTTGAAGAGTCCGAATATGAGAATGAATATTACCAAAAACATTACTATTCCACTGACTTAGAGCTATCTTAAAATTTTTCAGAGAATGAACATGTTTAAAAGCAAATGAACCATTTACATCAGCATGCCAGTTATTTGAAATTATGCTCTTACAAGAATTATCAGACAACCAGCATTTGTTAAATCTTTTAGGTTTTTTGGTATGATTATCATTCCTAGAAGTAACCATTAAGATAGGAACATAATCACTTCCTAAGCAAACAAGATGATAAATAATAGCATCGGGAAAGAAATTAGCCCACTCATCATTCACAAGAGCTCTTTCTAGTCTTTCTAGAATAAGGGAATCTCCACTTCTTCTATTGGTCCATGTGAAAATATTTCCTACAAAATTTAAATCATATAAGCCTAACTCATTCAAGTGATCCTTAACATCATCTAGATGAGTCTGAGATAAAGGGTTTCCTCCACTTTTTTCTTCTCTTCTAATAACAAAATTAAGGTCACCAATTATCATCCAAGGAGAATGATACCTATTAGCCAGATTGCCTAAGTAACCCCATTGAGCATCCCAATCAATATCATCCAAAGCACCATACATACAATTCAATAAAGTTATATCACTCCTATCATCCATTCTAACTAAGACAGTGATGAAATTATGATTCATATCCACAAATTCCACATCAATGGCATCTTTCCAGATGAGATAAAGCCACCAGAAACACCCACAGGGTCAACATATAGATAATTAGGATAATTGAGACTCCTAGTATAGTTAGCCATTTTTTGATTCCTAGTTTTAGTTTCAGAAAGAAACATAATATCAGGATCATTGGATTTAACTAATTCCCTTAGGTGTTTCCTTGTTACCTCATTCCCAAAACCTTGAACATTCAAGCAAGGATCTTATTCTTGGAACTATTATAGATTCTAAATCTAAGAACAAAAGTATGAAAATGAAGAACCCTAATAATACAGGTTTCAACAAAGCCTGAATTGAGATCAACCAGAACCAGGATTATAAAGCAGTAATTGTGACTACAAAAACCTAATAAACTCAGTGAATCAAAACAATTAAAATTGGGGGAAAAAGTAGGGTTTAATAAAGTTACCAAAGAGTTTGCAGACCCCCATGTTGATTATGTGCCATTCCGGTTGCATAGTTGAGTTATCAATGGCCCTCTCTCCAATATGAGTGTGTTGATAGTCCATATGAAACTCCATTAAGTTTCTGTTACCGTCAGATCCAACATCCTCTATAGGAATATCATAATCTTTATACATTGGGTTATTATGAGTATTTGAAGGAATTGGGTTTTGGGTATTAGGAAAATTTTGAGTTTATTCATCTCTGGATCTTTTGTTCTTCCTCTCATCTTTTGCATCCATATCTTCAATCTGGTGAGAAACTTCTTTCCCGTGTTTTTTGTGCTAAATAGCAAATCTAAATTGCTATCGGCATCCTCCTCAAGGATATAGGCAGCCAAAAAGGCTTTCCCTTCTTCATTTAGGCTGTATTCAGCAAATTGTGCTTCGTCCATTGCTTCCACTCTATGCTTTTGTAAAAGTCTGGCATAGTTTGCATCCATATGATCGACGACAAAACACTCCTTACAGATTTCATATGGTTGCATATAAAAATGATATTTAACCCAAACCTTTTATCCATTAGGTGCATAAGACCATCCTCCTCTATGCAAAGGTTCCTTGAGATTAACTTCCACATAGACCGTATTAGTCACATGCCCTCGAGCCATTCTCCTTCTCCATTCTGGGAAAACTCTTTTGCCAATATCCTTGCAGATATCATTAACCATCTTCTCATTTAAGATGATTTGTTTTAGATTCTTCAACCCGACACTCCAGATTTGGGTAAGAAACTTATGATCTCCTAGTGGGATATCGGATTAAGTCGCTTTAGACATAGCAAATTGCCATTTATCGACCAAGGACCATTTGAGATAACGCCTGTCGTGAGCACTCTTTCTTTCAAATCAAGAGAAACAAGTTAGTTCCCTTAGATATTTGCCGGGTAGGTATCTTCGTAGCTTGTCCATCCGAGACTCGATTTCCTTTCTAACTTCTTCATGATTCAAAGGTTCCTTACGGATGATCTTACCCAAGTAGGCTGAAAGAGAATTCTTCTGCTGCATCCTTCACCACTTTCGCAGAGGTTATGGTTCTTCTAATAGTTCTTGATGAACCTGCTTCTATATTTGTAGCCTGCATTCTCCTTGAGATGTTCTCCATTAGTATATGTTCCTTCCTTGTACCAGGTTTGATATCGACCTTCCGCCTTATAAATATGGATTGCACTAGGGTTTTGTATTATGGTAGGATATCTAATCGGATTATAAAAGGAATGAATATATTCGTAGATATTTTGTTTACCAGAATATAGTTTTTCATGCCTGTAATCCATAATTAACGAAGTTACAGTTTTGACCAAAATTTGAAAGCTATCAAGGAGGGAAATATGCCCGTACCTAACGCTGAAATTTTTGGTAACAAACGCCAACGATTTGACTCGGTAGAACCATTGCTTCTGACCTATCATTTTTGAAACGATACTGGATGATGATCTGTGAGGAAAATGGATCTGACGAGATGTAAAGATATGGATACATACTCAAGCAACTTTGAATCACAATGATGTTGAAAACAACACAACTATCGGAAGGCAAGCACTCTTGCGATAACTCAAGAGACCGAAAGGATCTTGAATCCACTCATCGGTTTTCACAAACCGATAACATAGAAATCAACTGGAAATCTGCACGAAAAAAATTAGCAACCCATTAATTTTAAATCTTCTAAAGATTAATAATATTAAGAAATCCAAGAAGAAGAACTTTAGATTACTTCAACAAGATAATCTCGAATAGAACATGTATAAAGGAAATATAAACATACACTAAAAACATAAAGATCAAAGCTTCAAAACAAAGAACAAACCAAAAATGTAGTACATAAAGAACTACATTAACCGGGGGAGATGAACAGTAAAACAAATCAAGATAACAAGAACTTAAGAAAATCACTGCATCTTAAAAGGCAATCAACACGAGGACTTCTCAAGAGATGCTCTTAGCTAGCTAAAATAATGAATCTCTTTACTAACATTAATAAAAATGTCTAAAATTAACTACATGTAGCTACCAATCAATGCACTCGTTATTGCCATAATTACTAATCAATCAAAATAGAAAAAAAAAATGATTTATATTTTCAGGATATATTAAGAGCATAATCAATTAACATTTATTCTTTAATTTTTTTGGTAACCATAAGGATACTCATAACTAAATATTTTTTTTTATATATAAATTAAGTCCTAATCAATCAAAATAGAAAAAAAATGATTTATATTTTCAGGATATATTAAGAGCATAATCAATTAAGATTTATTATTTAATTTTTTTTGGGTAACATAAGCATACTCATAACTTTTTTTTTTCTGGCTCTTGATCTTGAATTGTTTTTCATTCTTGTTCTTCACCATCTGCTCAACAGGGGAATGAAGTAGAGGCGAGCACGGTGTTGCAGAGGTTTTTTTTTTCAATCTCATGTATAGTTTTAATTAGGGGTTTGATGTATGGCAATTTGAGGTTTCACCCGTTTTGAAATCTTAAATTCCCATCCTTTGAGACCTAATTAATGATATTTGGTTGTTTTGATATACATTATGCCTAGAGGTTCTCAGTCTAGCCAGGGGCAATGTTTAAGTCCCATTTCTCAGGTGCATGATTCCCAATCTGGTAATGTTTTTCTTCAATGTCCTTTCAATGGTTTTGATGGATGGAAGAATGGTATAAGAGGCAATGGTTTAGTTCAAGTTTCTTTTTTTAAGCATATCAATGATAGACATTTTGCTAATGGTGTAGAATTTGATAAGTGCAGGGACAGAATTCAAACTAATGGTGTAGTCTACGCTTTATGGTAGGATGCTCTTTCGCAGCTTAAGATGTGGCTGTGTACGCAGTGTATGCATCCCTATGCTTGGAGGAAGTGTTGCAAGGCACATGGAGGTGTTACGATTCTGCCCCCCTTCAATGGTAGAGATGTGGATTTCCTCATTCATGGTATAGCAAAACCAAATGAAGAGGTAAGTCTTTTTGTTCATGAAGATATTTGTGTGGATGATGAACATAGATTGCCTTGTTTGGATGTTGCGTTATTGGATAAAGTTTTTAGGTCTCAAATTCGTACTGTTAGGCATATACCTGCTAAGTGTAGGCTTAGTTTCTGTAGGGCTTTTAAACATACTATGGATGGTGTTATTTCTAATCCTATGGATATATTTTCTTGGGTAAAGTTGCTTCTGTTTCCCATATGTATCCTTAGAAATTACATTCCTAAGTGTAGTATTGAAGCGAAGTCCAGTGTGAGGCAGAAATTGCAGTTTGTTTCAATAACTTCTGCCCTTGCTCAATGGCGAGAACCAGATGGGTGCTTTAAGTTAGTTCAGAAATTACTTGAAGACCATGAGTTCTTATCCAGTCATCCTTTACCTTGCAAGAAGTATAAGCAAGAGGACTTCAATTTGCGGTTATGTAGAAGGAAATTAAGTCAGAGAATATTTACTGCTGCAATTAGAGTTCTTAATTATAGTGGTGTTTCTCCTTGTAATGAAGATACCTTGGCAATTCTAAAGCTTAAACATCCCGTTGCATCACCACCAGTAATACCCTTTGCCTCCATTGAGTCCGCTGCTTTTGTTGCTAACAAAGATGTGGTTTTAGGCAGGATTAAGAGCTTCCCAAAAGGTACTGCTTGTGGAAGGGATGACCTTCATGATCAGCATCTCTTAGATGCTTTGAGTGGTTCTGTTGCTGCTGTAGCCGATAATCTTCTTACTTCCATTACTGCTATTGTCAATCTACTGCTTGTAGGTAAATGTCCTCCCTTACTTGGTGAGTTTATTGAAAGTGCTCCATTAACTCCATTACTTAAACCGGGAGGAGATATTAGACCAATTGTTGTAGGAACCATTTGGAGAAGACTTGTTTCCACGGTAGTTACTTCCGCAGTTATCAAGGATATGAGTGTTTATTTAGGTAATTATTAGTTTGGTGTTGGTATCCCTTGTGGTAGTGAAGCTATATTACATTCAGTTAATCGTATTTTAGAAGCAAAAGGGAAAAGCAATTTAATGTCTATGTTATTGGTGGATTTTAAAAATTCTTTTAACCTTGTTGATAGAACAACTATGATTTCTGAAGTGCGCCGTAGATGCCCCACTATATCTAGGTGGGTTGAATTTTGTTATGCTTCTCCTTCTAGGCTTTATTATGTCACATCTACTTTGTCTTCGGCTCAAGGAGTCCAACAAGGTGATCCACTAGGACCATTACTTTTTGCTTTAGCTTTGCATCCTCTAGTGAAGAATATTGCTGCACATTGTTCCTTGGACCTTCATGCCTGGTACCTAGATGATGGTACTATCATTGGCGATACTTTGCAAGTCTCTAAAGCTTTCCAAATCATCCAGTCCGAAGGTTCATTTCTTGGTCTTCATCTCAATCTACAGAAAACTAAAATTTTTTGGCCTACTATTGATGAAAGAAGTCGACTTGAAGAGGTTTTTCTCATAGAAGTTTCGAGACTAACCGAAGGTGTTAAACTTCTTGGAGGACCCAATCAGTTTGAGTCATCAGTTTTGTAGTGATATTGTTCTTGATCGTGTGAAGAAAACAGTTAACTTGATGCATGTCATTCAGAGTTTAGGGGACCCCCAAAGTGAGCTCTTGCTACTACGTAATTGTGCAGGTATGTCCAAATTATATTTCACCATGAGAACTACTGCACCAATGTACCTACAAGAAGCTCAAGTAATTTTTGACACTCATTTGTTCAGTTTTATGAGACGTTTGATTGCGAATGATGGGCCTGGATATGGTGTATTATATCACAGGCTTATTACCTTGCCTATCCATGATGGTGGTCTGGGCATATATTCTATGTCAGACACCATTCAGTATTGTTACCTTGCCTCTTGCATCCAATCTAAGCAGTTTCAGGATACTCTCTTGCGTTATTCTGATATATGTAGCGATGGTTCCAATTACCAGCTTGCTTTAGACTCTTTCTTCAAGGTATGTCATCTTGATTCTGCCTCTTTCAACATTGAGTTAACTGCCCCCATCCTATGCGTTTACTGGCAGCTAAGTACTTTAATGTTGTTGAACAAGAGATGCCAAATCTATATAACATGTCAGTTAGGGATTTAGTCTTATGGTAGTGCAATAAGTTCCCACATGCTTAGGATTATTTGCTAGTTGTGCCTATAGGTGGTCTTGGACAATGCATTGGTCCTCGATAGTTTTGTGCCGTTCTTTGTTATCGTCTTGGTATTCCACTCTTTCCAGCTGGGAGTTTTTGTTGTTTCTTTAGTCGGGATATGGATTTGTTTGGTGACCATGCTCTTCACTGTGCACACGAAATAGGTTATAAGTTTCGGCATGATTTGGTTCGTTATGTTTTGTTTGATATATGTTCTCGTGCTGGCATACACGCACAAAAAGAGGTGTATTTGGGTTTGTTATCAGCTGAAGGTGATGCTTTAAGGCCTGCAGATATTCTCATTTATAATTGGGACACAGGTCGCGATGTGTGTTTAGATGTAACTGGAATTTCACCTTTTACAGGAGGTGGAGTTAATACCTTCGTACCAGGGCAGGCCGTATGTAATGCGGTTTCAAGAAAGCGGAACAAGTATCTTGACAAGTGTACTACACATGGTTACGGTTTCGATACTATAGCTTTCACGACGTTGGGCATGATTACGGTTTCGATACTATAGCTTTCACGACGTTGGGTGAGTTAGGTGATGAGACCGTGGATTTCTTTAAGAGAGTGAAGCATTTTGTAAATAACCATGATGTAAATGTTAAAATTGGTGATTTTTTTTTTCATAGATTAGGAGTTACTATTCAAAAAGGTGTTGGCGCCCAATTAGTTGCTAGGTTGCCGACAAGTTATTTGTAGTCCAAACTTGTAAAGAAAATAAAAATAATAATATTTTTTTTATTAATCAATTAAGCTTAAATATTATTTGATTTTAATTAATGGATAAAGAGTATTACATTAACTAGTTGGAAGACTAACAAGCTAAGCTCCAACAACATACTACTACATTAATTAACAGGTTTTTGTGCTAGCCTACCAGCGAGCCTCATGGGTAACCTAGCCAAGGGAGCCGAAGCGGATAGGGGGCTGAGATTGTGTCACAAGGGGGGAAAACTAACTCTACCTTCCATGTTAATTTCTGCAATATTACGCCATTGGGGACTCGAACCTGGGACCTCCTGGAACGCATGAAACTTTGGGGAATGGGGATGACCAGCTGAGCTAGATACCCGTTTTTAAAATCCGAATAAGTAATATGTAAAGGGTTTATATTAAAATCCGAATAAGTACTATGGAAAGGGTTTTAAACGCGAAAATCATGTTAATAAAATTACGGGGTTTTACACTATTAACCATTTTTAAAAAGAATTTCGTCCCGAAATTCAAAACCAAGAAAAGTATAAAGGTATTACAATCTAAGGGCATTACATCGATTGTAGTTATCCATGAAACATAATGTACAAATCTCTTTTCCTTTTGTATAAAATATTATTTCCTTCTTTTTTAGAATACATATTGACGGTGTTGGTTGCGAATGCTTTGGGTAAGTTGCGTTTAGAATAAATCATGTAGTTTTTTGTGGTGTATACCACTTTGACTATTTTAGTATCACACCGTAGGTAATTTAAAAAAAATAAAAAAATGTTGGTAATTTTCAAAAAATATATACATATTCTTATAAAAAGGTGTAGTTTTAGTGAATAAAATATGTGTAATATTAATGAACAAAATATAGACGTTACGTAACCGATAATATGGACGCTGGACCTAAGGTTCAAAAAATTTATGTGTTGGTATCAATCGGTCCTATATATACCCACTCATCACTATTATAAAATCATATCTTTTACACCAAGAAAATCCTACACAAAACTTTTGATTTTACTCAAACTACTTCAAAGATGGCTCAATCTTATGTTAGTCAGGAAGAGTTTACCTTTTCGAAACTTGATACTATACTACCCGTCTAGGGATCAAGAACGAATGCAAAATGGTATTCCAAGAATGAGTTAATATTGTCAGAATATTCAACGAAACTTCTACCCTAAAACCGATAACCTGGATAACCATAATATTGGATTTTTCTGTCTTTTTGTAACATTAAGCAATGCAGTTGATGAATTCGTTGTTTTAACTTTCAATGTGAATCGATGTCAACTAAGGGGTGAAACTGATGATTAAATAGCGAGACATCTGGATGAATGGCGTATATGGAAAGGAGCCGATTTTCATTGATAGTTATTTGAAAATACACATTAGTGATATACTCAAAATATAAGTCATGACATCAACAAATGGCACAATTATCTAGTGTAAGTGGAGTTTGATAAAAATAAATAAATAAAACAAATGAATAACTTTGTGTAAGGGGATTGAGAGATTTCAACCCATTTGTGTTGATGGTTATTCAATGACCTTACACAGAGCATTATACTACTCAATGAAGGCATATAAACTTGATTTTGTGGGTACCCTCACGAAAGTTAACTTTTTGTAAGGACTCAATTTTCGTTACAAAGATAATTTCAACATCATTAAGGGGATGAAGAGATTTCAACCCGTTTGTGTTGATAGTTACTCAATGACCTTACGCGAGGAATTATATTACTAAATGAAGGCATATTAAATTAGATTTTGTGGGTAAATTTATGTAAACCCTCACGAGACTTAACTCGTCCACCAGTATCACCTGGGGGTTCAAAGGCTTGCTGCAGTTGGTAAGTTGATCGTGATTCCTCCTAAAATAAGTTAGGATTACGAAATAAAACTACCAACGATTGTTCAATAAATTTGTATTGTCTCCTATAATCTTTCAAAAATAAAATAAAAGCATTTGAAAATACCTATCAGTGATATATTCAAAATACAAGTCGTGACATCAACAAATGGCGCAATTCTCTAGTGTAAGTGGAGTTTGAGAAAAAATGCAAATGAATAACTTTGCGTAATCAAGGACCAAGGTGTAACTAAAAAAGGTCAAACAAATAATTTGGGGAAAAAATACATAATACCCCGCTTTGAGGAGCAAGGTTTGATTCCTCTCCATAACAAAGAAAGCAAGGCATAGTTTTTGGAATTCTAGCTCCTTAATGATCATCAATTGAACCTAAATATGATATTAACCAACCTTAAACCGAAATCAGAACTTAACACTAGAATTAGCATACTCAACAATACAAAAAAACAACACAATATGCATCAAGAACACTACATATATTTCATGCTAAAACAAGTTGAGAACAAGGAAATAGAAACACACAAGACGCTTGACTTTTCATGACTTATTTTCATCTTCTATTTCTTGACATTACTTCATGATGGATGAAAATAGATTTGCTTTTAAAGAAAACATGCGAGGCTAGAAGAGAGTCTTAGTCATGCTTTCCACATGTCACTACCAGCTTTCCATCATGAGTTGGAGGACACCTCATGGCTACATTGGACACCTCATATGACATGTCAAGCTAAAGGGCATATCATGCTTAGACTTAACCTTATCTAGCATAAACCATAAGCTAGACCTTAAAGCAAGATTAAGCAATAAACAAATAATAAGATTACAACAAATCATGCTTACCTTAAACTAAACAAGAATTACCTTAATCATATGAGATTTCTTGCGCAAAACACAAAAAAAGTCTTAACATCTCCCCCTTGTTTGAGCAGCAAAACCTTTTTAAAACTTTTTTATGCTAGTCTCACGCTCGAGGAAAATAGCACACTAGCCTTCGAATATGGAGACTCGTCCCTTTTATTCAAAAGGGGCAAGCAGTTTCTACAATCAGAAAACTAGACGGCCTATTATTCCCAAGTAAAAGATTTTATTTTTCTACAAAACATTTTTATTGGCTTAACTTTATGCCAAAAGCAAGGTAAACTTGAAAACTTCATTTGGCTTAACTTTATGCCAAAACTGAATTGCACTTGTAACTTTATTGGCTTAGATTAATCTATACAAGCAACACAATTATCCCAATTATCTTGCTCAAATTAAGTATTATGCTCATATTCTAATGAGACCAAGAACTTTAGGATATTAATGATATCGAGCAGAACTATATGTCTCCTACCACAGACTATTTTATGAGCATAAACCTTACAAGAATGATAGAATGATGATAAAAAAAAGCTACAAACATCACTCCCACTGAATTTCAGATTCAAGCACAACATGGAGTAAACATGATGATGAACCACACACATCTCAGTCTCACTGAAATTCAGATACAAACACATGCTTATTATTACTTTATAGAGCTATAACATAAACCAGATAAATAGCATGTCAATAAGCAAAACATGATGAAAAAACTATAAACACACGCTTCCACTGAAATTCAGATTCACACAACAAGAGAACAAACATGGTGACAAAATCATAAACATCACTCCCACTGAATTTTAGATTCAACTACAACACATACATGCTTATTGTCACTTTATATATCTATACAAACAAACCAATAACATCTTAAAATCAAAAACAAGACTCGGTATCATCGCAAATCACCTTTGGGAAAAATACAACATACATAAATCCCAATAAGTTTAAGATTAAATTCTCATATGGAAATCTTTCACTCATATGAGACTTGATTCACATCAAATTTCATAAGCACAAATTACCTTTGGGCAAGATTCGTATTTATAATTTCTGAATGAATCAAACAAACCACCACAATCATATATATTCTCATTAAAACACTTCCATATACTATCAAAGTATCACTTCGGCAACATTTAGTCGAGTATTGAAATTTACAGATTGTACAAGTTACATTTTTCAAAACAGAAAAAAAATTCGACCTTATGCTTGTACGAAAAACACCATTTTCGTAAGGCCAAATCCATCGCAGATGTGAACAAACCTTGATAGTGATATAAGAGTCTTCTACAACTGCTCCAATACTTGTTATGCTTACTTTATAACCCCACACCATCAAGTATGAAGTACCAGATCACCGCATATAAGAAGAACTATAACTTTAGATAGAAAAACAGTTCAAACCCTCAACCTTACAATCATTCTAACTAAAATGTAATAGCTGGGGGAAATGGAAGTTGCATGTTGGAATTTAAGCTCCTTAATGATCATCACTTGAACCTAAATATCATACTAGACAACCTTATGTAGAAATCATAACTTAACACTAGTATTAGATACTCAACAACACACAAAAACAACACCATATGCATCAATAAGACTACATATAATTCATACTAAAACAGGTTGAGAACAAGTAAATAGTAACACACAAGACAGTTGACCTTTCATGACTTATTATCAACTTCTATTTCCTCACATTACTTCATGATGGATTAAAACAGATTTGCTTTTAAAGAAAACATGTGAGTCTAAAAGAGAGTCCTAATCACGCTTGCCACATGTCACTTCCACCATTCCATCATGAGTTGGAGGAAACCTCATGGCTACATTGGACACCTCATAAGACATGTCAAGCTAAAGGACATGTAATGCTTATACTTAACCTAATCTAGCATAAACCTTAAGATAGACTTTAAAGCAAGATTAAGCAATAAAACTAACCAAACAGATTATAACAAATCATGGTTACCTTAAACTAAACAAGAATTACCTTAATCATATGAGATTTGTTGTGAAAACACAAAAAAGTCTAACCATAGTGTCTCATTTTTCAGCGAAACATGATGTCTCGTCTAAGTTTTGCTTAGTCCATCGTTCTCGCTTTTAAGGAGAGAGAAAGGGAATATCATTATCATCCAGAAAATTTCTTTCTAAGAACTAGCTTTTAAGGATCACATATATCTCATTTGCTAGACAATAACCCATGCCATTTATGTCTCATTTACTAGACAACAACCAATGTTGTAATGACATGAATTCAATAATAAGGGATGATCCATGGACAATCTTATATGGACACTATGTTACAAGATTTGATCCAATTTTTCTTTAGAGTCCAAATAACAATGAATTTGAAGTCAATACTTTGGTGATATGTTTTTCTTATGAAACTCGACAATCCTACAAAAATGAGCATAATCCGAGACGTATAACACCACCACTTACCACTTTGAAAATCAACCGTTGAAAATTAATGGTCGAAATTAAAATTAGTAGATGGTAATATTTGGTATCTCGAATTGTGCCAATATTGGTAGGAAACTAGAGTTTAATATGAGGAACGTATCATCCAAATATAAGCTTCAAATTCATTGTGGTTTGGACTCTAAAAAAAAATTAAATCAAATCTTGTAAGATAGTATCCATGTAAGATTGTTCATGGATTTTTACCGATCAAAAAAAATAAATAAATAAAAAAGTAAAAGATTGTCCATGGATCCTCCCTCTTCAATAATAACAATTGTTTCGAAATTTGTTTAGGTGCCCAGAGCTACTTTCAATGACCCTCGGATTAGCAACTAAATTTCCTTCCTAGTTTGGGGCCTAGGGAAATTATTTTGGGAATAGAGGAAAAGGAAAAAAATTGGATTTAAATATCAAATCAGGGTCACCCCTTATCTAAGTGTTTTACCTAATACCTAATCTACCCCTCACTAATCATGCTTAGTGCTTAATTATAATTAGTAAATTCGTAAGATTTTGATAAATGATTAGTGTGTAGTTTTATTTGTATTTGGGTGAGTGAGGTGAGAGTATAAGGAGGGACAAAAATTGAGAGGGAACTTTTTTTGGTGAAAATGGAGGATGATTGTGAAGAGAGAATTGCTACTAAATCTTTAGCTCAACTACAACAAGAAGCATATCTTCAATCTTCTGATAATGACAACAACTCACAATTGCAAGTATTTATGGAAACAACACCCTTAGATCATGATTTTTATGAGCATTGAGAGTTTCTTGAAGAACCTACCCAAGAGAGTAAACTAGTTCAACATACAAGCACTCCCGATACTCGGGTAAAGGTGTCACTGTGTTGAAAATTTGATTTTTTTTATTTGAATCCACCATTGTTGCAGCTGAAATAGCTCGGTGCCGGCATGGACGTAGTATGAATACAATGCCGACATCACCAATACCGGCATGGTATTTATACTATGTCCATGCTGGCCCAAAATGTCCCCCATTTTGAAAGGCAGGCCGACATTGTATTCAACCGAAAAAACCATGCCGGTACAAAAGTTACTTTTTACCTACAGCAAAATATTGTACGGAATATGCTACGGCATGGTTCAATTCTAATGTTACCATGCTGGTACCGCATAAAAAACATACAGGAAGCAGTGTCTTCCAAATCTAAATACCGGCATGGTTTATTGATTATCGACCACGCCGGAACATTGTACCGGCGTGGAACCGTAGATAACGAGCATGCCGGCACCTCTGTTTCCGCCGTTGATTTCAAATGAAATTTTTATGCCAGAAAGCGTTTCAAATTTGGTCTTCATTTTCGGTTCAGTTCGACCATGCCGGAACTGTTGTCTGGCATAGTATTTTTTTTTTTTTTTTGGAACTAATTTATTTTCTTTTCATTCGATCCTTAGGTTGTGACATATATTGATCCAACAAATGCAAGACCTCTTGGTCGGGATACGTCGGAATACTATAAAATGCCTCTGGTATGTTACCAAAGAATACTTTTCACCTAGTTTCTTGAACTTTACTAATGGATTGCTTGTAATGAACTTTATAATCTCCCATTGTTGTCCTTATGTAGGGAATAAAATCTAAAATGGAAGCAATTGCTTGGGCTAAAGAGATGGCTCTTAAGAACATGTGTGTGTTGGTGAGGAATACCCAAGGTTCAAAGATTCGTTTTGAGATGGCTTGTGAGAGAAGTGGGGTATACAAGGAGAAGAATAGCCACAAGAGAAAGGGTTATGTATATCCAAAGAAGACTAATAGGGTATACAAGACTCGTACGAGGAAGGATAATTGCCCCTTTAAGATTTTATTCTATTTAAGAGACAAGGTCAATGAATGGGATTATACGGTGTGGTTCGGCCGTCATAACTACCCGGATCCGGAAGATGTTGTTGGTCACTCCGTAGTTGCGAAGCTAAAACCTCATGAAATGGAGGATGTAAAGAGATTTACCAAAGCATGTATCAAACCAAGACAAATTCTCAGAGGCTTTAAGGAAAAGGATCGAACGAACGTGTCTTCTCTAAGTACAATTTATAGTGCACAAGCAAGTATTAGAAGGGTGGAATGGGAAGGGAGGAGTGTTATGCAAGAATTTGAGAAGATAGTTTGGGATCACAACTACACGCGTATCATTAAAAGAGGGTCGGACAAAAAGCCCCTTCAAATATTCATTTCGCATCCTTTGCTTGCAAAATTGTCTCATACATGTAATGGTGTTCTTATGATGGATTGCACCTACAAGACAAACAAATACACTATGCCGTTGTTCAACATCGTGGGGCAAACATCGGACAAGGTATCATTCACATTGGCTTGGTGTTTAATGGAAAACGAGAGGGATTATAATTATAATTGGGCATTACGACAATTAAAATTATTCTTCCGGGAAAATCATCTTCCGAGGGTCATCATAACCGATCAAGATGACGCATTAATGAATGCAATATCCTACGTCTTCCCGGATGCACAAAATTTTCTATGTACATATCATATACGTCAAAATGTGGTAAAATCTTGCCATGCCTTGTTTGAACCCACTAAGGCGGATATTAAGAAGAGAATGATTGTTCAACTAGAGGAAGACGTTCGCAAGAACAAACTATCACCCGAAGAAGAAGAAGATGAAAGAGGCAAGATCAAAGAGAGAGTGGACAAAGAACATGAGGAAAATCATAAAAAGTTGTTGGAATTTCAAAGAGATTGGGATAAAGTGTATTGGTCTCTTACCGAGGATACGTACGAAAAGAATTTGGACAAGTTTATTGCCAATTGGAACAAAGTTTATCCAACTGCCGTCTCGTATAGTCGGAATCAATGGTTGGATAAGTTCAAGGAAAAATTTGTGCGTGCATGGACAAACTGGTATAGACACTACGAGAATGAAGCAACTAGTATAACGGAGTCCGCTCATGGGAGATTTAAAGATCTCATCGATTCTATCCAAGTAGACGTAGTTACGATCACCGAGGCAATGGAGAAATACTTTAAGAGTGATATCTATAGGATCAAGAAGGCTTTTGAGAAAAGCTCAATCGAAAGGATGACTTCATATCTTCAATATGGTAAGTTGCTCCGAGGAATAGAATTCAACGTCTCTCATTGGGCAATAAAACATATGATGAGAGAAATGCAAAAGGAGATAAACTACGACAAACCGGGTGATGTGTGTATTTGTCCCGACATGTCTTCATTGGGGCTTCCGTGTCGTCATATTCTTGTGAAGTATGAAGAAGTAATACCTATTGAGGTTATCGATCCATTTTGGAAGCAACTATCTTTCACCCCCCCCCTTACGGAAGCTCCCGGACAATCACCATCGGATACGAACGAAGCAAAAGAATTCTTCGATGCTTATTCACGTGGAAACTCGGCTAGACGGAAAGTCTTATTGAGCCAATTAAGGCTAATTACTCGCCCATGGATAGCACAAAGTGAAGAGCCAATAAAGGGAGATCCTCCCGATAGACCACAAACCAAAACGACAAGGACAAAACAAAGGAAAGAATTAAAAGAAATGAGTCAATGTGAATGTGAACTCGAGGCAAGTAAGAAATGAGATCCAACCGCTTGTGAGATTTCAGAAGCAAGGTTTACGGAAGCGCCGGTTCCAAACAAAATGGGTAGGCCGAGGAAGGAACCTCTATCAAGTCAACAACAAACGGCGGATTCCGTATCCACACCAAAAGACGTTGGATCGGAGGTTCCAAAGAAAAGGGGTAGGCCGAAGAAGGTACCCACATCGATTGAACAAGAACAACAAGCCGAGGAAACGGATGCCACACCTAGAATCGATGTATCAGAGGTTACAAAGAAAAGGGGTAAGCCGAGGAAGGTACCAACATCAAGTGACAAAGAACAAAAAGTCGAGCATGCAGATGCCACAACTAGAGTCGATGGATCGGAGGTTCCAAAGAAAAGGGGTAGACCACCAAAGGTACCAACATCAAGTGAAAGAACAAGAAGGTGAGCATTCCGAAGCCACACCCATAGTTGATGGAGCGGCGTTTCCAAAGAAAAGGGGTATGCCGACAAAGGTACTAACATCAAGTGACAAAGAACAAAAAGTTGAGCATTCCGAAGGCACACCCATAGTTGATGAGGCGGCGGTGCCAAACAAAAAGGGAAGGCCGAATAAGGAACCTACATCAAGTCAACTACATCAAGGTGAAAATTCTGAAGCCACACCAAAAATAAGTGATAGCAAAGGTAAGCGACCCATATCTAGTCAACAACAACACGATGGTGACAACTCCGTAGGCACGACCAAAGTTGATGTAGTTTCGGTTCCAAAGCGAAGGGGTAGGCCAAGGAAGTATCCACTCCTATCACATATTGAAGACATTGGAAGTGTAGAGATTACAGAGGATGGATTGGATATAATTAAGCTAAAAATGGTAATATGAAGATGTTTAAGGATCCCACAACAGGTAAGCCTTATAGACATTATCATACCAAAATAAAGTCTTATGTAGAGCAACGTCCTGAGGTTATTCGCGAGTATATTGTATATACGGATGATGTCGATGGAGATGGAAATTGTGGCTATCATGTCGTGACCTAACAATTAGGAATATTTGAGACGGCGGTTAGTAAAGGATGTCACCATGCCGATATGCTAGAATGAGGATGGTCGAACAACTTATGAAAAAGAAGAGCTTTTATGAGCAATTGCTTGGTGAAGGAGAGGGGTTTGATAGTTTTTATACTAAGGTGTTAGGGCCCGAGCAAGAGATGAAGTTCCTTCCTACTCAATATTGGATGCCAATGCCGGTTTGTGGTCATCTAGTGGCGGATACATTTAATTGTGTTATTTATTTTGCCACCACCATACAAGCAACATATACACCAAAGTGGCAAAAGTGCGAAGGATCTCTTAAGAAGAGAATAATTTTTTTGGCGTTCGTGAACGGTAATCATTTCATTATTCTAAAACTCAAGGAAAATTGTCCATTGCCACGTGTTTGTGGGATGACTAAAAACAAGGATATAGATCCCAATATCTGGAAGGAATGGATGGCATTATATGGGGAGAATCACCAATTTTGGGATGTGTTGGCATTATCAATAAAACCTCTCCAAGAGAAGATGCAATTTCATATGTGTGGAAGCGATGATGAGTAATTTGGATATATGCGGTTCACTAATACGCAACATTTTGTTTTTTTTTGGAAGTGTGAATTGTAAACATTAAATCATATTTTGATGCCAAGCCGGCATGATTGTGTTTCAATACTACAACGCCGTAAGCTGGTGCCGGCACAGAACTAATCTTTTGAAACAGTGCCGGGATTTCAGAAAAATATCCAGAGAATTTAATAAATGTGCCGGCATTGAAATTAAATTACAAACCGTGCCGGTACTCTGACAAAAATATTTTGCGCCTGGAAAATGCAGACTACCGGCATGGTAGCCAAAAAAACTTCAATGCCGAAACTCCGTAATTTCTGTGATTTTGAAAATTCAGAGTGCCAACATTGTTTTTACCATTTTCGACCATGCCGATACTGTTAGAAGAACTCTGAAATTTCCGTGATCTTGAAAATTCAGAGTGCCGGCATTCCAAATATATTCCGGCAAAGAGGTATTTTGACACTGATTTATCAACATAATAAATCAAATAACAACACTAGATTGTTTAAAAAAACCATCTCCAAAGTTAAGATGTTCCAAACTGAAAACAAATCAAACATAAAAAAACCAAAACAAGCAAAGAGTTTAGCAAACACACACAAACAAACACATGTTCCACATTGTTCAAGACACACAAACAAACATAAACCAACAGTAGATTGTTCAAGACCTAACTAATAACATAGAAGAAACGTTAACAAACATCTTCGATCACTCGGTCCTTGGCTTCTTATGTACCATTTTCTTCCTTTCGCCCCACAAGTCTTTTGCCTCTGGATCTTCAATTTTTTTTATCTTTTTCTCGACCGTCTGCATTTATTCCGGGGTCAGTATAACTCCTTTCTTGTTCGCAGTTAAAAAAAATTCCCAATTTTCCTAGCCGCTGACGTTGTTGTCATATTTTGAACATGTACTTAGTATTTATACTTATACAAGTTGATAGATATAGATTAAAAGAATAAGAAGTGATCAAGAATTATGTACCAACAAAGTAAGGGTATTTTGAAGTGCGCGAACAGTTAATTCATCTGGAGTGGTGGAGGGAGGTTATGGTTGTGTTGGCACTTATATATTGGTTGGGCGTACAATATAAGGATGCGAGTACCTCAAATGACCTCCAAGTAAGTGTGGTTCGGACTCATAACCGTTTTCCGCCAATTCCCAACCAACCCTATTATTTCAGGGTAAAAACTGATTCTGCTGGAAATGGTAAATTTGGGTATGCCGCCGAGAAACGAATCTAAACCCTAAACAAATGCACTGCACGAGAGTACTTTAGATTCGAGAGATCAATTTGTACAATTCTGGCCTAAACCAAGAAATGGCCATTCCAGTCTTGCTTCGATCACAAAATGAAGGAGAAGGGTTGATCTTAGGGAGGGAAGTGAAGAAGGTGTTGAGATCAAAGTGGTTAATTCTGAAGGTATGGTTGTTTATGACTTGTATCAAAATGTGGAACTTGCTTGAGGAATGTAAGCTATAAGTTCTTGGTGTTTTCTGGATACTTGTGTTGATAAACCGTTGTTGGTTGAAATAGGTTGAAAATCTATTTATATAAGTCATAGTTGGATGCACCCTGATCTCATAGGAAGTGGAAGTAGTTGAGTGATGGAGAAGTGGGGATCGTGTAAAGTGTTGAAAACCACGTCCCTACTATGAGGGGAAGACAGGTCGGTTTACACCCACTACTTCTCTGTTGCCACTAACTGTCCGCCTTTCCTGACACTTTCTCATAATGGGCGTGTTGCACGCCGCACGCTGTAGACCGCCAGAACAATACCCTGATGAACATCCCCCAGTTTGTGACATGTTTGATATCTCGAGTATTTTGTAAAAAAATATGCAGCACGCTTCTGAGTGGGTCTTGCCTGCAAGACCTAATTATTTTGACCAATCACGCGCAAGATAGGCGGCGGGCGATCATTTGTTACAAGTCAAGCCATGAGACTTGCGGCCGGCCATCTTGGATCAGCTGCCATGAGCTATCCATGTACATAAAAGATGTGGTGGTCGGTCCCTATAGGAGAATTAGGCTAAGTCCTATGGGCTAGATATCTAGCGGCTAGATTGGCCATCCACGTCAGCTTGGGCAACCTACTAACCCCTATGGCATGGCGAATCTAGCAGCGAAACGCTGAACAGTACAGTGTTTAACGCTGAATAGTACAGCGTCCAGGTGAACGCTGAACCGAACGGCGTTTGACTTGGTCAGCTAGTTTGAAAACGCCGAACTGTTCAGCGTCCCAAAATCGGGTTTTCTATGGCGCAGAAGCCCCTTCTTCCTCAGTTCTTCCCATTTCATTTTCCTTCTCAAACACACCCGCAAATGGATTTCGTAGATCAGTGATTCTAGACGTTTATTTCTCAATTCCTTCCGTGGGTTTGTACTCCATCAATTTCTTGATCGTTTGAGAGTATTTTCATTCAATTCCGTCCACGAAATTGATTGAGGTAAGGATTTAAAATTTTAGGGTTTTCTTCTTCTTGATATTTGATTATGATGAAAATTTGATGAAATTGATGATTGATAGTTGATATAATGCATGATTTAGATGATATGTTTACCTGATTTAAATGATATGTGATTGAAATTGATTTTTAGAATTGTTAGGGTTTAATTTGATTATTTGTGATGAACAAAAATGAAATTGTTGATAATTTGATTATTTGTATGATGAACTGATAATGATAATTTAGTTTGTATGGATGAAAATGAATAATAATGATAATTTAGTTTGTATGGATGAATTTATAATGATCATTTAGTTTGTATGGATGAAAATGAATGACAATGATAATGATTTTTTTTTCATGTAGTATGGATGAAATGCTAGATGGGTTGGATATAGTTTCATCATGGAAATGTGATAGACATGTATGTCAAGATGTTACGAAAGACCCTCGCACAGTAAGCTTTAGAGGTAGTTTCAAAGATATTGAAAAGTATTATAATATTGTAGTGCAAGATAATCCGGTAGCACAACAATTTTGTGATAATTGTGGCTTTTCCTCTCGTTTTTGAGTTTGATTTCGCCAATCGGGATAGAGCCTTAGTTGAAGCCATAGGCGAGAGATGGTGGAAAAGTACCAGGAGCCTTCATTTTCGGGAGTTTGAGATTGGCATCCTTCCTTTAGATTGGTACATGTTAACGGGAATTCCCACCGGTGACCCTAGTAAACGACCGTAGTTATGCCGCAGATTGGGTAGTGATCTAACATATCCTCGCTTTGGATGATTTGTATTTTTCGGATATCAAAAATCATGGTACAGGGGACTCTAAGAATTATACATTTTCCTTAATTGTCTTGAAAAACTACATTGAAAGTAGAAAAGGCCAGAATAATATTGAATGTGCAGTGACATTGACACGAGCATTCTTTATGTGGTGTTTTGGTCATTTTCTTCTAGCGCATTCTCTTTGGAAAAGTAGATAAACGTTGGGTTTTGTTATTTGATGACTTGAATAGAGTTGGGGAGTATGATTGGGGTCTAGCTTCGTTAGGTAATACCTATAAATATCTCGACGATTGGTCAACCAGGGGTACAAATTTAGTTGGCATGGTTGTGGTACTTGAGTATTGGTACTATTACTACTTTCGCAACATGCAACCCTTGATTTTTGAGTCACCTTCTGGTCATTATGATGTTTTCCCAAAGATTTTTCTCTTCAAGAAAATTAGGATTGCATCAAGGAAGAGAGGACATCGAGAAGGCCAAAAGGATACTATGAAACACTCAGTCAAAAGCGCAAGAATATAGATTGACACTAGAACAAGGGAATCATGTATTTGGCAACCATGGGCAGAGAGTCGGTATGCTGCGGGAGACCAATATGAGTATGCACTAGAGGTATCCAAAAAGAGAGTTCTTTTTTTTAACTTTGAAAAGCGCACAAGAGTTAGTTGTTACTTGGCGGAGAGATTCCCGAGGCAGATTACAGGTGAGATTGTAGTCCCGGCAAATCCTCCAAATTTGGAAAAAATTGATGAAGATGATATTGTAGTAGAGGTCAATGACTATTATACAGTCACAGAGGATCAATATAACACTTGGTGGACGAAGAAGAGTGTTGGACCTTATGTCACTGAGTCATACCATGCACAGAACGTCGATGAGATAGCAGTGGGTAGCTCAGCTGTTCCTCGCAGTTTGTTTCCTAGTCACCCTCCTCCTGACATGATGTCACAGACATATACCTATCACACACATAATGAGCCCCCATCACAACTGCCGGAGATAGAATTCACTTTACCATTTTCCAATGAAGCCGGCGTAGAACGTCAAATACCAGTTCCAAGGGTTCCTTGTCCGTATAACTTTCGGGAGATGAATTTGACAATGGTAAGTACATTTACATTTTGTACTCATTTTCATTTTAAGTTTCTTGAATATTCGACTAAATTCTCTAATTTATATACTTGTAGGAAGATTGCTTTAGGTTTATGGAAAAATCATGTTCATACCAGCTTGGATCTCGTCAAGCCGCATGGGACGAGTCGTACAAATTGGTTACAACTTCATGTTCCTCATCTGGCAGATCTACATCTTCTTCCGTACCATCTATCCATGCTCCAAACAATCCAAATGAAGCTTTTACATCACAAGACCTCACATTAGGTGGTTCATATGAATGGGATATGGGTCAAGGATTTTACACTCCTAGGGTCGAAGATGGAGCTACTACATCACAACAAGGAAATGCACAATATCAACAAGGAGGAAATGAATTTACCGATGCGTTGTTGGGGGAAAGCGAGCCTAACATTGTTTATGATACTCAGTTCAGCCAACAACCCCATAATTTCTTTTGACCTGAATTAAATTACTTTTCGTAGTGTTTATGAAACCATATGGAGTGTTATACTTTTAAGTACTATTTATTTTTATGGAGTGTTTAAGTTTTTTTATTTTTATGGAGTGTTATATTTTGTTTATTTGTTGTTCATGGAGTGTTATATTTTGTTTATTTGTTGTTTATGGAGTGTTATGATTTATTTTTATGGAGTGTTTTTAAGTTTTTTTATTTTTATGGAGTGTTATATTTTGTTTATTTGTTGTTTATGGAGTGTTATGATTTATTTTTATGGAGTGTTTTTAATTTTTTCATTTTTATGGAGTGTTAATACTTTATTTATTTGTTGTATTAGGTACATTATGCAGGGAGCATTGAGAAGAATTTTGTTTGGCCTTCCGGATGATGTCGATGATATTGAGACGAATGTTATAGCAGTGGCTACACTTTTGGAGACTCAGAGGAGGCGGGGAATACATCAACCCGTCCCGAATGAAGTCAAGACCCGTCAGACAGTGCACAGAAAACGTGTAGATGCGGATGCTCGTATGATGAGGGTACAGACGAAATCCATACCGACGAAGACCAATATGACCCTCAAGGAGAAGGTGCATTTTATGAGAATGGAGAGTAAATTTCATATAAGTAGACATTTTATGAGAATGGAGCCACAATACCCCTTTATTTTAATCAAGCACGCTTTCATTAATAAGTAGACATTTTAATTAGTTCTTGTAAACTCCATAATACTCTTTTTATCACTTAAGTACGTTTACAATTACATTACATATTTAACTAGAACTTCATATGCATACGTCTTCATAATACTTCTTTGGTGATATTCCATACTTCTTCATAATACTTCTTCATGCATATGCTTCATAACCAAGTATCTCCAAAGCGGTGTTATGAATGAACGGCATTCTATGATCCATTTCATATAAAGTCATAGCATCCTCACGATTACCATTTGATGCCCTTAATGAAATGACAAAACGCTTGCAATTACACTTGATGCTTGATAACCGAGTTTGTAGTTGTTTTTTGCATCTCTCATTAGCATTACCATTGATTCTCACAAATTCTTCAACAAATTGTCCCCAAAAGGAGTTGGTTGTTATTTGAGTGTTGTTAATTGCACAATAACTTCTCACCAAGTCATTGTCTTCTTCAATTGAGAATGCAACCATGCTTGAATGTTGAATTGACAATTTTAGGAGAAAAGAAAAGAGAATGAAACTTCACAAGTTTGGGGTGTGGGGATTTTGAGCTATTGTGTTGAGTTTATATAGAGATATGAAGTGATGTGAGTATGGGCTGAAAATGTAGCCGTTTGCCGGAGCGCCGCACCAATGGGCTTCCAGTGCCAAACCAAACGGCATTTGGCATAACAGCCGCGAAATCAAAAGTAACCGTTGAAGATTCAACGGCAGGAAATGCAGCGCCCTACCATTCGGCGCTACGACGCCGAACCAAACGGCGCTTTGGAATCTCAACCATCAGATCAAGATGACCGTTCCATTTTCAACGACTCAGATTAAATAGTCGTTTAAAACCACAACAGCTATTTTTTCAAGCTTCCCTATAAATAGAGGACTACTTCTCCTTCATCCCTCACGCCAAAATCAATTGATTATCTTCTTCATTGATTTTCTTCCTCTTCTTCACATAGTTTTGTTCATACAAAATTATGGCACACTTTAGTACAATAGAAGAAGAGGAACTAATTTATGGTTGGGTCATAGCAAGCAACGATCCAATTCATGGAGAAGATAAAAAAGGTGCAATATTTTGGAGTAAGATTATTGAAGAGTACAATAAAAGAAAAGGTCCCAATGGTGTCGAAAGAGATAAAAAAGCATTGCGAACAAAGTGCAACACAATAAGAACCGAAGTGAGGAAATATATTTCATTTGTTAGGCCCTACTTCCGAAACAAACCTACGGGGATGACCGAGGCGGATTATGTAAGTACCTCAATTTTTTTAATGTTTTCTTTCTTCCATTTTGTTCTCTTACTTTCTTTCTCTAAGTTTTTCCTTTTATTTTTTCCCCAGTATCATCGTGGAAAACAGAATTGTGAAGCATCGACTGGAAAACTTTGGAGGTACGAATCGGTTTTCCAGATCCTGAAGACTTATCAACCCGATTACAACCCGGCGGTGAATAATGATGATGGAGTCGGTACTTCCACTCAACCTAGTCAACAAACTCAAGCTACTCAAGAACATGAAGATGATAATATGTATGAAGATTTGCAAAATATGGCAAGGTTTGGTAGCACTTCATCTACTCATAATTCTGAAACCTCGGACATATCAAAGAGAAGACGCTATTTCAAACAAACCGATGATGTTAGAAGTGAAGGTAGAGATCAAGCAAAGAAAAAGGCTCGTGAGGCTAAAGCATCGCAGAAATCAGATGAAAAAATGGATAAACTCATCGAACTTCTTGAAAACGCACAAGCACAAAGAGAGGCCAAATATGAAAAAGAGGAAGAGTATCTAAGGAAGAACATGGAAAGATCTTCAATCTTGGCACAAACGCAACAAAGAGAATCGGAAATGAAGATCCTACGACAACCCTTAGATGAATTACAAGAATGTGAGAGACCCATCTACAAAATATGGAAGAACGAGATTTTAGCCCGTTATGGTTTGAACCTTATCCCCTAAACTAAAGTGATAATTTAAGTTATTTAGAAGTAGGATTTCAATTTCAATGTACTTTTTAATGTTTTAAGTTATTTAGAAGTAGGATTTCAATTTCAATGTAGTTTTTTATGTTTTAAGTTATTTAGAAGTAGGATTTCAATTTCAATGTACTTTTTAGTTTCTTCAAAAAACATTGTAACTTTGTTTTGTAATGTAATGGAAGATTACAAATTCTCAAACGGCTACATTTACTTTGATAAATTTCCAAATTTTGAAACAAAATACGATTGAAACAAATTGCCAAACATGTAGAAATGGAATTCTGGAAAAAATAGTCGTTAGTTAAAAAAAGGGTCAAGCGCTGGATGGAGCAGCGTCGCAGTCGAACGCCGAATGGAACATCGTCCAGCCTAGCACCTAACAATTCGGCGTTATTCTCTGGAATATTCGTATAACGCCGAATAATCCAGCGTTTGTGTCACTTTTTGAGCGCCGCACTATTCAGCGTTTCAACCTCGCTGATAGTTGGACTACGAACAAATGCTAGGAGAGAGAAGTAGCCAGATTGAGTGTTAACTTTTTTCCCACACTTTTTTCATGATTTGCAACATTTTTTGGCCAATCTAGCAGTCCAATCTAGCCCATAGGACTTGGCCTTATGGCTGGTAGCCATTTTGACTTCATATTGGTTGGCCCAGATTAAATCTAAACCGGTTAAATCGGCTAGCCAAGTTGGATGGCTGAGATGATTTGCGGAAGTTATTGGTTTCCGCTAATTTATTTTAGACCCTTGTAGGCAGCGTGAATAGCCTACTTTGACTAGCAATTGTGAATGCTGGTTGCGGGTTAGGAGAATTCTGATTGGTTGAAATAATAGAGGGCCCGAACCAAAACTGCTGTATAATTCTCATACGAACTCGGATTTTGATGATCCGCCCCTCCATTCTTATCAGAAAAGAATTTCCTATATTTCTACGCTGGAATATTTAGGTTTGGAGCTCGTTTAGGAGGTGAAAACATCCCGACAGTAAAACTCAGGAAGAATTCAGGAGGAATTCTGTCAGTTTTCAGCCATGACCTAGCTCGCCTTTTAAGACGTATCTTTTAGCTCGTTAATCCGATTGATGTGATTTTTTAGTATGTTATACTAGACATCCATACGAAACTTTTGGAATATAGCTCATGTCCATATTCTTTAGGAATTACTCCCAGATGTTCGGCCAACCTTGGGTGACCTTTTGGATGTCGTTCAACCTAGTTAAATCGACCAATAGGGATCAAGATATTGCGCAACGCAAAAAAAACTTCCAACTTTAATTTAAAAGTGTAGGTTGCGCATTTAGAGAGTTTTGATTGGTCGATGGGAAATTGGGGACGACATGCAGTTATACGGGGCGGGACGATCGGCCATGGGCGGCGCCGACTAGGGCACGCCGACCGGTCAGGCGGAGTGGTCGCGCCTCCTTGCGCTGATGCCTTTATTTGTCGTAACTTCCCTTTATTTCTTGTTTTCCAACTTTTGGTAGGATCCTGCTCCTACTAATCCATGATGGATTAATTTCCTAGTTTTCCTAGGTTTGGTCTCGACCAATAGGGATCGAGATATTGCGCGCCGCAAAAACCTAATTTTTGTAGATTAATCTCGACCAATAGGGATCGAGATATTGCGCGGCGCAAAAAACCTAATTTTTGCAATTTGGGTTTAAAAATTGAATTTTGCGAGCTATCACAAAATTAATCAAATTTGATGAATTCTGTGCGCTGACACAAAAATTACCAATTTTATTCTCATAGAGCAGCGCAACGTGCCTCTGATTAAGTAGTTTCATGCAGATCTCAATCCTAACACTTCAGGAGATTCATGCTACTCGGCTGCGAGCGAACATTAATCGTCATGTCATGTCAACATTAAGAGTTCAACCGGGGAACATAGCATAGGAAAAATACTTAGCAAGCCATACATTAGTGAATAATGCAGTCGGGAGATTAAATACTCATTAGGCTCTATACTAGTGAACAATTCATCTAGGAGCTTGAGTTTCAATACAATATGAAGAGAGGCATATGCACTCATCATATTTTGATATATTCTTCAAATTCCTTGCAAAATATAGACATATCAAGGTCTACTACTTCTGATGCCGGGTCAGGTAGACAGACTTTTACAATTTTTTCCCTAATCTAAAAACCACCATCAACACCTATCCAGCACAAGTTGTCGTTGTTCCCTTTCCCTCCAATTTGCTTGGCATCGAGGAAAGTCATGAGAGAATTTCTGATAAGATGTATCCATTAGACTTTTCTGCTTGTACCCAAGTTGGCGCATTACACGGCGAGGGTTGTGCATAACAAATCCTTTGGGATGAAATAAAGGGCCATTGTAAAATGAAACATTGTCACGCCTTGCAAAGTGAACAAATTCCTTGCAAAATATAGACATATCAAGGTCGGCATTCCTATACTTTTACAATTTTTTCTAAGCTAAAAAAATAACATCTTTGACAAGTTGTCGTTGTTCCCTTTCCCTCCAATTTGCTTGGCATCGAGGAAAGTCGATAAGATGTATCCAAAGACTTTTACCTTGTACCCAAGTTGGCGAATAACCTTTGGGATGAAATTTGTTGAAACATTGTCACGCCTTGCAAAGTGAATTATTCAAGGTATGCTAAGCATAGATTTGTCACGGGTTTGCAACTATTGATGTGGTCTTGCATTCTATATGGGTCAAAAATAACATCTTTGGAAGCGAGGAATTGAGAGTGAGAGTCCAAAGACTAAATGACTAAACTATAGTCTCATGGAGAATAACCGTTTTTTGTTATTGGGCTTCGGATTATTGTCGAAAAAGTATTTCTGAGCCAGAGGCTGTTGCGGTTGCCAGTCTAGCATTATCTTCAATTATTTGTAGTTCGGGAACAATGTTGGGAAGTGTTCATAAGCCCACACCTTTTTAATGAAAGATCATTCCAATGAAATGTATAAGAAACAAAATAATTGGAAACTAACAAAATTAATGACAGTATAAAAGAATGATCACAATACCTGAATTACAATAAAATTCCCATTAAATTGACGGCATTAGCCTTAGAAGCTCTATGCACCTCTGCCAAAAAATGTGCCAAGAAAGCAGTGCCCCATGAATACTCATAAACCTGATCCAAGTGATCCAAGTATTTTAGTGTACTAGAAAGACTAAACATGCAAATTTCAATTTGTGTTTTCTAGTATGGGATAAACCCTAAAAATGCTTCAATTCAACATAGACATCACTTACCGTATCATATTTGTTATTTCCTCATCATCATCTTGTTCAAGAGCTGCTTGATTTATCCTTGCTTCGTGCACTTGTTCAACATAAACCAAAAAACTAAGTTGTGCTTAAATGTTCTTAATCCAGGTATCATAAACCAAAAGTAAACCAAACAACTAAAGAGTTCATCCAAAAACAAGTTCGAAATTGTTCAAAACGTAACAACCACCATCCAAATGAAGAAACACAACTAAATAATTCATCACTTGGTCTTTTGCTTCTTGGACACGGCCACCTTCCTCGTTTCCCCGAACAAATCTTTTGCATTAGGGTTTTCCATTTTATCAAGCTTTTCCTCAACTTCCTTCATTTCTTCAGCGGACAACACCTCTCCTTTCCCGTTCTTGCAACCAAACATATTCTTCAACTTGCCAAGACGACGTCGCTAGTTTCATACAACCAACACATAATTAATATATATATATATATATGCTAATATAATATTATGTATACATTAATTGACTAAGCAATTAACAATACTTACTAGCAATCCAATAGTCTTATTAAGTTGGGCCATCGTAGGTGGTGCCTCTGTAGGAGTTGGAGCGGGAGGGTTTTCCTAGGGGTGGAACTTTGACGTTGTCCGGGCGCACGACAAAAGGATCTGAGCACTGCAGGTAATAAAACATGTAGTCGGGATGAGCTTCATCACCGTTTTCCACAAGCTCCCAGTTACTAATATTTACCAAACGACTTGGTTCCCTATCGCTCCAATGTGTTGGTTCTGGAATTGGCGTATACTCTACCTTCAACTTTAAGGATGTTGAAAAGCTCCGAGAATGGTCAATAGTGTACCTTGCAATGGAGGCTGTCTCGAATCTAGGTAATTGCTTATACCCAAGTTGCCGCATGACACGTCGAGGATCATCCATAACGTATCCCTTTGGGTGGAACAACGGTCCATTGTAAAATGCAACGTTATTATACCTCAAAATTTGGTGGTTCTATCTAGCCTCCTTGTAAGGTTCGAACACAACCTCTTTGGTAGTCATCGCGTCCAGAGCCAATCTCATATTTGTCAATAGACGATTGTTACCAGGCTTCGGAATATTGTTGAACTCGTATCTCTTAGCTCTATGCGCCTCGGGTTCGGAAAGGTTTTTGATCTTCAAGCAGGGGTAGTCCGTGAACAATGTTGGGAAGTGTTCATAATCCCACACCTATACCAATGGGGAATGATACATATAAGATCAGTAAATTTTGTTTCTAAGTTCATAATAAGGGTACATGTGAACAATATACATAAGAACATAAGTTTAAAAACAAAAATACCTGGAGTAGAGTGAAATTCCCGACAAATTGGTTTGTAACAGCCTTAGAGGCCCTTCTCATCTCCACCATCAAATGTGCCATTACCACGGTGCCCCAAGAATAGGTAAAGACTTCTTCCAACAGATCCAAGTATTGAAGGTGGTTTGCACTAACCCTTTGCCACTAGCGTCAGGGAATGCCTTAGTGCCCAAGATGAATAATAGGTACGCAGCGGCTGTATAACGAATTTGTGCCAGGTCCCATCCATCCTTCAAACTTCTTGCCTGCGTATTTTCAAACTTCTCCTTAAGCAACTTCAGCTTGATGGTCTTTGTCCTACTATTCTTAGATACATTGAAGCTTTCCACAAAAGTTTCGTAGTCCCAACCCAACAGCTTGTTAGTCAGAGCGTGCAACTTCGACCATTCTAGGTCCGGACACTTATCTCATTTTGCAATTGATTTTCCGATAACATTCAAGCCTAGAATGTTTTGAGCATCATCAGGGATCAAGGTCATCTCCCCAAACGTGAAGTGCATGGTATCAGTTTCACCATGATACCTTTCGACGAAGCAATTGACTGTCACAGAATCACACTTCGCATAATTTTCAACCAAACCATATAGACCAGACTCCCTTACTAATGTTTGGTTCTTTTCACATTCCGTAGACAAATCCAAATGAGACGCGACTTGGTTTCGGCAAATACGCACAGCCTTCTTATGATCCTACAATTAAGAGATAATATGATTAAGAGATTTTACATAAATATACAACAATAGATATGCACAAGATAAAAATTCTTACATAGGTTTGATAGATAGTACGAGCCCACGTGTCCTTGTAGCCAAATAGCATTTTCGGTTCTGAAGCTTCACCCCAAATTCTACCACGGCCAAGGTCAGGTATCATGTCATCAATATGAGGAAGGTGCGAACCTTTAACTTTTAATTTTACTTTGCCTTTGCCTTGTGTCGTTTTTGACTTGGCCCACCATTTTCCTCTAAAACTTCGCTTTGGGTTGCTAATTGACTTGGATGAACCTCATTATCTTCCTCCTCACTTTCCTCTTCCTTTTGCTCATTGTGCTTAACTGTTCTAGTAGGTTCACGGATTACAAGTTTTCCACGGTCCCCACCACTCTCCTAGTTTTCCCCTCTTGTAAATGCCCCCAAACGCTTGTTGCGACCAAGTTCTTTCCCTCGAGGAGGCAGAGACTCGGGAGTACCAAGATAGTTCTTCTTTCTTTTCTTAATGCCAACATCTTTAGCTTTTGCTTTCTTAGCTTCCTTGGCTTTATCCCTATATCAAAAGAAACACGAAATAAATATAAGACAACTCACTTTCATATTTAATGCCGGCATATATATATTGAATAACGACATAGAATCATAAGTACCGGCATTGATTCACGAAATATCTACCATGCCGAGACCATAAACGGCATAGTAATTTAACAAAAACACTATGCCGGGACACGATGCCGGCATTGAAAAATAATTTTCGACAATGCCGGTAGTCTTAGGTAATTCCTAGGCAGTTTCTGGATACAAAAAGATCACTGACGGCACAGACGTAAGAATTCAAATCCATGCCGTAATCAAGTACTGGCATGGTATTCAACCTAAAATCAATGCCAGTACTGATAACAAATTCCTAGGGTTTCCTGTTGTTGATGGTGGATTTTCGTTTAAGGTTAAATTTGTAAAAAAACAGAAAAACCATGCGCTGACATCTTGTAAAAGATAAAGCCATTTATAAGTGTTGGATACTCCCTCACTTAATTCACCAAGAATGGAGCATGTAGCAACAATCCCATTCTCGTGAATACATGAAATTCCTCCAGGTTGGAGCATGTGGCAACAATCCCTTCCCGTGAATTTCATATCAGCCTTGTATTTCTAGTACTCATTATCGGTGTGGCATGACGACCGAGTGTTACTCTTACAGAGTAACACGAACCTCCAAGCACTATAATGAAACCATGTACGAAATACCCGTACAGCCGATTCTCGGTGTGTTATACTAGCCCGAGCCCCTCTCGGTGTGTTATACTAGCCCGATTGAGCCCCTCTCGGTGTGTTATACTAGCCCGATTGAGCATCAGGACCGACCGTATCGGTCCGGATATGATTCGATCGCAGTCATCCAACTCCATAAGCATGATTGGATGACCCCGCATCAATTCCATCACCCCCAAGCGTGTATGGAATACCCACGGCCGACCCCGCATGGTCGGCCATTGGCCTTTGCTTGCCAAAAGACGTTCATACCAAGCATTATGGACTGAAAACCCTAAATAAGGGTTTGCGGCATATTACATGTGTCGCAAAACAATCTCAACTATCCATCTTCGCAGGTATAGATGGAGGGTGTAGATGTAGATTCAAAGGGCCCAGAGCATGTCAACACGATCACCGTGGGCCCGCCTACACACTTGACCAATCGGTCAAGACCAACAATGTTTGGCCGTGACAGAATCGTCACCCAAACAAGAGATGACGCACGGCTTGAAACCCAAAATTAGGGTTTTGAGCATCACAAGCGTCCATCTTCTCCGGCACGAATGGAGGGTCCCAGATTAGATTAAGCAGGTCCGGTCATACCAGCATGACCACCGTGGGCCCATCTACCTCCTCATGTGATCGGCCAAGGCATACCATGCCCGGCTAATCCAAAACGCCCGCCCAAACATGCGTGGTTACACTTCCCAAATTGCAAACTGATCTCGACCACTCAACTTCACCGGATGATTTGAATGGCTTAGATCACGTTTTCATGGGATAGTCAGGTATAGGTGTGAACACCAGCCTACCACCTACACGCTGGTATGATCGACCAAGACCGACCAAGATGGGTCGTCTTGGAACGCGCGCACCCAAACCAGGGATGTCATGCGGTTTCCAACTCCTTTGCGGCAATGGATTTCTGCCGCAAACCGATCTCAACCACTCAACTTTGCCGGTCAATTTGAGTGGCCTAGATCGCTCCTTCTGGGGAAAGTGAGGTATGGACGTGCACACCAAAGCATGTCGTCTACACACATGCCCGGTCGGTCCTCTCCAAAGCCCTTCCCATGCTTGGTTTCGACCAAGTCAAGAGTGATGCTTGCGCACCTCTTCAAAAACCCTAATTTCATCAACGGTCGCGCGCAGATGAGTGTCTCAAAGATCATCTCATCCGTCCAACTTCACCAGCTTGGTTATACAACCCTGGTCAGGAGTTATTTGGTCAGTGAGGCGTCATTACCCATCACTTTATCACATCATAATGCAGTACCTGCATAAAATACACACGATACTTCACAAGTATCGACTTCCTGAATAACACAGTTATTCAATTCAGCATCACATGCTATCTTTCGTGGATCCACGATCCACACATTCCAGACATCAATCATGTCACAAACCGGGGGATACATATGGGGTATTGGTCGGCGGTTTACGGCGTGCGGCGTGCAACGCGCCATCACAAGAACGTGTCGGGGAAGTCATGGACGGTTAGAGATGAACAGGAGAAGTGGGCAAGACTGGTCGTGTGGCACCGACGCACATCTCCACTACTCCATCACTCCACTTCCTCCACTTCCCACGAGAGACGTGAATAAGGCTCAATGACTTGTATAAATAGGTTCTCCGCCCTATTCCAAACAACAACACAAGTTCAGACGAGACAGAAAATCAAGTGTTAATACAAAAATCGTATTCAAACACCCAGAGCCTCGCTTGCATCAACCGCAAGCCCGCTCACCTTTCTTTACAAGTCATAAGCAAGCCAACACCTTCACAATCTCAACACCTTCTTCGCTTCCCTCCCTAAGATCAACCCCATCTCCTTCACTTTGTGACCGAAACAAGTCCTGGAACGGCCATTTCTTGGTTTAGGCCGGACTTGCACGATTGATCTCTCGAATCTACAAGCACTCACCGCGCAGTGCATTTGTTTAAAGGTTTAAATTCATTCCTCATCCACACCCCAAATTACCAAATTCTGCAGGAGTAGTTTTCACCCATAAACACCTGTATATTAAAAGTGCACTGCCGGCATAATCGAATAAATTTAAAATAATGCCGTAACACACTACCGGCATAGTATTCAACCTAATTTCAATGCCGGGACATAACATTCAGTTTCAGGTGATTTTAGCTTTGTATCCGGCATAGTATGAATACTAAAATCAATGCCGTAACTCCATACCGACATTGCCTTCATTATAAATTCAATGCCGTAATTGAGTACCGACATTGTATTCATACTAATTTCAATGCAGGAATTGACTGTAACTCAACTGTTTGAGTTAGGGTTCATGATTCTAACCTAAACCCAATGCCTTAAATCGATTTAAACACTCATAGAACAGTTCAGTTACCTTCTCATAGAAGTCATTTCTTCTTCGAGAGTTTGATTGTCCGAGTTCTCTTCTTCTTTTTCTTCTTCTTCTTTTTCTTCTTCTTCTTCTTCTTCTTCTTCTTCTTCTTTTTCTTCTTCTTCAAGAGCAATCCGATTGATTCTTTCTTCTTGTTTTTGTTGAGCAAGTGATTTTGATTTTGATTGCGGATTGGGGTTGGGTTTCTTTCGTAGAGGCATGATTATAGATAGATTCGTGTAATCGACGAAGATATTTTTTAATCGACGATGGTGTTAACAATGAAGACGATGAAGAAAAAAAAATAGAAACCTTAACCTAAGAGTGTGCCGGCACAAATGAAAGAAATGGGGGATAACTGATTTTGTTTTTTGATTTTGATTTTAAGTTTTTTATTTTGTGAGAAGGGTAGTATCGTATTTTCATAATATTTTTAATTAACCAAAGGGTATTTTAGTATTTTTGCCCCCAAAAAACACCCCTTAGCAGACACTATTGGTTGGGGGAAGTAATTTATATCCCCCAATTAGTTCAAGTATCCCCCAATCGCGCGTTCTTATTTAGGGTCTGTTACTAAATGACAAAAAAGGTCATTAGAAATAAATTTCACACAACCCCTTTATCCAACTATTCTCTTACTACCCATTTTACCCCTGATTAATTAGTGTTAATTAATTGTATTAGGTGTTAATTAACCGTGTTAGCTAGATGTGAGATCGGCTAATGTAAAACGATCTTCAAAACATCAAACAACTGAAAATTTTGCATTTTTTTCTCCGAAAACACTACCCAGAATCGGTTTACGTTCATGCACTCGTAAACCAATTCTGGGTAGTGTTCTTTGGTATTTAAGAAGGGCACTAGGAATCGGTTAACGGTTGCATAGATAAAATCTGATTTTCATAATCGGTCTTTGTTGGCATCATATATAAACCGATTGTTTCATATTCGTAAGAAAAAAAAATTCATTCATTTCAAATCTACTCCTTTCCGTATGAATCACGAATGCACTTAGCACGTGCATCAAGCCTTTGAACCCCTAGGCGACCCTAGTGGACGAGTTATAGTATCGTGAGGTTTGCAAGAGGTGTACCCATAAAACTCTTAAACCTATCAATCTTCGTATGAGGAATCCGAGTCTGATTCACCCAACATAAATTCTGGGTTGTACTCCGAAATTTTGGATACCATGAAGTGATAGCTTTCATCAAATGTGAATGTTTCTCCCTTTTACTCCAAGTAGCGCTTTCATGGCTTCGTGCTATAAAAACACGATACAAACTTACTTTGTTAGTTATAAATTTAGAAAAGTAGATTGTGCAGAATAAACCATAAAAATACTCGCAAATTGTTGAAGGGACATGCTAAAGTTGCTAGCTTTCATAATCCGTTGTTGGATAGATATAAAAGCAACTATCGCATCTAGGATGACTTGGTGCCTATCATGGATTTGTTAAAGACTTTTCCTATTCGGGTGTACATAATCTTGCCTAAATTTTTTATATATCTTCGCCTAAAAGGTCTCGGACGAGGAGTGATCAACTCGACTTTCGGCGTACGATGCTTTAGTGATTGTCAAATCTTCCGCGGAGTCAAACGATGTCATTTCTTGTATGTGGAGGTATGAAATGAGTAGTTGTGGAGTATATGGAGTATGAGCGAATGAAATGAGCAAGTTTGGGGCAAATTGGGTCCAAAGATGAGGTCTCTTTATATATAGAAAGACCCCAACGGCTAGTTTTTTCGAAAAAAGTGAAATAATTTGGCCCAATCGGTCTTCTCTAATGTCCATATAAACCGATTATGTTTTCATGCCCAAAAGAATCGGTCTTTGTATATGGCAACATAAACCGATTGTGCCTGAAAATCAAAAAAAAATAAAAAAAAATAGAACTTTCCACCGACTATAATCGGTTTATATATTTGCACATGTAATCTGATTCTACTTGGAAAAAGATACAGAGAAACTGACATTTCCGAGGCATTAAGAATCAGATTATACATACACCCACATAAACCGGTTCCATGTTAGAGCCTTGGAAATCGGTTTATAGGTGCAGTCGAATAGTCCGATTGTGTGCCTGTATTTGCAAAACAAAGTTTGGAGCATGCATAAACTTGTTTTACGATAAACCCATTATACACATAATTATAATTAAAACTTTAAGTACATTTAAATTCAAACCATAATCATCCAAAAAAAAAAAAACCTTAATCATCCAAAAAAAAATGTTAAAGACCTAAACCACCCAAAGCATTAAAAACTTAAAATTTAAAATGTCTAAAAGAGAGCATCAACATCATGGAGCACCATCACCAGGAGCAGGAGCAGCAACATCTTCTGCTTCGGCAAAGACTTGAGCTGTAGCTAATTCTTCAAACAGACTTTCTAAATGTCTTTCACGATCCCTCCTAGCTGCAATCGCATCCCTCCTTCTCCTCGCAAACCTGATGAGCTCAATAAGCTCTTCTAGTGAAAGATTATCTGCCAATGCGAGGGCTTGCTCCAAACGGGTCTCACGGCCATAGGCGAACTCGTAGAGGCTTCTGGGTACGATGGGTTGTGATTCCCTGTGAACATCCTCTTGGGTGATCTCTCGTGAATAAAATGCTAGGTGGCCGAAGTTCATATCTACAAAAAGGTGAAAAGCTAGTTCAACAATCGGTACATAGGAAACCATATGTAATCCGATTCTAATAAGAAAAACATACATGAATTTCAAACATCAAGAATCGGTTTATGTGGTACATATATAAAAACCGATTTTGAAATGGAATCTGAAGAGACAACTTCACAATCGCTACATTACAACGTAAATAAAAACCAATTGTAAGAGCATAGAGATAAAAAAAAAAAAAAACTTCTACCCACAATCGGTTTATGCTAATGCACTTATAAACCGATTCTGGTGATGTCTTTTCATATTCTGATTTCTACCCAGAATCGGTCGATGTAATCATCCTATAAACCGATTCCTTTGCATGCTATTCATGGACGAAGAACAAAATCCAGAATCAGTTGATACGATAGATCCACATAAACCGATTCTGGGTAAAGCAGAGATTCTGATTTTTCAAAATTGAAGTTTTAAACATGTAAATCAATGAAGAAATGCTAATAAAGAACGAGTTGATGGAGATTTGCCTTTCTTGGTTGGATCGGAGATCGTTGGAGAAGAATATCAAATTTTTTTATTAGGGTTTATGGAATTTAGAAGGATTAGATGAAAATAGAATTTTTTTTGGTTTAGGTTTTTATATTTTTGATTTCTTATTGCAAATGGTAACGATTAGTATTTATATGGGTTAGTAGAAGGATAATTTTTGGGGCTAAATTAGTCTTTTTGTCAAGTTTGGCACCTCATAGCTATTTGTGAAAGGTAGAAAAGGAATTTGATAGGCCCCAAACTAGGAGGGCTAAATTTCTTATTAAAGTTGCTCAAAAGATTCTCACTGGCCATTGGTTGCTAAGGAGGATCCATGGACACTTTTAGATGGACATTATCATAGATGATTCGTGTCATTTTCTCCACAAAGCCCAAACAAAAATGAATATAAATCTAATATTTTGATGATACGTTCCTCTTATAAGACTCTATATTCCTATCAAAAATGAGTACAATTCGAGATACCAAACCTCACCATCTACCGATCTTAATTTCTATCGTTAACTTTCAACTTCTGATATTCAAAGGGATAGATGGTGGTGTTATACGTCTCGAATTGTGCTTAGTTTTCGTAGGAATGTAGAGTCTTATAAGAGGAATGTGTCATCAAAATATTAGATTTAAATTTGTTGTCTTTTGGGTTTTTGTAGAAAAAAATGACGCAAATCATGTATGATAGTGTCCATCCAAGAGTGTCCACGGATCTTCCCTCATACTTAATTTGTTTTTCTTTGTTTTTTTTATAATTCAAAAATAATTTGATCATTTTTATCCTGGATAAATTGGGGCCTAGGCCAAGCCAATCATTTGGCGTACCATGCTTTGGTATTTGGCAAATCTTCGGCAGAGTCAAACGATGTCATTTCTTGTATGTGAAGGTATGAAATGAGTAGTTGTGGAGTGTATGGAGTGAGAGGGAATAAAATGAGCAATTTTGGGGCAAATGGGGTCCAAGGATGAGGTCTCAATATATATAGAAAGAACCTAACGGCTATTTCTTTTCGAAAAAAGTGAAATAATTTGGCACAATCGGTCTTCTCGAAGATCCATATAATCCGATTTTGTTTTTATGCCACAAAGAATCGGTCTTTATGTTAGCCGATATAAACCGATTAAAGAAAAGTAAAAAATTTGAATTTTCACCGAAAATAATCGGTTTATATAACTTCACATGTGATTCGATTCTAGCTAGAAAAGGATACAAAAAAAAACATCACAATAATCGGATTATACAAACCCCACACATAAACCGATTTTCTTACGAACCTTCGACAATCGGATTATGTTGACATATCAAGTAGCCCGATTGTTTGCATGTGTTTGGAAAAAATAATTATTGAGCATGCATAAACTTGTTTTACGATACAAATAATTATAATTAAAACTTTAAGTGCATTAAGTTCAACACCAGGATCATCCAAAATATAAACCTTAACCATCCCAAAAGAGTGCTAAAACTTAAAACTTAAAACTTAAACAACCAAGTCTTAAAACCTTAAACTTTTAATACCTAAAACTTAAACTTATAAATCATGGAGCACCAGCATCAGGAGCAGCAGCAATAGCATCATGTTCTGCTTCAACAATGGCTTGAACTTCAGCCATTTCTTCAAACATATCTTCCAAATGTCTGTCGCGATCCCTCCCAGCTGAAATCAAATCCATCATTCTCCTCGCAAACTTGATGACCTCATGGAGCACTTCTAGTGCAAGCTTGTCAACCAGTGCGAGGGTTTCCTCCAGACGGGTCCACCGCCATAGGCGAACTTGTAGAGGCTTCTTTGTGGCACGCGTTATGGTACCCTGTGAATATCCTCCTGGGCGAGCTCTCAAGAGTAAAATGTTAGGTGGCCGAAGTCCATATCTACACAAAAACAAAAATCTAGTTAACAATCGGTACATAGGAAAACATATGTAATCCGATTCTAAACACAAAAACACACAGGAATTTCAAACATTGAGAATCGGTTTATGAAGTACATATATAAAAACCAATTCTGAATGGAATCTGAAGAGACAATTCACAATCGGTAAATTAACAAACAAACAAAATCCGATAGTGGAAACCCAGAGTTCAAAAGAATTTAGTACTCAGAATCGGGTTATGCTAATACACTTATAAACCGATTCTGGAGATGTCTTTTCATATTCCGTTTCAGGACCCAGAATCAGTTTATGTTAATCATCATATAAACCGATTACCCCGCATGCTCTTCATGGCTGAAAAACAAAACCCATAATAGGTTTATACGATATGTCAACATAAATCGATTCTAGGTAGATCGGAGATTTTGATTTTCAAAAATCGAAAATTTAAACATATCAATCAATGAAGAAATGCGAATACTACAACGGTTGATGGAGATTTACCTTTTTCTTGGTTGGATCGCAGATCGTTGGAGAAGAGGATCAAAAGAATATTTGATTAGGGTTTTGAGAATTTGGAAAGATTAGGATGATAATAGAAAGTTTTTTTGATTTAGGTTTTTACGTTTTTGGATTTTACCGAAAATGGTAAAGGTTAATATTTATATGGGTTGGTTTTAGGAATTAATTTGGGAGTAAATTAGACTTTTTGAGAAGTTTGGCACCCTATAGCCATTTGATAGAGTTGGGAGAGAAATTTGATAGGCCCCAATTTAGCCAGGATTTTTATCTATTTTCACTTCTTTTACAAGATATTTATTGCAAAATATGTTCATAACATAATAGAACTTTTAGAATTATGTTCATAACATAATAGAACTTTTAGACAGGGAACCCTATTATATAGCACAATTTTTCTTGAAGCCTTCTCCTGTTCCGTATATAAGGGGGAAAGGTAACACTTTTACATAGACTGTAGGTCTGCTTAACAATTTTATTAAGTTCAGAGGTATGCCAACTATCGCAAGATAATAAACACTCATATCCTAGTTCATGGTATGAGTAGTATCTTTCCAATATGAGCGCTGCTTTCCATTAACTTGTGTGCTGCTGCAACTTCAGACAAGGGTAAGGATTTGTAGATCACAGGCTTTACCTTACCAGAAGCAATTGCTGGCCAAACATTCTTCTCAACCTCACTAACAATTGATGTTTTGTTCTCAGAACTTCTGGATCGCAGCCCAGCGCCTGAATAATCATACAACTGCTATTAGAAAAGAGTATATAGTCCTTACGAGAAATATAAGAATTTTAACCAGGTGGGACTATAGAACATATAGAATCATACCTGCAACCTCATTTTATGGTTTTTTTCTACCAACCATTAACCATCAGATGAAAAAATGAAGTTCAACCTAGAGGATGAGGTGATGTGTTTAATACCTTGCACTGTAAGACGCCTTTGAAGAAATGGAGCCAGATTTACTTGTGTAGCTGTACCACCCTGGAATCCAATAATAAAGAGTCGGCCATCAATGTTTAAGCTGGCGAGATTTCGTTGGAAATACGACCCACCAACATTGTCAAGTATAACATCAACCCCTGCGTTTGAGCATTTTCAGTTTTAAGAAAAGAGTGAGAAGAAACACGAAATTGGTTCAAGGAATAAAAATACAGAAAGCATGTCTCCTCAGGACCTCAACAACTCGAAGTTGTATGAAAGTATTCAACAATAATAACCTTTTCCATCAGTTTCTTCCTTCACCCGAGACACAAAGTCTTCAGTCTTATAATTGATGCAAACATCAGCTCCAAGATTCTTGCAGACAGCTAATTTTTCCGTATTTCCTGCAAAATGAAGTATTAACTGAATAAGGATTAAAAAAGAAAAAAGGAATCCTGGCACAAGTCGTAAATAAACGTGTCAAGTATCCAGCAAAGGTGCTTATCAGACCTGCTGTGACAAATACTTTCGCTCCGCAGTATTTAGCCATCTGTATAGCAAATGTGCCAATTCCGCTAGACCCACCATGAACCTGCAACCAGATAGTGGTTAATTTACATAGTTCAGATTTTTCCAACACTGTTATATATATATTACCCCTCCACTAATGAAGGACCCGAGTTCGGTAAATCTCGATAATCCCATAACATGTTATTAATAGGGGAAGCAACACACAAGCTCGGCCCAAATATTTTAGCAATTGTATCATATATTTGGCGTTGATAAGTATCCCATGCTCTTCAGAACATACCAGAAAGTTGTAAGTTTATAAGCTTATCAGTACAAACTAGGCCACACAAGCATTTTAACTGTTTCGTAAGAGACATGACTTGAAGCACGGCCTTCAAAAATTAATAAGGCAACTAATATAACAAGCATGTTTCTTTTTAAGTGGTTAAATTGGAGACATGGGCTGAGGTTTACCAGGAAAGTTTCCCCTGAAGTTAGCCTGCTAGTCATGAAAACAGTCGACCAAACAGTACACGCTACCTCAGGAAAACCAGCTGCATCCTTAAGAGAAACACCAGATGGAATAGGAAGAACTTGGCCAGCTGGTACTGCTACCTTTTCTGCATAGCCTCCTCCGCTTAGAAGAGCACACACCTTGCAAAATTAATAAAGTCACATCAACATCTTTTCTCTGAACTGCAGAATCATTCCCTAATCAGTACAACAGACATTCATAATCTAAGATCGAGTTGTTTCTTAACTTCAAATAGTTCCCCTAGATGACTATGGAGAGGTGAGTCCGTGAATGTCTTAAAATATAGATGACAGGTAAGAAAATTACCAAAACAATTACACAAACTCATCTAAGCTGTTGTTCTAAATTAATTTTCATTAAAATGGCAAGGTATATATAAACTTTGAAGCATTTCTATGGCATGGTGAAGGACAATGTCTGTTTCTAGATATAGAATTTGAGTATGTGTAACCAAAGTTGCATCATAATTCATATCCATCTTAGCGTTTGAAGAGGTTGTCCTGGAACAAAATATGTATGCATCAGTATGCTTTGGGTTTTCTTCTTATGTGTCATCCATATTTCAACACACTAGCCTATGCACATAGTCACATAGAAGTCACATAGAATGCTATAATTAAGATATATGCAAGCAAATACCCAGTTAGGACTGTTAAATTAACAGCTGGTAAAAAAAAAAGTTGAACCATGAACATTTCCCTCTGAACCCAAAACCCTAAAAACGCAAAAAAAAAATTGAAGTCAGAAATTGCAAACCTGATCACCGATTTTCCATCGGGTAACATCATTTCCAACAGCTTCAATGATTCCAGAACATTCAAGACCAGGATATGTACTGGCACCAGGTGGTGGTGGATAAGATCCTTTTCTTTGTACAGTATCAGCTCTGTTTAATGCAGTAGCTTCAATTCTAATCAAAACTTCATCATCTTTGATTTTAGGGTTTTCCACTTCTTGTATTTCAAGTACTTCCGGACCTCCTGGAGTAGTAATAACAACTGCTTTCATTTTGGTGGAGATGGGATTCAAATTCAGTTTCTAGAGTGTAAAAGTATCAGTGATGAAATATGCAACAATTTGATTCTCATAGAAGTCAACTTTCTTCAAGTAGATTTTTGTTTTGCTTTGTGAACTAGACATCCCATAAAAACACCCAAAAAGATGCAAAGGGCACCTACTCCCGGTTGGGGCGCCCCTAAAAAGGCAATGGTGCTATCATGTGGATTCATGATTCATCCAACAACAGACGAGCTAGCTGCCTAGCTCCCATTCAGACTTGGGAACATTAATTAAATACCCCTTGAATATAAGGTCTTCATAAATACCCTTCCATTTTATTTAAATACCCCTAAGAGGTATATTTTAAGTGGATAATGAAAATGAACTAGTATTTTTTTGGATAATGAAAATGAACTAGTATGTTCTTGACGCGTGAAAACGTCAACACAACCTCCTCCGGAGGTTGAATTGACTTAATATAATTTTAGATGTGCCAAAAAACTAGACCCTAAAAACCTAAAATAAACCCCTTGGGGGTATTTGTAAATTTCTTAAGGGTATTTGTGAAGACCCCTGAAAAGGAGGGGTATTTATACAATTTCCACTTCAGACTTTTGTTTCCTGCTTTTTTGTTTGGGTCTTCTTTTTCTTCTTTTTTTTTGAAAAAGAGGCATGCCTCGGATAGATTGATATTCATCTTCCGATTTAAAATCGGGAACGGTTACATGGATTACATTACAAATCAGGGAGTTTTCAACAAACATAAAAGTACCAAACAAACAACTTAGATCTTCAAGCCACTTAACAACAATATTACAAAAGATAATTTCTTGAAGAAGCCTAACCATTTCATACCGATTTATAACTAACAGGGTAGGTTTAAATGACCTGGTTTGGATTAACCGTAACACATCCAAGCCACAAAACAGATCTACAATAAGTAGAAATGTTTGAATCCATAGATTAAGCCATTTCTCAAGAGTTTTTTTCAATCCAAAGTAGAACAAATGACATAGGTATAACAGGACCCATAGGTCCAACCATCTGTCAAGGATTTTTCTAAAAGTACAGTAACAAAAGTAAAAGGGGTAACATAAATCGGGTTTCATATAGAGAAATCGGTCTGAATCGGTCTGGTTCTTCGTCGAAATCGGTCTTGTGTAATTGTTTGTGCATGTAGATGGAGTATTTGATGCCTTTGTTGTTGCTGGAGTCTTTGTATAACTTGTTGTTGATGATCTTGATATTGCTCTTTGTGTTGCTGCCATAACTAATGTTGTTCTTCTTGTTGGTGTAAATCTTGTTCTTGTAAAAATAACATAAACCCAATCCTTAATCATCAACAGTAGTGAAGAAAAACCCACTGATATAAAATCAAAAGGAAGCAACACCCTAATCAAAAGATTTAAAACTAGCCCTGGAAATTGAAAGCAAAGATCAACAGATTTTAAAAAACCCTAGAAAGTAAAACGAAAATACTTATAGCTTAAAAAGATTTGGAAATTCTGAGGAAGATTAGAACACCAGAGGATTAAAAGGGTTTTATCCTGCTCAGATTCGCCCTTAAAGGAACAGATCTGAGCAAATAACAGTTTTAGTTTTCTGAGTTTTCAATCGCCGGAGAGGAAAGAGAAAGAGAGGATTTTGTCTTCTGTGTTTGGGTCTTCTTGTTTCTAGGTTATTTTGATTTGCTAGGTTTTTAAAGCGTAAAACGAAGTTGACTCGTTTTTTATTTTGATTTTTAAGAAGCAAATAGTATGTTGAAGCGTGAAGCATTCAATGATTGGTTATTGAAGCGTTATATTTTAATATATGCGCTTGCAAATATCATCGAAATATATGAATATTGGTATAAATTTAAAATATGTTCACTTTAAAACATCAACAATCGCTATGGGTGGATTTTTTTTTTTTTTTTTTTGGATAAACTATTTTTTCCTCCCGTAAGATGTTTTCTTCCTCTCTATAGCAAAATTGTTGCTAGTCCAATTTATGTAGGCGGGGGAGGGTTTTTCTCTTAGATTAAGAAAATATCTCTAGATTTTCATAAATATCCATATGTGTTTTTAATTTGTCCTTCAATTATACAAGACACTTTAAATAATGGGTCTGTAAATAAATTTTTTTTTTTGTTATGAGTAGGTGTCCCTTATCTTGCTATAGTGTGTATAGTGACTACTTAATCTTAACTGCCTGTCACGTAATGTTACTACAAATAACACGTGTTGTAACGACACTTCCTGATCTGATATGTGTTACATGACCTGGGTCTTCTAAATTATTGGTGGTGCACTTACATGAAAGAAATTGTCATATATTTACTCCTCTGTTTAAAGACCATGTTTGTAGTTCTGATAACAACATAATTTGTGGTTTCACTAAATATAGAGAATTTAAATAGATTTTTTACTCTCATACATGGTTACCAAATGACACTTATCCAATTTCAAAATCTGATGTTACTGTTAACAACACCCAAAAAGTCTTTGATATTCTCGTCGTTGAAGGTAGGTGGAATTTTTATTTAATACATACCTTGTTTGTTGATAGTTTCATTGACTCTCTTAAGGTTATTGAGACTGACTTGACTAGACCAGATTTAATTAAGTGGATAAGCACTAAAAATTGTATGGTATCTGTCAAATCAGCTTACAATTATCTAGCTAACAGATCTGCTGCCACCACAAAAGTTGCATGGTATAAAATTTGGAATCTTAATGTTATACCTAAAGTCAAGTATTTGTTTGGAAAACGTTAGTTGGTTGTTTACCTGTCAAACACATTATTGGAGATTTAATCATATGGATATTATTTGTTCTTTATGTCAATCTGCAAAGACGAGGGTACCCAAATACACCACAATCTTTTAATTATCCACCTATAAGTTCTCTTACCGAAAGTGATTGTCTATGGACAAAGTCGAGACAATACGAAAAATCGGTATTCACACTTCGTGTCATCGTCTATGGATACGAGATCGAGACAATATAACAATCAAAGTGTGATTACTTGATAATAGGTTCGGACTTTAAATCAAAGTATCACTATCAAGTAATACATAGTCAACGTTTGTGTAATTTACTTTAAATTATAATAACAACAATTATAATTGCGGAAAAGAAAAGTAAAAGACACAGCAGGATTTTGTTAACGAGGAAACCGCAAATGCAGAAAAACCCAGGGACCAAGTCCAGAATTGAATACTCTCAGAGTTAAGCCGCTATACAAAATCTAAAACAAAACTTCGTATAGTTGAAACCAAAAAAATAAACCTAGTTCACTCAGCTTCTGCAGTATCCCTGCGCTTCCGACATTCAATTAGTGCACGCACTAGAAAAATTCCTTTGGATCGTATTCCAAACAGTAAAGGAACAACAAATCTGTTAGGTAACAACTCTACTGATTCTTTCCAGTAAACATATCTTAAGTCATATGCAATGACTCTTCCGTTTAAACTAATAAACTCCTTTGCCCGGTTAGATCAATCTATCCAACAACTACCGAAGTAGCAGAGGTTAGATTTGCAATCAATCAGTATAGAACCCAATCAAGGAACTATAAAGCGATGCCGATCTCACGCAACTAATTAATCGAATAAATCCGATTCTAGTTGGATCCCAGTCGATCAAGGTTTGTGCAACACAAAGATATGAGAAACTAATAAGAAATCTTCTTCGTCTTCAAATATTCTTTAATCTTCAATTAAACCTGCACAACACCACTTGAATCTCTTGTGATCAATCACACACGGAATGAAATATGTTAAGAATGGATTATTACAAGATTTCTTTAGATCTACAAACAGTTATAAAGATCCCGTTGACACTTTGATCTAGTTTGAGTGAATATTATATCAGAAGAGAAGATTCTCAAGAATAAACAAACTAGGTGCAATCAAAGTTCAACAACCTTTAGTTAATCAAATCAATCAAAAACTAATAAACTGCAATTATCTAGTTTCCCACCAACAGTACTCGTAGAGCTTCTTGATCCCACAGAAGTCTTGAAATTAACGAGCGATCATAAGAGATTTTGCCTAATGAGGGTATTTTCCTCTCCGGATAGACGGCTCCACCAGAAACAACAAGAAAGATGAAGTTTGGCTGGCTCTTAAGATGGTTTGCTAGAAATGCAAACTTAGGTATTTATAGACCAAGGATGTTTGGACACCAAGGAATTTCCAAACCGAATATTCTCAAGATATGCAATAAATGCCCAAATCGGTTTTCATAATTCCTGGAAATGCTTTGGCCAATATTTTCCGAAATCTCTCAATAGAAAATATACAATTAGTAAATGACATTACCAATTATTATTTTCTAGAGATATGCATTTAAATGTTGGTAATTAAAGCATATAAAACGAGCAACCTTAATTAAAAGATTCTTAATTTATTTCGGACCGGGATCTCCTTGAGTAATTAAGGAATAACTTTGAACAATAAAAGATAAGAGTTTTTGTTCGTGTTCAAAGTATTTGACTTCTTTTCTTTGTAAATCCTCTTTCATATTTACAATCTTGGAATCGATTATACCACACTTCCAAACAAGTTTAGAATTGGTTCATCTGAATTCCAAGACAACTATGTGATTGATCGAATATCAAATCACAATCATGGGTTCAATCGGTTCTACCAATCACTAGGATCGGTTATACCATATATGGATTACTTGTGATCGACTACACAAGTTACCAGGACCGGTTATTCAATTACCAAGATCGGTTACGTCAATTACCAGAACCGGTTACGATATACTCATGGTATTGCTTGTGATCGGTCACACCAATTACCAGGATCGGTCACACCAGTTACAAATATCGATCATACCATCTCAGGTGATTACTTAGAATCGGTTACACTAATTAATAAGAACCAGTCATACCAAAATCATAAGTCAGGCACTGTGATTAGTTATACCAAGATACATAACAAGTTATGATCGGTTCTACTAACTCACACATATTGGTAATCCAAAGATATGCAATGAATAACAATACCAATAAGCCTAGCGATTTCCCTTTCGATTCATAAAACAAGTTCATGAATGTAGTTCCTTTAAACAAATGTAAACATTGTTTCCTAAGATGAAATCTTCACCTTTACCCATACACATAATCACAATAGCATTCATACGATTATGTCGATGTCATATATACGAAGTTCAAAAGATAAGCGTTATACTTTGTATCCTAATTCCTTAACACTATGATCATGTGATCATGTCTCACTACTAGAGTATAATCATTCACAGCTTCGCAATTATGTTTTCCAATATAGCACGACTTGAAAGATACTTTAGGAATGAAACAATTCAAGTCAATATTACTAACCTAAAGAGGAAGGATGATGTCGTCGTTGTAGCTTGTTACTTCTTCACATTCTTCAGGTCTTCGAGTAATACTTGTATGTCTCACAATCCTAGACTTTCTAGTCTAACCTATACGAAGTTGTCTCTAGTACATAATCAAGAGACTTTTAGATGAGTTTTAATTCACTAAAATATGACAACCAAACTTGACATACCAACACTTGGTGGGTTCAACCGAGCTATGCTCTAACAATCTCCCCTTTGTCAATTTTAGTGACAAAACTCTTAATACATATGGATAAACAAATAACAAGAATTCATTAAACATACGCTTGATTCCAAGTTTCAACAGCACAGTAACCTGTATATATTCAATTAATAAATGTCGTTGTTGACATTTTAATAACTAAGCTAATACTCCCCCAAAGGTAAGATAGGTAGATTTTCAATCCGAACATCTTTGTTATTCCCATTTTGTAGTCCAAATATCTACAATAGCAATATGATATGTTGCTCCCCCTTAGTCAATGCTTTACTCTTTCGTTAGATATAACGTTTAAGCACAATTGTTCTTTCCTTAGTGATTACAAATAGCTTGTTTACTCCATATATTTCTCCCCCTTTTTGTCACCAAATGACAAAGGTTCGAGCAAATAAAGGTCAAACCGAAAGGATCTTACAAATCTAAAAGACTTGTACAACCTATAATAGTTAAGCACGAAGTTTTCACACACCACTTTCGTTAAACAATATCAAAACCAAAACTACAAGTAATTTGGTTTTAATATGTTATCAAGGAAACAATTGTCCGAAGCAATTTTCCCTGATAGTTTAAGTATTGCTCTTTATAAGATTGTAGCCAAAATTCTAATAAATCGTATTAAACCTTTTTTTGATACTCTTGTTTCACAAAATCAATCTTCTTTTATACCTAATCGGCAAATTACTGATAATATAATAGTAGCACATGAAGTTTTGCATTCTATGAAGACTTGTAAAATAAAAATAGGTCATATGGCTATTAAATTAGATCTTTCAAAAGCTTTTGATCGCACGGAATGGTCATTCATTATCCATGTTTTTAAACTTCTAGGGTTCTCTGATGATTTATGTGATTTGATTTATGTGTGTATTTCAACTGATCAGTCAAGTGGGATCTTTCAATCCGGGCTAGTATAACACAAGAGGGGCTCAATCGGGCTAGTATATGTTACTTACTATGTTGGGTCCTCTCCTCATTAGGTTGCCTCGGTTCTTCATTGTTGGTGGACCATGTTGTTCATCTTTCTGAGTCACTGTGATTCTACGCTCTTTTGCCTCTCCTAGGTAAAGGTGTGATCTTGTAATTGTCCGCTATATCATTCAAAAGGAGAAATATCTCGCTCTGCCTCCTGGTGAACCGGCTTGATTTGCCAAGACATCCTCCGGCATTCAGCTATGCTTCCCATGATAACGAACAAGTTTAGGATACATTGCGAGATGGAAAGCGGAAAATTGAGGATTCATTTTTTGTAGATAGATCAACCTCCTTTGTGGTCGCCAATTGTTGATGGGTGAAAATTACTCCTCTTAGAATTTGGTAATTTGGGGTGTGATGAGGAATGAATTTAAACCTACAACAAATGCATCTTGCGGTGAGTGCTTGTAGATTCGAGAGATGTTCAATAATGTGCAAGTCGGCCTTAGTTCCGGACTTGTTTCGGTCCAAAGTGAAGGAGATGGGGTTGATCTTAGGAGGAGAGCGAAGAAGGTGTTGAGATTGTGAAGGTGTGTTGGCTTGCTTATGACTTGCATTGAGAAAAGTGGCGGAGGCTTACGGTTCTTGTAAGGAGGCTCACGGATGTTGATTTTCTGTCTTGTTTTTTCTTGTTGTTGTTGGAAATAGGGTGGAGACCCTATTTATACAAGTCATTGAGCCTCATTCACGTTTCTTCGTGGGGAAGTGGAGGTAGTGGAATGATGGAGTAGTGGAACGACCGGTCTTGCCCACTTTTCTGTTCATCTCTAACCGTCCATGACTTCCTAACACGTTCTTGTGATGGCGCGTTGCACGCAGCGCATAAACCGCCAGACCAATACCCTGTGTATCCCCAAGTTTGTGACATGATTGATGCGGAATGTGGATCGTGGATCCACGAAAGATAGCATGTAATCTTTGAATTGCGTTATTCGGGAAGTCGATACTTGTGAAGTATCGTGTGAGTCTTTGCATTACGGTGTGGTAAAGTGATGGGTAATGACTCCTCACTAACCAAATAACTCTGAAGGGTTGTATAACCAAGCCGGGTGAAGTTGGACGGATGAGATGAGCTTTGAGACACTCATCTGCGGCCGTTAATGAATATTGGGTTTTTTGAAGAGGTGCGCAAGCATCACTCTTGACGGCATGATGGTGTAGGTGCCTCGTGTTCCGTTCCTCATGAAAAGTGTGATCCGGGCCACTCAATTTGACCGTCAAAGAGGAGGGGTCGAGATTGATTTGCGATAGAAATTCATTATACCTTTTTAGCGCGTTTTCCAAGACGACCTAGCTTGGTCGGTCTTGGCCGGTTGGACAATTTGGCGTGAAGACGGTAGGATGATGTTCACGCCTATGTCTTACAGTCCCATGAAACGTGATCTAAGCCACTCAATTTGACCGTCAAAGGGAGTGGTTGAGACGAAACGAGAAATCCCCCGCGCAAAGGAGTTGGAAAACCGCATGACATCCCAAGTTTGGGTGCGTTCCAAGACGACCCATCTTGGTCGGTCTTGGTCGATCATACCAGCGTGTAGGTGGTAGGCTAGTGTTCACACCTATACGATTATCCCATGAAAACGTGATCTAAGCCACTCAAATCATCCGGTGAAGTTGAGCGGCGAGATCGGTTAGGATTTGGGAGATGTCAGGAGGTAGATGGGCCCCCCCGGTGGTCATGTCTTGGTGTGACCGACCCTTGCTCAATCTAATCTCGACCCTCCATTCGTCTTAGGAGAAGATGACGCGCGCGATGTCTTGGAACCCTAATTTTGGTTCGCGACCAAGTGGGCGAATTTGTTGTAACCAATCATGGTTGGTTTTGGCCGATTAGTCAAGTGTGTAGGCGGTCACATGGTGATTGTGTCGACATGCTCCGGGCCCTTTGAGTCTACATCTACACCCTCCATCTATACTGCGAAGGTGGACGGTTGAGGCGTTTTCGCGGCACATGTAATATGCCGCAAACCCTAATTTAGGGTTTTAGTCCATAATGCTTGGTATGGACGGTTTCTTTGCTGCAAGCGAAGGCCAATGGTCGACCATCTTGTGTATTCCATACCTGCTTGGGGTGATGGAATTGATCTCGTGGTCATCAATCATGCTTGTGGAGTTGGATGACCGCGATCGAATCATATACGGCAAGCTAAGGCCGTGTGGCTTGGGGGTGATGGAATTGATGTGGTCATCCAATCATGCTTGTGGAGTTGGATGACTGCGATCAGTCATATCGGCAAGCTAAGGCGTGTGTATTCCATACCTTGGGGTGATGGAATTGACATGTCATCAATCATGCTTGTGGAGTTGGATGGCGGCGATCGAATCATATCGGCAAGCTAAGGCCGTGATTATTCCATACCGGCTTGGGGTGATGGAATTGATCGTAGTCATCAATCATGCTTGTGGAGTTGGATGATGCGATCAGATCATATCACGGCAAGCTAAGGCCGTGTGTATTCCATACCTGCTGGGGGTGATGGAATTGATCTGTAGTCATCCAATCATGCTTTGCGATCGAATCATATCACAACAAGCTAAGGCCGTGTGTATTCCATACTGGGGTGATGGAATTGATCATGAAGTTGGACTATCAAGTCCGGATGCTCAATCGGGCTAGTATAACACACCGAGAGGGGCTCAATCGGGCTAGTATAACTTGCCGAGAGGGCTCGGGCTAGTATAACACACCGAGGAATGTACGGGTATACATGGCTTCATTATAGTGCTTGGAGGTTCGTGTTTACTTGTAAGAGTGACACTCGGTCGTCATGCCCACCGATAATGAGTACGGGAAATACAACGATATGAAATTACAGAATACCGTTGCTACTGAGGGGATCCCACTTATAGATGGCTTTATCTTTTGAAACTTTCGCTCCTACTCGAGGTATTTGACAAGGAGACCCATTGTCTCCCACTATTTTTATATTATGCATGGAGGCTCTTTCCAAATTTCTTTTACATGGTGAACATAATAAACTAGTTACTGGTGTTAAGGTTACTACTGCTAGTCCATCGGTGTCCCATTTTATTTTATTTTTTGCAGATGATGCTTTTCTTTTCACAACTGCTAGTATATGTCAGGCTAGAAACTTGTTAGATATTCTCATTATTTTTAGCGCTTCTTCGGGTCAAACTATAAAGTATCATAAGTCTTGTGTTTATTTCAGTAATGGTGTTCAGAGTAAACTGTTAGCATCCTTAAGATAGGTAGAATTACAAAAACTGACACCTATTTAAGTACGCCTTTATTATTTCATAGAGCCAAAAGTTTCAATTATCAGAATATGTTAGACAAAGTATATCAAAGAATTAAAGGATGGAAAGTTAAACTACTTTCGCAAGCTGGTAAAGTTGTTTTAATTACCTATGTTACTAATGTTATGCTAATGTAGTAAATGATGTGTTTTGACTAATAAAACTTTAGATAGATTAAATGCTTTATAGATATTATAAACGGCAGTTTATCATATAGATGCCCACTTTAGTGGAATCCTATTACTTTGGCCCCAAGCATAAATAGAGTCTTAAACCTTTGTATTATACGCACATTAATAGAATTTCTCTATGTTCTTCCCCTATACTTTGTGTCTCTTTCTCCTCTTTCTCTATTTCACAAGACGTTATCATCAACGCTCTACGCTGAGGATTTTTTATCCTCTCAAAATCGAATCTAAAGAACCTTCAAATCCAGTGATTAGATGGATTAAGCTTTCCTTCAAAGATACAAACATGTTTCTTATCACATGGAGATATACATCTTAACCTTCCTTATTAAATTTATATTTTATATATGGTTCAAGATTTTGCATATATATACTAGATTTTTTTTGTAAATCATATGAACATGCTAGATGTTTATGGATGTATCCGTAATTAATTTATTAATTATAATTTCCCATTGATTCAAAGTTCATTATTGATGTTTATGTTCTCTTGATGTAGATATATATCGAGTTCATATCTCAAACAGAATGCATAAGGCTTCAATACCAATGTGGACGGATGGCCATAATCAACAGTATTTGTTTCTAATGGATAACGGACTGTGGAGACACTAATACGTGTTTGACTCCCTACGCAATAAAATCTTTTTTTTTTTTTCTTCTTATGTTAATAATTTTTATTTTTGTTAATCGCCGTATATATACAGCGGGTGATCAACTTTTAGTAAAAAAGTTTGATTTACTTTATTCTCTATTTTTTTTATTGAGAAAGAAAAAAAATACATCAAAAAGATGGTCTACAGTTTCTATTCCTTTCATGATACTGCAATCACCAAAAATGTGAGCCTTCGCAGATTTTATTACCCTTACCGTAACTAATCATATGCGTGGTTCATAAACCTCCGGCTAATTAAATTTGGTGTCTTTGTCTATTAGACGAAGATCATGTGATTAATGGTTTTTATTTTTATTTTTTTGCAAGAAACCATCCGTCAACTACAAAGTTGACTATGCGATATTGAAAACGACAACATTTTTTTATTTGTCGACACAATTTTGTTAATTGTACAAACCAATTGATGTTGGTTTTTCCCTATCAATTCTCCTTAATGAGATGTAAAATTGGCATTGTAAGAACTTTTAGCCAATATTGGTTATTGATTTCTATACTTTCAAAGAAATCTTCATCAACCAAAAAGTAGATTTTTCTCTACAAAGAATACGATAGTGATTTCCTTATTTTTCCCAAAAGAATCATTTAAACTAATTGGAATTAAATTTCTCTATGGATCCTAAAAGGATGAGATTTGTTATTACGTATTCACAATTGCAAACACCAATATTGTTGCATTCTTGATGGATATTTAGCAATTTTTTTATATATTTTCTTCCGAGTGCTACTCTTCAAAATTAAAACCGTTCAACTTGATGTTGGAATATGGTAGGACATAAAATATTAATGCGTGCGCACCCGGCTTGTTAGCCAATATCATTAGTCCTTGTAGTGACTATATTGATCTTGATTTAATTATTTTCTTAATAAAGAAAGTATCCATTATTTTACTCTAAATCATTACTTGTATGGCCTTAGGTCACCGAGTTATTTAAGATTCGTTTGGATATTTCAATGCTTTTTGTTTAGGATATATATATATGTGTGTATATATATTTATTTTTATTTATTTTTCATGGTTGATGCTAAATATGTATGTCCGTTAAGACTACATTCTTTTAATGTCGAAAAACATATTTCATAATGAGTATATGTCTCGAATTAGTCGGGTAATACTTAACGAAATTCAAAGTTTTCGTTTATGAGATGAAAAAAAAAATCCACCATGATCAGGGGGGACATACACTATCAGAAGCTTGTGTTAATTAACTTAAAAGTTATATCAATTTCTTTTCCCACGTGATCAAATCGAAAAAGGTTGTCACTAATAGTAGGTGTGAAATGTCTCATTTTGCTTTTATATAAGCTTCTGCCTCTTGAAAGGAAAAACCAATCACATATAGCAAAAATTAGCATTTAAGAATAAGCTATAGATAGTACTTCAATAGTGTCTATCAAAACAAGATCCAAATTTTCATAGTTCATATATCCTCACTGGAAGATGGGGAGATTATAATGCTTGCGTGCGCTGGTAAGAGTAATTCTGTGAAATTTTCATAGTTCATACATGATGTGATTTTAACAAGTTGTAGAAAGTGGTAGTAAAAGTTCGTTCAACTCGGGCTTGTAAAGATTTGATTTAAGAAAATACTAAAAACAAAGAAAATATATTCACAAGTTTGTCACAAAAATCGAGAGATTACTGAGACTCAGGATTCCACCATAACTCATTCATGCGATTCGTATATTTATTCCAAACAATTATAGCTCAAATAATATTGACTCTAATTCTTTGCCAAGGTAGATTCTTAAAAGATTGACTGTAAATCACTAGCATGACGCATCAAAAGCACTTAGACCAAGCATACATCATCATACGACATCACAATCAATTAAGAAAAATCATAAAACGATTGATAATAGTGCAAGTAGTCATAAAAGAATTAAATATAATTACCACACGCATGAAATATGGCTTCCTCCGTCATCCCAGTGTTGGGGTTTAGCTCCTCATATTATTCACGTGCTCAAAATAGTTGTTCATAGCTCAAATAGGTGAAAAACAAGAGAAAACTAATGACTCGGACAGTTTGCAACGCTGAAAAGGCGTTACAAACAGACTGTTACAGAAGAAATAAGTCTGCCTCTTAAACGATACTACGGTTCTGCTGTGGAACAGCGATAGTTGTCTGCGACCGTTCTTCGTGCGTCTTATGTTCTTCGTGTTCTAGGGTTCTTGAGAACGACACTTATTTAGTGTCGTCTGCAACTCCTTCTCTTCTTCTTCCTGCTGCTGCTACAACTCCTTTGCAGCTTTCCTAATCCTCCGTATCGACCCCCAAATACTCGACACCCCTCCTTGACTTCCCAACAGCCCTTATATACACGCCATGACCAATTTTTTCGATTAAAATTCCTTCCTTTTGCTTCTCTTTACTTTCTCCGGCGGTCACGGGATCTTTTTATCTTTTTCTTCTGAGTCGTTCGTATCTTCTCTCAATGATTTGACAGCGCAGATTATAACGGATTAAATCTCCTCCCAATCCTGACTTAACTTCCACGTAAATAGAGAATAAAACTCCCGAGAAAATCTCAGTTCCCTGCTTAGCGAGATATATATGGTAACATGTTTATTTCCAGATTTAACTCGCCTATCATCCTTTAAAAATCTTGTTTCATCGACAAAGAAGGCCATTAACCCGCTCTGTTTTTACCGCAACAGGTCCATACAACTAAAGTTCTGCCCAAAACTCCATGCAATTCTCGACCAAACCAATAACAGAGCTCCGGAGATATTATCTTCCACTGTTTAACTTCGTGTTAATAATCCAGCCCAATTCCGTTGAATAAAATACCCAATATAACTCTGTTTATCTCATGCAAGTCCAGCCCAACACAATCCCGCCATTGAATCTCGCTAAATCTCTCCTCAAATTCGAATGAAATTATGCGAAGTGAAGTTTAGTTTCCGCCAAATTTAAACATTTAAATCGTTGAAGAAAGGTTGCCCCTATCCCGCTCTTTGGGGTTCCGATAGTAATATGGGTGCCCCTTAGTAATTTGGGAACCCCTTATCCAAAATGAGAGTCCGAATAGTAATTTTCTCCCATGAACGCAAATACCACTTTTCGAGCCAATTTTCCCGCAAAAGCTTATTTCTCCAAAAACACCTGCAAAAACATAAAATAATCAAATAAGTATAAAATCGAGCACTAACAATACACATTATTGAGAACAAAATAGACACATAAATGCGTCTATCAAATACCCCCAAACTTATTATTTGCTAGTCCTCGAGCAAATCTAAAATAAAATAAAAATCCTAACTCACTGTCGCAGGCATCGTCGATTGCATTTAGCGTATGCAACAATCCTTTAAACCCCTAGGTGGCCCTAGTGGCCGAGTTATAGTCTCGGGAGGGTTTACCAGAGATATACCCACAAAACCTTTACATTCCAGACCTTAGCTATTTACGCAGAACCTTGGAAGGCACTAAAGAATCTCCTTGGTTGGCATACTTATTGACTACAGGAGGAAGTACCCTGATGCGAAATTCCAATTGTTGTACACGAGTTTGCACTCAAGCATACTAAAATTCATATATAAGTGACAGAGCTCTACTCAGATAGTTTCTGGACATCATAACCGGAGTCAACCAATCACATGGATAGATTAAGAAATGGATATAGAAAAACATAGATGGTTTTGATGTTGACTAAGGTGAGCGGTGTTTCTCATATCTGTCTGAAGGCCACTGCCAAAATGAACCTATCCTAATGGACTGAGATACTGGTTTGGACTAATATCAACACACTGGCATATACAAGGGAACCAGTGGTCGATAATCCTAACTCTAGGTCAACACAACTGGCATATACAAGGGTTCCAGTGGTCGACTTTATTGAATTTATTCCGGTTGGTCTAATGGTCTGGTCTCACTTTCTTTTTCTTTTTCTTTTTTTTTTCTTTTTTTTTTTTTTTTTTTTTTTTGTATCTCAATCACTCTATTTCACCCTAGCATTGGTAACAACTTGATTCGTGGGCCCCACCTAATCACTTAGAGAAACATAGTTTAAAAACAAAACAAAATAAAAACAGAAGTGAAAATGACTCAACGAGATATGGTGAAACTATCATGTTATTTCTAACACCTGAGCTCTGTGCTTTTATGAATAGACTCTTTAGATGTTTCCATCTAATCAGATTGGTTCCTCAACTCCTACAACCAAAATGCTTCCATCCACTTAGATTGGTTAGTGCCATCCTTAATAAGCATAAATTTCTAAGCTCTGGAGTTTAATAATGCGACTAAAACTTTCTCCCATACCCCCAAACTTAAATCTAACATTGTCCTCAATGTTCTAAAGATAAAATTAAAGCATGAACAAGGAGAAACTGTTACCATTTGAAGTAAAAGAGTTAAGGAAAGATATTACCGTGTCGCATGAATATTGGGTTACCTCCCAAGAAGTGCTAAGTTTAAAGTCTTCAGCCAGACCAAGAAAGGATTAGTTACCTCATAAAATCATAGAGTAATAGCCGAAATATCTGTGGGTCATCAAAACCAAATAAAGCTATCACAAGTAAAAGGAATCTTCAACATGTCAAGAAAATAAATAAATAAAACACACCCTTGTCTAGTTTCCTGTTTAAGACAACTACATCTAGATGTGGTTCAGGTTCAGGTTATATAACTGGGTCCAAATAAAATATTTTCATGGGTTGGATTTCCTCGTAGCTAAGATCCGGTTCAGGTTGTAAAGTCTGTAAAAACTCGAATAAGAACTTAGAAGCACATAATAATAACCTGAATAATTGCGGATCCTGAAAGTCAATCAGTTTTGACTCACACAATTGACCACGATGAAAGTGGTGGTCAATTTTATGCAAATGTGTCGATTCTAATCTCCTAAAGTACTTAGGTTTAGTCTCAAAACTTAATAACTGACACATTTGAAACTTATACGTTCCCACTGGTTGAAAAATCTTTGGTGAGAAAACAAAATCAATCTGGGTATCATAGCCTGGGCAAACCACATCAACCATAGGATGGGTTTCTAACAACTGAACTTCCTTATGGACATTATTAGGTTCTGGAGAACTAGTATGAATGCAATCTGGCACAATGGTTGAGGCACATATATCAAGTCCCAAGTGAGGGATCTCTACAAGAGCTAAAGGTAAGGCACAAGGAGAATGATAGTCACCCCCAAACTTAGAGTTTTGGGTGTCTCTAGATAGACTAGCTACAATTTCCCTAATTTCTAGATCATCGGAATCCTGAAAATGGTCAATTGCTTTTTCTAGGTTGTACTCAGGTGATGCATCCTCACTCAAATTTAAAAGCTCTCTGAGCCTATCTTCTTTATCTAAGACTAATGTTTCTAAATCGTTCGACTCTAAAACAATACTCTCAGAATAAACTCGTTCCTCAAAACTATCATCCCCTTCGTAAAAAGGAAATTCTACATCGTCTAAAACGGTGGTATCTCTAGTCAAATCCTCGTCCTTTTGAATAGGTGAATAATTATTAAAATTATCTGGATTTGAACTAGAAACATTATCATTATTAAGCTCAATTGGAGTAACAAATTCCTGATCACTATGCCTACTTATTTCAAATTCTTCATCAACACTATCCTCATCATAATCATCATTATAATAACATGAAAATGGTTGAACCTCATCTAAACAAGTAGTGTTACCAATTTTATCCTCGTCATCTTGATTATGAAAATAACTATCCTCATTTTCAAAGGTACTATTGGAAACACTATATTGGAAATTAAGACCATCTTGAGCAGTTCTTTCCTAGGCCTCTAACAACATTTTCTGAGTCGACTCACATGACTTCCTGATTTTATCTAGGAAAGAAGGTTCACACGTTGCATTGCTTTCGTCCAAAACTAAGTTATTCATATCAGCTGAACTACGTGTCGACTCAAGTAACTTTTGTGATGACTCAGCTAACTTACGTGCGGACTCTAGTAGAGAGGAATTTTGCTCGTATGACCCGTGCGTGTGTGGATAGTAATTGGGCTCATCATGGTATGAGCCATAACCTTGAAAAGGCTGATGTTCCCAACCACTATTCACACTATGGTCAAAGTAGTAACGTCCATTATGAAACTCAGTCGGATATTCATTGTATTGGCTATAGTAATACCAGTTCGACATTCTATGGCAGGGGTGTGAGTTGTCACACAGAATAAAAACCCACTGACAGGGGATTCGTGGGTGGATAGAGTCTTACCTCCCGTACCAGACGGGCGATGAACCGTTGAAGTCTACTCAGGCCACCGACTCCTATGTCAGTGTACGAACCTGAGGGGCCGAGACAGTATCGTAACTGTCGTCCTTCCCTGCAAACAGTTTATATTTAATTTTTAACCCTTCCTTAGGGTTTCAAAAATAATGTCCAAGTCCAAAAAGTGTCCAAAAATAAAAATGTCCAAAGAGGAAAAGAAAATTACAAAAATACAACCCTATTTACAGTTTCTAAAAATAAAACAAAATAACTATATACAAAATCTTCTTCTTCACTCCTTTCAGATTCTTCTTTTCCTTCCTTCTTTGGCGATGCTTTCCTTTTATAGCACTTTTTCTTTCCTCGTAGCTTCGCTCCAAATCTGAAAAGAATCGAAAAATACCAAAGGCGTAAAAGATAACAAAAAATATAAAAAATAAAAATAGAAATAACTCTAAAACCTAAAACCTAAATACAAGTCCGCGTCGGCGGCGCCAAAAATTGGTGTGATTTTAAAGTTGTTGTAAGTGGTAGTAAAAGTTCGTTCAACTCGGGCTTGTAAAGATTTGATTTAAGAAAATACTAAAAACAAAGAAAATATATTCACAAGTTTGTCACAAAAATCGAGAGATTACTGAGACTCATGATTCCACCATAACTCATTCATGCGATTCGTATATTTATTCCAAACAATTATAGCTCAAATAATATTGACTCTAATTCTTTGCCAAGGTAGATTCTTAAAAGATTGACTGTAAATCACTAGCATGACGCATCAAAAGCATTTAGACCAAGCATACATCATCATACGACATCACAATCAATTAAGAAAAATCATAAAACGATTGATAATAGTGCAAGTAGTCATAAAAGAATTAAATATAATTACCACACGCATGAAATATGGCTTCCTCCGTCATCCTAGTGTTGGGGTTTAGCTCCTCATATTATTCACGTGCTCAAAATAGTTGTTCATAGCTCAAATAGGTGAAAAACAAGAGAAAACTAATGACTCGGACAGTTTGCAACGCTGAAAAGGCGTTACAAACAGACTGTTACAGAAGAAATAAGTCTGCCTCTTAAACGATACTACGGTTCTGCTGTGGAACAGCGATAGTTGTCTGCGACCGTTCTTCGTGCGTCTTATGTTCTTCGTGTTCTAGGGTTCTTGAGAACGACACTTATTTAGTGTCGTCTGCAACTCCTTCTCTTCTTCTTCCTGCTGCTGCTACAACTCCTTTGCAGCTTTCCTAATCCTCCGTATCGACCCCCAAATACTCGACACCCCTCCTTGACTTCCCAACAGCCCTTATATACACGCCAGGACCAATTTTTTTCGATTAAAATTCCTTCCTTTTGCTTCTCTTTACTTTCTCCGGCGGTCACGGGATCTTTTTATATTTTTCTTTTGAGTCGTTCGTATCTTCTCTCAATGATTTGACAGCGCAGATTATAACGGATTAAATCTCCTCCCAATCCTGACTTAACTTCCACGTAAATAGAGAATAAAACTCCCGAGAAAATCTCAGTTCACTGCTTAGCGAGATATATATGGTAACATGTTTATTTCCAGATTTAACTCGCCTATCATCCCTTAAAAATCTTGTTTCATCGACAAAGAAGGCCATTAACCCGCCTGTTTTACCGCAACAGTCCATACAACTAAAGTTCTCGCCCAAAACTCCATGCAATTCTCGACCAAACCAATAACAGAGCTCAGGAGATATTATCTTCCACTGTTTAACTTCGTGTTAATAATCCAGCCCAATTCCGTTGAATAAAATACCCAATATAACTCTGTTTATCTCATGCAAGTCCAGCCCAACACAATCCCGCCATTGAATCTCGCTAAATCTCTCCTCAAATTCGAACAGAATTATGCAGAAGTGAAGTTTAGTTTCCCGCCAAATTTAAACATTTAAATTGTTGAAGAAAGGTTGACCCCTATCCTGCTACTGGGGTTCCGATAGTAATATGGGTGCCCCTTAGTAATTTGGGAACCCCTTATCCAAAATGAGAGTCCGAATAGTAATTTTCTCCCATGAACGCAAATACCACTTTTCGAGCCAATTTTCCCGCAAAAGCTTATTTCTCCAAAAACACCTACAAAAACATAAAATAATCAAATAAGTATAAAATCGAGCACTAACAATACACATTATTGAGAACAAAATAGACACATAAATGCGTCTATCAATACACTTGAGAATGCGAGATCGTTGTTAGTTAATATTATCGAATATTTATTTACAGTAGTGAAAAAATGAGGGTACCCGAATACACCATAATCTTTAATTTATCCACCTATAAGTCCTCTTACCAAAAGTGATTATCTATGGACAAAGTCGAGACAATACGACAAATCGGTATTCACACTTTGTGTGATCGTCTATGGATACGAGATCGAGACAATACAACAATCAAAGTGCGATTACTTGATAATAGGTTCGGACTTAACCAAACTCTATAGGATCACTATCAAGTAAAGCGGAGTTAACGTTTGTGTAATTTACTTTAAATTATAATAACAATAATTATAATTGCGGAAAGGAAAAGTAAATGACAAAGAAAGAGTTTGTTAACGAGGAAACCGCAAATGCAGAAAAACCCCTGGACCTAGTCCAGGATTGAATACTCTCGGAATTAAGCCGATATACAAAATCTAAACCAACTTCGTATAGTTGAGACCAAGCAACTAACCCTAGTTCACTTAGTTTCTTCAGTATCCCTGCGCTTCCGACTTTCAATGAGTGCACGCACTGGAACAATTCCTTTGGATTGTATTCCAAACAGTAAAGGAACAACAAATCTGTTTGGTAACAACTCTATTGATTCTTTAAGGTAAAGATATCTCTAGTCATATGCAAAGGCTCTTCCGTATAATCTAATAAACTCCTTTGCCTGGTTAGATCAATCCAATCCCTATTACCTAAATAATAAGATTCAGATTTGTAACAATCAAAATAGATCTCAAGAGAACTATTAGGTGTTACCGATCTCACGCAACTAATCAATCGAATAAATCCGACTTTAGTTGGATCCCAGATGATCAAGGTTTGTGCTACACAAAGATGAGAAACCATTAAGAAATCTTCTTCGTATTCTTCGTCTTCTTTAATCTTCAATTAAAACCAGCACAACACCACTTGAATCTCTTGTGATCAATCACGCACAAAACGGAGTCTGTTAACAATGGATTATCACAATATGCCTTTAGATCTAAAAATAGTTCTAAAGATCCCGTCGATACTTCGATCTAGTTTGAGTGAATCTTATATCAGAAGAGAAGATTATCAAGAATAAACAAACTAGGTGCAATCAAAGTTCAACAACCGTTAGTCAATCAAATCAATCATAAACTAATAAACTGCAATTTTTTAGTTTCCCACCAACGGTACTCGTAGAGCTACTTGATCCCACAGAAGTATTTAAACGAGCAGTCGTAAGAGATTTCGCCTAATTAGGGTACTTTCCTCTCCGGATAGACGGCTCCACCAGAAACAACAACAAAATGAAGTTTGCCTGGCCCTTAGGATAGTTCGCTAGAAATGCAAACTTAGGTATTTATAGACCAAGGATGTTTTGGACACCAAGGAATTTCCAAGACCGAAAGTATTCTCAAGATATGCAATAAATGCCCATTCAATTTTCATAATTCCAGGAAATGCTTTGTCCAATATTTTCTGAAATATCTCAATAGAAATTCTCCAATTAATAAATGCACATTATTAATTCTTATTCTCTAGAGATATGCATTTAATTGCTGGTAACTAAAGCATATAAAACTAACAACCTTAATTAAAAGATTCTTAATTTATTTTGGACCGGGATCTCCTTGAGTAATTAAGGAATATCTTTGAACAATAAAAGATAAGAGTTATTGTTCGTGTTCAAAGTATGTTGACATCTTTTCTTTGTAAATCATCTTTCATATTTACAATCTTGGAATCGATTATACCACACTTCCAAACAAGTTTAGAATTGGTTCATCTGTGTTCCAAGACAACTATGTGATTGATCAAATATCAAATCGCATTCATGGGTTCAATCGGTTCTACCAATCACTAGGATCGTTTATACCTTAATATGGAACACTTGTGATCGGTCACACAAGTTACCAGGACCGGTTACAATAGTTACCAGGATCAGTTACATCAATTAACAGGACCGGTTACCATATACTCATGGTATTGCTTGTGATTGGTCACACTAGTCACTAGGATCGGATACACCAATTACCAGGATCGGTTACACTAATTACTAGGACCGGATACACCAATTACAAGGATCGATTACACAACTCTTTTGTGATCGTTCACACCAATTACTAGGATCGGTCACACCAATTACAAATATCGATCATACCATCTTAGGTGATTACTTAGGATCAGTTACACTAATTAATCAAAACTAGTCATACCAAATCATAAGTCAGGCATTGTGATTAGTTATACCAAGATACATAACAAGTTATGATCGGTTCTACTATCTCACACATATTGGTAATTCAAAGATATGCAATGAAGAACAATATCAATAAGCCTAGCGATTTCCCTTTCGATTCATAAAGCAAGTTAATGAATGTACTTCCTTTAAACAAATGTAAAACATTGTTTCCTAGGATGAAATCTTCACCTTTACCCATTTACATAATCAACATAGCATTCCTAAGATTATGTCGATGTCATATCTACGAAGTCCAAAAGATAACCGTTACTTCGTAATCTAATTCCTTAATACTATGATCATATGATCATGTCTCACTACTAGAGTAAAATATTCATTCACAGCTTCGCAGTTATGTTTTCAATATAGCATGACTTGAAAGATACATTAGGAATGTTAGAGCACTGCTCGGTCGAATTCGCAAGCGTTGCTATCTTAAGCTTGTTTGTCAAGTTTAGTTGCCAAAACTATAAGTCTTGATTTTTAATCTACTTATAGCTGAGTCTCGGATTAGGATAGAATGTGTAGTTGAGCTTTAGACTTCACGACGTTTATCGATTGAAGACAAAGAACTACTAAGGGGAGCTTGTGGAACTTCATCAACAAAAGGTATGTGGAGACTTGAACTCATCTATCACTCAAAAGTCTATCTACTCTATCTCCTATTTGAGACAAAAGTCGTATAGCTACATAGACTTCGATTATACACATTTGATATTTCGAGCTGAGTTTAACTCGCTTACATATTTCTCGAAATATGTGTTGGTAAGCTTTCACTTTAACCAAGTTCATCTTATATTCTTGACGGAAGTCAAAAGATGTTCATGTGAAAATCGCCTGGTAACATCTTATATGATTTGTGTGAGACAGTCATTTGATGTAGACTTGGAATGTTTCATATTGATAATTCGATCACTTGAAAATTGCTTTGAAGCTAATAATTTGTGTGAGACAGCTATTCCCGTCTTCTAAGAATGTTTCAATGATTGAACTGGGAGTTTAGAACAAATAACCATGATTGGATATAGCACAATATGTGTACTTGTATGTTAACTGTTGCAAGTTATTCCAAGTCCGGGAACCATAGTATGCATACCCGTATGCGTACTGGTTGGTTTAATGGAAGTCCGGGAACTTAGTATGCATACACGTACGCGTACTAGCGTACGCTCAAAGTTCCGGGATTTAACTGAGTTTGGAAGGTATGCGTACACGTTCGCATACTGGCGAACCCAAACTTAGTCCGGCCACTTAGGTATGCGTACATGTTCTCATACTTGAGTAGGTTATGTTCTAAAATCGGTTTGTTCATGAACTAATACATTTATATATTAAGGAATGCAATCTTTTGCAAACCGTGGCTATAATGTTCATAATTGATTCTAGTGAATCAAAATCGATTTTTCTTCAATTGTGTCTTGTATACTTCTATGAGAATATAAACAATTGAAAAACTCTATAACTAGTTTCATTTGAACTAGTTGTGATTGAGATGAACAAGGTTGATATGAAAGTGTTCATATGGATAACTTCGGTTAACTATTGTTGAGCCAACAAGGTGTACATGTTTAGGTACGGTTACCCATATCTGAATGAAGTCACTTTTCATTTGTGTGCAACAAGCTAAGTTCGATCTAACGGTTGAAAGATATTAGCTTGAGTCATATAACGGTGAATATTGAATGCTTTGTTACCAAGGTAACATTGATTGCAAACCCTGATTTGAAGACTACATAAAGGAGAACTCAAGCAACTAGGAAACCTAATCCCCACACCTCATGTATGATACTAGTTGTGACTAGAGTCGATTCTCCTTTAACCTAGGTTTTTCGAAAACCATTATAGGTTAACGACTTGAAGACTTCATTGGGATTGTGAAGCCAGACCCAACTATTTTCTCTGTAGTTGCGTGTTCTGATCTTGCTGTTTTCTATTGTATTGAGTACTATCTTCTCTAAGATTTTCTTAAGATTTATTCTCCGATAGGCAAGATGAAAATTAATCATAAACATCTTCGTCTCATCGTTTGTGATTCCACAATATCTTGTTTCGCTACCATACAATTAAGATTATTGTGAGGTGATTGATAATATTAGGTTGTTCTTCGGGAATATAAGTCTGATGTATCAATTGGAGTCTGTTCACCTTGATTTATCAAAAGACGGAACAAAACTCATAGGTATTTCTATGGGAGAAAGATTTATCTATTCAATAGACTTTTCTGTGTGAGACAGATTAGTTTATCAAGTCTTCGACTTTGGGTCGTAGCAATTCTTAATTAGTTATGGGTGAGATCAGCTAAGGGAATCAAGTGCCTAGAGTCCTGTTGGGATTCAGAGACGTAAGGAGTGCAACTGAACCTTGATCAGTGTGAGACTGATTAGGGCTCAACTACATTCAAGCCCGAAGTTAACTTGTAGTAGGCTAGAGTCTGTAGCGGCTTAATACAGTGTGGGAGTTCAAATCTGGACTAGGTCCCGGGGTTTTTCTGCATTTGCGGTTTCCTCGTTAACAATATTTCTCGTGTTTGTGTTATTTCTTTTCCGCATTATATTTTCTATATGATTGAAATATCACAGGTTGTGTGTAGTCCAATCAATTAGATAATCCAACCTTTGGTTGTTGATATAAATTGATTGACACTTAAACATTGGTCTTTGGTACCGTTCAAGTTGTTTCACATAATAATCAGGCTCGCGGATTTCTATCTGTTTGATTTGATGATTACATTGTGAAACAGAGATACAACTCTTGGATATATTTCCATTGATTGAGTCTGACTGTCTATATAGTTGACTCTCTTGGAATTATATTGTAGTTTGCCCATACAGATTGCCTAAATGAAATATTGGGCGAGGTTGTTAGACCCCCGCTTTTTTAATTGGTATCAGAGCAGGCAAACACGTTTAAGACCTCATAAGTCTGTGTTTGTAGCAATCTGAATCTATGGACAGTAGTGTTATATCTGAAAACGTAGCACCAGTTTAGAAATAGTCTTACTTGGTCCAAAGCCTTGTGTCTCCGGAGAAATCTCTCACGTCTTCTCCATTGTCTGAAACTGAGTTCAACTGGGAAGAAAGCCTAGATGAACAGTTGGATGATCTTTCAGATGAAAGTGATTCAGATGAGGGATAACATGTTGATGAGGAAGTCTCACAGTATATCAAGCTTTTCGACCATCTCATGAAGAAGAAAAAAGTTAACAGAATGCTTGGCTGAATTTCTGACTCCTTTCTGTCTAGAAAACAAGAAATTGAGAAAACTCTTTAAGGGATATGATTGTGGTTATAAACTCTTACAATCTCTTGTTAAAGATCGTGAAGAAGATGTGCATTCAAAAAATTCTGAATGTGATAATCTTCGTCGAAATCACTTTGTGTTGAAAGAAAGACTTGCAGAAAGTGAAGCAAGATATGACTCAACAAAAATGTTTCAATGACAGAGAAATCGGCTTTTTCGCCAGAGAAAAACAATTGGAGGCTGATCTAGCTACTGCTCTTGATAAGGTGAATCACTGGAAGAAAAACTTAAAAGATTCAATACTAGCTCTACAAAATCATCCACTATGCTGGGAGCATGTAAAGAACATCTTGATACACGTGGTCTGGGCTACAAAGGAATAGACGCTCCAAGTACTAGTAAGATCAATTTTTTCTGTGCTAATGGCATTTTCCTAAGTGAAAATTTCACTAATAACAAAAGTGAAAAACTACCTTCAGCAGCTGATGTTCCTAAGAACAAAAATTGTCAACCTTCAAAAACAGCTCATATGAGAACAGTCAAGAATATTCCCTTCAATTGTTATTATTGCGGGAACAAAGGTCATCTTGAAAGGAGATGTCGTTTTCGTCTGCGGAATGAAAAACTTCATAACATTCTTGTATGGATGTCTAAAGAAGTAATCAAACCTGCTTCTCATTATGCTGATGTTAAAGGTCTAGTCTGCAATCAAGAAAAGTGCTGTGATGATCCAATTCTTGGTTGTAAATATGACACTAAATCCGTTTACAATTGTAAATGGAAGAATGTTATATGGATGGCTGACTCTTTAAATTGCTCTGTGAAGGAAAAAAGTCATCGAATGAAGAAGAAAATTTCAAATTCCTTGTCTCTTGCTAAGGAAAGTCTTGAATCTAAAGTGTCTGTTCCTGAATACATTCACATCAATAATCGTGTTTCGTAGCTCAAAACCAGTATCAATAGACTCAAATGCAGTATTAAGAAGGCGAGAAAAGTTGCTGCAACTGGTAATTCTTGTTCTCCTCTTATTAGTTCTCCTTAAAAATCTTGTAACTTTTCTGATGTCAGTCAAGAAGGAAAAAGGGAAAATGTCAATACCCTTGATGAGCTAAATGCTTGTCAAACTACAACTTGACTGCTTACGAATGAGCATCCAACAACACAATAACCTATATACATGCAATCCATAAATGCCACTATTGACATTATAATAACAAAGCTAATACTCCCCCTAAAGGTAAGATAGGTTGATTTTCAATCCGCACGTCTTTGTTATTTCCTTTGTAGTCCATGTAACTACAAGTATCAATATGATATGCTACTCCCCCTTAGTCTATGCTTTACTCTTTCGTTAGATATAACGTTTAAGCACCAATGTCCTTTCCGTTAGTGATACCAAATCAATACAAATCAATATTAATATCACTTGTTTACTCTATATATTTCTCCCCCTTTTTTTCACAAAATGACAAAGGTACGAGCAAATAAGAGATAAACCGAAAGGATCTTACAAATCTCACAAGACTTGCAACCTATTAAGAGTTAAGCACGAGGGTTCCACACACCATTTTTGATAACCAATATCAAAACCAAAACTACAAAGTAATTTTGTTTTGATATGTTACCAAGGAAATAATTGCCCGAAGCAATTTTCCCTAATAGTTTAGCAAACCAAAAATCGACTAAGCACCTTAGTTCCTTTGCTAAACCGATTGCAAAAGTACAATCGCTTGTTCGATAAGACCAAAATAGAGATCAAAATTAACTCTATTTTTCTCATCAGGCTCTAATTATCCATATAACTTAGACCTTTCACTTTTAAACAAGACAAGTACTATGTTAGTTAACTAGCATTTCATGTTAAGGCATTCGATTAGACTTGAATAACTGAAACCTCCACTTTGATAAGTCTAACTAAGATCAGAATTAACTTAGTTTCTCTTATCCGGAATCAAATTGGACTAAACAATTTATCCTGAAAACCTTTTCTTTTGTTAAGCCATAAACAATTCATACAAACCAAATAAATCAACTTGCATAATTATTTACCTCAACCGGAAGCAATTGAAACAACATAGACATTAAAGCACGGCAATTGCACCGAAATTTTGTAAGCCTAAACGATTGATACCAAACAATAAAGCAAGATAACAATACTTTTTCTTAACCGGAAACAATTGAACACACACACATCCATACACAAATAATGGAATAAACATCAATTGTACCGAAATTTTGTTAAGCAAAAGCAATAGATATATGCAATAAAATCAGGCTTTTCTTAAACAGGAAAACGATTAACTCAAAGTCGTTACCTCAAATTTCGCATCCTCTTCTCCAATATGTTTGCATCTTCTTCTTTCCAGGGACAATTGATACCAAAATATCATTATGATGTCATCCTTTTGCAAGACAAAAGAACAACAACAACAACCAACCTTTACCAGAGAAAGGTTGAAAACCAGTTTTAACTTATGAAATGCAAAAGTTGAAATCCCGAAACACATATGCTTTTATGCTAAACCAAAATGATTAAACATATTGTGACTTTTTCACATATTGTTTCAATCAGAACCCCTCATGATCCTTTGATAAAGCCTACCAACATGGGCTAGAACTTAATCCTGCTAAACCAAAAAGTCACCCAAACCATAAGGGTTCACATCATATGAGATCGAATATTAAGGTCAAGAAAACCGAAATCAAACATCCCATAAACATACATAGCAATAAGATAGAACATTCAAGCACATGCTATGTAAACTAAAAACTATCACAAGAAAAATTCTAAATCAATAATTTTATCCATAATAAGATAGTTATATTCATAATAGACCTAATACAATTATTGAAAGAAATCAAAAACTGATGTCTATTTTCCTGGATTCAGAATCCCTCATAATCTTGAGATCTCTTGCGCTTGATAGGGATGACTCTCCGAATTCCCTGAAGCGATCCTTGATTGAAGACTAATTCCTCAACCTTGTAGAAGTTAGGTTCCTCCTCGTTTACTCGTTTGGAGAGTAAATCTAGTTGCTTGAGAATCTGAGCTTGAACTAGTAAGGATTTTTCAAGGCTACGTTTTAGCATCAAAACTTCCAACTTGGTTTCAGCACAAGTTCGAGCCATCTTTTGAAACTCCTTTTCATAATCAATCATACAATATGAATGATTCATATTCATATAGGAAGCGGATCCGTTTCCATTGAAATTGAGAAGACCGAAAGAGTCACTAGCCATTTTTTCAGCATACCTTTCTGAAACCTTCGGAGAAAGCTTTGCATAATAATCTGAATTGTCCATGATTATTGGTTTCAAACTAAAGATCGAAAAACGCATATAATATCGAAACTTATATATATATCAATAGTTACTAAAAACTTGTTCATTGATTATGGAGATCAAATATCTCCCTTAATAGAAAAACCGAATTTTTTTAATATTAAGGATTTTAGGAAAGTGCGTTCCTGTGAATATCTTCATAATTCTCGCAAGTTTTGAACTATTCCACAATATACAATGAACTCATCAAACGAAAGTTTGAGCACTTCATGAGTCAGTGTATTTCTCCCTGATACTAAGTATCTGAAAGAGACAGATTAAGTTTTCCACGGCTAACACAGAATTTCTTCTTATCTAATTTATTAAGAACCCTAATTTTTTCTGACAATACACCAAATTTATCATAAAAATTTCTATCATCAAGATATTTAGGGATTACCTTAAGTTTTGATGATCTGGAGGCGTTGTCAGCTTCCTCTCTGTTTAGTTCCTTGGTCTTATTTGGGATCCACTTCTTAGTCTTCTGATCCTTCTTCCTTTTGTGATGAACTGCACCAGATGAGTTCTTTCAAGAATCCTTTGATTTAGGAGGATCAGGTTTATGTATGCTTTCTTTAGCAGATGATCTCATGTTGTACTTTAGACCAGAGAAAGTTTTTTTAGAGTTCAAATATGAAAGCCGTTGACAATTCTTAAAAACATGACCTTTGTTTCCACAATGAAAACATCGATTATAATGACCCTGATGATATGAAGAACCCTGATGTGAGTGGTTCATCTTGTGATTCCCTACAAATTTCTTTTTACAAGATGAAAACCCCTTTTTGGTGTTCTTATTGTCGGCATTCTTCATTTGTTTCAAAGAATAGATTGAACCTGATTTTTTGTATCTTCCCGGAAGGGAGGTGTCCAACTGGTGTTCAGACATTAAAGAACACATATCATTCTTCAATCTTTTGACATGTTCGGAAACTGTCTTTATCTCAGAATCATATGAGATTTTTAAGGCGTTGTAATCATCAGTTGCAGTTTTTCTTAACCGCTCAGTTTTCTTTTCTTGATCAATACTTTTCCTTAGTTTTGCTTCTAAGGATTGGATCTTCGAGGAAGAAGTGATCTTGAAGGAGTCTAGATCAGTTTTACATGATGAAAGATCACGTTTAAGTTGATCATTTTCAGCTTTCATATGACATAAGTCTTCAAGGAGTTTTCCTTCTCTTTTTAGTGCAAGTGTAAGCTCAGTTGCACAAGAAAGGAATTCTTTGCTTAGTTCATCTAGTTGAGATATTACATAATCAACATCCTCTTTATCATCAAGTGATTCAGAATCAGAATCATTGATTGTGTGCACAGGGCTTAACTTAACCTCTTCTTGAGAACACTGGGGCATATTTTCAGAAGAGTAGGTAGAGCTTGTAGAAGACATCCCTTCCAACCATTTTTGAAAGTTAAGCCCAGGACGGGTTTTACTCAAATCTTGAGATACATTAACCGAGTCTATCTTAGGTTTCACCTTCCCTTTTTGTAGACTTATTTCTTATAGGATGGATCGCACCAAACACAGATTGTAAGATCTTTTTTGTTTGTCTGCTCTGATACCAATTGAAAAGACGAGGGTACCTAAATATACCTCAATCTAAAACTTTTACACCTATAAGTCCTTTATGGACTGAGTCGAGACAATACAACTAATCGGTTCACACTTCGTGTGATCGTCTATGGATACGAGATCGAGACAATACGACAACAAGATAACTTGCGTGATTGACTATGGATACAAGATCGATACAATACAACAACGAAGTATGTTTACTTGATAAATGGTTCAGACTTAACCAAACACAATAGGATTACTATCAAGTAAATAGGAATTAACGTTTGTGTATTTTACTTCTAATTATAATAAAAACAATTATAATTGCGGAAATAGAAAAGTAAAAGACACATCAAGATTTTGCTAACGAGGAAACCGCAAATGCAGAAAAATCAAGACTGACTTTTCAGAATTGAATACTCTCAGGATTAAGCTTCTATACAAAATCAAGACTGACTTCGTATATTTGAGACCAAGCAACTAAACCTATAGTTCACCTAGTTCCGTCTGTATCCCTGCGCCTCCAACTTGTTAATAAGTCACGCACTTGGAACAATTCCTTTGGTTCGTATTCCAAACAGTAAAGGAACAACAAATCTATTCGGTAACAACTCTTTTCAATCAAGTGATATAAGTTCGACAAAAGGCTCTTCCGTTTATCCCAATAAACTCCTTTGTCAGGTCCTTAGATCTATCTTATCAACAACTACCAAAGTAATTGTAAAGATTTTGCAATCATTACTTCGAATCACAAAGAAACGTATTGATTCCCATCTACTCAACTAATCAATCAAATTTATCACAAAGATAAACCGATAATAGTTGGATCCTTTTCCAGCCGAAACAAGTATTGTGCACACCAAAGATTATGAACCCAAATCAGAAATCTTCTTCGTCTTCAAATCTTCTTAGATCTTCAATAAACACCTGCACACAATCAACTTGAATCTCTTGTGATCAATCACACACGGAACGGAGTTTGTTAACAATGGATTATCACAAGACGTCTCAGAGATCTACAAACAAGTCTAAAGATCCTGTCGAAACTTCGATCTAGTTTGAGTGAATCTTATATCAGAAGAGAAGATTCTCAAGCATAAACAAACTAGGTGCAATCAAAGTTCAACAACCATTAGTCAATCAAATCAATCGAAAACTAATAATAAACCGCAATTATCTAGTTTCCCACCAACGGTACTAATAGAACTTCCCAATCCCAAAGAAGTCTTTAAACCGAGCAGCCGTAAGAGATTTCGCCTAATTAGGTTACTTTCCTCTCTGAATAGGCGGCTCCACCAGTAACAACACAACTAGGTAGTTTTGCTGGATCTGAGGATTAGTTTGCTCGAAATGCAAACTTCAATATTTATAGACCAAGGAAGTTTGGACACCAAGGAATTTACAAAACCGAAAATATTCTCAAGATATGCAATATATTTCCAAATTCGGTTTCCATAATTCCTGGAAATGCTTTGTCCAAATATTGACCGAAAATCTCATTAGAAAATCTCCAATTAGTAAATACGCATTACCAATTTTTATTTTCTAAAGATATGCATTTTATTTGCTGGAAATTAAAAGCATATAAAACTAAAAACCTTAATTAAAAGATTCTCAATTTATTTCGATCCGGGATTCTCCTTTAGCTATTAAGGAATATCTTTGAACAATAAAATATAAGCGTTACTGCACATGTTCAAAGTATGTCAACATCTTAACTTAGTAAATCATCTTTCATATTTACTATCTTGGAATCCATTTGCCACACTTCTAAACAAGTTTAGAATTGGTTCATCTGACTTCCAAGAACTATGTGATTGATTATCCTATCAAATCACCAAACATGGGTTTCACGGTTCTACCTCCATGTGGGTACTAGAATTAGTCACGCTAGTTACCAAAACTTGGTTGACTAGGTACTAGGATCGGTTCCCACATATATATGGTATCTAACTTGTATTTGTTGCACATGTCCATAGGATCGGTTCCCAATAACTAAAAACGTGTTGCACATGTTCATAGGATCGGTTCCCAATAACTAGAAACTTGATGCACCTCTTACAAGGATCGATTCCCCTTTTGTGAGCGGTTGCACCTCTTACTAGGATCGGTTCCCCAATGACTAGAGTTGGTCATACCAATAACAATAAATCGATCATACCATCTCAGGTGACGAAAGAGGCGCGGCCACGCCACATAGCCGACCAATCCGCTCCAATGGGTGCCACCTGTGGCCGTTGGCCACACTCCATGTTTCTCTTGTCAGCCCCCTCTCCCATCAACCAATCAGATCGCTCAAAACCCGTCACACACACTTTTGTCAAAGTTGGAAGTTGGTTGGTCGATGCGCGTAATTCCATTAGGAACCTAATCTAGACGGCCCAAGCCAGTCTCCAAAAAACAATCACGGCCGTCCGATTTGGCCACTTGATTTATTAAGTTTAGCCGCTCCCCAACGCGTCCAAATAGGCATCACCATGCCACCGCAAGCAACGTGCCAACACCGTTGCTACAGTCTACACCAAAGTGTTGGGATTGCCTACAAACCATCCCAAACTGCGCCTGGTGATCATCGCAGGCCCACGCCAGTTGGCTATCCAACCGTCCAAATCGCGCCAGTATGTCAATTGACATGCCATGCCATTCCGCGGTAGCAATATGCCAATGTGCCATAACAGCGCAGTCGCGTGCTACCTCACTCTTTGTTCATGGCCCACGCCATAGCAAATCCCTGTATGATGTATTAGGATCCTGGAAACCCATGGCTAAATCCTAGCATGGCCAAGATAATTTTATAGCTAAAGCTAATCAACGACCTAAAAAGAGTCCAATTTGGCTCATACTCTCCTCACCATTAATGGAGTCATATTCTAACCAGATTATCCTGATCAAAATAGAGTTCTTGTTTTAATGGCTTTGGTCAAACCAAAGGGAAACCCTATTTTCTAGTCATGGCCTAATTATGCCACTCTGGGCCCATAACATTCCACAAGCCATGTGGGACCCAGGAGACCCTAAAGAATGGCGCCCGCGCCATATTATGATTACCCATGATCATCCATGGACATCCCCACATTATGGCCTTTCCATGGTTTCTTTGATCAAAACGGCCAAGGCAGTTGATAGGTGTAGAATACACCGTATTTAATATCTAGTATTTATGCTTTCTTTGCGAGTTTTCTTGTAAATTATGTATCTTATGTTTGCTTTTGAGTTTATTAGGTGCAATGGAGTCATTTGGAGCAAAAAGAAGTGGAAATGGCTACAAAAGTGAAGTCACAAGTGAAGAAGGGCCAAAGACCCAGTGGAACTCGTTCAAATACAAGATTTCTACTTTTCATTGTGTAGAGGACGAGAAGATGAAGACAATGGCGAAAGAACGGAGTCATTCAGAGCTCGTATGAAGAAGTTATGGGCAAAAGAAGAACTCGGGAGACTAATATGGTAAACCGGTCATTTCATCGGCTAATACTAATGGGAGCCCAGCCACATGTTAAGAGGTAGCCAAAGAAGGCAACCATTTGATTCAAAACGGATTACTATAGACACTCGCTCAATTTACTAAGGGCCACCTCCTTCAGCTTATAATCCAATTAGGTCGAGTCCGACAATGTTATCACAGTCACTTTATCCTCATCGAACCAAGACAACATTGTTGCCAAGAGTTTATGCCGGCGAAATGGGTTGGTATGGCCAGTCGAGATGTGTTAAGAAGGTATGAAGAGAATATGGGTACATGGGTTAGTAAGAAAACTCTAATTACAAACCAAGAAATCCAGGGAAGAACAAGGATTAGCAATACCAAGTTCATGATATCTTGAAGCCGCCAAGCAGGGAGAAGACTTGAGTTGCTGCCGTCAATTGTTGGAGATGAATGAATGTGATTTCGAAATGGGTCTTGTGTTGAATGTGAAAATGTTTACAGGGAAGGAGATGGAATGGTTTAAGAATGAACAACAAGTTCAATGTGTATCACCAGCTTCTGGCATACAAGGTGTTTGTGAAAATCCCTGAGTGATGTTCTGGTGGAGCTGTTATGCTCATGTTTAGATGGGTTAGTTGGCATTGAAGCTCAAGTCTGAGTTGAGAAGAACTGAAAAGGTGTTGTTGCTGCAATAATCAATGGAGAAGGCAGTGGTGATTTAGGTGGCACTGTTGGTGGATTGTTGGATGAAGAAGACATGGAGGTTGCGAGTTCGAGTAAAAGCAGGTAAGGGTTTGTTGCTGATGGAATTGCAAGTGCAGGTTGAGATGGTTTGTTTCAGTTGCAGCTGTATGGTGGAGCTGTAAGGGAAGGAAAAGAGGTTGCCGTGTAGAGATGCAGCTGGCGTGAACTGGTGGATTGTATAGCTGAGTTACAGGTTTTGATGTGACAGAAAGATCAGATGAACTGGTGCTCTAGCTAGTGCTTTGGTCATCTTGCTGCGATGGTCGGTGCTATCTGAAGCAACAGATGGAGCAGTGAGAATGGTTGAAGCGACGCAATTGCAGGGAATTGGCAGAGTCTGGGTGTGATGGCTTGAGATAGTTGCAGCTGCAGTTGCAGTTTTGTGTTGGTTGCTGTGAATTTGGCCTGAGCTGGTGGTTGCTGGCAAGGTATTTGAGTTAAGCTGGAATTGCAGGTAATGCCGCAATGAAATCGAGTCGAATGAGCATTGGCGATAGTGAACTCATGGAGGAAAGACAGATAGAGAAGCTGGTGATAAATGACTTGCAGAGGCTGTGGCGCGGCTGTGATGCAAGGATCTGAAGATGGTGGTTGAGCTGATGAGGTGTTAGTGCTGCACCATTGCAGACAGGATTTGGAATTGTGTTGCAGGTATGGAGTCTGGGCATGATGGACATGGAGGGTGGAATTGAATCTGCAGGATTTTATGTGCTGATGAACAAGAAGGAATGGCTAAAAATGAAGGGCAACTACAGGGAGATTTGAGCTGGTGGATTTGAGCAACTAAAGCTGGTGGATGTGAGCTACATGGAGATGAAAGTACAAGATGGTGGTTGTAAAGAAGAGTGCAGGTCAAGGCTAGGCAATGGTGGAACTCAACTGCAGTGGCTGTGTGCAGAGAGTGCAGGCTTGTAACCTGAGCATGGATTATGGAACTGGAGCTACATGAAGTTGTGTTGCTGTGATAACAAGGCTTGAGACTGAAATAGCGTGACATGAACTGCAGGTGCTGGTGCCGAGCTGACAGTATGGTATGATGAAGTTGCAATTCAGTGTGTGATGAAGAAATGGTTGGATGGTCACTGGTGAATTGCGGGTGCAAGTGATGGAGGTGTTTCTATTGTTGCAGTCGGAGATGCGAGACCATGTGAAAACTGAGCAGAATTGGTGCGGCGATGGTACTAGTTCCAGCTATCGGATTTCTGAACCGAGAGTATTGATCATAATATTTCACTGAATCGTGAAGGGGGTATGAGTCGGATGCAAGAGTTGGCGGCTGGACATATGAGCTACGGGTCACGCTTTTGGGTGCGTTTTCGCAAGAAATGAGAAGTTGGGTTAGATGGTATTTTGTGAATGTTTGAATTGCAGAGAAGCAGAGTTGAGATACTGGAAGTGTAGAAATGTCTTGTGACAGCTTCAGTAGCCGGAGGCAAGTCCAGGTAGCTGGAGACAATTTCCGGTGACGGATTCCGGCGACCGGCGACCGGATTCCGGTGATGACGTCATCAAATCCGGCGACCCGTTTTGAACCCTAAAATTTCAGAGAATTATTTTCCACACATGGGCTTGGTGGACCACTTGGAGATGGGTTTTGAGAAAACCTAAACTTGGAAAGAGTATCCTTTTGGGGAGAAGCATATAAATAGAAAACCTTTTCTCTAAACCATATATCTCCATTAGGGAGACTTCTACTTTTGTTCTAGGGTTTCACATGATAGTTCTTCTTTGCTTTCTATGATGATTTCTAAAAACACAAGTAACTAAGTTTTTATTATTGGTTGAAGATGTAGTTGGATTTTGCAACCAAGTTATGATTTTTATGAATTAGTTTTCTCTCAATATTATCGTTTGATTTCTACGGGTTATAATAATTGCATGATTGATGTATTGCAATATGATTGAATGTTTGTTTAGTTAAGTCTAGAATTGATTGAACTCACATCCATATCTATAGCTATTTTAGGGTTTTCATCGAGCGATAACCTTGAATACGAGTAGCATGATATGATTCTAGGTTGTAGTGATACATCCTTGTATTCATATGCAGAAATTGACCTTTGTTCGAATTGTTTGCGCAATGTATTTCAATTGCATTGATTAGCCTATTTCTGAAACTTAATGCTCCTAGGAATTGAACTTGATTAGCGCAAGGCGTTAGGTTATTCTTTAGGTAGAATTCACATACGCAGCTCTAATGTGTGTGTTGATGAACTTTGGAAATTTATGGAGTATTCTTGCAATAAGGTATTCTATGGCTTTTGATGATAGCGAGATTAAATACGAATTCTATTCATATATTCATAAACTTGTTTACAATTGAAGATGAAACCTTTATCCAATATTTTCACATCCTTGATTTGCGTGTTTACTTTTATTTGTTTTGCTTTTATTTTATTTTAGTATATAAAAATCAGCAAACCCCTGGTGTTTTATATAGGAAACCATAACATATTGACAACCAAGACCTCTCTGTGGGAACGATCCTTTCTTGCCCTTGCTTCATTATATATTTTTGAGTAGTAAGAAAGTGTAATTTATATTTGTGTCGGCTGACAACCGATCAGCAGTATTTGCCAAGATGTCGCCGTGCCGCGCCACATAGCCGCGCACGCCACTTAGGGTTTTGACATGCCAAACCCTAATTTGGCCAGGGCCATTATGCCGCCCCATGCCAAATAGCATCACCTAGGCATTAAGTTCGCTATGGCAACTAGAGCTAATATCTTGAAGCCATATTTGGATCTAACACCAATATGCCAAGACGTAGCATGCGCCACTTTGCCGCTATGTCATTGGCAGGCGCCACTTTGTCACCTTGCCACTACGCCAGGTGCCACCTTGCTGCTATGCCACTAGCAAGCGTCACTTTGCCACTAGGCCATTATGCAGGCGCCACTATGCCATTATGCCACCTAGCTTGCGTGCGATTGGTCAGAATAACTAGGTATTGCACATTAAACCCACTCAGCAACTTGTTGCACATTTTTCCACGAAACATTCGAGACATCAAACGTGTCACAAACTGGGGGATGCTCATCAGGGTATTGATGGGATTTTAATTGTACCGCAAGTGCACGGCTATCGATTGGGATAATATGCAAGCACGGTTCGTTCCACCGGGACTAACTACTGTTACTTTTAATTTCTAATTAAAATAAAATGCTAAAAAGAATAATTAAGAGATCAATAATAAGAAAAGGTGATAAAATAAGAAGATAAGAAAAACCCAAGGCTTAGAATTTCACCACTATTATGTATACTAGATTATTCAACCAATACTAGTTATTCAACCAATTCTCTTTAAAATTCTTCACAAAATTGCTCGAGACGATTTAGGACCAATATGTACGCCTCGGATGATATAACGTTAGGCTCAATTAAATTTCTCAAAATACTAATAATTCATTCCACTTAAAGGTGTTGATCTCTAAAATAAGAACATAAAACCTTTGATTGAAGCACAAGGACATATGAAAAGAATTATTATCATTACCAAACAAGAAAATAGGACCAAGAAGAATTATTATTGAAAATGAATTAGAACTCTCTTAATACACATCATAGGGCTTCATCCACAGCCCTAGTGAAGAGATTATTTCATTACAAATGAAAATAAAAAGAAAAGAAATAAACTAAAACTATTTGCTCCACTAGACTAGAAAAATCCACCCCCTCTTCATGTGTCTTTGACCCCTTTTTATACCCAAGTCCATGAAATTTTTCTACAATCTTCACATTTAATTAGTATTATATTTACTAAATAAATGGAATACAAAATATGGGTAATATATTGGTTTCCAACTAATGATTTTATTTTCTTCCTCCAATAAATGATTGCCTCATTTTTCTTTCCATGGATGAGAGATATTATATTAATCCTCAAAATCTTGTAGTCAAGACAACTTATATTTTCCAAATATGCAAATTATTCCCATTATATGATGTCGACACTAGTGGACCCCAAAAGATATGTTGTTATTTTGAGAATTAACTCCAATTCCAACCGCTCACCCGAGGCATTTGAATTTTCATCCATTTTACGGGCAAAGTACCGTATTTTAGTGCAGCCGAGCTTTATTTATTAAATTCTGCAAAATCAAATAAAATTATTAGTATGTACAAAAATAAGGAACTAATAAATATAAATTTGAGTAATAAATATGTAAGAATTAAGCACTTATCACACCCCCAAACCTACACTTTGCTAGTCCTCGAGCAAAACTAAAATGAAAATAAAAATCCTAACTCACTGTCGCAGGCATCGCGGTTTCACTTAGCATGTGCAACAAGCCTTTAAAACCCTAGGTGGACCTAGTGGCCTAGTTATAGTCTCGGGAGGGTTTACAAGAGGTGTACCCACAAAACCTTTACTTCTAATTAGTCACAAGTATTCAAAGAGCTATGAGGACATACATATTCTCAACCTATCGCCAAGTAACTAGAATGCAAGGGAAATCAAAGGTATCCGCTCTACAGTTGAATAAAGAATTGGGGAGACACATCCGCTCTACAACTGGATCAAGAGATATCCGCTCTACAGCTGGATAAACATTATGAGATGCATCCGCTTTACAGCTGGATAAGATTAGGATAGAGATAAAAATGAGAGGGACATCCTCTCTACAGCTAGATAAATTACGTGTGATGAGTTGAACCAGTGCTAGAAAGATCTTGTGTCAGATGGAAAGCGGACTAACAAAGCAACCAATATGCATTTCTCCTCGGCTCTCTCATAATGCTCAATAGAAACAACGTCTTCTTCGGCTTCAACTTTTGATGATAAATTCTCGAACCTTTTAGAACCTTGACAATTAACTCTTCCCCTTAATTTCTTCTTACTTGAAAATTTATTCTTTCTTGAGACTTCTTTATAGATTTCTCTTATTCTTCATGGCCTTATTGAACAAAAAGGTAACTACAAAATTTAAATGTAAGACTAATATTACATTTCTCTTATTTATTTATTTTTTTGATGAAACACGATAATAACAAGACTAATATTTGCATGGCCATGAGACAAGGACTTTAGTACTTGGATCTTCACAACTTGTAATATCTTGGGTATCATGAACTTCAACAACTTAATTACATCGTTTGATTTTCTTTGCTCTAAGTTTTCAACTTTGATTTTGAATTTTGCTTTTCTTTCTATTGTTGCTTATAAACCTTAAACTTCTTCAACTTTCTTCATAGATTTTGATGTCGCTCCGCTTGTTGATGATGATCAGTTTCTAATGAGAGAGAGTCGTAATCCAGTAACTAAGACTACATTGTGAGGTTGCTTTGTCTTTCTAGCATTTCCTTTTGACCGAATTGTCTTTCCATCATGGATGGTTAGGTCCATCACGATTACCCTCTAAAGTTAAATTTTCTCTCCCGAGTGTCAATGATCTCAATGTCTTTTTCTCTAATGTCTCCCTAGAATGTTATCCCTAGCAATTCGAATTTCCATCTTTTCGGTGAGAAACAATATGTAAACTTAGCTAACCGAATACTATGTTACTCTAAATGTTGGAGATTCTTGGTACAACTAAAAATTTTCCCTTACCCCCAAACCTAAATTGAACATAGTCCTCGATGTTCCAGATATAAATATGAATGCATGAACAAAGAGAAATGCTAATCAAAAGAAGAGAGATAGGGAAAGATGTTACCAGGACCATGTACCAAAAAGATGGGTTGCCTCCCATTAAGCGCTAAGTTTAAGGTCTTCATCCAAATATCAGAAGAATTAGTCACCACATAAAATCATAAATTAGTAGCCGGAACCTATGTGGGTCATCAAAACCGAATAGAGCTACCACAAATAAATGGAATTCCAAGAAAATAAACAAATAAAGCACACCCTTATCTAGTTTCCTTGTTAATACAACTACATCTAGTTGTGTTTCGGGTTCAGGCTCTATGAAAGGGTCAAGATAAAATATTTTCATTGGCTTATTTTCCTCATAGTCAGGATCTGGAGGATTAGGTTGTAGAGTCTGAAAAAACTCAAATAAAAACTTAGAAGCACATAATAATAACCTGAACAATTGTGAATCCTCACAGTCAACTAGATTTGACTTACAAAGTTGACCATAATGGTGGTCATTCTTAAGAAGATGTGTCCAATTTTAATTTCCTAAAATAATTAGGTTTAGTTCTAAAAACTGTATAATGACACATTTCGAAATGAGATACTCCCACATTTGGTAAATAAAATCTTGGTGGGACAACAAAATCAATTATGGTATCTTGGACCGGATTTCTATCAAATGAGTTTCTTTTTGGACATAACTAGGTTCAGGAAAACATGCATGAAGATAGTCCCTTAAGATGGTAGAGGCACAAACGTCAAGTCCCAAATTAGGGACCTTTGTAAGAGTCAAAGGTAAACCACGGGAGAATGATATTTACCCCCAAACCAGAGTTGTCAATATCCTTGGATAAACTAGTCACAATTTCCTTAATTTCTAAATTATCAGATTTAGGAAAATGCTCTTTTATTTCTTCTAGGTTGTAATCATGTGGTTCTACAATGCTATAATCTTCAGCAGAGACTATTGTTTCCGAATTGTTAGACTCTAAAACCCTAGTCTCAGGATAAACTCTTTCCTCCAAGCCATCCTCGACTTCATAATCACAATAATATACTACACCATCTAAAACTATGGTGTCTCTAGTCATATCCTCATCCTTTTGAATAGTTGAATAATTATCAACATTATTAGGATTTGAACTAGAAACAACATTATAATCATAAGGATCAATTGGTGCAACAATTTCCTCGTCATTATGACTACACATTTCAAATTCTTCATCGACACTATCCTCATTATCATAACAATACGAGGATGGTTGAACTTTATCAAAACATGTAGTGTATTCAGATCTAACCTCTTCCTCTAAATTAGGTGAGTAATTATATGTATTATCAGGGGTAAGATTGGAAACACTATTTTGGAATTCAAGTTCATTATGAGCAATATCCTTAGGTGCATATCGTTCCACATACTTATTAACAGTCTCACACATTCTATCCAGGATTATTTGAGATTGACGCGCAGATTCACGTGTAGTTTCATTGAACTTCTTAAGTGATTCCTCTAAAGAAAGACTTGAATATTCATCACTAGGTGATATACCAGTCGCTTGTTGAAACTGTTTGAGTGCATCTTCTAAGGAATTAGTTTTACATTCATCATGAACTGGTGGCAATTGTTTGATTAAATCCTCTAAAGATGGAGAACTCTCATTTTTTTCATTATAATATTGCTCATTCGCCCGTTCGTATGATTGGTGGATGTGCGAATAGTATTTGGGATCACCATGGTATGAACCATAACCTTCAGAAGGTCAGTAGTGGTCCCAAGTACTATCCACACTACGGGCATAGTACGGATATTTTCCAATTTGAAATTCAGGTCGATATTCATTGTATTGGTCTTCATAATACCAGTTCGATATTTTTATTTTTTTTTGCACGTGCAAATGCAAGGTCGACTAAAATTGGTAGGCTCAGGTTACCTAAGCAAAATATACCTACAGTCAAAGACTGGGTCAACTAAAGAATCAAACACTTGGCTAAGGTTTGTGGAATTTTGAATTTTTTGTATTTTACGCTTGTTTTAAGTAACTCCCATAAGGCCCAACACACGGGTTCGGCGCTACCAATTTACTTTTCCTTTCGAGTGTTTTCCTAAAATCGGTAGTCTGACGACGCAATTGGTGTGTGCAGGTGTATATATATATATATTTTAAAATAAAGAAAATAAAAGGAAAGAATAAAAATATTTACAAAATTAAAAGAATCCTAAAATAATTATGTACAAAGGGAATAAAATCTAAAGAATCAAAACACTTCATAATATAATTATTTACAAAAACAAAATAAAAAAATCATGATAGTGAAATTGATTGAAATAATGTTGCGTTTCATTGCTTAGTGGATACTTCTAATTATCCTACACACCAAAAATAAAAATATTGTTATCATAAATCGGATGAAGGTGAGTAAGTAATCTCATCCTCGATAATAATGGTTGATTTCCTTTTCTAGAGATTGTCAGAAAAATGGTTTTTCAAAATATAAAAGATGTGGTTTTTAAAAATATTTCTGAAGTTATCCTTCCCACCATTCAACGTGTTGCGGGAATTCTCTCTTCATTCCTACCTGTACACATGTGAGAACCATAAAAAAAAGCCGGCTTCTCTTTTGAGTGCAATTATCATAAAATCTTTTTTTGGTGACAAGTCGAGGCGAAATGCTTATTGATCGTTTCTCAAACACGCGTCTCTCATTATGGTGTTATTTCTCACTCAACAATTAAGAATGAGAATATGTTCTTTTTAGTATTTCTAACTCTTACAAATTGTGAGTTTTAGTTTGATTTGCTCGAGGACTAGCAAAGTCTAAGTGTGGGGGAATTTGATAAGGTGTAGAATACATCCTATTTACTATCTATTGTTTATGCTTTCTTTGCTATTTTTCGTGTGAATTTTGTATTTTACGCTTTGTTTTAAGTTTTGTAGCTACTTTGGAGTCACACCTGAGGAAAGAAGAAGAAATTACTCTATTTGAGCCAAAAGGGCGAAATTGTCATTTCATGGGAGATCTCATTTGGAGCCAAGTCATGGTTAAGGGGCAACTCTTTTGCAAGAGCACTAAAGACAAGCCTGAAGTTGTGGTTAAGGGCTACCAATTTGGTTATCCCTTATCAAAATCCACCGATCGCCAACAACCGCCCAACCTATAACCCTAGAATTCGAGAGAAATGTTTTTCTTTTTCATTTTTACTTCTCAATCATCATTCCCCCGAAATAGAAACACCGATATTGGTCGAAAGTCGAAATCGAGAAACCGAGAGTTAAAAAGTAATAAAATAAAATCGAAGGACTTAAACTGAAGAATGTAAGTTGGTGGTCTTTTAAGGATCTGGTGATGAAATCATGGGGGAAATTGGAATCAATGGATTCAAGAGGTGGTTCGAATCACGTAGAAGATTTTCAGGAGGAAGAACACAAAGACTGAGATCGAGAACAAGAAGAAAGGGTGGAAAGTATGGGATTGCGGCCAAGATTAGGTGGTTGTTGAAGTGATAAATTGATGTTATAATCGAGAAGAAGGAGATTAAGATTGTGGGGAGATTGGCAGTGGAAAAATGGGTTCGATTTGTTGTCGGTCTTGAGATGAAATCGGGGGTTTATGGAGTTCTAAAGATGAAGACGGGTCGACAAGGCAATGGACCGAACTCAGTGAAAGTGAGGGTGTCGATGTAACCTGAGATTGAGATTCAGATGAATCGAAAATGGGTTCTGAGCTGATAATACAAGATGGGCTCGACTTGTTTATGGGATTTGAAGAGAAGAGATTGTGAGGTTATGAGAAGAACTGATAATGGTGATTGCTGTAATGAGAGTGTTGATGATGGATACAGAGGCAGGGTAGTTGTGGTATTGATTTGCAGAAGGTGATGTATTGAAGAGATGTCTAAGATGAATTTGAAACTGTAATGATGGTTAGAGAGAACAAAGAAAGAAGAAGCTGTTGATAGTGTGAAATTGATTGAAATAATGTTGCAGTTTCAGATGGCAGTTAAATGGGTAAGCAAGTCGCAATGATGCCGCTACGGTTTGATTGAATTCGAGAAGATGGAAGTGGTGGTCTCTGATGTTGGAAATGGATGCAGCTGAGATGCTCTTGCAACGATTGATTGAAAGCTGAGGTTAATGAGTTCTGGTGGTGATTAATACAGGGAAGATGCAAGTGGCATTGGGGAGAATAGTTTGATGTTGCAGGAGTGAAACAATTATAGATGTATGTTAGGCTCTTAACAGGTGAAGAAAGAAATGCCTGAAATTGGCCTGTGCAAGTCTATGCACTCCGGCTAGTCGACTGATCGACTCATAGCCGACTCCCTCATCTCGACTCCCTGACCGGCTGACTAACAAGTTGATCCGCTTGACCGTTAGTCCTAACGGTGGACTTTGAGAATATTCCGGGTCGAATATACGGTGACGGAGAAATTTTCGAGTGGCGGCGCTGTCTATTCGGCCATAATACCCGGCTTTTTCCGGCGAGCCAAAAAATTCCGCAGAATTTTCTATGGACTTCTCTCATGGGTGTGAAGACTTGGACTAGGAATTGATGGAGAATTGGACTCAAATTTGGAAAGAGAAGTGGAAGAGTTGAGTAAAGCTTTGGATTTGGAATTGAATTGGCTAAGGAAAGGATTCTATTCCTCGAAGATTTGGAGAATATTGAAGCCTATAAATAGAGAAGTTTTCTACATCTTTTACCCTCTACACACACAACACTTTTTTCTTTTCTTATTCTTTGTGTGAACTCTTTAACATGAGTAGCTAATTTAATTATTGATTGAGGATGAATTCCTAGTTCTTAATTTATGTTTTGAGTTTTGTTTTCAATTTTATCTTGAAGTTTTTCACATGATTATCGTTTGTTTTTACTAATAGGAATGATCTTAAAGACATTCATGATTGATTGATAGATTGTTTGGGTTCTAATGCTAGTGAAAGTTAGGGGATAAGTAATAGTTTTTGACTCTTTACACTGAGGGATTCCGTGGAGCAATTGTGTGTTAGTTTAACTACTAGTACTAAACCTAAATTCATAAATCTTAATGCATTCGGGGAATTACATCTTGTAACCTCAAGGTGGTTCTTTTGAATAGAATCTCGATAACTAAAGCGGATTGTACTGAAATTAGGGATTTTGGGGCTAGCTAAGCGGACCGCTATCCTCCCAGTTGGTGATAATCATGGGACTAATAACAAGTAGAAAAGAACATAACTTGATTCATTGTTTTGCAACGAAGAAGGATTCCTTGATCTTATCTCTCTTATTGCTTTCAACTTTATCTTTTAATTGCGCAAATTTTATTTTCACTTTAGATCTCTAATTATCCTACACACCAAAAATAAAAATATATCCAAGTAAAATCTAGAAAGAAAAAAAAAAAGAGAAAAAAAAAATCTAAACTATCCTAATATTTACAAATTTAAAAATAACAACTTTTAGTCCCCGGCAGCGGCAAATAAGAAGATAAGAAAAACCCAAGGCTTAGAATTTCACCACTATTATGTATACTAGATTATTCAACCAGTTCTCTTTAAAATTCTTCACAAAATTGCTCGAGACGATTTAGGACCAATATGTACGCCTCGGATGATATAACGTTAGGCTCAATTAAATTTCTCAAAATACTAATAATTCATTCCACTTAAAGGTGTTGATCTCTAAAATAAGAACATAAAACCTTTGATTGAAGCACAACGACATATGAAAAGAATTATTATCATTACCAAACAAGAAAATAGGACCAAGAAGAATTATTATTGAAAATGAATTAGAACTCTCTTAATACACATCATAGGGCTTCATCCACAGCCCTAGTGAAGAGATTATTTCATTACAAATGAAAATAAAAAGAAAAGAAATAAACTAAAACTATTTGCTCCACTAGACTAGAAAAATCCACCCCCTCTTCATGTGTCTTTGACCCCTTTTTATACCCAAGTCTCTGAAATTTTTCTACAATCTTCACATTTAATTAGTATTATATTTACTAAATAAATGGAATACAAAATATGGGTAATATATTGGTTTCCAACTAATGATTTTATTTTCTTCATCCAATAAATGCTTGCCTCATTTTTCTTTCCATGGATGAGAGATATTATATTAATCCTCAAAATCTTGTAGTCAAGACAACTTATATTTTCCAAATATGCAAATTATTCCCATTATATGATGTCGACACTAGTGGACCCCAAAAGATATGTTGTTATTTTGAGAATTAACTCCAATTCCAACCGCTCACCCGAGGCATTTGAATTTTCATCCATTTTACGGGCAAAGTACCGTATTTTAGTGCAGCCGAGCTTTATTTATTAAATTATGCAAAATCAAATAAAATTATTAGTATGTACAAAAATAAGGAACTAATAAATATAAATTTGAGTAATAAATATGTAAAAATTAAGCACTTATCAGGTATTGGTCTGGCGGTTTACAACGTGCGGCGTGCAACGCGCCCATTACAAGAAAGTGTCAGGAAAGAGCGGACGGTTAAATAACTGTAAGAGGATAGTGGGTATAAGGCTAGCCAGTTTCCCCTCACGACGGGAACGTGATGGTAACCGCTTTTGCACAACCCCACTTCTTCACTACTTAACTGTCTCCACTTCCTTCGAGATCAGGGGTGCTCAATGACTTATATAAATAGGTTTTCGACCTATTTCGACCAACAACGGAGTTTTGGTTAACAACAACACAAGTATTCAGAAAAACACAAAAAAGAACTGATAGCTTACATTCCACAAGCCAGTTCCAAATTCTTATACAAGTCATAAAACAGCCACACCCTCAAAATTCAATATTTTGATCTCAACACCTTCTTCGCTTCCCTCCCTAAGATCAACCCTTCTCTTGCACTTTGTGACCGAAGCAAGACTGGAACGGCCATTTCTTGGTTTAGGCCAGGATTATACAGATTGATCTCTCGAATCTAAAGTACTCCCGTGCAGTGCATTTGTTTAGGGTTTGGATTCGTTTCTCGGCGGCACACCCAAATTTACCATTTCCAGCAGAATCAGTTTTACCCCAAAACACCAACTTAGCCCAAGCATGGGTCCGAGATAGACTGCCCAATAGTGATACCCTCCCCAAGTTTCACCCCTAAGTCTCACGCGACCTTCTTTTCTGACCCGCTCAAAATTAATACTCCTAGACCCTAGCATTGCCATTGGCGTCCCTCTTCGTGCTTCTGGCATATCACAACATTTTTTTTGTCAGGCACCTACGCATAAGACTCGTTTAAAAAGAAAATCAATATCTTAAAAGAATCGAAAAAGTTGGCGGCTAAGATTACTTCAAGTGGGGTTTGTTCTTGCATGCATGAACGGCTATATGCAGGCGTTACGCTAATGCGTGTAAGCTTCAATGGTTGTTCATTCACGTGTACGTTCGACTTGGTATCACAAACATTAGACATGACCCTCTATTATCTCCTTTTCACGTGCTCTAACAATGTCCATATACTATTTCATTTTAACTTTTGGTTGGCTTATCTTAATCAGAATTAACCATGTTTAGTTCAACATATTCCCTTAACTTAAAAATACCCGTGTTGGCCATTTCCAAGTGGATTTCAATTCTCCTGCTCTACCTAGCACTTGTGTGGTTGTAAAAGTCGGTATTGAACCTATAGCTAGCTATAAGAGGGTGAGGGTCTTTGTAAAATTGTTCACAAAGCCTCGTCTATAACTTTGAATTTACGATAAATAAAAATGACAATAGGTAATAGTAGTATAGTACTAATCAAATACCCTGGGAGGCTAATCTGAATCCCAATACATCATTCTTTACTTGAAACTTCCAGTTTCTCTTTATTCTGTAACACAATAGTCTCTGCGACTTCTTGGTCCCTGTAAGGTTAAAAAATTGTGCATACGTTTGGTCAGTAACAAAAGTTAACTCAACTCGAAACTCAATAACAAGAAACATTGCATGAATAAACACTTCAAAACAAAAAAAAAATTAAGAAATTCAAAGCTTCGTAGCTATATGATTCCCTGTCGGAAACCAAAATCCGAAACTAACGTTTAGTCAACCGCTACTTTACTTAAAAACAGTTAATTAACCACACATCCCAAAGCTCTGACCAAGATTCAAATCACAGCAAAAATATCTTTAAGTGTATTACAAAACCCACCCCATGTTGGCATGTTAGATCCTTAATTACCGAAGTTTACAAACAAAGATAACTTAGGAAACCAATCCAAAACAAACCCATTTTCTCAATCTATAAATAGATGTCAAAGATGGTTCATTTCATTATCAGTTTAGTTTTCTCAGACCAATTCTAACTAGCATTGTAAATAATTCTCTAGTGAAAATAGTACTAACTAATGATGACGAATTTCTTCAGAGTCCAATGTATAGTTATCACTATGTTATTCATCGTCTCAACTGGAGCTTCTTATAATCCACCACAGAAAGTAGGTTGTGCAAATAGTCGTAGTAAATGCTCAGCTAAGTCTGTTACTTGTCCAGTCGAATGCCCAAGTGTTCAACCAACAGACTCGAATGCTAAAGCTTGCTATATTGATTGTAATTCACCTACATGTGAAGCTATTTGCAGAAGTAAGTAACCAGACCTGATTTCTTAATAGTTAATACTAGTTCTGCATTAATTTTATTGTTTCAGACGAAGCAATAGAAGACAAATATTTGCAGATAAATTGATTGGATATGTATGTGTATTTCTAATTCGTGCATGAATATCTGAACTTAATACTGATGAACATTCGGTTACCTAATATTTCAGCTAGGAAACCTAACTGTAATGGTTCCGGAGCAGCTTGTTTAGATCCCAGCTTCACCGGTGGAGATGGTATTGTTTTTTACTTCCACGGGAAGAGCAATGAACATTTTAGCTTAATCTCTGATCCCAACCTCCAAATTAATGCCAGATTCATTGGCCTACAGCATGAAGGAAAAACTAGAGAATATACATGGATTCAGGCTCTAGGTATGATGTTTGATTCTCATACCTTCTCTGTTGAAGCCAGGAAAGTAGCAAAATGGGATAACGAAGTAGACCAGCTCGAATTCTCTTACGATGGGAAAGCATTAGTATTACCAGAAATCCATCTTCCCGGATGGAAGTCTCCTGAACAAGACCTAATAGTAGAGAGAACATCAAACAAAAATAGTGTAAAGATTACTCTCACAGATTTTGTAGAGATTTCAATCAACATTGTTCCAGTAACAAAGGAAGATAACAAGGTTCACAACTATCAGTTACCTTCAAATGACTGTTTAGCTCACTTGGAAGTACAGTTTAGATTCTTCGGCCTTTCTCCTGATGTAGAAGGTGTTCTTGGGAGAACATACAGACCAGATTTCAAGAATCCAGTAAAGCCCGGTGTTGCGGTCGCAGTAGTTGGCGCTGAGGATAAATACAGGACAAAGTCGCTTCTTTCCTCTGATTGTAACTCTTGTGTGTTCTCTCCAGCTGGGGTCGTTGCAAATGACACTCCGCTACTGATGGATTATGGCACGCTGGATTGCTCTCGTGGGGCTAACGGCGGGAACGGCATAGTCTGCAAGAAATGAACATCAACTTTTGTACATACTTTAAACGATAAAAGGATGGCAAGGGGCTTTTTTTTTTTTGTGGTACTGGTTAATGTAGTTTCCAGTTTCATTTTAAAATCTGTACTTTTATCTAAGATGTTTAAAGCAATACAAAGAAAGTAGTCTGCAAAGTTCTGTACCTTGAAACATATGATTCACATGCTTTTTATTCCACCTCTATTTTTCCCCTTCACTTGCAGAGACATCTAATTTACAAATACTGTAAAACACCATTATTTGGGAGAATGTACTGTTAACAGCATACAATTAGCACAAAAATAGGTGTGACAAAACAGGAATCATAAGCTGTGTTTCATTATCTCGTATCATATTAATGGCAATCATATTGGAAACTAACGGCCACTTTAGATCAAACAAAATAAGTGAACACTGAAACTTTAGTGGGTAACTTTGGCATGAATCATTAAGAATTATCTGCCGTAAGCAATATATTACAACCATAAACATATCATGGGTAGAAACAAAAAATTGAGATAAATGTAGAGAATTTGGTATGGACCTTCTTCGAGTTGTTGCTGGAAGACTCACAATCATCTACTATCAACAATTGAAACGAGACCTTCCTTGTTTCTAAGAGGCATCTAGGTAGTATTGCCAATTAGAAAAAATCAATACTTTCGTCTTATCTTCCACAAGGATTTACTATCTGGGAGAAGACTGCACTGGTGGCAACATCTTCGGCATCGTCATCAGTGCCTGAAGTCACACCGTCAATCATACTAACGTTATTCTCGAATGGTGTCAGTTGAATACCTTGGATGTGGTTTGTGCTGTTATCTTCTGGCTCGGCCAGCGCCACGGTGGTCTCCTCGAGCTGGAGTGCATATTCGAGATTCCATAATACGTCACCCATACTTGGCCTGTCAACACCGTATTCTGCCAAGCATTTCTCAGCCGTCTCGCCAAACTTCTTAAGAGATGCTGAATTCACCTTTCCCACCAAAGCTTGGTCCATGATCTGATCCAACATTCCTTTCTTCTGCCAACTCATTGCCCATTCAGCTATATTGACCTGCTCCCTTGGAAGTACAGGGTTGAGTGCGGGTCTTGTGCAGAGGACTTCAATTAAAACCACACCAAATGAGTAGACATCAGATTTTTCGGTCAGTTGTTGCCTTCTAAAATACTCGGGATCAAGGTAACCAAAACTGCCCTTAACAGCAGTGCTCACATGGGTTTGATCTAGAGCAGGACCTGTTTTGGAGAGGCCAAAATCAGCAACCTTGGCTACAAGGTTCTCATCTAATAGAATGTTTGTGGTTTTTACATCTCGATGAATTATGCTCTGAGCTGCCCCAGTGTGGAGATAATGTAGCCCTCTTGCAGCTCCAATACAAACCTCAAGCCTTTGCTTCCACGAAAGAGAAGGAAGGTCCGTCCCGTAGAGGTGGCTCCTGAGAGGACCATTGGCCATGTACTCGTAGACCAAGATCATCTCTGATCGTTCATCACAGAAGCCAATCAAAGATACCAAGTGGCGATGTCGCAGCTTAGACAGCATTGCAATCTCAGTTCGAAACTCAGTGAGACCTTGTTCAGACCTAGGGTTCCCTCTCTTGACAGCCACCACTGTACCATCTTCAAGTGTTCCCTTGTACACCTTGCCGAACCCACCAACTCCAAGAAGTGAATTCTCATCAAACTTGTTCGTTGCGTCCATAATTTCTTGAAATGTGAAAATGCGACCTAAGTTTGAAGAGGCCAAAGAAATACAGCTTGCTGTTCCACTCTTCTGAGAAGTCATCGAGACCCCAGTCAAGGTTTGGGAGATTCCATATAGTGGCAATGGAAGCCACGAATGCCCCTGGTTGGTATCCTTCGACCTACGGCCCATAAATAAGCAATAGCACGAAGCTATCAATAACACTGCAGCTAAAGCTCCTACAATGCAACCAATTATGATCAGAGTCTTGGTTTTTTCCGAGGACGACTTAGGAAGAAGTCCCTTAACAGAAACTGGCCCATTTAAGCTTCCAGCATCATTGCTCATCTTCATAATCTCCAATCCATTCAAAATTGCATCGTCGATGTCTGCCACTAGATCGGGTCCCACGCTTACAGACAAAATATTTGAACCATCTGAGGAATTGGAGACGAAATCTTTGTAGTATGGTGAAGCCAAGGTACTAGTAACAGATGATAAATCAAGACTTGAAATAGCCACGTTAGTGTTAATGTAAACATTGAAAACAAGTTTATTAAGACCAGTGCTCACAATATCACAGAAATGAAACCTAACAAGGTACGAGAAGCTTGGATCTACGGGAAATTCCCAAGTCATATTGAAATTCAAATCGGAAACATTTGCATTACCCAGTCTTTCAGCTGTGGCGTAAACTGAATTAGGTGCAATATCAGGTGTAACAGAAGCTCGGTATTTAATGATAGAAGGGTCAACTGATACATTCAGAGCCGAACTATTAACATGAAGGTACTTGGCATCATTCTCCCAAGTCCTTCCAAGAGTATCATTTTGAGTAGTAATCAAAGGACCTCCCATATTTAACCTGTAAACTGTTTCAGCGGCATTATCAGAGAGACCATTTACAGGTGCAGAAGGAGCTAACGACAAGGCCTGGTCTGGAAACAACTCATCTGGAACAGACACAACCTCAATCCCATTGATAAAAGTTACAGAGTGATTTGATGGAATAACAGTAAGAGTCAACGTATCAGAGGTAACATTGACAGAATACTCTTTACTTAGATAAGAACCATTGTAATTCTTGAAGGTAAAGCTGTTCAAGAGCACGAACTTTTCAGTAACAACTGTGATAGGTGCAGATCTTAAATTGTTACTAGAATCAGGAAGCGGGTAGAAATGGAGACGAATCCAATGCCGACCCTTTTGCTTGATTTTGAATTTGTAGGAAGCTACAGCAGAGAAAACCCGTAGCGACTGGAAGATTGGAGACGGAGCACCAGAATTGGAGCCAACGGTGACTGAATCTTTCTGAGATTTTAACTCAAATGAAGACTGTCTTGAGTCGGGAATAAATGTTTTACCTTGAAACTGGACATCATGTGAAGAACCACAAGCAATTAAGTAGTTATCAACAGGAGTGTATGCAGCATAAGACCCACTATCAACCACAGCAAGAACCACAATAACCCATTGTAGAAGTTTCAATTCCACCATTTTTAAACAGCAACGTTCTTATAACCCAGAATCGTCAAAAACCCAGTTCAGAGGAATCAAAATTATTTAGACCCAGATTTCAAAAACCCTAAATGAGTATTCAAGTGTACCAATTTTATAACCCCATTAGTCAAAATTACCACTCCTACAACCTCAGAAGAAGCATTGCAAAGAATTTTCAGTAATATGAGAATTTTCACAGTAATCTTACCTTATTGAGTTGAGATTTCAGATGAAAGAGAAACACCCATTTGAAATCTGTATGAGTGGAACAATGAGAATCATCTTTTGAAGCTTTTTTTCTTCGCTTCAGCTCATATGATTTACTTTCCAGCTGTATATAAAGCTTTCGTCTTACTGAAAAGAAAAATTATGATTTTTAATCATCTGATCCAATGACTCATTAGTCATCAACTCTGTCTATTTAGTCTTAATTTAAGAGTCGTTTTTTAGAATAATAATAACAGAAAAGGCCATGAAAGTCCTGAAACTAAACCTCTTACTTCGGCCTTATTTCTCCTGGGTATTTTTTCTATATAAAAAGAAGATATTTTCGTTGGCTTTGAAGATCAGAAAGGATGGTTTTTCAGTTTTCTGCTTGGGACCAACGGTTATTAGAATATTTTCTCTTATTTTCTTATCAAAAATTTGGAAATCCATTTCACATCACTGACATTTTATGTGCAATATTAAAAAAATAAAAAACGGAGCTGCACCACTCACCATATCTAGACCCTAGATTTGTGAAGTGATAAACCCTTTAGGGGAGCGGGTGGGTCATGACTGAACAGCCTTAACCAGTATTCTTGAGACACATGGAATTGAGTGGTTAGTAGTGCTGTTAGTGGTGCATAGAATAGCATTTCCGATAAAAAAAATATGTGCAATGGATATTTATCATCATATTCTGGTAGCGGTAAAGGAAAATTGTATCCGTGTTTGAAAATGAGGCGTCCACCGGTTATTCATTTTCCTACCCCGGAAGGTTTTAGGTTTTTTCCAAATATCATTTTACTCGATTTTCATATTTTTTTCACAAACTTTGATGGAAATTGAATGATGAGAAGGGATCCCCTCACACTTTTATTATCACACTATCTCACATGTTGGACGTCATTTATGCGAATAAAAATCAAACCGTTAACGGATTTGAAGCTAATGAGTTTTTGAGGTCATTCATGACTTCAACTTAATCACAACTAATTTTAAAGGGGGGACTATTTAACTCAAGAAATTCTAACAGCCCCTTTGCCAAGCATTATCATTCATCATATTCTCTAAAGAAGATGATCGTGAAGGAAATTTTAACCTAATCAATGCTTAAAGACATCTAGATTCTTATAGGTTCCTTCTCTAAACTAATCCCTAAGGTTTTAGGTCCCAATTTTCATAGAAGCAAAATCAACAACATTTTAAAATAAAAGACAATTTTTACAAACTTTGTTAATGTTCAATTCTATTAAATTAAATCTTAATTAGATATTGTCTTTGCAAATCTCCAAATTATATTTTTATTTTATGTTATATTTTTAGCTATATTATATTTTAAGTTAATAATCTTGCTTCAAAAAAAAATAAAATCACGAAGACAAACACCACATATTTTTATAAAATTGAGCTTCAAATTCCCTGCTTATTAAACCACTCATTTTGGCCATATCATCTAGCTACCATATATATATATATCAGCTCCCAATCATACACAAATAAACGAAAATCAAACAGGTGATTTATCACACTGATCGTATTATTATTGTGAATTCTAAATTAATTGAGTTTTGACTTTAACAATCAATCGTAGGTTCCCAAGAGTGGATGTTAACCTTTTGTAATATCCCTCAACAAGAGGTATTTTTCCTTATACAGCAATTGGCCTTTCCAAGGGTACATTACATTAAGATCTTATTAGCTGGTTTTTAAGTATGTATTGATTGAATTTATTTGAAATAAATAAGATAGTTTCAATTCTATATTAAATTTGGAATTAAACCACATACACTATTTGCTTAATATTTTTAAACCATCATCTTAATAAGATTCGTAGGTGTTAATGTCAACAATTTCACGACTAATAACTCTTTCACTAGGAAAGCTGTCCAAGCTAAATGATAAATTGTATCCTTATTGTTATGATAATGATAATCGATCATCTTGCTATATCTTTTCATTCAAAAATGAGGCCCAATTCCAGCTGAACAATATACCAACAGATGAGGTGATGAAATTGTAATTGATAATGGAGAGTTATCATGGTAAATTTGGGACTATTTTTTTGAGGTGGCAAACACCAAAATTTTTCCAAATATCCTTTAGGTTTGTGATCATTCGTGTGTTTGTAAAATGAGGCGTCCACAACATGTGTTTATTCATTTTCCTACCCCCGGAAAGGTTTTATGACATTTAATCCAAAGTTTTTTTTCATAAGCAAAAACAAATATCATTTTAATTTTCATATTTTTTTCACAAACTTTGATGGAAATTGAATGATGAGAACGGAGGATCTTAGATTTGGAGTGAAGTGATAAACCCTCACACTTTTATTATCACACTATCTCATTTCCGATAAAAAAATTATGTTGGACGTCATTTATGCGTTTTTTTCCAAAATCAAAATATTTTTTTGATTTGAAGCTAATATTTTGGGGATATGTTACTATTACATCGCTCTATGTTCCTACCGAAAATGAGCAAATTCCGAGACGTATAACACCACCATCTACTACTTTGAAAATGAGCGGTTGAAAATTAACGAAATTCTGGCCGTCGAAATTAAGACTGGTAGATTGTGAGGTTTTATATTTCGGAATGTGCTCATTTTTGGTAGGCATGTAGAACTTCGTAGGAGGAACATATCCTCAAAATATTAGCTTCAAATTCGTTACGGTTTGATTTTTATTCACAAAAATGACGTCCAACGTGTGAGATAGTGTGATAATAAAAGTGTGACGGGATCCTTCCTCTTGAATGATCCCTAGTAAATTTGGGGATACAATCTATATGGTGGAGTCGGGTTTCAATGCCAACTGTAATAAAAAGTAACCCCTAATTTGTGGGTTTCCCTAATATGGATATGGATTCCAATATTATTTTTTTCTTTTTTTTCTTTAATGAAAAGAAGGATAGTTTTTATTAGTTTTAAATTTTAATTAATCTTTTTTAATGATCTATCTATTATACTATTATAAAGGGAAGACCCCTTAACTGTTCATCAACGGTGTTTTGAAGCTGCACATTTTGGATTTCCAAAATGGCCCTTTTCTCATGCCCACATAACTCATGTGCTATAAATAAAGAGAGGATATATTAGTAATTTTAGTTTTAAACTTAAACATACATACAGTGTAAATGTGGGTCCCAATGATAAAATTCATGGTAGGTTGCACGTGCATACGCACGTGCAGAAAAATCTTGTTAATAGAATCCAAAGACAAGGAGTTGGTCGGTAGCCTAATAACAAGCTGGGCACCAACACCCTTCTGAATAACAATCCCTATTCTATGAAAAACAAAATTGCTAACTTTAACATTGAAATATGGATGTCTGAGCTGCAATTCAGTGAGAGTCTCAGGTTTGTTAGGTGCAATGCCACTCGAATCGCGCCACTGTAATGACCATAACTAATTTTCTTACGTACAATGAGCAAGTTGGTTTTTTTCTTTTGGTTGCTGTTTGGGAGAACGCCTAAAAGGCAGGGATGCACCAGAGTTTTCCAGCAGCTTGTAAGCTAAGGAAGCACAACCATTAGACCCCCTCCACTTCAACAAGGCCTGGTTAATACTAGCAATCTGTTGCCTGACTTCTCGTCCTTAGCGCTTGAAGGAGTAACTATACCAACGGTATAAATAGGGAGGAGGAGAAGCTGAATCCAAGAGGTCAGTTCCATGGGATTGAGCAACACTTTGTCGATAGCAGTCTTCAACGTACGCGAAAAGTTAAGCCTGCAAGGGACGGGTATACTAGACACGGTACGAAACTGCTTCAGAAACATGTCATCGAGAAACTCCAAAGTAAGAGTTGCAGGGACGTATTAAAAAAAACACCACTAGAAACATGGAACAAAAAACTAGAAAATTTAAATATTTTAAAAAAAAAGTTAGTTTTATTTTATCTTAAATTGCGTGAAATCATAAACCTTCATCCAGATAGTGACGGAGTCACAATGGTGTAGATGATAAAATTTAAATGAAGGGTAAAATTGTCATTCCAACACCCGAGGCAAAAATGATAATTTTACCACTAGGGGGTGAGTCATCATTCTGAGCCGATAAATGTCTTCGAGGTTCAATAAAACTAAAATGGGAGAAGACCGAAGAAAAAGCGAGCTCTGAAGATAAGTTTGAGCCTCATTGCCCAAAAGACAAGCTTAGCCCCATAGGTCAAAACTCAACTCTAACTAGAGAGCCTTAGCCCTTGGTTTTCAAGGTACTTATAGCCACGATTTCTAACATACGACTCTGCGAGACACTACTGGTCGTGATGCCTTGATTCTACGCATTTATGACGTTCTATTTGCAACATTACAAAAGGCGTCGAAAAAAATATCCTAATATGACGTGAAATGCGTCACATATATATTGTGTTAGCTAGGTGCCAAAATAGTGTAAGCTTATAATTTGCAACACCCGGATTGGTGTCACAAACAAAAAATAAACTAATTTAAATTCTAAGATTAATGTTATCCCATTTCTGGTCAACAACTAACTGGTCAATATACATATATGTGAAAAAAAAAAAAAAAAGATAAAGATGAATAACCGCCCAAGAGTTAGTTTCATTGTTTATATTTTTTTTGTTTTAGGAAACGTATTTAGGTTTCCATATTAATTAACCTTAAAATATCCCATCTTCTTCTTCTCTTCTTCCTTCTTCTATATGAGCCGCCACCATCCTCATTTCTTGTTTATTCACTGTAAAAATTCAAGACATACATATTAGTTTTCTTTGTTATTAAACTAGCCTTCACCACCACCAAACTTGTTTAACCGGTCAGCATCAATAGATGTAATCGACGTTGGTATTCCTTTTACCTGCTACTTTATAAATATCAAATTTATTACTGATTAATGGTTTTTTTTTTCTCTTTCACAGCCTTGTATGTAGAATTTCTTCCAAAGATGGAAGACTATATATAATTGAGCATAATCGTTCGAGTCGCTATAACTCAGAGTACTGATGCCAGATCCGAGCAACACGGATCAGAAATGGAATTAAATTTCGTTGTCAAAACCCATAAAAGAAACCAATTTAGATCTACAATGTATGAAATTTTTGATCAATTGTTGGTTAAATTGTAATATATTATTCATTTTTTTGATCTTTGTAATCTTTTTTTTTTGTTTTTCTTTTGAAGATTATTGTAATTCTAGTTTAATATATGACCATTTTTATTCTGTTCAACTTATTCAATGCATAGTGCTTGTTCATAATTGCACAATTTGGCTTAATTTGACTACAAATTGTTAATTCTTTTAAGAAAATTGACAAATTTTTGTAAATATAAATGTAATGAACTAAAAACGCCATAATGTAATATTTTTTAATTATTAGTAATTCTCAAAATAACTAAATAATTTATTAATATTCTGAAAATAAATAATTTATTAATAAAATGAAAAAGGTAGCTTATGTGGCCCACAAACTAATTGTGACGCTTTTGGCGTCGGGCAGAGTATTTGCTACACCTGTTTTTGTAACGCAGTGTCCGACACACAAAAAACGTCAAAAAATTATATTTCTGACGCAAAATCCAATATTTGTGACATTATTTTTTATTACAAAAATCAAGTTTTGTTGTAATATTGCTGGTCACGTAGGTTTTGTGGAACGTAAAAACGTCCCCGGTTGGATTATGAACTAGAAAAGCCATGATTTCAACATATCTTTGTGAATGCAGCTGGTCGTGATGTCGTGATTCCTACATACTTCTGGCCACATAAGCTCTTTAGATATGTCAAAACGTCCCCGACTGACTTACAACCCAGAGCATAAACATTTATGTCTACTATAAGTACGACTCGTCCTTATTTGAGATAAAATACTGACTCCTAGTACATCATCGTGAGATACACAGGTCACGTCTACTCTAGGCTTCGACTCGACTTGCACAGGATTCCTGAATAAGTCCTAGTACATCCCTGTGAGATACACCGGTTATTTTCGACAGATTCTTAGAATATTATTTCGAGATACAACTGGTCATGTTGGCCCCACTATACGAGCACAATCATAATTGACTCCTAGCACATCTCTGCAAGATACACTGGTAAAAAAACAAGTGATCCAAGGTCTCGCAGAGACGTTATTAGGCATGCAAGACTCCTTCTTAGTCTCAAACATGTCCCAGCTGATTCCGAAGAGACTCAATATCATGAGCTAAGCCTCAACCAGCCTCATGTTAATCCGAGCTAAACCAGCTTGTTTGAAGAGTCTTGTAAAAGCACTCAGGCATTAGCCTCACCTAGGGCACAAGACAATTTTTTCAGCGTCTCAAACACACTCACGGTCTGTAAATTGATCATGAACTATACATGTTTATCCAAAAACATGGATAAGCTCCTTGTGCTCAACAAATGGACCATATTGCAGCCTCCATGTGGCGTATGTGATCAACCATGGAGAGGGGATCCCAATCTTAGCTCCTTTCACGCTCTACACACAATATCTAAGGCATTCCTTGCCTTTTCACGAGACTCATCCTAGTCATGTTCACAAATCAAAGAATATTTCTCTATCCTGGCCAACGTTGGCTATACAGAATATTTCTCTCTCAACATATCATCAAAAGGCTGACTCGATCATATAAAAATAGGGGGATATCAAAGGTTTAGGCCTGGAGGTCTATGGCACGTGTAAGAATACTCTGCCTATTTCTCACCGTAGAAGAGACAGTAAAGATGATGAAATAAGTAGATAAACTCAACCTAGTTTATCTTTATCGATTCTTGAAAAGACGAGAAAAATGCTCTGCACGACAAGCAATCCATATTTTCACCGAACCGAAATTCGAGATTTCATCTATAAATATGTCCTCTATTTCTTTAGTCCAACACATAACTTTCTCATAAACCTCACAAAGCTATAATTCATTCTCTGATCTGTCTCCTCATTTCAGCTTCCCTCCCTAAGACCGGCCCTAACCTCTCATGTGGCTGAAGTAGCCTTTGAACGGCCACTCTGCGTGGTTGAGGCAAAAATTATTCGCGCACAACCTCCCGTAACTCACTTTCAAAACCCTAGAATTCCACTTTTAGTCTCTCTCCATTTTTAGGTAACTACAAGAAGGAATATATTATTTTCCCATTTTGTTTAAAGGACCTGGAGGCTATCAGTTTTCCTCAGTTGTTGGTAATAACCAGAAAAGAGGGCGAGAGGAAAATATAGACTTTGTAAAAAGTTTTACTCATGAGGCGAGAGAATGAGCTGTCATACTCTCCAGCAAGGTATTGAAACTGTGGTGTGGCTCGTTTTCTATTTTCATGAACCAAATCATCGGACGAATCGTGAATCGAAGATTTATAATCAATTTTTATTATATGGTTCAAAGAAGGATAAACTTGATATCTTAGTTAACAAGATGTGTTTTATAATGATTTTAAATTACCTAACCAAACGTGTGTAGCACAGTGGTCTACGTGTTATCCTAATGCAAAGTTTGTTTTAAAAAAAAAAAAAACAAGTCCGGAGCAAAACGATCTAGTTGTACGAGTCGACTCGATTTGCTAAGAGTTGTGGTGACTTGTATGAGTCTGAATTTTGACCCGTAGACTTTAAAGACGTTGCTCACTAGGAACATAAAAAAAAAACAATTAACAAAATAAGGGTTTAAAGTACAAAGTATCTTTAATCAGGAATCCATGAGATATTATTGCTTACGAAATATTTTGCAGAAAATTGATCCATCACATCCTTGCATCACTTTTTTTTTATCAAAATATGAGCAGTTTTAATCTGCACGGTTTTTTTCGAAGTGGCCCATATAGTCCATGTTACAGCTTTTATTGCAGGTATAATCAGAAAAATTGAGCAACACAAAGAAATGTGGCTCTATAAGATAATTGCAAATCCCGTGACATTTGCAAAACTAAAAATTAAAAATAGTTTGAGAGCCTTATAGTATTGCAAGGTTAGAGCTAGGAAAAAAAGTACGGGGACTAGTAACATGAGTCAAGAAACGGTGATTGTTAGGGTTCTTTTGAGAATGACCTTAGGCGGTTCACCTATGATATAAAATAAATTATTTGTAGTAGTCCAACTAGACCATATAAGGGCAATAATATGATGACCATAAGAAATGTGCAAGACTACCAGTATTGGACTAATGGTCAAAAGGCATGTTAGAAAAACTTGCAGTTCCAACACAAAATGGCAAAAGAAAACTGAACTCTGCTAGTATGAGGACACAACACAAGAGCATGCACAACAGTTTCGTCGTAAGAATTACAACTACAATAATAAAGAAATAGGCATTATACAACTAATCACATTTCTTTTTCTTTTTTGGTTAAGTATGAAAGTTTTCTTCAACATCTAAACAGTTGTTTTCTGGAAATATACACTTTTTTTTAAATATTCACGATCAAATCACCATTCAATATTGGAGGTAAAGAGTTCTGAGTGTTGACCCCTCCTCACACTTTTCCATTTAAGGTTGGATTTTCGAAGGCGCCAACATTGGAACCATTATTCTGAGGCGGAGGGGGTGTATGGATGGATCTTACGGGTCAACTGAATTTAGAATTATCATAAAAATAAGTAAAAATATAATGTTGATACTAATGAATTTGGAATTTTAACCATATACTTCATACAACATTTTCATTCCTAACTTTGCTTTTACGTACAAAACAAATGCGCTGACCAGACTGCGCAACACTTTGTCTCTAATCCTAAAGGAAATTGAGGAAATCTGTCTCGCCTGCAAGTGGATTTCAAACACTAACACAAGGATTTTCAGTTCTTTGGTCAAACCAGCTGAGCTACCCAAGCCAATTTGTTTCCTAAGGTTTTCTTTGAGCGCTTTACAAGGAGTAGCTTGCTTTTTTTCCGTTCAACCGGAAAAATGGGATGTGAATATGCTACAATGTGTTTGATAAGCTAAATTTTTTGGTATTACCACATGGTCTATAGAGTTACCATCTGGTGTCCAAACAACAAAAATGCTTGATGTAAGAACTTGGTGGATAAGGTAAAAAGGGGGCTGATAAGCTTCAGGAGCATCAATACGGGTTTTTATATCTGTTGATATAACATCGCATCCATCGATACATATCCATATTTGTTTGGCACTAATTGAAGATTTTTAGTTTGTATGGGTATCAGTTTTATTTTGGATGATACTGATACTGATTGATAAAGAATATAAAAATATTAACATAAATTTGCACAAGGTTTACACAGACTTATGTTAGAAAAGAAAAACCAATAATCTATTAGTTATTCAAATATTAAAAAAAAATAATCAAACTTTAATATCTTTTGACATTATTATTATTATTATGACCAGTTAGACAATAAAATAAGATTAGTTAACTTTTTCTCTCTTTTTTTCTAAACAGTAAAACGAAAACTCAATAATCAAAAATATACACAAAAAACGTATTCCTTGTAAAAAAAATTAAAAAAAAGAAAAGAAAAAAAGAAGTAGAATACAAATTAATAATTAACACATGCATAATGGATTTGAAATTCAGTTATTCTTATTTAAATTATCTAATATTGATGGAAGCATGTTTAGCATAATTTAATGTGATGGAGGACAACAATATCTTAACTAAACGAATACCCTTAAATTTAGCAATTTTCGATAAGTCCCGCGGATATTGTTGTATGGATATGATACCAATAACCAGACAAACCATGAAGAACATATTATCTTGGAAGGAAACTTGTGATCGAACCTTTCAAATATTTTTGTTACCAAAAATTTTTCTTTATTACTTCTCAGGAAAAAAAAATCGTTGGAGCAAGCATATGAATAGGTGTTTTCATGGCTTTGGCTAGATTATAGCCAAGAACAACCACTATGGTAAAAGATGTTTGTAGATTGTAGATTATATCCGAGCTTTTGCTAGTGGGTGCTAGAAATGTACATCATCGAATAGCCAAGGATTGGCTTGTGGAAACTGAGTTTCCGTGTAGTATCCAGAAGGATACTGAATATGCGTCCAATTTTTTACAGAAACTTCTTCAAGAATTTTATTTATTTGCTCATAATTTCCTTGTTCGTACATAAAAGAACCAATATATTTGGTCAAAAAACAACTTGACGGGAGCTCAGTTTTCGTATGTCATTATTTAGGTAAAAACTTAGTTCCCCTCACTATAAAATCCAAACACCGTAGAACTTGATTTTCTTCTTTTTTTTCCCTGTTAACTTGGCTAGAAACTCAAATTATAGCTAAGAAATGGAGAATCATAATGCTTCTTTATATGATAATAGGAAAAATGAAGAAGTTAATGTTCATTTTATTGATTTTCATGATCCGTTCCTTCCCCATGGCCAAGGGTGGTATGGTTTCAGTCGACTTGCCAGCGATTACTAATTTTACTACCCAGCAATGCCAAATTGCCAATGATGTGTTCCATAAGCCAAATACTTATCAGTACCTACTAATGATTCTCTTAATCATATACAAGCGGTACCGATAATAATCAGGTAACAAATGAGTTCAAGGTCTCCACCTTTAAGTCTTAATCACTTTCATCATCCAATCTAACAAAATCAAAACTGAGCGCATTTGGTGCTCACACAAGCCGCGCCGTCCGCCACCATGATCGACCCTAGTCTTTATTTATTTACAAGGAAAATGGAATATTATTATCCTCCATCTCCACCAATCGATATTGACATTTGTTAGCCGGTGTACAGAATTCCCTAAATAATCCTGTCTTTTGTGTACAATTATTCTCTACTGTTTGACTTTTTCTTTGGATGAATGCAATAATGTAAGTGGTGGTCAGCTTAACCAAGTGATAATAGAGATTCAGTAGAACGTGCTATGGTTGAAAAGAAATGCCCTCTCATTTGTTTGTTCCATAAATATTCTTCTTTGCATGATTTCTTGTAAGGAACGCGTTAATGCACATGGGGTGATCGTATCATATAACCCACCTTTTCGCGTTTTCTCTCTAAAACACTCTACCAACCAATCAAGGTGCGTGATACGAGGCGCTCATTACTTAACTGGTTTAGACTTTAGAGTCTAGACTTTGGTTGGCAAAAAAATGATTTTTTATGAGATACTAGAACTTTACCCGTGCCGTAACGGCACGGCCTCCATAGTAAGTAAAAAAATTATGTCAATTTAAACCTTTGTCATTCTTTTGTTGGCTCTATAGCTCTATATAAAATGACAATTTTTCCCCATGTTTTTAATTGTTATGTTTTTTTCAGAGAATTGCTAGGTTGATCGAAATATTTGTCTCGAAAAAATTACCGGGTGAAACATGTAGTGGGATCAACTGAAAACCTTTACTATCCCTATCATCGCTGGGTTTTTCTCGGGTTATTTTTCGGAAAAAAATTATGGTCAACCTGTACAATTGTTTCTTTTGTATCAATAACCATCTTATTTTCAAATTAAAAAAATCAACCACAACTTCCATAATAATGTTACATGTGTCCTAACGACATAAACCGACACATTGAGCACATGCACTACCATCACCAGAACCACCCATCACCACTACCTTTTCCACCACCAGCATTATCGTCACGGGATCCATGCACTACCACTCACAAAGACCACCCCAATCATCTATAATGATTATTAATAAATTTATTATTTATTTAATGAAAATATATTATTAAGACATTTATAATGAGAGATTAGTAAAATATTTATTATTTGAAATTAATAATACAATAATGATGTAAACAACCACAACCATTGATTTATCTTTTTCCTAAATAACTCTCAACTGCTCTTTATCTTTCCTACTTGTCACAAATGCAAAATTCAGACTAATACGTTAAACAAATAATTTTACAGTTTTTTTTTTTGTATGGTAATTTTGTCAATTATAATGGCTATCTATCTTGGTTTGGTATCTAACTTTCAGAATGAGCTTTGTTACTTTATAGTCCTCAATTGTTCATCTTCTTTCCCGTCCTGACCCGACAAAAATCTGGCCTATAATATTTATTATAAATTTAAAAAAATAAAAGGAATGAAAAAGAAAACAAATTTAAAAACTAATATGAAATAATAAAAAAATAAACCAAGGGTAATTATGTAATTTATCTACCTTAGGACACCTTTCTCATCCCACTACCACTACTTCTGCCTCCACCACCACCACCATTAACGTCATCACTATACCATTCTCACCAACACCTACCAAAATTATCCCCACCGCTGATCTACCACCCCCTCATACCACCACAACCACCATTAATGTCAATTGATTTAATATAAAATAAGTTTATTATGTACTGAATTAATGAAATATATTTATTTGATTTGTTAAAAAAAATATTATGAAATATCAATAAAAAAAAATTTATTGAAAGTTAAGTAAACTAATCATTTTTCGGCCGTAGATTTAGCTTTCCCAAGAATGAATCCAGAGCGCCCTGGTTTGGTATATGAGATTCAGAGCTTGGTTTCTTTATAGTCCTCAACCGTTCATGGTTTTCTTGTCCCGACCCGATAAAAATCTGGCCTATAATATTTATTTTAATTTACAAAAATTTAATAAAAACAAATTTAAAAACTAATACTGTATCAAATAAAAAGAATAAACCAAGGGTAACTAATTAATTTATCTACCTTAAGACACCTTTTTCATCCTACTACCACTACTTCTTCCACCACCACCACCACCACCACCATTAACGTCATCACTCCACCATTCTCACCAACACCCACCGCTGATCCACCATCCCCGCCCACCATCACAACCACCATTAGTGTCAATTGATTTAGTATAAAATAAATTAATTATGTACTGTATTAATGAAAGTGTATTTATTTGATTAATTAAACAAACATTTATTATGAAATATTAATAGAACAATTATTATTGAAAGTTAATTAAATTGATCATCTTACAGCCGTAGATTTAGCTTTCCCAAGAATGAATCCTGGCCGCTCTTTAACTTGCCTAAGTTGTCCAAACTATGCTTTATATAAGGGAGATAGTTATAAACAAATTCAGCAAACTACAAAAATCAAGAACGAAAATAATCCATGAGACTCCTCTCGTATAAAGGATAGAACAACCAGAGGTCCCTCGGAGCAAATTCTATGGATAGTGTAATTCTTTCAAAATGAAGGAAGGGATATCAATTAGAGCTAGTTTGTTCCTATACAGAGATCTTCCGACACTCCTTCACTCTCAACTCTTTAGTGCACTCATACGGGGATCTTCTGACACTCCTTCACTCCCTAACTCTTTCGTGCACTCCTTCCACCGAAAGAGTGATTGGTAATAGACACTACACGGGGGACTGTCTTCCGTGTGAAAAAAGAAGGCTACACACTTTCGACCGTGTAGCAAAAAAAGTTGCCCTACACCGGGACTATCTCCCATGCAACAATTTTTTTTTTTTTTTTTTGTCTTGGACAGGAAGCGGTGCCGCGTGTAGGGCATTTTGGTTTTTTGTTAATTTTTTTTTCTAAACGGGGGACAGTCTCTCGTCTAGTTTTGTTTTCCTCATTCTCCATAGTGGGATCACGGCTTCGGTTGATCAAGTGCTCCTTCAAAATGAAAGAGTTAATCTCAGTGGAGATTACCCATCGCCCATGTTCTGACTAGACTTATTGGAGGACTTAATGTTCAAATCATATTTTATTCAACTTTATAAAAAGAGGTTTCCCTCGTACCATTGATAAGAAAAAACTGATTGCTCCAGCCAAAAACATCTGACGATTTGACCATCCATTTCTCATCCCAGCCAAAAACATCCGACGGTCATACACTTTATAACCCCCTTCGATCATGAATTTGCATGGATTAACTTTTTTGGTGGGTTTTCTGTATATATATGCCATGGGAAATTATATAGTTTACTAAAGACCAAATATCAAAACCCTTTTCCAGTAGCAAGTACCAGGTCGGGTTGGAGACAAAACTCCCAAAAGTTGAACATAGTTTTTACGCCGGCCTGTCCAAGCCTTGCACAACCCGTAGGCAAGAAGTTTGACACATTTCGTGCCGCAATGGTTACGGAGTAAGGAGGGGGCACACTACTCTAGTTGGGTTTACGTATTCACGACCGTTAAAGTAGCATACACGTAGTCCCTCCTGCTTAGCCTATGGTGTAACAAGTTCGCATGCTGAGGGTATGGCCATCGAAAGAGTTGACCCTGGCGAATGACCCGTACACATGAACAAGAATCCATGGATACATCTGACCACCCAAAAGGGCATATCGCCAGATAGTACTAACAACGGCTTTAACGCTCAACATTGTTGAAGGGTCCGGTAGTCTGGTCATTCAAGAGCCTTAAAACAAATTAATTGGTTATTTAACCAAATTAATATTATTAACATGACCATAAATCGAATTAGTAGAAATAATGATCATAAATTCATTTTTTTTTAAGTTAAACTAGGTTAAATTTTTATTTTCTTACCAAAATGTCATAATTAGCAACCATAAAAACCATTAAAATCAAATAAATTATTTATTAATTATTATCATTAAAAAAGGAAGATAATCTGTAAACTCCACATACTGGTTATGATATTTAGTTGTTCCTTCGTAGTTTTTATCCACAAAGAGTCATGTCGAACACCGATTTGTTTGATTTTTAGTTGCAGGTTATCAACATGTATTCAATATCGTCCACACAAGATCCCTGACTCAAAATCGGGTAGCTTGGTAATTCTTTCAGACTAACCGGTGATAATTTTTGGGTGAACAACAATGGAAGATAACAATTGAGAAGTATATCTTTCATTATTGTATGTCGATCATTCATTTCTTAAAATTGTTAGTCCTACCGCAGATGAAACAAAAAGGGTTCCATTAGTTATAGCCTTAGGTTGGATGAAAACGAATTGTTAGTAGTTCTCTTATGTTTGTAGATTTAAACACCAGTTTCGTGTAAAAAGACTTCGTGTGTATTCGCGTTTAGTTATGCATATTACAGTAAATACACAATTTAAGAGTATTCATGGCTTCCTTTTTTAGTACATAATATCCAAACATGTGGATGTAAGAAAAAATTACTCATACGAGTTCAATATAGTTTAGTTACATTAAATGAATGTCGTGCCGTTAGGGCACGGGTTATTTCTAGTACTTGTTACAAAAAGTAGATGGTTTTGTTGCCCATATTATATTTATATTCCCGTTGTTAAAACAAAAGCTTGATTTGTAAAATTTATATCAAGTTTTGTGTTGTCGCCAAAATCTTCACTGATTACATGTGGGCAATCTTGTGTATAAACCGTAATAAGAATAAGAACAGAGAAGATGGATGCAAACCCAATTAGACAAACCAAAGTCGAAGCAAGGATTATATCCTCTAGCCTTAAGACAGATTCACCCCGCACTGGTGCTTACGGATTATCGATGTCTGTCTCCCAGGATACAACGACTTTCTTCTCGATGTAGCAGCACTCCAAACTTCGAGAAACGGCTAACCAAAACTTTGGTGATGAACTCTCTTGATTGACACAAACTTAATCAATGATTTCTAGTGAATGTAATAGAATGCTTACTAGTTTTCTGATTTATCTCTAACCTAATTATGCTGGGTATTTATAGATGTCAATAATACCTCTTCCTGAACCATCGTGATTCTTCATGGAGTCCCATCAAGGGTTTTATCTGAAAGGATATGTCCTTTCACGATTAGATGTTTCTTCTAAAACCAAACCTAAGGAAACTAGCCCAATTCACTGGACCGGTTCTTAATAGGCCCAAACCTATTAAACCCAAACCTAATTCCAATAGGTATTATACGAATTTTCCTTTCAATATGAAATTGTAACCAATTTTCCAACATTACATATCTTTGTTCTTTGCCTTTGTGTACTTTTCTATTAGCAGCATGAGAGTTTGTTCTGAGTCACTTTTGCAAGTGATATTGTGGCCAATCCATTTTATAGCCCATCGAAAAGTCGTTTCTGCTTTTTTAGTCTCTAGTTGTTCCCTGCTTGTACAATATGCATAGAAACATCACCCGTGTTTGATATTTCCTATATAATGACACCGAGTTAGTCCAATGCCAGCATTATAGACATACGTTCATTATAGTTAGAGTTATATTGATTTTCAATTCGGTATATCTTGTCTATCTTTCCAACTCATATGTGGTTACTATCAGAACTTCACAATTTAGAGGATTATTTTTAACTATATAGTAAAGGGAACACATTACATTATAGACAGATTTGCTCGACCATCATATATAGTTATTTATAAATTTAACTATGTTGTCTGTTATGATTGCACTATTTTGGTTTTATTTTTTAAATATCGTATTACAGCTTGCCTTTCATATTTACCAAATAATTATATTACACAAAAGCTGCCACTCTACAACATATTCTCCTATATTATTAATCTCAAAACAACCACTCAACTATTATTATTCTCAAAACAACCACTCAACAATTCATGAAAGTTAGTGATTCTATTAGTTAGAAACTACATATCAAAATCGAGATGCATTCACACCTAGTTGGCACAATTACATTCCATAAATATATGAGTTATAGATTCTTGGTCCTCCCACATAGATTACAGATTGCATTTATATCGGCGATCATAGATGTTATCTTCATACTATTGGGCATTAAAAATGTGCAGCTTTCCAGATGATTTTTTTTTTTGCTAATGGAGTTGTATCCGTATTCCAAATAGTGTTCCAGTTTTGATTTGTATTACCACTTGAGTTAAGATGATTATACGAGTATTTAACAGAAATGTACCCTTTTCATTTATATTCTAGTGGGGTGTGTCTTCCCTCTCTCCAGAAGGTATGTTTATTTTCTTTACTACTTGATTATCGAAACATTTCATAAGTTTCTCTAAATCTCAGGTCTTATTATTGGTAATTGAATATTGACTTTTTATGAGACCCTTAGTTTCAGTAGCGTTCATGTGGATTGGTGGGTTTGTGCATGGTTGTTGATGGTGGATTTTCGACGAGGGCTAAAATTGTAATTATAGTATTTTTTTTTTATATTTCTGACTCGACTTCAGACGAGTATATGAAATTCACATTTTATAATTTATACATGAAAGCTCATGTTACGGTGATCTCCGATTGATCATGTAACCTCCACAAAACATAAATATATGACAATAATATTGAGACCTCCCCAGTCAAGCCCTCAATATTCTATATATTTTTATATACAGTCCGGCTCAGTATTCAATTCTGTATAGAATCTTAAGGATTGGATGGCTCCTAGACAGATTGCCTGCCAGTATAGAACGATAACGTCTTCAGGATGTCACTGGAGCTGTCACTGGTGCTGGTACCAATTCTGCTCCAGTTTCCTGACTATGCCGAATAAATGCTCAGAACGAGTATGATGCTTCTACCATCTTATACCTCAATTCTTGAATAAATATAATGCTCCTAGACAGACTGTCTGCTAGTATAGAGCCATCAATTAACTAATTCTAGTGTTATATTCATCGATTGAATTCCTAGAAAATATTATATTTTCACCATAATATTTTATTATTTCAATCATAGATTTTTCCAGCTAAATTTCATATATTAGTAATGAATATTCACCGTTCGGGTATACGGGCTACCACTGAGTAAGCCCCGAAAAAATGGCATGGGTGTATTTAGTAATAATGCTCAAACGAGCACCAAAGAGCATGGACAAACGAGCATATGGAAAATTCACCAAAGAGGTGAGAGAAAAGTAATAAAATAATAATAATAAGTGCTAGACCGTGCCCAACGACCATTTTTCCACTTTTTTATTTTATTTTATTTCCTTAAACCTTGACTTCCTCATTTAAGCAAACTCTTGATTTTCCATATCCTTGTCAAATATTGCTCAATCCACCATACGATTAACTAAGCAAGTGGTCCCACGATCATTGGGTATTTACACCATATAATATATTAAAATATCATTATTTTAATATTTGGACGTTTAAGCAAAAATCCTGCTTGCTCATTCAAGCAAAAATTGAGAGTTTCAGTTAAGATCAAACTCTTATGAAAATACAAAATAATGCTCGAATGACCATTGAAAAATACCTAAATTCTCAGGGATGAACGATTGTCGACATGGTGCCCGTGCACCACCATGGCCGGCCTGTCCCGCCATTCCTTAATACATATTTTGATCAATCCTCCACTTGGTTAATCCTCCATATTTCGGTGAGTCCTCTTTACACTAATTGAATAATCCTCCATACACGACTGCCTAGCCGGTCTCTCTACCACCAATGGCCAGTCTCATATCCATTAGTCGGTTGGTCTCTCTACCCATATTTGACAGTCCTCCATCTCCTGGATCCAGGGCTTCCTAAAACTAGGGTTTCAAACTTGATGATAATTTTGGTCGAGTCTGAGCATCAATAATTTTCGTATTGATCAAGTTATCAATATTTTAATTAATATTTAATGTTCGGTCCTGCTACCACCATTTTGTTGCTCGAAAAAACAGCATTTCATTGGTCGATTATCCATTTGGTCGGTCCACCAATATTTCATTGGACGACCATCTGCTTGGTCGATCATCCAATATCTACCAATATTTTAATCTCCATTTTGTCATTCAACTACTCATGACATGATGGATCGAGGATGAGTATTCTTTAATAACTCATATCTAATTTCTTGTCGAATACTTGACATATCAGAATACCTAGTCCATGATCGATTTAGAAATCTCATCAGACCGACGTTCACCAATCCAAAACATTCGAGTATCATTGTTGCCTCAGCTAGCAATATAATATGTCATAATTCATCATACTCACCGTCTAAGCATCATTGTTTTCCAGAAGACACCTTATGCTTAATCCATCATAATGATGAGTCACAAAGCATGGCACATTCGCCACTGAAAATTATGCTCGACTCATCAAATCTAAGACTCACGGTATAGTCAAGTCAACAATTGACCAACTATATACACGTCTGCTTTGTAGACTTCACATGAGATATCGATCATGTCACATGGGGTATATTCACTTGGATTTTGGCCTGGTGTCCTACAACATGTGCGATGCAAAGATACATCCATGATGAGAAAAGTGAATAAGTCGTGATGGCAGTTGAAGGAGTAAGTGAAGTAGTGGATGAGCAATCAACCAAGTCTCTCATGCAATGCGAAACCGGTTTCACCACAATTTCACACTTTCCCACTTTCACTCTTCTTCAACCGTCACCACTTATTGAAGATCAATGTGTTAACTACTTCTACAATAAATAGATTCCTCAACCTGTGATTTGATAACGGAGCAAGACTGAACTCAATCAAAACTTACTGAAATCCAACTTACATATCATTATCAAACACAAATAAGCCTTTCTCTTGGTCTAACACAGATTCTCAGCTTTCATCCTACAGGTCGACCCTCATCCCTCTTTGTGACTGATTTGACTCTGGAACGACCATTTTCTTAGTTTATGTTGGAGTCTTACATATTGATTTCTCAAATTCAAGTACTCATGTGTCGTACATTTGTTAAAGGTTTTAGACGATTTTATTATCGAGGATCCGCCTACTCCACAACTCTCCACTTTTACTCGACAACCAATAAATTGTTTTTATCCATCAACAGATTGGCTACCACATTAGGACATTAGTATCTCAATTGCAATCCCAATTCATCAAAGATGGTTGATCTTAGGCCGGGCTCAGTTACCAATCCCAACCCTTACTCTAAACAATACTAGCACTAGCAATAATGGTGGTACTCCGATCACTCATCCAATTTCTAACAATGGTGCTAATAATACCACCCTTACATCCAACAATACTGGTGTTGATACTGATGCCAACTCCAACATGGTCAACAAGCCTCTTTTCGGTCGCGTTTCTGAAGAAATCAGAAATGATCCACCAATCATAGCCGATCTCATGAAGACAAAAGAAATCCTCGCCAAGAATCAAGCGGATATGGCTACCACACAAAAGGATCTTTGCATTTATCTCAAAAGTATCACAGAGAAGTTGTCACCTGAGCAAACCCAATGATATACGGATGAAGGAAAAGCTAAGGAAACATCCTCAGTCGCTGATCTTGAAATCTCACCTATCCATGTCTTGGAGGACGATGAAATCCGCAATGTTGTGTATAATCCACCGGCGAAGGATCAATCAAGTTTCATCACTCGTGAAGATTTGGAGCGCTTTTTGGAGGATCGTGGAAAAGATAGGACATCATCGGTCTACCGTCATCAACCTCCGTATCCTTCTGATATGTAGAGAGTTCCTTTCCCAAAGGTTACAATTCTACAACATTCGCGATTTTTCACAATGGTAGAACACACCCAAACTCATAACAAAAGGAAAAATTCTCACTCATTCTCGAGAGCACGTTGCACCATTCCTTGAGTCATTGGTAAAACATGAATACAATCACGTTATCCATTAAAAAGAATACTCGAAATATCTGACGGGTAAAACGTACACATGGTACAACAACATCGCGCTAAGGAGCATTGCAAATTGGTGTGAAATGGTTAACGCCTTTATTCTTTCTTCTCGTGGGACCTATTGAAAGTACTTGGACTTATCCCCATTGATTCATGTTAGTATTGAATACGGGGATTTAACCAAATAAGCTACTTTTCCTTAGAGTTGTGCCCCTGGATCCTTTTAAACTATTAACTATTGTTTCAGAACAAGTCACCCTCTCGGGTAAGTAGAACCAAGAGCAAATGGAGATGTATTCTCGAGGATGGGATAGTGCGATTTGGGAAGGATGTTCTAGAGGAACAATGAATACCCCAACGATTATGTGACTATAAAAAAGGTTAACCATGACAAACTTCGATGGGTTTTAGGTAATGGATATTAAGTGATAGTCCAAGACTTGGATTGTCATGACCCAAATATTACTGAACAACAATTCGTAGACTTATGCATCAATGGAAGGATCCCGACGTAGATGGCCTTATTGGAAAATCGTTGTTTCCAAACTTTCTTGGAACTTCATGAAGTGGCTAAGCGATCAACAACCACTGCACCTGCTACACTGGAAAGGGAAAAACCTACAAAGACCGAGAAACCTCGTGATACTTACGGGAACATGCGCCTTGTTAACATGCAATAAAACCTTCAACCTTCCATGAATGTTGTTTCTGAAGGAATCAAGAGGAAGGCTGCCTCTCCAGAAGTACAACAACCCTAGCGTGCAACCCCAGCAACCCAAGCTCCGCAAACACGAATGAGGGATAATCAAGTCCAAACTGCACCAACTCTGGCTCAAAAACAATTAAAACATGATCAGACAAACCCGGAATTTCCTCTTCCCATGGAAGAAGTAATTGAGTTGCTAGAGGTATGGATCCAAGACGGTGTGATCAAGCTGCCACCTATCAAAACGGAACCAACTGAAGAAGAGATGGTGAATCCTAAGTATTATCGCTTTCATCGATTTGTCGGTCATGCCACGAGTGATTGCAAGGGTCTAAAACGTATTTTCAAGGAGAAGGTTGCATCTGGGGACTGAAGGAGTACACAAGAACCCTCTTCCAATGAGGGCATTCACTCTCTCCGATAAACCCGTCAATGAAGTAGTTCAATCCTTAATGGAACATATGTGTGAATTATTATATCTATCAAAGGTACAAAGGAAATACATATTCACTGCTCTTAACCATATCGTGTTAGGAAGACGTTTATCCATACAGGAAGTACCTTCTGAAGCTTCAGCTATAGACAAAGATATGTATGACTGAGGACTTCTTACTACAACCAATCTCAAAGGGGATGAATTTGGAAGAATATTGATTGATGCTAGTACTGCCATCAATATTTTTCCACCGAAAACCTTCAAAGCTGCAGGGATTACTCGACAGGAAGCTACTCATGCTCCTATATCAATCGGAGACCATGAAGGAATGTTCAGGGATGCTTATGGCAATATCACTCTGAAGATAAAAAAATTGGTTCTACTTGGACAAAAACCAGGTTCCACATAATCATGGAAGATCCAATATATGACATGGTCCTCAGACGAGCATGGACACATGCTGACAAGATAATAATTGAAAATGTACCTCCAGTAACTCATCTCTTCAAAGAATAAATTAATCCAGAAGACTTGGTGGACGCTCCATCTTCATGGCATTTGAAGGAAATTCGGATCTGATAAAATTAAAGCAAGAACCTGGAGAACATGCAACGACATTCATCAAGAGGTTCCGCACTTGGGCAAGTCTCATTCCACCCATGTCTCTATCATCAATTTTCCTACATGCCCTCCTAGCATGGGGACTCAATTATGCTAACATTTCTATTGTTGCAAAACGTTATGAATGGATAAGCTCACCTTTACGATATTTTACCATGATTGAATTTGACTCCTCTCCAAATTGAGCACCGCACTAGAACATTCATTACTAAAATGATGTCTAAGAATGACAAAGAACACCTTGGGTGTTTCCCCATAACCATGTAGGAGTGTCCATATATGCCACAAAATCACTATAAGAAAACAATGATATCTGCACAAACATGGAATCCCACTATTGATGGTGCAATGAAAGGAAAGCCGAACCAGCAGAAGATATTCAAGGCTAAGACGATCAAGCCTAACAAATTTTATATAGGAGATTTGGTCCTCAAAGCGACTAGGCGCAATCTACATTACAATATGAATTCTGACTCTGAAGGACCATTTATGGTTTCCAATGCTACCACTGGCGGATACTATAAGTTGGTTGCCATGGACGACAAAACAGTAGAGGCAACAATACAAGAGAAGAGGCTCGAGATGTTTGACGCATGAGGAATTGAACACTTGAGAGATTTGGAACTCAAACCATTCAATGATAAAGACATATGAATTTTAAAGCATTTAGGATTTTCTTAATTAGTTTATATTTTCAATTCCTTTAAAACGTATGTAATACTTGCATTCCGTAATTGAATTCCCTTTCAACAATCAACTTCAATTAATTTATTTAAATTAAAATCTCTATCAAACCAAAAGAAAAACCTTAAAAATGTCAATCACCTGCTAACCAATCAAAGAATCAAAACCAAATGAAACCTCCCATCTCTCAAAATTTCAAGTACAAAGTTTATGGAAACCATGAAAACAAAACTAAGGGAAATTGGTAAAATATGGTTTATATTCTTTAGAGAGTACTATTTTCATGCTTTATAGAGCGGCCTTCTCCAACTCCATCTCTTTGGTCGATATGGCGATCTTCGTTTCCGTCTCCACCACAACATCATTGGAGAGCTACACTTTCTTTTTGCATGTCCTTGATGGCGTCAATTCCTTGAAGAAGTGATAGACACATTTCTGTGTCTAATTTGATCTCAATACTATATATTGTTGGCACTCGATTTTGTATTAATTTTGGTGTTTTATGTGTTTGTAGGTATTTTTGGGCAATAAACATTTTTGGAAAAATCGGCTCGAAAAGTTGTCTAAAGCACCCGGAGGACAAGTGTTATTCGGACTTTCACTTTTGGATAAGGGGCACCCCCAATTGATAAGGGGCACCCACCTGATATTCGGCATCCACGGATTTGGTTAATGGGCACCTTCTTCTTAATTTCAAACTTAAGTTTTGGCGGGAAAAGATAAAAGGCTATGACAGATTTTTGGTTCGAGATTTGGACGTGCTAGAGGGAGACTCAATGGCTGGAATTTGTTGGGGTGATGTGACAGATCATAACAGGCGTGGTACTGGCGTTATAATTGCATATATTTGGCTGGAAATTCCAAGAGAAGATAAAACAGGGAACACGTATTTGGTCGAGACATTCACGGGATTTTTGTGAGCTGGTGTGTGCAGTTAGGGTGTTTGAGTCTCTCTAAACGTGTTTGTATGTTCTTATCTGCCAGACGACGCGTGATGGAGATAAAATGGGAAACTATACTCGCTGCAAATTGGTGAAAATATTCCCGAGATATTGTTTCTTTAATGGCGAGAAGATGTGGGAATTAAGGGGAAGATATTAGATCCTGGCGTATTTAAATGAGGGTTTGAGATTTCATCCGGATGATAGAGAGTTTGGGGAGGTTTTGGAGCACAACAGCGTGAAGATCAATCGAGTGGCAGAATTGTTTTCTGCTGCTGTTACACCAAGAACACGAAGAACAGACGGCCAAAGACCGTCGTTCTTCAACAGTGCTAACGACTCGCATGTATGGGTCGTATATTGGAGGCAAACTTAAAGAAATAGTAACAGCAACAGTTAATATTTATCGATCTCTGTAACAGTGGTTTGTAACGTTTTTCATGCGTTGCAAATTCCTGGTTTAATTGATATCTCTCCTTTTCATCATTTGTAAGCGCCTTTGAGGAATAAAATCATATTTTGAGCGTGTTTCCAACATGATGAGCTAGACCCCATATCGGGACGACGGAGGAAGACGAATTTCATACATGGGTAAAATTATTTAATTCTTTTTTAAGACTTTTGCATTAATTTTAATTGAAATATGATTTGAATTAATTGGTTGTCATTTAATTTGATGATGTATGCTTAGCTTAGATATTTTGATACATCATGCTTAGGATTTACAACCAATCTTTTGAATCTATCTTGGCAAAAATAAGAGTCCATGTTTTTATTTGTTGAGCGATAATTGTTAAAAGAATTAATATTTTAACCTTTCGTTATGAGTTTGGCCGAATCCTGAGTCCCAGCACATCTCTTCATCCCGTGACATTTTTTGTATATATTTTTCTTTTATTTTCTTTTATTAATTCTTAAAATTAATCTCGTCAAGTCCGAGTGAACGACAACCCCCTTCTTACTACAACATCATTGAAAATAACCATCAATTTTTGGCGCCGCCGACGCGGACTTGTGTATAGATTTGTTTTTAGGTTTTATTATTAATTTTTTATTTTTATTTTTATTATTTTGTTCCTTTTTACGCGTTTTGGATTTTCTATTTGCTTTTCAGACTTGGTGTGAGCTTATATAAAAGAGAAAGTGTTGAGAAGTAAAGCGAAGCCAAAGAAAGAAAGAAGAGAGAAAATCCAAAGGAGTAAAGAAGAATATTTTTGTGTATAGTTAATTTATTTTTATTAGATATCTTTTTTTTTTAAATTTTTTTAGAAACTGTAAATAGGCTTTTATTTTTGTAATCTTTTATATTTTTTTTTATATTTTTATTTTTGGACATTGAACATTGGACATTTTTTTAAAACCCTAAGGAGGGTTATTTAAATATAAACTGCACAGGGAAGGACGACGATTACGATATCATCTCGGCCCCTCGGGTTCGTACATGACATAGGAGTCGTGGCCCGAGTCGACTTCAACGGTTCATCCCCCGTCTGGAACGGGAGGTAAGAATTCTAAACACCCGCGAATCCCCGCCGCCGGGTTTACTTCGGATGATTTTGTATGCATATATGTTGAGGTCTTGAATACGGCTGTTTTAATTTCCTAGTAAAGGGCAAGGACTGGCCATACAAGATAAGGGTTCGGATTTCATCACCGTTCTCTTCTTGCCCGCCTTAGGAAAACAAAACCAAACGCGAACCTAAGCCTAAAATTTTGAATAGAACGAGACCGATAGGGTAACGAGCTTAATAGGAAAGTCATTCGAAAAATATTGGTTACTCTTTAAGCATACTTCGAAGTTCATGATGGTTTCTGTGAGTTGAATGCATGACTGCGCCGCCTTGTAATGCGGTGAGGCCTTGGGTATCAAAGCTCCACGCAGCTTCCCTCGCCTCTATTCAACTTACTTAAACTCGGATTGATTCCAAAGGGGTTTGCTCAGATTGTAACGAATTCCCTTTCGAAGGATTAAAAGCTGGTCTAGAAACAATATAAGTGGAGCCATCATGCTTTTTGTTTGCTAGAAATCAGTAGGTTTGTTTTGGTCGAGTCAGCCTTGTTTGTGTTTATGTAGAATTCCCTTGCAGTTAGGATGTCAAAATGGTATTATAATAGCAATCACAATGAATATGAATATCCAACTGAACATTATGGACATCACTCTTTTTATGACCATAGTGTGAATAGTGGTTGGGAACGCCAACCTTTGGAAGGTTATGGGTCATACCATGGTGAGCCCAATTACTATCCACATGTGCATCGGTCATTCGAGCAAGAAGATTATAGTAATAGTTCTTCGTCTCTAGAGGATACAATCAAACTTTTGAAAAGTAGTCCTTATTATGATCCTTCTGTTCCTCTTCCTTCTCTAGAAGAGTCCCTCGGGGTTTAGCCGAGTCGACACAAAAGTTAAATGAATCAACATGTAAGTTAGCCGAGGTAAATAACGTAGTTATGGACGAAAGGATCGCAACAACGACCGAATCTTTAGAAGATATCCTCAATAGATTAACTCAAAACTTAGATCCAACACTAAGGGAACTTTCTTTGGAGGAGACCCTTGAGAGGATAGCTGAGTCGACACGTAGACTTGAGTTAGAGACGAATGAAAGTATTGCTCGAAATAACTTGAATTTCCAATATAGGGTATCCAATAATACCTTTGAGAATAAAGATAGTTATTCACATAATCAAGATGATGTGGTTAGAATTGGTAACACTACTTGTTTAGATGAGGTTCAACCATTTTCGTGTTATTATAATAATGATTATGATGAGGATAATGTTGATGAAGAATTTGAAATAAATAGGCATAGTGATCAGGAATTTGCTACTCCAATTGAGCTTTATAATAATAGAGTTATTTCTGGTTCAGATCCTAATAATTTTAACAATTATTCACCTATTCAAAAGGACGAGGATTTGACTAGAGATACTGTTTTAGACGATGTAGTATTTCCTGTTTACGAAGTTGATAATGGTTTAGAGGAACGGGTTTATCCTGCGAATACTGTTTTAGAGTCCAAGGATTTAGAAACAATAGTCTTAGACGAAGAAGATGAACTCGTAGAGCTTTTAAATATGAGTGAGGATGCATCACCCGAGTATAACCTAGAAGAAGCAATTGATCATTTTCAGGATTCCGATGATCTAGAAATTAGGGAAATTGTAGCTAGTCTATCTAGAGACACCCAAAACTCTAAGTTTGGGGGTGATTATCACTCTCCTTGTGCCTTACCTTTAGTTCTTACAGAGATCCCTCACTTGGGACTTGACATATGTGCCTCAACCATTTTACAAGATTATCTTCATACACGTTTTCCGAACCTAGTTGTGTCCATAAAGAAGTTCAGTTGTTAGAAACCCATCCTCCGGTTGATGTGGTTAACCTGTGCTATGATACCACGATTGACTTTGTTTTCCCACCAAAAACCTTCCTTCCAATTGTGGGAACGTATAAGTTTCAGATGTGTCAATTATTAAGTTTTGAGACTAAACCTAATTACTTTAGGATATTAGGGTCGATACATTTGTTTAAGGAAGACCACCACTCTCTTTGTGGTCAGCTGTGTGAGTCAAATCCGATTGACTTAGAGGATCCCCAATTATTCAAGGTTATTGTTATGTGCGTCTAAGTTCCTACTTGAGTATTTCCAGACTCTACAACCTGATCTTAAGAATCCTTCTTTTGAGGAAGTCCACCCATGAATTTTTTTTATTTAGACCCGTTCATAGAGTCCGAACTCCGAGCCACAACTAGATATAGTTGTCTTAAACAAAAAAGTTGAATAAGGGTATGTTCGATATCTTCATGGTTTATTGCAATTTTCTCTTCTTTTGGGTAATACTTTTTGATCCGGATGACCCACGTTATTCCTAAGTTCATCGTTATATGATTCTTCGAGGTGACTAGTTCTTTCTTAGTCCTGGGTCAAGATTTTAAACTTAAGCACTTCTTGGGAGGTAACCCATGCTCATGCAACACGGTAATATCTTTCCTTACTCTTCTCTTCAAGTGGTAAAAGTTTCTCATTGTTCATGCTTTTAATTTCATCTTTAGAACATTGAGGACAATGTTAGATTTAAGTTTGGGGGTATGGGAGAAACTTTTAGTTGCAAAGTAAATAAACTCCAGAGCCTAGAAATTTATGCTTATTAAGGTTGGCACTAACTAATCTAAGTGGATGGGAACATCTTGGTTGTAGGAGTTGAGGAACCAATCTGATTAGATGGAAACATCTAGAAGAGTCTATTCATAAAAGCACAGAGCTCATGTGTTAGAAACCCATCCTATGGTTAAGGTTAAAAACATGGTAGTTTCGCCATATCCTCGAGATGGAAACATCGAAAGAGTCATGATCACTTATCTTTTTTATTTTTACCATTGCTAGGGTGAAATAGAGTGACTGAGATTCAAAAAAAAAAAAAAAAAAATTAAGACCAGACCATTAGACCAACCTAATAAATACAATAAAGTCGACCACCGGTACCCTTGTATATGCCAAATGAGTTGACCTAGAGTTAGGTTTATCGACCATGGTACCCTTGTATATGCCAAAGTGTGTTGATATTAGTTCAGACCAGTATCTCAGTCCATTAGGATAGGTTCACCTTAGTCAACATCATCTACGTTTTTTCTACATCCATCTTCTTAATCTATCCATGTGATTGGTTGACTCCGGTTTATGATGTCCTGAAACTATCCGAGTAGAGCTCTGTCACTTTATATGAATTTTAGTATGCTTGAGTGCAAACTCGTGTAAACAATTGGAATTTCGCATCGGGTACTTCCTCCTATACTCAATGATTGTATGCCAACCAAGGAGATTCTTTAGTGCCTTCCAAGGTTCGCGTAGATAGCTAGGGTCCGGAGTAAAGGTTTTGTGGGTACACCTGTAAACCCTCCGAGACAACACTCCGCCACTAGGGCCACCTAGGGGTTCAAATGATTTTTTTCTAGAATAAATTTGCTCGAGGACTAGCAAATAATAAGTTTGGGGGTATTTGATAGACACATTTTTGTGTCTAATTTGATCTCAATACTATATATTGTTGGCACTCGATTTTGTATTAATTTTGGTGTTTTATGTGTTTGTAGGTATTTTTGGGCAATAAACATTTTTGGAAAAATCGGCTCGAAAAGTTGTCTAAAGCACCCGGAGGACAAGTGTTATTCGGACTTTCACATTTGGATAAGGGGCACCCCAATTGATAAGGGGCACCCACCTGATATTCGGCATCCACGGATTTGGTTAAGGGGCACTGGTAGGAGCTTAAAAGTGTATTTCCTACGTATTAATCTGCAAGTGCACAGTGCCTTTGGAGGCAGTGGCAAGCACAGGTCATTCCACAGAGAACTAGTGTGTGCAAGATTGTTCTAAGTGTTTCTCAACTGTTTTCAGGGAAGGTAATTCAAATATATGACTTTGTTTATAGTCTTTACGACTGAGATGAAGGTTTCAAAGCTAAAATTAAGATGAAGTGTAAATGTTAAGGTTACAGGCACTAGGATTAGCAAATCCACAACTATTTCAAGTTATGTAATTCAACTAATTTGAATATTCTTGTTCCTATGGCAGGTAAGGATAGTATGTCAACTCTATCACTTATCTAGGAGGTTTCACCATGGGATAACTCAATTAATCGCCTAAGAATACTACTAGAGCACTAGTTGTCTATCTAAGCACAACTAGTCAAAGAGTTAGCAATGATAATTAAAACAAGAGCTGAAACACACTCAACACAATGTTATCCTAACTATAATGGATACAAGGCATTCATTGTGAGAGCAGAGCAATGAGGTGTTAAAATTGAGCTTATCTTATAACTTAAAACATGCCAAGAACAATTCAAATGAAGTTGAACCACGTAACATAGATTTAGGGTTTCATTTTTAATCCTAGCAAAATAATTTAGAACATCATAAGCATGGTAAAAGACTTAAAATTCAAAATGTAAAATAAACTATGAACCCTAAAATTGACTGTTTTCTCTTACATCCAAAACATGAATTTATAACTCACAAAACATTTGTAACTAACAACTACACCGACCCAAACCCGCTCTCTCTGCGCCTTTGACGCGTCCCCACGACTCCGAATCGACCATGCATGGGGGTTTGGTGAAACCCTAACCCTAATTATCTCTAACCTAGATTCTAGGTTGATGAGAAGCTATGAAAGAGATAATTGAGAGAGAGAGTGGCGGAGAAGGAGCTAGTGATTGCGACGTAAGAAGGAGTGGTGGTGGTGATGATGGCTCGCATCGGGCGTGGGAAGAGAAGAGGGAGGTAAGGGTTTTTCGCAGAGGGGTTGCTCGAGAGAAGAAAGAGAAGATGGAAGTGAAACTAGTTTTGCTCGAATGGGTATAGGGTTAGGCGGTTTTCTGTGAAGCAAGGACACGATGTTTGATGGGGAAGCTGCAGCGAGCGTTGGATTTAGCAGGAGAAGATCTGAACGGTTGAAGGTGAACCGGGGTGATTTGGTGTTGAGCGGAGACATCGAGAGTTGAAATGTAGGAGGCAGCGAGCGTTGGATTTAGCTGGAGAAGATCTCAACGGCTCGTGGTGGACGGGCTCGGATCCGGGTCGCGGGTCTTGGATAGCTTGGGCCCATGTCTTATGGATGGGTTGCTCCTTGTTGGGTTGCAACTGTTGCGCGCGCAGGCTTTGGCTTTCTGCTCCAAAGACGCTTGACTCCAAATCTTCGCTCTTTTGGCTCCTCAGTTTCTCCGAACTTTATTTATTACCTAAAAACACAAAATTAATTAGTACAAATATTTATTCTTGAAAACAAAGAAAATACAGAATTTGGGATAATATCTGATTTCTGAGTACAAAAGATGAGTTAAATGCCAAAAAATAGATGTATAAATATGCAATATTTGGCACTCATCAAATACCCCCAAACCTGAATTTTACTTGTCCTCAAGTGAAACAGAAATTAAGAAATCCTAACTATACCCCCGTCGCAGTCTCTCGAATGCATTTAGCGTATGCACTAAGCCTTTAAACCCCTAGGTGTCCCTAGTGGACGAGTTGTAGTCTCGTGAGGGTTTACCAGAGGTGTACCCACAAAACCTTCTCCAACTTACCAGAGGTGTACCCACAAAACCTTCTCCAACTTCAGAGTGTAAAAGAGTCTCAAGCCTCCAAGAAGCTATGAGGACATAGAGTTTCTGCATGCTAGTAACACGAAGTCAGAACTACCAAAGAACGCCTTCTCATCCTTAAGTGCTGAGCGAGAAGTAACCATACCATATGAAAGAATTCGGATTCGATTGTGATCATAAGCCTCGACTTCGCCTCACTATTAGGGTTTTATGATAATTGCACTCAAAAAGATCGCTTTTTTAGTCTCTCATGTGTGCAGCAGGAATAAAGAGAGAAATCCCGCACACGTTGTAGGTAAGAAGGATAACCTTCCGAAATAATTTCTCGGAGACTCCACGAAGTGTGGACAAAAAGAATCTTTTTCTCGATGATCTCTAAGAAAGGAAATCAACCATTAGCAAGGGGTGGGAGTACTCACTTACCTTTTCACCCGATCGGCAATTAATATCACTCTCTCATAAGAACCATAGAAACGTCTTCAATCTCCGGTCTTCGGTTGTTGATGACGAACTTCTAAACTTCACAAAATTTGACAATTTTTAACTTTTCTACTCAATTTCCTGTTACTTGGAATTTTCTTCTTTACCATGGTGGTATCAAAACTAAGAAAATAAACTACAATATTTTATTTTATTTTTTTTGTTATGACTTTACTATATACATTAATTGAAAATAACAACAAAAACAATGAAACTACTAACTCCATGGATGAAGGATTATATCACTTAATTTTCCATAACTTGTATTGTCTTGATTTTATAAACTTCATTAATTCTCATCCTATTTTCTTTTCTTTGTTGCATGTAACCTTGGACTATTTCACTTTTCTTCAAATATTTTGATGTTGCTCCGCTTATGACGATGATGTGTTTCTATGGATCTGTTGATTGAGAGAGAGAGTGATGCTAACTGCAAATCGATATTTAGAAGGAGTTTTCATCTTTAGACGTCACCCTCATGATTGACGGAATTAGCACTCAAGAGATCAAAAATAGTGATGAAAGTGGTGCGAAGTTGGGTAGCTCACCATTCCTACCCGGAATTGACGTACGGTGACACACACTCTAAAAGCTTTTCTAGAAAGTCACGAAGAGTGAAGGTCGGTGCCTCGCTTGATGTAAAATGGGTAGTCTCCACTATGGTTGATCACAATTCTACTACCGAATATCTAAACAGCACCTAATTCGCCCTCCGGTATGGTTAAATCCAACTTTAACGCTCTAATCAACTAAGGAACCCGATTGCGTTCTCCGGAACTTCCAAGTTCTGTTATTTCGGTCAGACTCTCTATGTAAACATAGCTAGAAGCATGCTAGTGACTCTAAAATTTCTAAAAGTTGGAGGTTTTTATGCAAATTTTTGAGTTTTTTCGATTTTTTTTTATTTTTTTTTTAAATGAAGTAAAACAAAAAGACTAAAAACTCTATATGCAAATCACACCCCCAAACCTAAATCAAACATTGTCCTCAATGTGTCAACGGATACAAAGAATTTAAACAGTCACATACCAAGATAACTATGTTGAGAGGAGAAAAGGGAAGAGATTACCGGATGCAAGAGGGTGTTGCTAAACCATAGAAAGATGAATGCTTTGAAAGCAAACAATCACGAGCGCAAGACAAAAAGGTTGGTTAGCACACATCAAAAATATGCAAAAATAAAAATAAAAGGGAAAGAGAATGGATTTTTAGTCCATATGTATGTATAAAAGTGAACTAGGTCAGTCCACATAGATGGGGTCTTCCAAGTCAACGGTCTCAACTTCTGGTGGAAGATGTTCCAGGAATGGTTTCAGTCTCTGACCATTGACTTTGAAGATGTTCTTGTTTGCTTTGGGTTTTCAACTTCTACACTCCATGGGGAAAACGGACGTACCAAGAATGGTCCCGATCATCGAGAACGTAGCTTTCCCGGAAACAAATGCAATCTAGTGTTGTACAATAAAACTTTTCGACTGGGTGAAAACTTGCGCGAGAATGCGCTTGTCGTGAAACACTTTCATCCTATGTTTGTACGTTTTGGCACTATCATAAGCATCATTTCTCAACTCTTCTAACTCATTGAGTTGAAGTTTTCTACGGGTTCCAGCCTTATCAAGATCAAAGTTCAACTTCTTCACAGCCCAATATGCACGGTGTTCTAACTCAACAGGTAGATGACATGCTTTTCCGTACACAAGTATGTAAGGAGACATCCCAATGGGAGTCTTGTATGCAGTCCTATAGGCCCATAAAGCATCATTTAAGCGCAAAGACCAATCTTTCCTAGAAGGATTGACGGTCTTCTCAAGGATATGCTTAATTTCCCTATTAGAAACTTCTACTTGGCCATTTGGTTTGAGGATGGTAAGGTGTTGCTACCTTATGAGTGATTCCATACTTGCGCACTAGTGATTCAAAGGGTCTATTGCAGAAATGACTACCTCCATCACTGATTATTGCTCTAGGGGTTCCAAAACGGGAGAAAATGTTCTCCTTAAGAAAAGAAGATAAACTTTATAGTCGTTGGTTTTGGATGCAATGGCCTCTACCCACTTAGAGACATAATCAACAGCAACAAGAATGTATAACTTACCTTCAGAGTTAGGAAATGGTCCCATGAAATCAATACCCCAAACATCAAACAGCTCAACAATCAAAATGGGTTGTAAGGGCATCATGTTTCTCTTAGTGATACTTCCTAATTTCGGTCACAAGCAACACAAAATGCATGGCTATCCTTAAACAAGTGTTGGCCAATAGAAACCGCTTTGCAAGATCTTTTTGTAGATTTTCTTGGCACTAAAGTGGCCTCCACATGCATGGTCATGAGAAAGAAATGACGTCCCTTTGTTCGAGTGGGGACACATCTCCTAATGATTTGGTCTTGGCAAGATACTTAAACAAATATGGGTCATCCCAAAGGAAGTGTTTAACTTCACCAAGAATTTAGAACGGTCTTGTTTAGACCAATGCAAGGGCATTCTACCTGTAGCAAGGTAGTTCACAATATCAGCAAACCAAGGCATTTCAGACACAAGCATCAATTGCTCATCAGGGAATGATTCCCTAATTAGCACAGACTCATCACCAAATTCAACATTCAACCTAGACAAGTGATCGGCAACAACATTCTCCGATCCTTTCTTATCTCGAATTTCGAGGTTAAACTCTTGTAGCAAGAGTATCCATCGAATTAGACGAGCCTTAGCATCTTTCTTAGACATTTAAGATATCTCAATGCAAAGATGATCGAATAAATGATGACCTTAGATCCTATCAAATAAGATCTAAACTTATCTAATGCAAACACAACAGCCTAGCAACTCCTTTCTCGTAGTGGAATAATTCAGTTGAGCATCATTAAGTGTTTTACTAGCATAGTAGATCACATAAGGGAGTTTGTCTACTCTTTGGCCTAAAACAGCTCCTACAAAGATAGTCGACGCATCACACATAATCTCAAATGGTAATGACCAATCGGGGTCCGACTATAGGGCAGATGTAAGGAGAGCCTTGATTGCTCCCATGCTTCCTTACAAGCATCATCAAAGACAAATGCAACATCTTTTGCAAGAAGATTGCACAAAGGTCGTGAAATTTTACTAAAGTCTTTGATGAATCGGCGGTAAAACCCGCATGGCCTAGAAATGATCTGATGTCCCTCACAGAATGAGGTTGAGGCAAGTGTTGGATGAGATCTACCTTGGCTTTGTCTACTTCTATGCCTTTTTCCGAGATGATATGCCCTAGAACAATGCCTGAGTTAACCATGAAATGACATTTTTCCCAATTCAATACCAAACTCTTTTCTTTACACCTAATCAGCACACAAGTGAGGTGATGCAAACACTCATCAAAAGAAGAACCAAACACCGAAAAATCATCCATAAAAATCTCAAGAAACTTATCTACCATGTCGGAAAATATGCTCATCATGCAACGTTGAAAAGTAGCGGGTGCATTGCACAGCCCAAAAGGCATACGACGATAAGCAAATATTCCATAGGGACATGTAAACGTGGTCTTTTGTTGGTCTTCGGGTGCTATGTGAATTTGGTTGTAGCGAATAGCCATCTAAGAAAAGAGTGACTATGTTTTGCTAACCTTTCCAAAGATTTGGTCAATGAAGGGAAGGGGAAAATGGTCTTTCTTGGTTACCGTGTTCGGTTTCCTATAATCAATACAAACTCGCCACCCCGTGGTCACACGGGTGGGGACAAGTTCATTCATCTCATTTTGAACTACGGTGATGCCGGACTTCTTGGGTACTACCCGAATGGGGCTCGACCCACTGGCTATCGTGGACGGGGTAAATGATACCCGCATCAAGCAATTTCATAATCTCACCCTTGACAACATCTCTCATGTTGGGGTTAAGTCTCCTTTGCATTTTCCTAGATGGTTTGGTGTTCTCTTCAAGGTTTATGTGATGCATGCAAATTGTGGGACTTATACCCTTAAGATCGGAGATGGTCCAACCTAAAGCTCCTTTATGTTCTTGAAGTACTTCTAAGAGTCTACTTTCCTGTTCTGTGTCTAAACATGATGCAATAATCACGGGTAAAGTGTCGAAGGACCTAAGAAAGCATACTTCAAGGTATCGTAATGGTTTCAAATCAAGCTTAGGTGGTGTATCAAGAGGTGGGGCAGATGTGGTATCGTAAAGTGGAAGGGGTTCCACCGCATTCGCCATTTAGCAATATCCATGGGTGGCACAGACTCTAGCAAAGAGTGGACTTCACTAATGTATTCGTAATCGAAGAGATCTAAGTCAAAATTGTCTAAACATGCTTGTACGACAGGATCCACAGGTAAGATGTCAGACAATGAGTCTTGAATCAGACTCTCAATCATGTTAACCTCGTGCAATTCATCATCATCACATTCTATGGGTTGTTGGTTCACACGAAAGACATTCAGTTCTACAGTCATGTTGCCAAAAGACAAATTCAATATCCCGCTACGACAATTTATGATAGCGTTTGACGTTGCCAAGAAGGGACGTCCTAAGATGACGGGAATATGATTTTCGTGGATTTTGCACAGGTTGAGTGTCTAACACAATGAAGTCCACGGGAAATAAAATTTATCAACCTTGATTAGCACATCTTCAACGATTCCCCGAGGGACTTTCACAGATCTGTCCGCTAATTGTAGCGTGACGGGGTGGGTTGCAATTCCCAAGACCTAACCGCACATACACGAGAATATGGCGGTAGATTCACACTAGCTCCTAAGTCCAATAAAGCTTTCTAATTGTATGCTCACCTATAGTACAAGAGATAGTTGGGCTACCTGGGTCTTTAAACTTAGGTGGGGTTTTGTTTTGAATAATTGAACTTACTTGCTCGGTGAGAAAGGCACGCTTATGCACATGAAGCTTTCTCTTTTGTGTGCACAGGTCCTTCAAAAACTTAGCATAGGCAGGTATCTGCCTGATTGCTTCGAGAAATGGAATGTTTATGTTAACTCTTTTGAACATTTCCAAAATCTCGTTGTATTGGGTACCCCCCTTCTGTTGCACCAACCGTTGTGGAAATGGAGCAACAAGTATATTACCTGGCAGAGGAACATCTATATCAGTAGGACTCTTGGTCTTATCAACAGGTTCAGATTCTTTCTCTAAGGTAGATGTTTTCTGTGGTGTTGTGTGTACTGGTGAGTCTGATGTAGACTCGCTTGATGGTGGTACACCTACATGGTTCTCAACAATTCTACCACTACGGAGAGTGGTGACATCATTTGCTTGACTATGTGAAGTTTCATTGCAGGTAGAGGAGCCTGCTTGAAACACATTCTTTGGATTTTGTTGGGGTTGACTAGGAAGTTTTCCTTTCTCTCTCTCATTCAATGCATCACATATTTGCCCTATCTTAAGATCTAGGTTTGTGAGACGTTGGTCGGTAGTTTTCTCAAGTTTTGAAAGACCTTGGGTTAACAGTAACGACACACAGTCTTCCAAGCTAGTCTTTTTCTCTACAGGGTACTGAGGGTGTGGTGGTACTTGGGGGTTTCTAGGATATGAGTATCCTTGGTTGTTATTTGTTGGTCCCCCTTGTACCGGTCCTTTGGACCATGAGAAGTTAGGGTGATTCCTCCACCCTGGGTTGTAGGTTTGAGAATAAGGGTTGTTCTCTTGCCTATGGTATAATGCATTGGCTTGCTCGGACTTGGACTCTTGAAATGCATGTAAGTCAGGACAGCTGTCCACTAGGTGGTCAGAACTATGGCATGCGGCACAAGTGGCCATATCAATTTGGTCACGGAGAGTAGGGGCATTAGATTTTACATTCTTTTCCAACTCAAGCACTTCTATTCTCCGGGCCAAAGAAGCCATTTTTGCATTTCCCTCAAAGTCAGACTCGATTCTATGAACATTTTGTGCAGGGGTAGTCCTTCTCGGTTCACGGATGGACTCCCAATGTTGAGTCTTTTCAGCGACTTCGATTAAGAAAGTCCAAGCGTCATCAAGCACTCTTGTCAATAAATGCACCATTGCACATTGACTCGACGTGGTACGGGTTCTAACATCTAGACCCTCATACAAGATTTGGACGAGTCTCCATTTTTCAAAACCATGGTGGGGACATTGGAGTAATAATTCATTGAATCTCTCCAAGTATTTTGCTAGAGTTTCGTCTTCTAATTGCACAAAACCATTTAGACTTTGGCGAATTGTCGCCGTCTTATGGTTGGGGAAAAACTTTTGAAAAACTCTTTTGTGAGGTCATCCCAGGTTCTAATGGACTGTGGTTGTAGGGCATGAAGCCAAGACTTGGCTTTGTCTTTCAGAGAAAAAGGAAACAATCTCAATTTGAGGGACTCTTCTGGCATTTGGTTAAAACGCAGAGTCCCACAAATATCCTCAAAATCTCTCACGTGATGATAGGGGTTCTCAGCATTGACCCCTCTAAACACGGGTAGCATGTGAATGGTGCTTGCTTTCAGTTCAAACTGACAAGCATCGGCTGGCAGAATGATGCAAGAGGGCTGGCTTGCCCTAGTTGGGTACATGTAGTCCTTGAGACTACGGGGTGGGTTTGGTTCATCACCCATGATTTCTGTTTCAGATAGGTCTGGGCTTGGGCTTTCTGTTGAAGAACTGGGTATGCTTACGATTTTGTCCGGGCGGATTCTAACTAGTCGATTTGTTTGGTCTCTAAAAGACACAATCATAGCCTAGCTAGCGCATCTAGCATGTTAACAAACAATCACGTTCAACACAGAAAAGCAAAGACTCAGAAATGACCCACTAATATAAGACTCAAGCCCAAAAGATGGCTTTTTGATGTTGTAAGGCCCAGCAGTGTAGGTGTATTTCAGCCCAAATGATGTGGGCTCAGTTTGTGTAGACAGCCCAGCAGCTGAACTTATGTGGGCTGAAGGTTGGCAAATTAGCAGCCCAGGTTGGGTGACAGTGCACAGCCCAGCAGTTTGCAAAGCCCAGTGGGTGTGGGTTCTGGTCTAGTTTGGCAGATTTACAGCCAAGGTATATGGGTTTCAGTCTGTTAAGATTTTTGCAGCACAGATTTGAGTGCAGCTCAAACTTATGCACTGGTTTGAGTGCACAGAGCAACACAAAACACAGATTCACACAAAATGCACAGCACAGAGCAATCACAACTCACACTGAAATTGACACAAAGACGGCTTGTGTTCTGGCAGTAAGTTTGTGTTCAAAGACAACTGAACAGGGCATGTTTAAGCTTGGCAGGGTTTATGTGCTCAAAACACACAGAGCACACAGCACATCCTAGGCACAACACAAGTAATGTGCTGTAAAATTTTGCACAGCACAGCTGAGTTCAATTAGATCAGCAACTCAGCTAAGGTTGACAATTTGCACAGATTGGCAAATAAATTTTTTTTGTGAGGTGCACAGGGTATGGGATGTGCTCACTCAATGGTGAAGCATGTGCAGGGTTTGTGTCTTTGAAAAACAGACTAACTGCTACCTCTACTTCTGCTACTCAACAACTCAATCACTTGTCACAAGATTACACACAGATTGCATAAAATGAAGCTAACACAGATGATATCAACTGGGTCAGTTGACCTCAGTTGTTGGAGATCAAGCACACAGGAATGCAAATACTAGCAGGTTATAAATACTTCACAAAGATGCACAAGTTAATCAAAGACATGAATGAGGCTAGCTTTTTCAACATGCGCGGGGTGTATTCACGTAAATTGCGGTGCTTAGTACAAGGTTAAACATACACAAAGGTTCATGGCCTGAGGCATCAACTATCTCAGTTGATCTCAACTTGGTTTTCAGCCAGCTTGGTTATTCAAGTTCAAGCCTCACAGCTACAGGGGGGCTGGCAAGGTAGCAGGGCAATGTCAGGCAAGGTACAGAGCACACCATCACACAGATTTCAGGTGTAAGCACTACTTAGCAAGGAAGCTAGGCTATCATTCAATTATGTTTCAAAGAGTCACAGGGCATGCTTAGGTGCAAAAATGAGGTTGTCAACTGGCTCAGTTGAGTTTGTGGCATCAACTCACTCAGATACCAAAAGTCTGAGTTGATGTCAAACTCAGAGCTCAGGGGTTGGAGTAGAACACAAGGGTTATGGAAAGATGATCACAGAGCTACAGCCAAGGTAATACAGGTTTGCAGCTACAGCCAACTTGGCTTTCCAAGTTGTGACTCAAAACTTGCAGCTTCAGGGGGCTAGCAAGGTGGTTAAGGCAAGGTTAGTTGACCTCAATACTCACAAAATGGCTCAACAGCTTCAGGGGGCTGGAGCTCAGGGCAGATGGGGCTAAGAGTTACAGCACTCACAGAGCAATGACTCAAAGGTGAGTTTCAAAAGATCATTAAACAGGCAAGCATGCTAAATCAGTTATGTAAGCAAGGATAGAAACACAATACCACCAGTATAAAAACTGGGTTTAGGCAAATCCACTTATGGTCATGCACTTTTTCTTCTCCTCCTTGGCTTGCTTAGCAGCACAGCAGCACCTGTTACTCAAGAGTTCAAACTCAGTTCTCAATATTGCACAATTTAAGCAAAAGAGCTATAGTGCTACAATGACAGAGCTCAGAGTTATGCCTGAGGCAGAAGTTTAGCCACAAGATGATATTAGCTGACTCAAAGTAAACTACAGGGTTATGGCAGCTGAGAGCTACAGGATGTAGTTAAGCCAACAATGCAGGATTATCATGTAGTGTACACAAGCTGCTAGATCAACAGCTAATCTGCATTGGGAATGCAGATCTGCAGCTCAGATGGGCTAACTATGATATGTAACAGATGACAGTTATGATAACTGAGATATGGCTAACTGAATTGTATTCACAGATGCAGGGTGCAAATAGAAAATTCAAGCATAAGAAACTAACAGCTAAGTTACTCTAATAAAGTGCTAAACATAACAATGCAAGGCAGAAATATACAGAGATGGGTTGAAAAATAATGAAAATAACAGGATTAAACTAATAATGCAAAACTATAATGAAAACTACAGCTAAAAGTATGAACAGATGAACTACTAGGCTAGAGATTACAATGACAGAACACAATGAAAGATGCAGAGATAACAAAATTACAGCTAAGTTTTGCTAAGAGAAACTAAAAACAAGGATTCAGAGCATATATATACAATGATGGGTTATAAAACAGTGAAGAAAAGCAAATGATCAACAGGGCACACTACCAATTCCCCGGCAGCGGCGCCAAAAACTTGGTAGGAGCTTAAAAGTGTATTTCCTACGTATTAATCTGCAAGTGCACAGTGCCTTTGGAGGCAGTGGCAAGCACAGGTCATTCCACAGAGAACTAGTGTGTGCAAGATTGTTCTAAGTGTTTCTCAACTGTTTTCAGGGAAGGTAATTCAAATATATGACTTTGTTTATAGTCTTTACGACTGAGATGAAGGTTTCAAAGCTAAAATTAAGATGAAGTGTAAATGTTAAGGTTACAGGCACTAGGATTAGCAAATCCACCACTATTTCAAGTTATGTAATTCAACTAATTTGAATATTCTTGTTCCTATGGCAGGTAAGGATAGTATGTCAACTCTATCACTTATCTAGGAGGTTTCACCATGGGATAACTCAATTAATCAGCTAAGAATACTACTACAGAGCACTAGTTGTCTATCTAAGCACAACTAGTCAAAGAGTTAGCAATGATAATTAAAACAAGAGCTGAAACACACTCAACACAATGTTATCCTAACTATAATGGATACAAGGCATTCATTGTGAGAGCAGAGCAATGAGGTGTTAAAATTGAGCTTATCTTATAACTTAAAACATGCCAAGAACAATTCAAATGAAGTTGAACCACAGAACATAGATTTAGGGTTTCATTTTTAATCCTAGCAAAATAATTTAGAACATCATAAGCATGGTAAAAGACTTAAAATTCAAAATGTAAAATAAACTATGAACCCTAAAATTGACTATTTTCTCTTACATCCAAAACATGAATTTATAACTCACAAAACATTTGTAACTAACAACTACACTGACCCAAACCTGCTCTCTCTGCCTTGACGCGTCCCTGACTCTGAATCGACCATGCATGGGGGTTTGGTGAAACCCTAACCCTAATTATCTCTAACCTATCTTCTAGGTTGATGAGAAGCTATGAAAGAGATAATTGAGAGAGAGAGTGGCGGAGAAGGAGCTAGTGATTGCGACAGAAGAAGGAGTGGTGGTGGTGATGATGGCTCTGCATCAGGCGTGGGAAGAGAAGAGGGAGGTAAGGGTTTTGCAGAGGGGTTGCTCGAGAGAAGAAAGAGAAGATGGAAGTGAAACTAGTTTTGCTCGAATGGGTATAGGGTTAGGCGGTTTTGCTGTGAAGCAAGGACAACGATGTTTGATGGGGAAGCTGCAGCGAGCGTTGGATTTAGCTGGAGAAGATCTGAACGGTTGAAGGTGAACTGGGGTGATTTGGTGTTGAGTGGAGACATCGAGAGTTGAAATGTAGGAGGCGTGAGCGTTGGATTTAGCTGGAGAAGATCTCAACGGCTCGTGGTGGACGGGCTCGAATCCGGGTCGCGGGTCTTGGATAGCTTGGGCCCATGTCTTATGGATGGGTTGCTCCTTGTTGGGTTGCAACTGTTGCGCGCGCGGGCTTTGGCTTTCTGCTCCAAAGACGCTTGACTCCAAATCTTCGCTCTTTTGGCTCCTCAGTTTCTCCGAACTTTATTTATTACCTAAAAACACAAAATTAATTAGTACAAATATTTATTCTTGAAAACAAAGAAAATACAGAATTTGGGATAATATCTGATTTCTGAGTACAAAAGATGAGTTAAATGCCAAAAAATAGATGTATAAATATGCAATATTTGGCACTCATCAGGCACCTTATTCTTCATTTCAAACTTAAGTTTTGGCGGGAAAAGATAAAAGGCTATGGCAGATTTTTGGTTCGAGATTTGGACGTGCTAGAGGGAGACTCAATGGCTGGAATTTGTTGGGGTGTTGTGACAGATCATAACAGGCGTGGTACTGGCGTTATAATTGCATATATTTGGCTGGAAATTCCACGAGAAGATAAAACAGGGAACACGTATTTGGTCGAGACATTCACGGGATTTTTGTGAGTGGCGTGTGCGGTTAGGGTGTTTGAGTCTCTCTAAACGTGTTTGTATGTTCTTATCTCGCATGACGACGCGTGATGGAGATAAAATGGGAAACTATACTTGCTGCAAATTGGTGAAAATATTCCCGAGATATTGTTTCTTTAATGGCGAGAAGATGTGGGAATTAAGGGGAAGATATTAGGTCCTGGCGTATTTAAATGAGGGTTTGAGATTTCATCCGGGTGATAGAGAGTTTGGGGAGGTTTTGGAGCACAACAGCGTGAAGATCAATCGAGTGGCAGAATTGTTTTCTGCTGCTGTTACACCAAGAACACGAAGAACAGACGGCCAAAGACCGTCGTTCTTCAACAGTGCTAACGACTCGCATGTGTGGGTCGTATATTGGAGGCAGACTTAAAGAAATAGTAAATGAAGAATGAGTTAATATTTATCGATCTCTCGTAATGATGGTTTGTAACGTTTTCATGCGTTGCAAATTCTGGTTTAATTGATATCTCTCCTTTTCATCATTTGTAAGCGCCTTTGAGCAATAAAATCATATTTTGAGCGTGTTTCCAACATGATGAGCTAGACCCCATTACTGGGATGACGGAGGAAGACGAATTTCATACATGGATAAAATTATTTAATTATTTTTTAAGACTTTTGCATTAATTTTAATTGAAATATGATTTGAATTAATTGGTTGTCATTTAATTTGATGATGTATGCTTAGCTTAGATGTTTTGATACATCATGCTTAGGATTTACAACCAATCTTTTGAGAATCTATCTTGGCAAAAATAAGAGTCCATGTTTTTATTTGTTGAGCGATAATTGTTAAAAGAATTAATATTTGAACCTTTCGTTATGAGTTTGGCCGAATCCTGAGTCCCAGCACATCTCTTCATCCCGTGACATTTTTTGTATATATTTTTCTTTTATTTTCTTTTATTAATTCTTAAAACCAATCTCGTCAAGTCCGAGTGAACGACAACCCCCTTCTTACTACAACATCATTGAAAATAACCATCAATTTTTGCAAAAATTGATAGGCTTTCGGGAATGCCTATATTATAATAACCGCAATCGCACGGTGTCTAACTAGTAGACATAGGCAAGTACGGGTCGAACCCACAGGGAGCGGTGAAATACTAGTAATCAATAATTCTGATAAAACTAACACGAAACAATATTTTCGGATTTTTAGAATTAATAATGAAACAATAGAAAATAAAATAAAAAGAATTAACTAAATGCAAAGTCAAAGACGGTAACTAGAGAATCTGGTTTCCACCAATCTAGTCATGCAAAACTCGTATTCAATTTCTAAAAACATATACTCCACAAATTGTTTCACTAGTGTAATTTCCTTCGCTTCAAATGTAGTAATTCTAAAGTATTATCTATCAATTAAAAGCATATGTCATCAAAGAATTTAACCCAAGCACGACACATCAATCGAAAAGCATAAATAATCAATGAATTACTTAAATCAATTATGAACCAAGCAATTTATATGAAGAAAATTATTAATCATTTAAATCATTATTTGGAGGATTATCATTTGAGTCTACATGATTTTAATTAGTTTTCACCAAAAACCCTAGCCATAATTTAGCAAAACATGGAGATGGGGTTCTCAAAACCCATAAAAAATAAATTGACAAGAGAAAGAAAGAGTAAACGCTGTCACCGTCGTCACCCGGTGCTAAGTCGTCTTCCTCTACTCTTGTTATTCTCCTTCTCCAAGAACAGTAGCGGCGGCCTTCTCTTCTGCTTCTGTTCGCTTCTCTGTAACGGCGTCTCTCGCCTCCCAAAACCCGCCTCCAGCCTTCACTCTTTTTCCTCTGGTCTTAGGTTAAGAACTTCTCCCCTAAATGACTCTTGGACTTCTAGCTTTTGTCTTGACTCATGTACCCAAGAGCCCAATAACTAACATTCACGTCCACTACCTAGTCTTGATAATCCAATCAAGTCCTGACGTATTAGACCTTTCTTCCCTCCATTAATTAATTAATAACAAGCTAACCTGGACATGTGAAGTTAATCATTGTGAATGAAATCTATGGGACCGTTTATGTTCTCCCTAGCCATTTGATACCAGCAGCTCGGACAAAATGACTCGAAACAAATAACTTCAATCATCTCCATTCACATCTCCTCTTGTTACTGCCACCACAACCAACACCAGCTTGAGAACTCACTGCCAGACCTCTCAAAGTCGGACAACTCCCAACTCCATCATCTGCCCATTTGACTTCATGCTACCAGCAGACGAGGACATCACCACCAGCAACCAGTTCACCCTTTCTCTGCCACCAACACTTCAGCCATCCTACCACTGATCAAACGGTACAAGTGATCATCCTCTTTACTTCGCTGATCTTCTTAAACCGAACCCTCAAGTGATCTTCATGCTGACAGTTTAACCAACTCTTCATACTTCGAACTACTTAGGTCGTTTCTACTTGGGACAAGACTGGATTTAGACATCGTCGGCTCCTTTTCACCGTGGTATTGTCCATCCTCCACCACCGCAGTAAACCCGGCTCCTTTACAGATCACCCACAACGCTAGTCGTAGCAATCTCAGCCACTTTAACTTCTTCACTTGGTTGCAACAACTCGAACAAAATCCATTCAATGTCCATGCCAAGAACACTCGTTCAAATCCAAGTATCACCAGTTCGAGACATTACTACCACAGACCCCACCATGAACAATCGAGTACAGCAGCTGCTTGGAGAAATGAAACTCTCTTTTGCTTTGAAAGAAGAATGTAATGGGACTCTTTATTTGTCCAGTATAAATGGGACCAGGTGCTTGCAAAACAAATGCAATTTTTAGCCCATTCAAAAATATGTCCGCGATCTAGCTTGAGTGATGTTGATATATAAAAAATACCATGCCAGCTGCATTTGATCTTTTTTGTCGCAAACCCTATTGAAGCTCCTTTTAGCTGTTTTATTCTCCGGATGAGCGAATTTGCTCGTACTTTCTACAAAAGCACTAAAACAGTATGATTAGCCAAAATATAAAGTCCTGTCTAATATAAATATGGGTATAAAACGTAGTATTTGCGTGCTTATCAAGAAGCCAACTCATGTTGAAGTCGTATTCCTTAGAGTCCTTCAAGTTGTATTCCTAACCAAAGAATACATCTTCAATAATGATGCATATAGCTCTGGTCCGCATGTTATTTATGACATGCAATACAACTTCTACTTGCATTACCATAAAGTAAGCATGCTCATATTTTTTTAGTAGTGGCAATATTTCGATACCTCTCCCATATTTCATGATACAAGCCGTCATATACAGTGGAGATGCTAAACCCACAAACTAGTTCATGATACTTGAGTGGCTTGCTGAATGGAGGATTGAAAGTGACGCCCACGTTAGGATATTCATGCAGTACTATACGAGTCTCCATTATTGGATCGTTCACTTCCGTCTCTAGAGCAACATCAACTTGAACTTCAGTCTCTTACACGGTTTCAATAGCAACATATTCATGAACCTGAGGTACGTAAATGGTTGCATTACCATCTTGATCCAAGAGGATGCTCGCGTCATCATCATTAGCTCCATTCGCCTCTATTTCACCATTTTGGACCAAATATGACAATTTTATGAGTTCGAGCGCTCCGAGCATATAATTCAAGCATCAATCATGAAATTTAGAAAATAAGTGAAATAATATCTTTAAAGTCTTCCATCAAGCATTCAATATACAAAGAAATGGTCTAAGGACCTAAAAAAAGCGTTTTGCAACAAGCTATCGTTTGAGACGATTTTACATTGTCTAGTACAAAGTGACGAGCTGGGAGGAATTGGTGAAGAATATAGGGATGTGTCATATTTCATTCTCTTTGTATGGATGTCCCCTACAACATATCCAAAATTCACAGTAATTGGATGAACTATGTAAGAGAGGTGGGCAAAATACAAAACTACATGACAAATGAAAAGTTCCCAAAGACTTCCGAAAGTTTACTGTTTCATCGTTTTCGACCACTAAACATGATCAAACTTAAAAATATTCTAGGTTGCAGCTAGGAAATTTCTTGGGTATCAAAAAGTTGGTTAGATCAACGAAAACGGATGTCGGATGAAGACTCTACAACGTTTCTGCTAAAAGTCTAAATTTTGAATTTTCTGACGACAAGTTTGTTGGAAAACAATTACTAAAAAGGGATTTTTAAGGTTTTAATAAAATTATAATTTATTGTTTTCTTTTGTGAATGAAAAAACTTATTAGTCCCACATTGTGGAGTTTTCACTTTTTAGTCGTTTTAAGAGACTATATAAGCTTTTTAGTCCCACATCGGGGAGTTCTTCTTCTTAAGTTGGTTTGTTCCATTATATAAACAAATTCACTACTTTTAGAAAAATCTATGGGAAAGGGGTTGCTCCTTATTGTAGAGGGACCCCTAAGGGAAAATATTTTATAGCGTTCGCGATTTTCCTTAACGGTTTTTTCGGAGTTGCCAAGCTCAAGTTTGAGCATCTACTACATATGCTAGTAGTAGGTGTAGTAGGGTGTTTTATCCTGGAGATATCCGTCCTGTGAGGGCTATAGCATCACTCTTGAGTGTAGCCGGGCGCTAATGTCTTAAGGGCAACGTGTTGAACACGTGACTCACTCTGTTTTTCCAAAGTTTTTCCTTGTTACTGTTGCGGAGATTTGGGGAGCTCGACCGTTTCGTCAAATCAATCACTTCCATTATAAAGGAGCTAAGTATCAATAACTTTTTCTTATTTGATTTTTCCTTGTTTTTGATTATTGCACCCAACAATCTTAAGACATTAGAATTTGTAATAATCGAATATGGTTGGTTGGTTTGTGAATCATGGATGTTAATTGTGGAGTGAAAAACAAAAACGAATTTTTGGTCAGCTGTAGAGTTTCGAGTTTATCTCTTAACCTAGAAGGAATTTCAATGAACCCTTTTGATACAACGTAGTAGACATCCTGATAGTTACCCCCGTAAAATTTTAGAATTTTTGGAGTTGTAAAAGTATTTTTTGATATTTTACAAAACAGAGAAACGTTTCTGAAAAATTCTGACGGGCAGAAATTTGTTGTTAACTAAAGTAGTTTTTATGGGGTAACCATGAGTTTTTTTGAAATGGTGATTCAAACGAAGTTTGTAAATCTAGATGTTATCTTCAAAACTCATATTTTATTTTCGACTCGGAACTAAGGTTTGTGAGATGTGATGTATTAGGTGATTGGGAAATTACGTGTCCGTGGTCGAGTATAAACGAGGATTGTGACATGAAATTGAAAAGGAACATGGCTACCGGGCGCATGTGGATGAACACAAGTCTTCCAAAGGCGACAAAGGCGAGAACATCAAACACAACTCTAAGTGTAGTCTTCATAAGAAAGGCATGTTTCGTGGCGAATCCGGCATTACTTTAATTAAGGGTGATTGTTATGTTTGTAAAATCCTAGCCATACGGCAGTAAATTGTAGGCAACATAAAAACCTTAATTAGTAGATAGTTAATGCTAATTTAGTTGAAACAAACTAGTACGAGTTCAGTGGCATGATGTCGGAAGTTATTTTAATAACCAATGTGAGAGACCAGTAGGTGGACTCTGGAGCCACCAAGCATGTTTGTTGAAACAGATACCTGTTCACCTCCTATCAGAGGATATGAGATGTCGAGAAACTCTATATGAGTAACTCACCTGCGACAGAGGTTGCATAAAAGGGAAAGGTCGAGCGAGAAGCTCATATACGTAATATTCTCACATTGAATGAAGTTTTCATGTTAGGGCATATGCAAGAATCTTGTATCTTGTTCTGTTGTAGATGGTAAAAGACTTAAGATATTAATTGAATATGGAAAACTTGTCGTACCTAAGGGCATGTGATTGAAGGAAACATTATAAGACTTAAGGTCAATATAAGCTTAACGGAAAAAATTGATGAAGTAGTTGATTCTTGTGTTTTCTTTTGTGTGATTGAATGTTTTGCATGGTAGACATGGAGACGTAAACTTATATAAGTCAATGCATAAACTGGGAAGCGTAGGCTGCATACCCAAATTTAGTTTGGATATTGAACACAAAAGTTAAATATTCGTAGAATCAAAATATGCTATAAAAGCTTTTAGCAAAATTGTTCAGAGTAATTCTAAGCCCTTAGAATTAATTCAGTTAGACCTAGTTGACATGAAATCAACCCAAACTAAGGTGGTAAAAGGTGTTTTTATAACTTTCATAGATGATTGTACGAGGTACTATCTTGTATACTTACTTAGGGGTAAGGATGATGCCTTAGAAGCCTTAAGAGTATATAACTTGAAATTGAAAGCAAAGTATATGTTACCACTAAAAGGGTTAGGTCTGAACATGATGGCAAGTATGAAATTCATATAGGAGAACTTTACTTGTTAAATGGCATTATTGATGAGATCACACCTCCTTATTCACCGTAGTCTAATGGTATAGTTGATCGTAAGAACAGAACCATTAAGGAGATGATGTATGCCATGTTGATTAAAGGATTAACCGCCAACTTGTGGGGGGGAGGTCGTCCTCTGATTTTGTTATATCCTGAATAGAGTAACCTTTAAAGGATTAGATAAAACTCCATATGTTTATGAAAGATAGACAACCTTCTTATGCATACGTCAAAGTGTGGGGGTGTGTAGATAAGACATCCCAAAAGTACCCTACCGCATATAGTTTTTGGTTGTGAGTTCGCTTTTTTCCGACTTTGGTGTGAATACTATTATGGAATCTAGGGATCTTTGAGTTTTTGAACATGTTTATTCTTAATCATGTACCTCATTAGAGATGTGATGTTGATCCCTAGATTTATTTTCAAATAGTCGAACTTATGTTTAAGGAAGATGAATTAGAGTTGATCCTAGGAGAAGTAATAGATTAGAAATGTGACTTCTTTTGGACCTAACTTATAATAAGCCTAGCTTAGTCTGAGCTCTAAACTCATAAAGAAGCCATAACATCTACTGAAACCCCATTCTGGTAAGAAGCTTCATTTAGTGAAATGGACTCAGTCCGTCGGAACCAGATTTGGGATCTTGGTAGTTTACCTCTAGGGAGTAAGACCATGGGATGTAAATGAGTCTTTTAAGAGGAAACGTTAGATATATGGAGCTGTGGAAAAATATTAGGCTAAGTTGGTAGCTAAAGGCTATAAACTAAAGAAGGTGTAAATTTCCTTGATTCTTATTCACTTGTGACGAGAATTACTTCTGTTGAGATGTTAATTGATATTGCTGCCATAAACAACTTAGAGATACATCATATGGATGTTAAGACAACTTTCCTAAAACCGTGAATTAGATAAAGTAATTTACATAGACCAACCTGAGGACTTTGTAGTGAAAGGTTATGAAGACAAAGTTTGTAAGTTGAACAAATCTTTGTATGGTTTTCAAATAAGCACGTAAACAGTGACATGAAAAATTTGATCATGAGATAATGTGTAGTGGATTTAAGTTAATGAATTGACAAGTATATTTATAAGTAACTTGTTAAGGATGCCTGTGTGATTGTATGCTTGTATGTTGAGATATGAGAAATGTTTATACTTGATACAAACATAGATGTGATTAATTCCACTAAAACCATGCACTTGAATGAGAACGTTGACTTGAAAGACTAAAGTTTTTGATGTAATCATAGGGATGAGGATTAAAAGATAATCAAACATTTATAGTCTTAGTCATTCTCATTATGTTGAATTTGTGCTTAAGAGATACAATCAGTCGATTGTAAGCACGCTTGTACTTCATACGATTCTTCTTGTAGACTCAAGAAAAATAAGGAAAATGGAGTTTCTTAACTTGAATACTCAAGAGTTATAGGATGTCGATGAATTTAATGAACTGTAAGAGTCCAGACATTGCCTATATTGTGAGTAAGTTAAGTAGATGTAATTGTAGTCCGAGCAAGAGCATTGGGATGCACTTAATAGAGTATTATGGTACCTAAAATACTCTATTACCTTTTATTTGATTTATGAAAGGTATCTTGTTGTCCTTGAGGGACTTTATGATGCAAGCTGGATAGTTGACTCAGAGGAGTCTAAGTCTACGAGTGGATATGGTTTCACCCTAGCATGAGGGTTTGTTTTTGGAAGATTTCCAAACAGACATATATTGCTCAATTCATTATGGAATCTAAGAGTATTGCGTTAAATAAAGCACGAGAGGGGGCCGAGTACCTAAGATGCTTTTTAGAAGACATTCTCTCTGGCATAGGCCTGTGCCGCCTATATCTATACATTGTGTTAGCCAAGCTATAATAGCTAAAGCTAAAAATAACTAATCTCAATCGGCGTTATTTCCATTGATTGGATAAAGTCCAAGGAGAATATCGCGCAACCTTTGACGAAAGGTTTATCCAAAGAGATAGTTAGAAATACATCGAGGGGATGGGGCTTAAGCTCATAAATTAAACTTGCCATGAAGGATACTCAACCTTGCTTTGATTTGGAGATCCCATGATCAAGGTTTCGAATGAGACAACTAATTTGTGGTGGGTAAAGGTAAACACTATCGAGAATTTCATTCTCTGTCCCTTCCCTATGGTGTAGACGTGATAGTGTGACTGCATGTGAAGGATGACTTTTAAGAAGTCTTAATGAGTTCTATAGTTTCAATTTAAGATTGAAGTGGGGTGTAGCAGTAACACTCTTTATGGAAACTCACCTATCTGAATGAGGAAGTGGGGCCGCTTCCTATGAGAATATGAGCTTTGATTCTCTAGAGCATTCTGAGAAACATGATATGTCCAGGGCCAAATTGGACAAAACGGCACGAGCTTGGCAGCACCCTTGGAGATATCATCCGTGGTTATTATCGCGAATTACATCAAACGCTAGCGAGTTCAAGACATAGTTCACTTGTCTCTAGCAAGTAATTCCGGTAATATCTCACTAAGCAAAGGTTCAAGACCTCATGGACACCTCTGCCTAAAATGGTATTTCCTGCGCTTTTTATGTGATTTTCGTTTTGATGGTTTTGGTATTACTGGAACTTAGGATCTAAAGGTCACTAAGGGTTCACTAGTTCATGCTTTTTCACTTTGGTGAAAGGAACCTTTAGTCTCACTTGTGAGGAACTAAAGATGGAAGCTCTCTATATATACTATATGATTTTTGCAATCCATAGTATGACCCTGGGGTCAACACACTGTTGTGTGAGGGAGATGACGTTGGAATGACTAGTATGACTTCAACATACACGATTTGTCTGTCTGTTCAGTCAGTTCGGGTCGTGAGATTGGGTTGTTGATTTACCAAGATCTATTTGTGTTTTCGTGTTTTATTGAGTTTTCATTCATGTGGGGGATTGTTGGAAAACAATTACTAAAAAGGGATTTTTAAGGTTTTAATAAAATTATAATTTATTGTTTTCTTTTGTGAATGAAAAAACTTATTAGTCCCACATTGTGGAGTTTTCACTTTTTAGTTGTTTTAAGAGACTATATAAGCTTTTTAGTCCCACATCGGGGAGTTCTTCTTCTTAAGTTGGTTTGTTCCATTATATAAACAAATTCACTACTTTTAGAAAAATCTATGGGAAAGGGGTTGCTCCTTATTGTAGAGGGACCCCTAAGGGAAAATATTTTATAGCGTTTCTTAAGCGTTCGCGATTTTCCTTAACGGTTTTTTCGGAGTTGCCAAGCTCAAGTTTGAGCATCTACTACATATGCTAGTAGTAGGTGTAGTAGGGTGTTTTATCCTGGAGATATCCGTCCTGTGAGGGCTATAGCATCACTCTTGAGTGTAGCCGGGCGCTAATGTCTTAAGGGCAACGTGTTGAACACGTGACTCACTCTGTTTTTCCAAAGTTTTTCCTTGTTACTGTTGCGGAGATTTGGGGAGCTCGACCGTTTCGTCAAATCAATCACTTCCATTATAAAGGAGCTAAGTATCAATAACTTTTTCTTATTTGATTTTTCCTTGTTTTTGATTATTGCACCCAACAAAGTTATGACGAAACTCCTCATTCATTCACATGAATTCTCATTCAATCATAAACCAGCAAGCTCAAAATTTTATAAAGATAATACAAGGTGGCCACCTACTTAGGTGGTATCAAATCCGTTTGAGGAGTTAATTAAGATTGTCGGTGTTGCCATTAGAATCACCACTACCTCCATTCGGTTTCGAATCATGGTGATGCTATTCTTCATCCTCCTCCGAAGACGATTGAACGTCATTGTTACCTTGATTCAAGGGAAATTTCCTCCTAGAAACATCAACAACAAATATGGTTATTTCTTTCAAAAAATATCACAAAAAATTGTACAAAAATGCTTACATAAATATCCTCATCTTCGCTGTCACCCGGGGATCCAACAATAAGGATTGGTTGCCCAGCTGTGGCGAATTGGAGACCCTCACTACTTGACGGAGTAAAACTCTGAAGTAACATAACAAGATTTTGTTTTTAAAATCCTAACCATACGAAATAGTTTATCATGGGATAAGCATTTATGACTAACCAAAGAGACATAGGAGGATTTCACAACGTTTGATAACATCCTATGACTATTGCTTCTTCTCTCACCACCCTGGGAACTTTCTTCAATGTCCATGAATTCTCCATCCTTCCCGAGGCCTTACAACACGCTCATCCTACCATAAAGGTTAATGGAATGATTAAATTGTACTCCCTCCGTCCCAAATTAGTTGAGACAATTGGTTTTAAATTTTATCCCACAAATAGATGAGTTGTTTCACTAATCAAGGGGATATTTCTAAAAATACCCTTTTAATTTATTATTGTTACTATAATAAATATGTATAATTTGATAGTCATGTTTATATTCGTTACGTAGGTGTTTTAAAATGCTTTTCAACGGTATAAAGTTTACGAAAAACTGTGGTATAGTTTAAGAGATAAATCATTTTTAAGTTTTACAAGTTATTATCCATAAGGGCATACTTGTAAAAAATTCTTAAATATACTCCCTTTTCTCCTTGCCTTAATAATTGTGCAAACTGCAAACGGCTCAACTAATTTGGGACGGAGGGTTTAGCTAGCATACTTCTTCAAAGACAATAAAGAAAGTACTTACTTGTGAGGATCGTGGAAGTATTTTCCGCTTATCACCAGGTATCGGATTCAATCTTTGATCGGCTGGCTATCATCTCAACAATGGGAACTCCTCGTGCTGGTGCTCGTGCTCGTGCTGGTGAAGACGCTCATGTTGCTGGTTCCAGGAAGTTATGTAACCTGGAGTCACATATGTTACTCGGTCTGAATGAGGAAGCAAATAGCTATGTCCGCTATGTGTGCGTTACACGCAAGCCCCAAATTGTTGAACAGACGGTTTAGCAATTCTAACTGAGGAAGCATATTGATCAAGACTCATTTATCGAGATGCCCTATCAATATTTACTAACAACTTACTAATACCAACTATTGTCATTAGTAACTTATAAAATATAAATTTAGATACTTTTAATATGATTCAACTAAAAAGATAATATTTATAAAATTTTTAATATAAGTCAATTATCATCAAACACAAGGTTGTGTCATAGTTGTTTGAGTTACTCTAGCTGAATGGTAGGTGGGAGGTTGTTAAAGTCTGCGGGCGTCCAACTCAAAACCAATTGGCAACGAGTGGAGTGGCCCTTCCATATTATATTTATGTTAATTATGCGGAAACCCTCACGTGTAAGGTCAGTAACTCGGCCTAACACGTGGACCTACATACGAGTGACCAAACCGGGTCACGGGTGTACATGTGACATTCAGTCACGGTGTCCCATAACCGGCCTACACCCCTGTACGCGACTAGCTCTGATACCACGTTAAAGTATGTGAGCATCCAACTCAAAACCAATTGACAATAAGTGGAAGGACCCTTCTATATTATATTTAAGTTAATTATGCGGAAACTAACAATGTGACAAATGTCCCTCCATAGAGGTTTATAAAAGTTCCACTGATATTTATAAGGGAAAAATATCGTTTGGTCCTTTTTTAGGTGGGCCCATGTCTCTTTGGTCCATTGGTCAACCCCCTTTATTGTTTGGTCCATAATTATTTAAAAATATTAAACTGACAAAAATACCCTTCCGTGTTAATTTTTACTTATTTTCTTGTAGCAGTTCATTCCAGAAATGAAGTCCATATAAAAACCTAAAAAAACAAAAATGAAGTCCATATAAAAACCTAAAAAAACAGACTTCATTCCAGAAATGAAGTCCATATAAAAACCTAAAAAAAAGGACTTCATTCCGAAATGAAGTCCATATAAAACCTAAAAAAACAGACTTCATTCCAGAAATGAAGTCCATATAAAAACCTAAAAAAAAACAGACTTCATTCCAGAAATGAACTCCATATAAAAACAGACTTCATTCCAGAAATGAAGTCCATATAAAAACCTAAAAAACAGACTTCATTCCAGAAATGAAGTCCATATAAAAACAGACTTCATTCCAGAAATGAAGTCCATATAAAAACAAAAAAAAATGAGACTTCATTCCGAAATGAAGTCCATATAAAAACCTAAAAAAACAGACTTCATTCCGAAATGAACTCCATATAAAAAAGACTTTATTCCGAAATGAAGTCCATATAAAAACCTAAAAAGCAGATTTCATTCTAGAAATGAAGTCCATATAAAAACCTAAAAAAGCAGGACTTCATTCGTAAATGAAGTCCTTATAAAAACCTAAAAAAAACAGACTTCATTCCAGAAATGAACTCCATATAAAAACAGACTTCATTCCCGAAATGAAGTCCATATAAAAACCTAAAAAACAGACTTCATTCCAGAAATGAAGTCCACATAAAAACCTAAAAAACAGACTTCATATAAAAACCTAAAAAAACAGACTTCATTCCAGAAATGAAGTCCATATAAAAAAAAAAACAGACTTCATTTCTGGAATGAAGTCCATATAAAAAAAGACTTCATTTCTGGAATGAATACCATATAAAAACATCAGCAACATCATCTTCATCTTCTTCGACGTCTTCAACAGCAGCAGCAATATCGTCGTCTTCAAAAACACCAGCAGCAAACATCATCTTCCATCGTCTTCATCAAAACAGATCGGGTTCATCTTCATCGTCGTCGTCGTCGTCTTCAAAACAGATCGTCGCCGTCATCATCAAATAGATCAGGTTCATCGTCAACAGCAACAACAAACAACATATCTTCATCTTCTTCATCGTCAACAGCAGCAGCAGCAGATTTTGTTAGTGATTCTTCTCGTCTTCATCATAATTGCAGCAGCAGAAAAAAAGAAAACCGTAGAAATCGTTGGAGCAGGAAGAGAAAAGGAGAAAAATCTAGAGGAGAGAGAAAGTAGATCTGAGAAATGATTTTTTTTCTCTTACCTTTTGACTATATATATGGTTTCTATCTAAAACGGTATTTCTGCCACTACAAGGTGACATTTACATCATCCATGACATCAGCCTAGGACCAAACAATAATTTTTAGGACCAAACTATAATTTATATTACCAAATAGGGCCAAACAGAAATTTAACTGGGTCAAATGGACTAGACTCTCTCTAATATATTATTCCTAGGACCTAATGGTATTTCCTACTCCCTCCGTCCCACTATTAAGTGACCTAGTTCAAGTTTGCACAATTTTTAAGGCAAGCAAGAGGAAAAGTATTTTTAAGCACTTTGTACAATTATACCCTTATGGATAATAAATAGTGAAATATTTATTCAAATTCCGGAGCAAACTTTGTACCATTGAAAAGCATTTTAAAACATGGAATATAAACATTACTATTTATGCATATTTCTATTTCTTATAATCAATTTATTTTAGGAAAAAGTTTGGTCAGAAAACAAAATCTAAAAGTAATTGGATTCATGTTATTTTTCTTTGATAAAGTTTTGGCAGGAAACGCGAATTGACCGCGTTGATTTAGTCAAGAATCGTATAGTTAAAGGAATCTATCCGATTCATGTCAGATTTACTTCCATTTTCGAGCATTTTGAAAAAACGTGAATAGTAAACCATGCTCTCAGTCACGTCAACCAGATCTACTGTGGACATGTGGCAGCTACTCGACTAATCTTAGGCATCATGCGATCAAAAACGTTCAATTCATCGGCGGGTTATTTGTTTCTGCCGATTCAATCACTGAAATGTGAAAGTTTATTTTTAACTCCCGTTCTACTTAAAACCCTAACCGGAGATATGTATTAATGTATATACTGATTGATTATTTCAGGTAATTTTACACTCTGAATTTTACTAATGCAGTACTCTTTTAAGGTTTGTACTCTTTTAGATTCGTATATTCTTGACTTTTGTATTTGCAGCTAATTGTTACTCCGCTGACTTTCATTTGTAGATTCACAGTATCTCGATCTCTCAGGTCCCAACAAAGTAAAAAGGACAGAACGAGGATTGGTGTACTTTAGGGTTTCTCATTTACCTTTTCAAGTTTGAAATCGCCAAATCGGTCGTTTTAGTAGAATAGTACTGATTGAGATTTTTATTCAGACAGTGTTTTGATTTCCAGTAAGCAAATAAAAAGATTATTGTTTGTTTTCTCTCTATTGAACCTCATTTGCTCTAGGGGAAATATTACTGGTATTTTCATGGTGCTGCACATTGTGTATTGAACATATCATTTTGTCATGTTGTTTTTTTAGCAGATATGATTCAATCCAATTTCCTCTTTTTTGGGACGGCATTTGTTCTTTTACAATTGTTTCCAGGAGTTATAGGTTGGGGAAAGGAAGGCCACTATGCAGTTTGCAAGATAGCCGAGGTGAGTCACATCTCCCTCTGTCTTTCTGCCATTTTCTGACAGTCACTTACTATTTGCAACTGCCAAAAATATGTATGAAAGAGTGAAAGAGCATCATTGAGATAATCTATGTTGGGATTATTTCAGGGGCTACTTACTGAAGATGCCGCTGCTGCTGTGAAAATGTTGCTCCCTGAGATTGCTAAAGGTGAACTCGCTGCTGTATGCTCCTGGCCGGACGAGATTCGTGTTCAATACAGCTGGAGCGGAGAACTGCACTTTGTTAACACACCAGAGTTCAGGTGTAACTATGAATACTGCCGTAGGTTTTTTCTTCTCCCGTGTTGCTTACTTCGAAATTTTCTGCTCACTTGCTCTTTTATTCTGATGATCTTTTTTTTTTTCTTCGCAGGAGATTGCCATAACTCAAGTGGAGATAAAGATAGGTGTGTCATCGGCGGAATTAACAATTATACCATGCAGCTACAGAATTATCAGTGCTCCGCTTCAGAACAAAAATGTAATTACCATTACTTTAGTACTATATTCTGCTGCAAGTCTTGTTTATCTTTCTGTATGTTATAGAATGTGAAATAAACAAAATCTTCACTTCTTTAAACACAGATAATTTGACGGAAGCACTCATGTTCCTATCACATTTTATTGGGGATGCCCATCAGGTTTGCTTTCGTAGATCCAATAACGGGACAAATTCCCACTTAAATGAATGTTAACAAATTTACTAAAAAGGCTGTGCCTTGTTGTTAATGACCCAGAATTTTTTTCCTGGAAAACCACATTTCCATGTCAGCCATGTGCCTCTAGTACTGCAGAATGACTGCATAAAAGGTGGGTTATTTTTCTCGATTACCCAGAGCCATAAAATGATAATATTCAGCCCCTGGAGGAAACACGCGATTCGTATATTTGTATGTTGGAGGATTCAAAATCAATTGTCTCTTACAAGTTTTGTTCTTCTTGTTATGCAGCCTTTACATGCTGGTTTCCGTGGAGATTTAGGTGGAAACACTATATCTGTCCACTGGTTTGGACTACAAACCAACTTACATCATGTGAGTGACCATTTTTTCTGTTTTGAACATCTCTTGCTTGTATAATCCTGTTATAGCTCTTCTGTTACGTGCACAAAACTCACAGGTCCCCCAATGTTCTATATGAACTGGAGTCCGTGTAAAAATGTCTGTTAGATATACCCTTGTAGATCTTATTTTTTAATACTAGAACAGAAACTCACTTTATGCCTCATGGTAAGCTGACTGACAGGAGATGTGTAGCAGTTAGTTTTTTTTTTAATGGTCACTTCTTATTTGCCAATGAATACTTGATTGGGATGTTAGGAACCAGCATCATGAAAGGTGCTATTAATTTTGACTAATCCTTCCTGTCACTCCCCCTATTGAAGTGCATGATGTTGGATTTGATTATTATACTTGACTTGCTTATGTACTGATATATTTTCAGGTATGGGATAACATGATTATTGAAACGGCCATGAAGTCTTTCTACAACTCTGATCTTGCAATCATGATAGAAGCCATTAATAAGAATATTACGGTATTCGTTTCTTTCACATGTAACTTTTGTGTTGTTTGAACCAAAATATATGCTCAAGCAGTTCTAATTGGAATCTTCCGATTCAAATATGTTGGTCTGTTCCTCTTCAACCCCATGAGTGCTTTATAATAGAAAACGGAAGATAAAATTAGGAAAGAAAGAAAGTTATATTTTAAATGTAGATTAATTGAAGAATTTTCCAAAAATACACCCCAAGTATGCCTGTCCTGACGTTTCCTTATAGTTCCAGATTTCTTACAAACAAACTAAAATGTCAGTTTAGTTGTTTAAAGATTGAGATTTGTGCGTGTGAAGCTTAGGGTAGCCTTTGAAAGTTTTATTACTCTTGCTTGATTATCCATTATCCTAGTTTCCTAGAGGTTTATGTGCATTTCTTTCCCCCTTAATTTTCTCTATATTCATCATAACAGGATACTTGGTCAGAAGACATCATTTCGTGGGAAAATTGCACCTCAATCAATACCGTTTGTCCGGACCCGTAAGCGTTCTTCTTGTTCATCTTCCTCTGTAGTACATAACTTGTGTCTATTAATAAAAGGTTTAGATGGTGATATGATGTCAGATCATAGTTTTAAAAGATAAGCAGCAACAAGGAATTAGAAGATAAAGAATTGTTAATACTTAAATAAGAAAAGCCTCTGTTAACAGGCCTTAAAATGCTTTGTCAGATCTAGAACTTGGATGAAAGAATGAACTTGTTGTTGCAGGTATGCTTCTGAAAGTATTGATTTGGCTTGCAAATATGCGTACAAGGGCACTACACCAGGAAGCACTTTGTCAGGTATGAAGATGGATCTCTGATCATTTCTTGTTAGATAAAACAAGTTTTAAAAAATTCGGTTAATATAGGAAGTGATCGACTAGAAAATTGACAGCACTTGGGCATTAGTTGTTCTCATGGCTAAGTTCTATAACAAATTCCAGTATGCTTATTCAAACCCAATTATTTGAATGCATGCACAGATCATGCTTCATGAGCGGGACAATTTGATTTGCAATGATATAATTCCCGCACATATACTTTATTTTTAATTTTCTGATCATTGTCATTTTTTAGACGAATACTTCCTTTCGAGGTTGCCCATTGTGGAGAAAAGGCTAGCACAAGCTGGGGTGCGCTTAGCCAGTACACTCAACCGCATATTCAAAACTCAGATGTTGATCTCACAAGCTTGAAGCATGAAAAATTTATTTCATAAGTAGAGGGAGAGAAACCTAAACTTTAACTTTCCTGTACGTCAAATTCACCAACCTAAAGAGTGTTGTGTTTAAATTCTTTCAGAACAAGCCGTAATTTATCTCCCCCTCTTTAATGCCAACAACGATTCCTTAAAACACTAACCATATTTCGTTCCCGCACGTATTTTTGGTACGTCGCACGTACTATTCATCCAGCCCGTTTTTTTAAGTCCGCCGTCGGATTATGTCCCTCTCAAACTGATACCATCAGATCCAATGTATAACACTTTCGTTTCTCCTCGATCATCTTCTCCCTCAATCTCACTGTCTTCTCCCTCTCAACTGTATATCGAAAATCAATGGCGGAGATGATTGAATCGATTGTATTTTATTCTGTGATTAGGTATGTACATCCCTCTTACCACTCTTTCCAAAATCGTTTTCAACTTTAATCTGTATTCAACGGTTGTCGATTTTAGGGGTTTTACTTGGTTTTTGTCAATCAATGGCTTTGAAGGGTTTCTTAATGTAGCTTTTTCATCAATTTCAACATCTTCATCTTATATTTCCTTGAAATTAGTTGAACAGGGATTTCTTATTCAAGGGTTCTAAAAATTGAGACTTAACTGATGAATTATGATCATCTAATCGTACTTACGCATTTCGATCAGTAAAATAGGTAGTAATTTACATACCCTATTTACAAATTGTACAATTATATAATCAATTGAATCGTATTACTAGATGACTGTGTTTCCACAGTAAAAGGCCGACCAAACGTGTCATTGTTTTCTCTTCTGTTACTTGATCTTCCCTACCCGAAACCGAAGAACAGGTCTGTTTTTTTTTTCTCATTGATCAATCTATTTTGCGAAATACCTTGTTATTAGAATAATTAATATATAAAATTAGTTAGTTGGTGTACGATTATATTCGTCACTGCTTGGAAATATGGTTCTGATGTATAAATCCGCACTGAAAATCAATTATCTTCACTGTTTAACAGAAACTTCTCCATTGAAGTTTTTGCTCTGGTTTTCGATTTTCAATCGATTCCCATTGATTTAATAGAGTTTTCGAATAACTTTGAGCTGTTAATCTGTCCATTTGATTGTTGTTTATTGAAATTGTTGAACAATTTGTATAACTATCTTAAATTGTAACTCAATTTGGCGAAATTGTTTTCAATTTTATTTTCTCTGCACATTCTCTGTGACGGACATTTTTGGTTTTTTTTCATCACATAGGGACTCCCTTTGGTCGTCCAATTATGTGAAATCCTTCAATTTCATATGTTTACATTGAATTACAAATTTGGTGGTTTAGCGTTTTCGACTTTGTAATTCGACTTTATTCTTCGATGGATAATTCTGAAATAAGAAGAACTCTTTGTTGCATATATTAGTTTACCTTAGGGATTAAGTTTGGTGTTAAGAAATTTGGATGCATAAATTATACCGGAGAAACTGCAGAAGTTAACTCAGTTTATAACAAGTTGTAAAATTGTTGTTAGAAGTTTGTCTAAATTCTAAACCAAACAGGTTGGAGACGCGCAGAAAAAGGCTGCTCTGCTCGATATAGAGCCGCAAAGAAGAAACAAGACCCCCCAAGTTTTACTTCAGCATCTTCTGCCAATAATGATACAAATCTGTTTGAACATGTTATATATCAACATGTACAGTTTGAAATGGAAGAATTATCGGACGCATCTTAATAATGTCAATGGTGGGTATTCAAAATTGGAGCAAAGGAGGTGGGTGATGCAGAGACAATGGCATGCATGGTAAGCATTTCCAAGAGCATGGATTGTCTGTTAGTTTACCTAATATAGTTAGTCCGTGTATTGGACTGATTCGTTGATTTTGGTCTCTGTTACTGTTTAGTGCAGGTTCTGAAACTGTCAAGTTCCAATAAAGGAAAATGGGTGTTAGTCATCACTTTCCTTTTGAAAGATCCAAAAATAAAAAAAAAATATAGTCATATGACCCATATCCTTGATCCAGATTGAAATATTAAGATATCACATGAACATATGTGGTAAATGGCTTTGATCAAATATGTGTGGGTTTTATGAATATGAAAGAAGCAATATCATTCATTTGATTTATCGAATCTGAAATTTACATTTTTTTTTGAAGTTGTTGTTTATGAGTTTTCATGATTGCCCTTTGGGTCAAGAACATGCCTTTGTGTTTGGGCATCAGTCACAGTGTGGTTGTAAGTATATTACAGAATTTAAACTGTTAATAGGCAAACTGTTGATAGGCATTTGTTATTTGCGTGTTGTTCCATAATACATCTTTTGGTGCTCATTTAGGGGTTCACAGATCAAGTTTTTTAAAGATGTCATCGAAATGGTAAGTTTCGACGACGTGCAAAGCACGTGCACCCCACTTGTCACTATTAATGGGGTATCTTTAATTTTCAAAGTGGCCTGTCACAGTCTGGGGCCAGGAACCCTAACGAGTTGTCACCAATCGCGAGCAACTGTTTATGCCTGTTTGTTTGACGATATACATTTCTTCTACTTCGGGTCAAGAAAAAAAATAAAGTACATTTCTTCAACATAATTCGAGCTTAGTTTGGAAAATTTCAAAAATACGTATATTAGGAAGAAATTAATGGGTAGGAAAAACCAATTATTTTTAGGACCAAACAGTAATATAGTATATTTTAAAAAAAAGACCACACGGATCACTCTAATATATTATTCCTAGGACTAATTGATATTTCCTATGTTAAATTATAATAGCAATCAAGAGATAAACTGCCGAATACTCTGGTTTTCATGAGCTCAGACTAGCCTAACGCTTGTTGTACATTTCTATTGTTTAAATAGCCAAGTCAAGGCTAAGTCCTATGGGCTACATTGAGTTGCTGGATTAGCAAAAAAGTGTTGCAGTTCAAAAAAAAAAGTGTTGTCTATTTGTTAACACTAGTTCTCTCTCCTAGCATTTGCTCGCACTTGAACTAGCAACGAGATAGTAGCGCTGAATACAAAAATCACCTTTTCTCTAAATGGTTCAGCGGTGGGAGATTTATTTTTTGATCTGACGGCTGAGATTTAAAGCGCTGAACCAAACAACGCTACGCAGTGGTCCCAGCTGACCTGAACTGCTAATCTAGCTGCTAGATTAGCACTCCCATAAGACTTAGGAGGTAGTCCTAGCTGACGTGGACTGCTAATCTAGGTGCTAGATTAGCACACCATATGACTTAGCCTAACATTGGGCAAATTTGGTTACCATAGCTGCTCCTGGGCCTGGCGGCCCTGGCCACATACATAGCAAAGAAAAATCGTCTAATTATTGGCGGGTTATGTATCCGATTCAGTTACTGGAGTTGAAAAACACAGACGCAAAACCGTGGAAGTTGACTCATCATCCAAAAACCCTACTCTAGCTAGATCAAATCGCTAATTTCAGGGTTCAGGTAATTTTCCACTTTTCAAGTTTATTAATACAATACAGTGTAGGGTTTTACTTTTTGGATTCTTATACTCTTTGACTTTGTTTGTATTTCGAGCTAATTATTACTGAGTTAAATAAGAGTGTCGATGGATTTGTTAATGAAGTTGTGTGATAAATCATTGCAGTTTTGCAATGAATTTCCTATGTTTATCTTAACAATGGTGTTTAGTTTGCTTCTAAGACCTAAAATAGAGGAGCCGGTACGGTAATTTGATAGTTGATACAAGAAAGTTAGATACGTAGGACGTAGGAGATTAGGAGTTATGATCTTAGAAAATGAATTTTTGAAAATGTCTTTTTTATGTGTTTCAGCAGAAATGATTGGCTCTAGATTCTTCTTTTTCGGGACGACATTTCTTCTTCTACAATTGCTTCCGGGAATTTTAGGTTGGGGAAAGGAAGGCCACTATGCAATTTGTAAAATAGCCGAGGTGAGTCTCGTTCATCAATCTTGGCAATACCGCCCTCTGATAAAGTCCATCACTAGTTGTATTGGTTGATGATCATTTATAATATACAACTGCTAAAGATATTTTAGAAAGAGCAAAAGAGCATTAGTTGCAATAGTCTATGTTTCGATGATTCAGGGGCTACTTACTGAAGATGCTGCTGCTGCTGTGAAAATGTTGCTCCCAGAAATAGCTCAAGGTGAACTTGCTTCTGTATGCTCTTGGGCGGATGAGGTTCGTTTCCATTATCGCTGGAGCGGACCTCTACACTATGTTGATACACCAGATTTCAGGTGTAACTATGAGTACTGCAGTAGGTTTTCTCTTTCTTCTGTGTAGCCTGTTTGAAATCTGCTGTTTGCTCCTTTGTAAAGGTGAACTTCTGTTATTTTGCTTCACAGGAGATTGCCATGACTCAGGTGGGCATAAAGACAGGTGTGTTACAGGTGGAATTTACAATTACACTATGCAACTACAGACTTATGAGGGCTCCCTCTCAGATTGGAAATGTAAGTAAGTACCACTGTGTTACTACTTTTTGGTGTCTTACTGGGGCCTCTGGCTGCTATTCTTGTTTATCTTTCATAATGCTTTACAATGTGAATTAAACAAAATGCTTCCTTCCTCAAATACAGATAATTTGACGGAAGCACTCATGTTCTTATCACATTTTATTGGGGATGTTCACCAGGTTTGCTCTTTGTAGAGTAATGGAAAAATATGTCAAGATAACCAATAAATTCCTACTTAAATGAAAGTAGGCTAATCTAAATGGAAATTAACTAGTTCGGTAATGTGCAGAAGTTGTGTTTTAGAAATCATATTTCCTGCTCAGGCATGTTCCTCTACTACTGCACGGATTCTGGATGATCTAGAGCCAAAATATTAACCACATAGACGAAGTTTACTAAATAATCTATTAATATATCTGTACATAGAAGGACCGCAAAATCAGTTTGGTTTCAGAAGTGTTTTCTGTTTGTTCTGCATGTATAAGTTTCGCAAATAAATCTGGTTCATTATTGTATTTTTAATTGTTGCGCAATTTAAGGCTTAACGTTCTTCAATATGACAAAGTGAATTTTGTAAGGTTGTGACATTCTAATTGTTTCTTCAACTTGCTGCGGCAGCCTCTACATGTTGGTTTCCTTGGAGATTTAGGTGGAAACACAATACCAATCCGTTGGTTCCGACGAAAGACCAACTTACATCATGTAAGTGCCCGTCGTTTCCTTCTGACCTCTGTTTCTTTCTGTGCCTGTTATCATTCTGTTTCCTTCTGACAAAACCTCGCATATCTCAGCATCTGAATGAGTATGGCTCGTGGAAAGGAATCATTTAAGACTTTCCCCTAGAGAACGTATCTTTTTGAAACTGAAACATAAACTTAATTTCTCTCTCGCTAATAGTTTTACTGACAAGAGATGTCTAGTAGTTCCTTGTATTTGTTTTCTTGATCACTCTCTGAGTCTTGCCTCGAATACTTATTCGGGGTATTAGGTACATCGATAAGAAAATGCTAATCAGCTTTTGCTAAACTTATTCCTATATCTATCTATTGAAGCGCAGGACGCAGGATTTGGTCTTTATACTTGATTTTCCGCTACTGCTTCTATTCGGTTTTTTTTTATACTGGTTTATTTGCAGATATGGGATAACATGATTATTGAGACTGCCGTGAGCTTTTTCTACAACTCAGATTTTGCACTCATGATAGAAGCCATTCAAAGGAACATTACGGTATTCTTTCCTTTCTCGTCCAACTTCTTTGTTGTTGTACACAAAATACATGCTCAACCAGCTGATTCTAGTTGATTCCCATAATTCAATCATGCTTGGACTCTTTCCTCTTGAACCCCATGAAGGCTATTTGAAAGAAAAGGGAAATGTCTTAGAAAAGCAATAGAAGTATTCTTCAGATTAAGATTATTAGAAGGATATCTCCAGGAATCAACCCAAATATGCATGTTCATGAGAGAAACATCCTGGTAATTACCAGTAGACATAAAAACCAATTTATTCTCCATGGAAGGGAGAATTTTGGCAAAGTAACCTGGGGTTCCTCCCTTATTTCGGAAGTCTGATGGTGCAAACAGCCATAGCTATCCTTGTATTTCGAGATATTATAACGCAATCTAATATGTTCGATTAGAAGCTTTAAGATTAAGAGTTGTGCTTCTGATGCTTGAGCTAAGCTTTTGAATCTATTAATTATCCTTGCTTGCTTATCCTAGTGTGTTTACAGGTAATGTGTACATATGCACTTCTCTTGCACTCAGTTTTTCTATTTACTATTCATAACAGGATGATTGGTCAGCTGACATCTCCTCGTGGGAAAATTGTGGTTCAGCAGATACTGTTTGTCCAGACCCGTAAGTATTCATGTTATTTTCTTCTTTACATTGGTTGAAGTGGTATCAGTTGACGAAAGTTTTGAGAAGGTCATTAGTTTTCAAAAGATGGATAGCTATAAGAAAATACAAGAAAAAACGAATGTCTAAGATAACGGTATTTGTATTCGTCTATGTTATATCAGTTCTATCTTTTATTTGTAGACTTGTGCTTTGAAGACCCTAAACATAATCAAAAGTTATGTAACTTGTTGATGTTGCAGGTATGCTTCTGAAAGTATTAAATTGGCTTGCAAATATGCGTACAAGGGTGCCTCACCAGGAAGCACTTTGTCTGGTATGAAGGAGCGATGGGTCTCTGATCATTTCATGTTAGATTAAGCAGTTTAAATTCAGTATGCGCATGGGCACTAATTATCGTAATCCAGTGCTCTGTAAGTCTAATCCACTTATTTAAATGCTTAACATGTACAAATCGTGATTCATGGGTGAAACATCTTTTGTTGGTACTTAACTCAATTTTATTTGCAATGATATATTTCCTGCCTCTATCTTTAACTTGTTTCTATCCATGGGTATTGTTTTGTAGGCTTTTACTTCCTGTCAAGGTTGCCTATCGTGGAGAAAAGGTTAGCGCAAGCCGGGGTCCGCTTAGCTAGTACTCTCAATCGCATCTTTAAACCCCAAATGTTGATCTCAGAAGCTTAAAGCATGGAGAGTTCAGAGAGTGATGGGGGGAGAGAGAAACTTATGTAACTTCAACTTTCCTGTAACGTCAAAATTTATTAACCTAAAAGAGTATTGTGTTTGATCTCTTGCAAAACAAGCCATTATCTGTAAAAAGATAAGACTATTAATGGGGTATCTTATAATTTCAATTTGAGGACTTTTGCTATTCTTCTGGTATATGCTTTATTTATTCCTTAACTAGAAACTCATGCTTTTGGGACACTCAAAAAGATCACAACATGAAACTTGTACTCAATGATAACCTCGTCTTATCTGTATATATTATTATTTCCCATTACATAAGTATGTATGTATCCTACAAACTTCACATTTGCAGATTTTTTATTTTCTAGAGCTGAAATTTCTCAGTAAGTAATCCAAAGAGAGTGAATTGGTTGGAGTAAATGGGGAATTCTGGAGGTTTTGTGAAATTGTCAGTATGGATACATATTTGTATGTTTGGGACTGTTTTAATAGGGGAACCTGGAGTTCATGCCTGGAGCAAAGAGGGTCACATCATGACATGCCGGATTGCACAGGTAACTGAGATTCTGAATTCCACGGGAATACTGCTAATCTTGTTCACTGACTGGCGGTTACCAACAACCTTGTTTGTTGTTTCATTTATTTTTGATTTTGCACAATACACAACGTTAGTTTTTTTTTTTTTTTTTTTTTTTTCTGAACCCAGACAATAGTGTAAGAATATTTTACAGATTTCTATCTGTAAACTACCAGTCCCATAATCTCCAGTGTTACCGTTCCACATATATTGATTTTCACTAAGAATAAGCAGAAACTCCCATAAATGCAGACCCATTTTATAAGCTGCAGTAAAGCTAAGACAATTGCTATTTGAGGACCTGAATGCCTCTGCAACCGAACTAACGACAGATTATTGTTAAATTGGTTTAAGTCTCTTCTTGAGGACGATGCAGCAGAAGCTGTGCGGAGTTTGCTACCTGACTACGTGAATGGTGACTTATCAGCCCTCTGTACTTGGCCTGACCAAATTCGGCATTGGTATAAATATCGTTGGACTAGTTCTCTTCATTTCATCGATACTCCTGATAACGCTTGCACCTTTGATTATTCAAGTAAGTTGTTTGCTTCTCCACTTTTGAATTGCTTTCCTTTGGGTTCCGCCTTTCAATTTCTTTTACGTCGACTTTAAATCTTTCCATGTCTGGCTGAATGAACATATTTCCATGTCTGGCTGAATGAACATATAGGAGACTGTCATGATCCACATGGAAAAAAGGATATGTGTGTAGCAGGTGCCATACAGAATTTCACATCTCAATTGATGCACTACAAAGAAGGATCCTCAGATAGACGATGTAATCCCCCACCATTTTGTGAAATTTAACTCATAATCGACATAGCTCATGCTTCCAGCCCTTTCATAGAATTCTTTTTCTAAATTCTCTTCATCTGCAGATAATATGACCGAGGCCTTATTATTCTTATCACATTTTATGGGAGATATTCATCAGGTTCTTGAACATGACTTCCTCAGAAGCCCTTGAGTTTTTCAATTCTGCACTTTTTAGTTTCAAAAATCAAAATGTTAACTCCTTAATTTTGTCCCCTTCGATTAGCCTTTGCATGTAGGATTTACAAGCGATGAAGGTGGAAACACAATACAGTTACGGTGGTATAAACACAAATCTAACCTTCATCATGTGAGTGCTACTTCTGGGACTATATGAGGCACCTTAAAACTGCGTCAACAGTTTAAGTCTCTACACACTCTATTGTCACAGTAGTAAATGACACAACAAGAATACGTAACAAGGGCATCATACTTGCTACTTACCTGACGAGCTTTACAAATGCTGTTTCAGGTTTGGGACAGGGAAATTATCCTTACAGCGGCAAAAGAATTATATGACAACGACGTAGAACTCTTTCAAGAAGACATAGAAAAGAATTTCACAAGTGTAATAGTTAACTCATCAACCACATTTTTTCAACCTAAAACTTGTAATATTACAAACTCAGGTAGTTTACTTGTGTGCTTTGAATTTGTACAAAATACAGGGGATCTGGTCAGATGATATGTCATCTTGGGGAGAATGTGAAGATCTTTTCTCTTGCCCAAAGAAGTAAGTACAAGTTGAAAATTCCTTAGCCTCTTACTTCATTTCCAAGTACCACTCAATTGAAATTGTCCATCTTCATTGTTTGCCGATAATTGTGTATGTAGATATGCTGCAGAGAGCATAAGCTTAGCTTGCAAGTGGGGTTACAAAGGTGTCACACCAGGAGAAACTCTAGCAGGTAAGATATCTAGGTCTCCTGATAGCCTGCAAGAAAGAAAGAATTTATGCACAAATCCCATATCTACAATCCCTGTGTTCTTGTAAAAAGAAATACCCTTTTTTCAGACCTAATTTTCAGACCTAAAATAGATAAGAAGACATGATATTTTCATAAGAAAACACATCACTAATTACTTGGTGAGCAGTATACTGAAAGTTTCACTATCTTGGTAAAACTCTTAGGGGTAATAACTAGTTCTTCTACTAATATAGTTATATTTGTCTTCCACAGAGAAGTACTTCGATTCAAGGCTGCCAATTGTAGCCAAACGGATTGCACAAGGTGGAGTCAGGTTGTCCATGATCTTGAACAGGGTATTTGGCAACCACAATCAGGCACTCTCAGCACCAACTTGAGCTTAAACAGTCTTAACTCAAAAGAAACTCTATTTAACTGTTTCAAAAACAGACATTGATACAATATATATACATATTGCTATTTGTACAAGGATAGATGAACTATATACTTACAACACAATATATGATGCATTTTTTAGTGAGGGTTTCTCCTTACCTGGTTTGAGCAACCCATGGTGTAGAACCTACTCTGGATTACCATAAGGTAGATGTACAATCTATGTTTAAGTGTAATTTAATAATTGGTAATACAAATACACATTATGACAGGTCATAGAGCACTATAATTCTAAGAATAAGGAGAAAATACCTCGTTTAATGTCAACCCCTCCCACCGCCTCGCCGATATGGTCTTCTTCCACATGGTGCTCCCCGATTATTAAACCTATTCTGAGCTGAAAAATTGCCTTGTGTTGAAGGTGGTTGCACTCCGTTATTCTGTTCATTTGATGGTCCTTGTCCTTGAGACTGAGTGTATTGTTCTCCCACATTCATATGAGTTTCGTTGAGTGATCCCCGGGGTGGAACTCCTTGCTCTCCAGGGTTCATGTGTGGGCGTGGTGGGAAACCCTGAAAACCCATCGGAATAGGTCCCTGGTTGAACCCAGGTTGGGCCATGAACACAGGCATCCCCGGTGGCATCCCTGGAGGGATATTTGATGGCCCATATGGCATTGGCCCTAATATCGGCCTTTGACTAGGATTAAAATGCTGTGGCATTGGGGGCCCACTTGAGAATCCTGTAAACATTTGTGGCTGATAGAAAGGCTGAGGTTGTTGATACGAGACATACGGCATTGCATTCATGGGAAATCCATTAGGGAAACCGATATTCTGCTGATATGGCTGCCCATTTGGCCAGACCATGTTGGAAGGCATTGGATGCTGCTGTTGTGCGACACCCATGTTGGAAGGCATTGGATGCTGCTGTTGTGCGACACCCATGTTGGAAGGCAGTGGATGCTGCTGTTGTGCGACACCCATGTTGGAAGGCATTGGATGCTGCTGTGATGCAGGACACATGTTGGGACGCAGTGGATGCTGCTGTGGAGCAGGACTACTGTGAGCCTGTGGGACCTGTGCGGTAGATGGGCCAAAGGGAGGCCTAAAATCGTTTGTCATTCCTTTTCCAAAAGGGGATGGAGAACTACCAGAACCACCATGGATCTGGTGAGGAGGAACACTTGAAGGTGGGAATGAAGTTTGATTGTTGTTCACGTTTCTAGGCTTCTGCTGAAACTTCTTCTTCTCAACGAAGTCCCGCTTCCCATGCTTCTTATCATCTGAAGGACCCCTCTTTGCCATTCTTTGCATTCTCTTGTACTCAGCTTCCTTTTCATCATCCGAAAATTCAGCCTCGTCAGTCAACTCCTCATCGTTCTCACCAGATGCATCATACCCCTTCTTGTAAATATTTTTGTCATTGAGGACATGATCAGCAAACTCCATAACAAAGGAGATTAGGGTACCTTCAGAAATTCCGGCAGGGACTTCCTCTTTTGAATTGTATCTAACAACGTAGTATGGGTTCTTAACAGGCCCAAAAATTTCATCCACCAACCCAAGCACTGATCTGTTTTCTGTTATCCAAAGGATAGAGCCTTCATTGAGAGGATTGTGCTTCTCTACCCCTTCTACGATAACTTTAGCATCCATAATCTGAAAGTTTGCAAGCAAAAACATCAGTATCTTAGAAATTTGTATTTTACCTAACCTGTTTTTTTCTAGTGAAATATTAAGTCAATATTTCAAAATAACAAGCAGCAACATATCATCTAGTTGACACATTTAGAAGGATATCATAGAACACACTGTTTATAATGAAGAAGTTATACAAACTTACAGTTTTCTAGTGAAATATTAAGTCAATCTTTCAAAACAACAAGCAGCAACATAAATCATCTAGTTGACACATTTAGAATGATATCACGGAATGCAATGCGTATAATATAGTTACACAAACTTACAGTCAATACAACTCCCACATGTAATGTCTGGTGATGTGGTTCCAAGGTGACATCCACTTTTGGAACCGGAGGAAGATCCTGCAATACAAGAGTAACATAAATTTGACCAGTTACACCTAACTGCAGATGCAGCACATTGCAATGGAACTATATATAATAACATAATTAGAGAACAGAATAAGATTGTAAAGCCATCATGTATTATCTGACTTCAATAAGCAAATCTATACCTAGTTCAAGGTTAACGAAAATTGAGAATAAAGCCCAAACGAAAATTGAGAATAAAGACCAAGAAAGATAAATAAAAAATACCTGAACCTCATTCTTGGACTTAATAGGTCCTTTCACTGAAAACCCTTCCTCGTCCCCATCGCTCTCCCCAATCAACTCCTCTAAATCCTTAATTTCACCTTCTTCAACATCAGCCATCTTCTCTTCCTCTTCCTCCTCATCTTCCTCTTCCTCTTCCTCTTCATCACTAGAATCACTACTTGAAGATGACTCATCCTCCGACTCTTCATCATCATCCTCATCCTCAGACTCACTACTATCATCACCATCTTTGCTATCTTTGACTATCTCACTACTCTCTTTATCACCTTCATCTACATTATTATGTGATTTTGTCGGATCATCAACCAAAGAAACGTCATTCCCTTCTCGTTCACTCACCATCAAATTCTTTTCAAGCAAACAATCCCTACTTCCAGAGGTAACAACAGCCTCGCTGTTTATATCAAGAATCTCAGAACTCTCAGAGGTCCCAACTAGACTAACTTTCTCCAATGCTATCTCAATAGAAGAATCGATACCAATTGATTCTTTACAAGTTTCTTGAACTACAGGAATTTCCATAGAATCTAACAGCTCAGTTTTTATTTCAATGGGATTCTCGCCATTAGCAGCTTCGTCATTCTTAAGCGAAACTTGGGTATCCATGGAATCAGTTTCTTTAAGCCACTCGTCTATGAAATCAAAATCAGGTATAGAAGAATTAACTAAAGGTATTGAATATTCAGGGAAATCAGGGTCGGGAAGAAGTTCTTCTTGTTTGATGTTCTTGGAAGGTTTTAGGTTGTTAATGGCGTGAGAAAATCCAACCATTTCTTGATAAAGAAATTAGGGTTTCAAGAAAACTCTACGCAAGTTTATTTTCAAGTAATAGTAGTAGAAGTTCATTATATGGAAAAATTATTGGGGAGAATGGAGAGGTTTCTAGTTGGGAAAAGAAGCTCTCTGCTTAAACCCTAGAATTAGGGTTTGAACTTTTAAGCTTTTGATACTGATGAGTAATGACTTATCAAATGCTGAGGGGTGACCTAATTTACGTTCAGGGTTTGATTTTAGAAGGGACTTGGGCCTATTCCTATGCCAAACACCTGATTTTTCTAGATGATTACACCATGTCACCATCGAAAACATCATCTCCATCGTTGGTCATTTCATCGAGAAAAAAAAATAGCGAGGGAAAGAAAAAAAAAAATGGAGAGAAGAAAACTAGAGCGAAAACGGAAGAGAGAGAATGTAGATTTGAGAAATAAGATATTTTCGATGGTCATGATGACATTTACATCATCCATGACATCAGATGGAAACATCATCGCATTTAATCAAATGGACTTCCTCATCCAACCTCATGGTATTTCCTACAATTCATGTCCCCTTTCTATAAATACCCAATTTCAAACTCATTTCAACTCACACCAGAATTTCTCAATCTCTCTAGAATTTTGTCAATCTTTCAATCTTCTTCAAATCTAAAACAATCACACCTTCTCTACAATTCTTAATTTCTTGTAATATGGATTCACAATCTCAAAGTCAAGGTAAAGGTAAAAAAACCCCAAGTCTGGGATGCAAAACACAGCATCACAGAAGATGAATGCATTTGTCGTGATTATGTTTATTTTACCCAAGATTGTATCGATGGTGCACAACAACATGGTAACACCATGTTGAAAAACATATTTCGTAAATGAAGAACAAACCATGAACATCAATTGTCGTGATGCAAAGGGTTTGGCAGAACGCTTCATTATAATCAATAGGGAAGTCGCCTCTTATGTTGGATTGATAATGCAAGCCAAGAGAGACCGGGAGAGTGGTCAAGTGGATTGTGATGTTGAAAGACAGGTTCGTACAAATCGGCAACGAAAACATGGCAACAGTTCGCTTTCGAAAGTTGTTATCATATTTTGAAGGTGATGAACAAATATAATCCAGAATTGTTAGCAGCTAATGAACAAGTACCTAAAGGTCACCATACAATTCTTCTCCCTCAACACCAAATTTTCCACCATTTTCAACAGGTCCATCAAATTCTTCACCAGATAGCCAAGAAACTCAAATGTCAACTTAGTTCTCAATAATGATGATGCTAATAAAAAACTTCTAGGAAGAAACAAAGCAAGACTTGCTAGAAAATCAGCTCAAGAAGGTGGAAGCTCTGATGGATTTAACATGGCGGAGTTTATGGAACATCAGAAGACCGTCGAGAAGCAAAGAGCGGTTGACATGAAAGTTCAAAACAAGGAGAGTAAGAAAAGTCGTATTTCTCAAGAAAATTTGTGAATGACTATGACAAGCATAACGTTCTTCAAGCTGACTCTTCAATTATGAACCACCAGCAAAAACATGTGTGGAAAATCAAATTTGACAGGATTCAAACACAAATTGAACAACAAGTTGGATTTAATAACAACCAACCTGGTGGTGATAAGGATGAGTTCGATGCAGTAAAACCTCTAGATAATTGATGTATTAATTTGAAGTGTTGTATTTTAATTTAATATGTTGTTATTGCATTCTGCTTAATATTAGTTTGAAATGAAAAGTTGATTAATTTGAAATGTCGTTGCAGTCTACTTAAATAAGTTTCACTCATTAACTTAATATTGAATAAAACAAACTACAAATAAATTAATAAAGAAAACTAAAATACATAAATTAATATATACGCCCACCCGCTCTTCCATACTCTGCCCAAAGATTCACTCTCAGATCTTCTCTTAAACTGTCATACAGATTCTGGTTCTGAATGTAATTAGTCATTTGCGCATAATTTCTTGCAGGCACGCCTCTTTGTGCTTGAATCTCAGGCCTCGGATCTTCATCTTCATAGTTAGTCCACTCCTTATCGCGACGGGTTTTCTAAATTACCATGTTATGAAGAATTATGCAAGTGAGCGTAGTCTTGTGCATTTCACGAGGACTCAACCCACGATATGGCCCACAAATGATAGCGAACTTCCTCTTCAAAATTCCAAAAGTGCGTTCCACATCCTTCCTCACTTCCATTCGGATGGCCCAATGCACGGCAGGGGGCTGACGATAACATTGAACCAAGGTGGACCATTTTGGGTAGATACCATCCGCAAGATAATACCCATGAGTGTAATGATGACTGTTGATCATGAAACAGACTTGGGGACAAATTCCATACTTCATATCTTCAAATATAGGCGACTTGTGCAAAACATTAATATCATTTTGTGAACCCGGAAGACCAAAAAAAGCGTGTCATATCCAACAATCATAAGAAGCAGCAGCTTCAAGGATAATGGTTGGTTTCGGATAATTACCCTTATATTGAAACAAGCATCCTTTCCATACCCAATGCAGACAATCAAGACTACCCAGCATTCCTGGGAATCCCCTTTCCTCATTATCCCTCAATATTTGTCTAACATCTTCCTCGGCTGCTTTTCATAAATATGTTGGACCAAAATGATTAATCATTACTTCACAAAACAATGAAAGGTAAGTGAATTAAGTTGTTTTACCCATACGAAGGTACTCATCGTTTGCACCAGCTAGTTTGTCATAACCTAGAATCCTTAAAGATGAAGTAACTTTTTGTTCGGGACTACGACCTCTAATATTTAGTGCATTAAATTGAGGTTCTACTCGACAAAGCTCTTCAATAATATTTTTCACCAGATGTCGAGGCATGCAGAATTGACCTTGAAAATTTTGATCAGAGTACATACAATTGGGAAGAAAATAATTGTGCATCAGCTTTTGGTGGTAAAATTCCCTACCTCGTTACGTATATCTTCTTGAGAATACTTCTTTTGGCTCTGGAACTATAGGTATTTAGCATGAATGTACGGGCATCAGAGTGTCGATTAGTTTATTATCTTCAGCTTCCTCATCGTCAAGTTCTTGCAATTGGATGTCGCCATTGATAATTATGAAATTTAAAATTGCGGATACAAACACATAAATTAGTAAAATATGTAAAATATATGTATAAGTAGGTGTGAGTGATTTGAAGAAGTATATGGGCGTATATGTAGGAAAAAAGGGGGGAAATAGCAGTTATAAAATAGTCGTTGAGCGAAATGAGCCATATAATGAAAATCGATCGATGGAATTTATGACGCTAGCGATATTCACATTATCGCCAGCGCTTTAATGAATTTCATTCGCTAGAAACTATGTCGCTCAGTGGTTTTACCATAGTGGTGCAACTCGTTTGCCATGCCACCTGGCATGTCAAACAGGTTTTTTTAGCCATGTGCATAGGAATATGCCTTAATCTGGAAGATAATATGGTTTGCGCTACAAAAAATCGTGCAGCGGAAATTTAATAGGCGACAAAAAGGGGATATTGCCCTAATTCTTGATTGTATCTGAAAAAGCGGGGGTACAACAACCTCACCCAATATTTCGATTAGCAATCTATATGGACTGACTCTAATATACTTTTAAGAGAATCAACTAGACAGTCAGACTCAATCTTAATAAAAAGTATATCAAGGAGTTAATATCTATATCTCTCGATTTGATCTATACTCAAACAAATAGAAATCTGTGAGTCTTTACCAAATACAAGAGATATAAACTTGGATGGTACCGAAGACCAATATCCAAGGTTCAATCAATTTCCAATCAACAACCAAAGATTGGATTTCACAATTGATCGATACAACACACAACCTGTGATATTTCAATTATATAACAAAATATAATGCGGAATAGAAATAACACAGACACCGGAAGTTTTGTTAACGAGGAAACCGCAAATGCAGAAAAACCCCGGGACCTAGTCCAGATTGAACACATTGTATTAAGACGCTACAGACACTAGACTACTACACACTAACTTCGGTTTGGACTGTAGTTGAACCCTAATCAATCTCACACTGATTCAAGGTACAGTTGTGCTCCTTACGTCTCTGATCCCAGCAGGATACTACGCACTTGATTCCCTTAGAATTCACAGAATATTTTGGATTGCTACTAGGCACACCATTCTGAGTGATTTCATATACATATTGAATTGCTCAACGAGCGAGGAGGTTTTTTGCACTCGTCACTTTTCAAATGGCTTTACCCCTTGCAGGGTGACAACGCATTAAATAATAGTTTTACAATTATAGCCTTGAACTAAAAACCACCATCAACATTAAGTCCCCTGCTTAGCACGTAATAGTTACACTATTGCGGGGTAAGCACTAGATGGTGTTAAATAAAGGTAAAACTTATGAGACAAAGTTAGATGTTACCAGGAGAGATGGGTCGGCCTGTCCTTGGAACATGTCACGTTCAAGAGGTGTCCAGGTAAGCGTTCCCCTAGCATGATGTCGGTTGGCCTCAGGTAGATTAGGCATACTGTTAGTTGGGATCTCAAACTGCATTCCACGTCCCTTGTACATCTGAGTATCATTTGAGAGCGTGTACAATCTTTCCTGGCTTCGGTTAGTATGGAGGAAAAGTGGAGGCACGATGAAGCATCTCAGCTAACAAGTGCTAGGGCTGAAAGTTTTGCTGCCCGGCTAAAGTGAAGGAGGGCGAAGCATAACATGAATTCCTGGATGAACATGAATACTCTTTTCATGACGACGTCATGACTCTGATGTGGATGAGCCTTATCATGGGGAACATCCGGCTCGAGAGGATGTTAAAGCGGATTCCGGAGAGGATGTTGAAGCATCTCCTGGAGAGGACCCTAGTGAAGGCGCCATTGGCCCTGGCGTTGACGACACTTCTTTGATGTTTAGTAGTCTACGGTTAGATCCAGGGCTTGATCGAATAATAATCCTTCATTCATGATGCTTTTATGATTTTATGTTTCCAGTTGGATGAATGAATGAAATCTCCCAACTAAGAAATCCAAATTCTTAGAAAGATCTCGCAATGTCTTGAAACTTTAGACGTAGCTCTCCTCGATAAGGTTAGAGTAGAACATGTGTACATGATTCTGCAATCTGAGCTCTCCCATTCTTTTCTTTGATATTCCCCTTGTAGACTACACACTTCTTCTTGAAGACTTGTGGCGTACCAGCTAGGTATGTAGAAGAATGGACGATGTGCCGCGAATCTTTAAAGACTTCCTTTAAGCGACATATTTTTAAATCGTCTTCTGAATCTTGGATGGTTGTATGGAATGTGATGCGATGAGCAGTCCCCAGTTACACTTCAGATTCGATGGCATGGCTGGATACGTGAAACCATCTCCGATTTGTACTTTTGGAGTCTTTAATGCACATGTACGTCTTCATGTTGAGAATTTTCTACGGCTAGTAAAGCTTCAATAGTGATGATGCTGATATTAGAAATAAACCGGTTGAGGGACATGAAGGCATCCTGTACTGGCAGTCCCCAGGTGTAATTATCCCGAGCTTATTTTATCTTGAAAAATGTACTTCCATTGCATTTGCTGGTAAGGTGTTGGAGCGTCTTAGGCCTCTGAAGAGAGCGTTGAAGCGATTTCGGGGAGAGTGCTGAAGCAGCTTCGAGAACGTTGAAGCGGCTTCTTCTGGAGAGAGCGTTGAAGCATCTTTAGGAGAGAGCGTGCGTTGAAGTGGCTTCTTCTGGAGAGAGAGTTGAAGCGACTTCAGGAGAGAGCGTTGAAGCGCCTTCTTATGGAGAGAGCGTTGAAACAGCTTCAGGAAAGAGCATGCGTTGAAGCGGCTTCTTTAGGAGAAAGCGTTGAAGCGGTTTCTCCTTCAGTTTGATTTTCCCTTTCAAATTACATGCTTCTTGATTGACCGTCTCTTTTGTGTTGAAGAAATCCTTGACTGACGGTGAAGGAATTTCGTGCTGAGTCTCAGTCCCCAAGCGTGAGTTACATGGCTCTATCTTGTATGGTCGGTGGGTTTATCATAATGAAGATATCACCATCTCGCCTCCGTATTGGTGACTCTATTACTTCTCCATGGGAAAGTAAAATATGCAGAAGTTCGGATTACCTCTGTCCGTAGTGGTTGTTGCTACGGTGAAGCTCTGGCGAGCAACAACGATTCTTGGCAGCAGTTATGGTAGAGATCATCTCGTTAACCGATAGCTTCCTTGATGTTTCTTCATGGAATGGAGAAGAGGGAGACAGTCCCCTGCCCACGAGTATCTATTGAGCTTTCAACTTGATAGATGCTGTCACGCTGGGTCTATGGAGAAATAATTTGGGAGAGAGTTGGAGTTGAACCCAATGTTGATGAGGATCGTACGAGTTGCTGATCATGAGGCCATCTTTGCGTCTACATTGCGTTTCATAGGCGTCCAGGCATATCGCTGGTTTTTTGACAATACGTCTGCTCTCTTGAGTATGTCCTCATCTTTGGACATCCTGGAATCATAATAATAGAGTGCTTGTGTCTCTCTAAATTCAGCATCTTTGAGATGGATAGTACTGAGCAGTCCCCAGCTACACTCCTTTGTCTTTATCATCTTTGGATCGTGACTTTGAGGAGTATGGAAGTTCCCTCATGCGAATGACTTAACTAACATGTTGTGAAAATATGATTAAGCTCTTGACATGGAGATTTTGTATGTACCTCTTAAGTCTCAGGTGCGACCTCCTTCGGTAATGCAACTACTTCTTCTACGGGAGACGAAATTTTGCTGCTTCACGAAGTTCAGAGGATGTTGCATCTTAGTGGTTTTGGACGCAGGATATTGTATATTAGTGGTTTTCCTCTTGCTGCTTCAATGAAACTGCTTACAGAAGGTTGAAGGTTGTATTGCCTGTTGGTGGGATGTATGCTTCCACAAATATCATGAAGCTCTTCATTCATGGTAGACCTGGTTCTTTCTAGCAGGGCAGGTGTGCCGTTGTAGCCGAGCGCTTAACAGCTTCACGAAGTTCAGAGGATGTCTGAAATTGTAGATTCTCCAGCATGGGTACCATCCTATTAATGCATAATTCCACCGATCGTTTTTCAATCATATTCGGATCGTGACAATCCAGTGCTTGGTTTTGAACCTCTTGACACTAGTTGGATACGCTGTTTGGTGCACTTTTATTGTACCAGGTGTACGCTCTCCCAGTAAGTGTGACTTTGAGAACTCTTTCAAGCGGAGGACATGATTGTATTCGTGCTCTCCTAATGATTCCAGAAAACGAGAGATGTGTTCACGAGCATTACTAGTTCCGTCATAAAGGGAAAATCGAGGAGAGGAGTATCCTCTTAGAAGAGGAACTCTTTGCACATCAGGAGGATAAGGAGGCTGATGCTGGTGCGGGTCTACCGGATTTTCCTTGCCTTGATGATGGAGAAGTCATTCTAGATCCTCACGCGTGATGAAATTGGACGGCTGATTCCTTTCCCTCGAGCGCTGGAGCAACATGAACTTCTTCATCTACGAATGCAAGCCCTATTTCTGAGTTGTAGCCATGTCCGGCTGAGCCTTAGCGAGAACTTCTCGTCTTTCCATTAGATCAACAATGGTGATAGGGGGTTGGCCTCCTCTGGCTCCTCCGGTCTCTCGTCCTGATGGGGAAGTGGCAGTAGCTCTAGTAACGACCGGGGCGTTATGATCGAAGAAATATTGGTGGTGGCAGCGGCTCTGGCTCTGGTGATCGGAGGTGTCACATCTAAGGGAGTGTCTCGTTGTTGTCCGGGTTGACATAATAGGTGAACCCTTTATGATGATTTGAAGATAGGTCAAGCCTCCTTTGTTGTTGTAGATGTACGAATTCTCGGAATTACGCCATGTTCTGGATCTACAGGTTTTGTTGATGAAGTGGTAGAGGATATTCCTGACTTTAAATTGGTAGCAGTGGTGGAATAGAGATAGACCTTTTCTTTTGTGATATCTGCAGGTGTCTCCCTAAGACTCCAATGGTGTTGAGATTTGTTTTCGACTATCTCCATACTGGAACAACAGCTACGTGAATCTTCACTTTGTCTTTCTGGGTGTGGACCCTTTGAGGCATTTTTGGCTTGCTCTATACAACACTTGTGGTGTTTGCAGAAAAGGCGGTTGCTCCATCTGGATCTCCGGAGAAGTCGTTGCGTTCTTCTTAGCAGTAGTCACGTCTTCTTATGTCTCCACGCGGCTTTCTGGTCCTTTCATCTGGGAGATATACTGGTGCTCAACTATCCAAGGCATTTCCAGTAGCATTGTTTGAAAAAGCATTTTTATGAAGCATCTTAGCGAATGGAACACTGGAATTGAAATTGGTTGTTGAACCTAAATTGAATTTAACGATTGAATTGGATCTAAGATCTACCCTTTTGAAATTGAGAAAACTGGAATGAATATTGAAATATTGATTTTGCAACCGAGAGATCAATCTCCCACCGTGGTCGCCAATTATTTGAGGGTAAAAACTGATTCTGCTGTTTTTGGTAATTTGGGGTGTGTTGATGAGAAACAAATTCAAACCCTAAAAAAATGCACTGCACGGGAATGCTTTTTAGGTTAGAGAGATCAATCTGTAAGACTCTGGCCTAAACCAAGAAATGGCCGTTCCAGATTTTATTCGGGCACAAGGTGAAAGAGAAGGGCTGATCTCAGGGAGGGAAGCGGAGAAGGTGTTTGAGATCAGAGTGTTGAAGGTGTGGCTGTTTATGACTTGCATATCAGAAAATGGTTTCTGGATACTTGTGTTGATAACACTTGTGTTCTGTGTGTTTGAATAGGTTGAAAACCTATTTATACAAGTCATTGAGCGCACCCTGATCTCTTAGGAAGTGGAGGAAGTTAAGTAGTGGAGAAGTGGGTTTGTGCGGAAGGTAGTGATCATGTTTCCGTTATGAGGGAGGTCTGATCACACGTTCACCCACTACTCTCATTACTGTTAACCGTCCGTCTTTCCTGACACTCTCTCATAATAGGCGCGTTGCACGCCGCACGCCGTAAACCTCCATACCAATACCCCAGTAAGCATCCCCCAGTTTGTGACATGTTTGATGTCTCGAGTGAATGGGTCAAGTGACGTGACTTGCCGCTAAAATCAGCACGTAGTGCTTTTAGGTCAAATAATAAATTATTTGTAAAACTGATATTTATAAAGCATTGCTTATAGTCGATGTATGTAAAGCATCGCTTTCGAATAAGTAGCTGAAAATAATTGATGTGTTAGAAGCATCGCTCTTTTTGAGCTCGATCGAATCAGTCACGGACTGAGCATCTTAAAAGTGGCACGATCGGTCATCTTTGGGTGATCGTTTGAAGGCCGCATGGGCGAGCCATCACTGGTTCGATCGCTCCCCGTGAAAGAGTGGTGGCCGGTGATCATTGAGGTACCTTATTGATCGCCTAATATCTGATCCAAACCGCCCGACCAGGCTAGCGAAGTTGGACGGACGAGATGGTTTGCGACAGATGCTTGCTGTCGTTGATATAATTTAGAGTTTAGGGGCTACGCGGACGTCCCTATTTTGGCTAGTCGAATCAAAGCACTGGGTGCTGCTTCGAACGGGCCGATTGGACATGCGTGAAGATGAGTCGCTGGTGTACATGTCAACATCTCTTGGGCCATCAAAAATCAGATCTAAGCCACTCGATTCGGCCGGCGAAGATGAGTGGTCACGATTGATTTGCGACAGAAACATGCCGCCGCAAACGTGAATTAGGGTTTTAGAATAACCGAGACTACTCTAGTTCAATCTAGAGATTCGATGCATTATTGACTTCCACGAGTAAGTCGATCGAACAAGAATAATGTTGAGTCGGTGGTGAACTCATGCACACCTCCTTGATTGTCCAAAACGCGATCTAAGCCGTCCAACTAAGCTGGCTAAGTTGGATGGTCGTGATCAATTTAAGACACTAATACATTGCCGCGACCCAAATTAGGTTTTGAAAGCATCGTGTCTGCCCTAGTTTGGGCAAACGATTTATTGCCCTATGGACTTGCCGTGGATAGACCGATCGAGTAGGGGAAAGTTGGGCTGCTAGTGTCCATGTTGGCGCTTCCTTAATCACTTATAGGAAGATCCAAGCCGTCCAATCAGGCTGGCGAAGTTGGACGGTCGTGATACTTCTGAGACTGTTTTGGACAGTCTAGCTCGTTCGAGCTTCTTTTAACAGCGCGACCACCCTGTTTGGGGTTGGCGTTTGACAACGCTGGAATGTGTTTAAACAAAGTCCGATTGGTTGGGACACTAGTAGGCCCACCGGCGGTCAATAAGGTGATTATCTAATTCTGCCAGGAGTGGTCTAGGTTTGCTAAAACATGCGGTCGAATTGTGTGGCCGTGATCGTTTCCGAGACTGATATTAATAGTCTAGATTTTCCTTAAGGAATTTAAACATATTCGATCGAGCTGTCTTTAATTAAAAGTGCGTCGATACGAGATTCTCTTTTTCAGAGAGTGACGCAGCCTGTGTGGGTATTTTCATGCAGATTTCAATACTGGCACTTTGGGAGATTCATGCTACTCTGCTGAGAGTGAACACTTAATCGTCATGTCATGTCAATGATGAGAGTTAGGCTGAGAACATAACAAGGAAAATACTAGGCAAATCATGCATTAATTAATAATGCTGGTATAAAATAGAATTCACGGAATATTTGAGATTGCTACTATGCGCACCATTCTGAGTGAATTTCATATACATATTGAATTGCTCAATGAGCGAGGAGGTTTTTTGCACTCGTCACTTTTCAAATGGCTTTACCCCTTGCAGGGTGACAACGCATTAAATACTGGTTTTACAATTATAGCCTTGAACTAAAAACCACCATCAACACATGCTTGAGATAGCAATGCATGCGAGTTCGACCGAGCAGTGCTCTAACAATCTCCCCCTTTGTCAATTTTAGTGACAAAACTATCAATACACATGGATTACAAAATAGATAAAACTTTGTAGCTTATCTTCCACATGCTTGATCTCCTTGGTGCTTCAACATTACTCGAAAACTTCGTCTTTTCCAAGTACTCCCATGATTCCACAGATGTTCAATTCAGCATCATAGTTGTTGAAGTCTCGTAGCCATAACAATGAGAAAACAAATGCTCTCGATCATTGTTATACAATCTCATAGTATTATTACACAGCATCAAAGTTCTCATATCACAACTTCGACAACAATACTATGGTGATATGTATTACTCCCCCTTAGTCAATACTTCGTCTCAACACGAAAACCACTCCCCCTTACATAATGATCCGAAAACCATATGTATTTATAGTGTGAACTACATATTAATTCTCCCCCTTTTTGTCAATAAAATTGGCAAAGGTACGAAAACGGGATCCTAATGAAATTTCCATGGAGACACTTCAAGACCAAAGAAAAGTACATATCAACTTTATTTAGATGCAATCATAAAGCCGAAGCTAAATGCATTCATCACTGAGTTTATAAAGATACAAGATAACTCCTCAAATATTCCACAGCCGCACTCCCCACAAAGATAAGGCAATTAAGCACAAGTTCAAAAGAACTCTCCCCCATTTGATGTCATTCCCGAAAGAACAACAAGAGCGACCTTACTTTTACGAGAAAAGAAGGATTTATTTGGACACCAAAAACCACAAAATGATTTTGTATCCAAAATTCTCAATTAAATTAACTATAAGAGAACCCATGATTAATTTAATCGGAATACACAACCAAAATAATCACAAACGAATCTATGATTAGTTTAGTTGGAAATGCTCACACAAGAATACTTATGGAGCCACACATTATATACATAAAATATGGATCAGGGAAGATCAATACTGCGGAATATACAAGGATTCATTGTATTTTCCATCACTATTTGCACAATGACATATAATAGACTCAATCATTGTAAACAAAAGTGCATCCTTTCTTCCATAAAAATTTGCATAATGACATAAAAGGCTTTAACTTTTGTTTGTCAAAAGTTCATTCTTATCTTTTATCAATACTTTCATACTGACATAATAGAGATAACTTTTGAACAAGTATGAGACAGTCACAGGTTCACGGACGTAAACAACATATCTCATACCAATTTGCAATATATAAAATCATAAAGATTAAAATTGCAAAAATTAACCTTTGTCCTTAGAAGGTAGAATCAATCTTTTTCGCACGGATTTTCACCAAGAATAGCTACCAAAGGCGTATAAAAAGATTTTCTTAACAAGGAAGAACATACAAATTCATTAACGACCATGCACCATATATAGTTCACATAAGATGGTTGTGAACATTCAAGAATCCCATAGCAATGCGTGCTACTGCCCATTTTTGAACTTCCTTTTTTGTGATTCACCAACAACATTCTTGTAAATCTACAAAAGAGCTTATAAGAGAGGTACTCCAAGAATCCAAGTGCCCAAGTCCAAAAGAAATGGAACAAGTGCGACGAAACGGAGCAAAACACTCAAAAACAAGAGACAGGACAAGGACCATTCTTAACTCATCCAAATTCAGGAATTCTCATCTCCATTTTTAAGAGAATTCAAATAGGAAGATAATGCAAAAAGAATGAGGTCATTCCGAGTTCGGACGAAGAAGTTACGGACAAAACAAGTTTACCGAATATCGACGTTAAGTATGCATACCGGTTTGCAAACGAATTTTCATGACCTGGGGGAGTATGCAAACGGGTATGCGTACTTAAACCCCTGGATTTTGATTTTAAATGATGTTATGCAAACCTGGTAGGTGTACCATGAAGTCCAAACATCCCGAACTACTATTTTCAAACCTAAACATTTAAGAACCTTATAACCAGATCAAGTTAGGTAGAAATGAACAATAAGCAAGGTACATGGATCATTATAAGTACTCTAAGCAAATAATTCTTGCTCAAGTTTATAGATATACCTTTTTAGAAGAATCCAGTCGATAACTACAGCCTTACCGAACATAATCTGTGTGCCTCAATTCTCGTGCTTCCCTCACCGTATACATAACAGGGCATTCCTTGGTGAGGATGCACTTACAACACAATCAAGTTGTGTTGGGGTGAACAATGTCTTGCTCATCACAAGTTACCTTTGGATTATCATGAAAGAGATCGCTTTAGAACCTTTCACATCCAATTCCATTTTTCCAAAAAACTTGTTAAGTTCCAACATCATGGATACTGCCTTCTCCATAGTCATGGAATTTTCTGGAAGATCATTCCTTTTCACACTCAAAGCATCATTGGATTTTTTTTGGTACCCACTTCTGAGTGCGCTTAGGAACAACCAGAACCTTCTTCTCGTTACTCTCTTCTAGAATTCTCGGAAGAGAATTGGATTGACTATTCTTTTTCAAGTTAGTCTTTCTCCAATTGGGAGCATCAGATCTAGTCTTCGTCTTTACGAAGTTATCCTTTTGATAACCATTACCATTGTGAAAAGGATTCGTATGACGTTTATAGGCAAAACTAGGATTATCACAGCACTGATTCCTTTGCCTAAAGGTTGGACAGTTACAACCTGTAACGTTAAGGGGATTAGTCTTAACATATGATCTTGGTTTCACAACTTCTTGTGATGCCCAAACAAGAACATCATGAAGTTTTTCATTCCTTATACGGAAACGACATCTCCTTTCCAGGTGACTTTTATTTCCGCAATAGTTGCAAACATAAGGAATGTTCATACCTCGATCCGTGTGTGCTGATTTTGGAGGTTGATATACTTTGCTCTTTTGAACCTTAACTGTCGGTGAAGGTATTTCACTTTTTCCATCAGTGGAAACCTTTTGTTGAGAAGAATCACTAGCCTTGACAAATTTTACCTCTTTGCTAATACTTGGAGCATCTATTCCCTTATAGCCCAATCCTCGTGTATCACGATGATTTTTACTTGCTCCTAGCATAGTGTTTAATTTTCTTGAACTAGGATTGAAATTTTTCAAGTCATCTTCCAACATATTGATTTTATCAAGAGCAGCAGCTAAATCAGCCTCGAGGCGTTTTTCTCGAGCGAGAAAGGCGCTTTCTCTGTCATCAAAACTAGCTTGCTGAGAGTTAATTCTTCCTTCAATTTCTGCAAGTTTCTCTTCCAACAAGAAGTATTTTTGATATACACGATCACATTCAAGTGACTTTCTACTCAGGTTTTCCTCGGTATCTTTGAGGACCGATTCGCAAGAGCGATTCTGACCATAGAGACCTCTGTAAATCCTTTTCAATTTCTTGTTTTCTCGACAGAGAGGAGTCAGAAGAGGTGTAACATGAGAAGTTGTAATCTTCTTCATATTCCACGAATCCAAAAACTTAACATACTCTGAGACTTCCCATCAACATCTCTATCAATATCTGAATCACCTTCATCAGAATGTTCATCCAACTGTTCTTCTAGGAGTGTTTCCCAATCAACAGTTTTTACATCAAGATAATGTTTAGATATTGACTTAGATGTGACAGTTCTCTCAGGTGAATCCAAGCTTTCAGAATCATCTGGTAATTTCTGAACTGGTACGTTATTAGATATAGACTCGTCCATAATCAGATCGCTACAAACACAGATTTATAAGGTCTTTAAACGTGTTTGCCTGCTCTGATACCAATTGAAAAAGCGGGGGTACAACAACCTCACCCAATATTTTGATTAGCAATCTGTATGGACTAACTCTAATATACTTTTAAGAGAATCAACTAGACAGTCAGACTCAATCTTAAAAAAGTATATCAAGGAGTTACTATCTCTATCTCTCGATTTGATCTATACTCAAACAAATAGAAATCTGTGAGTCTTTATCAAATACAAGAGGTATAAACTTGGATGGTACCAAAGACCAATATCCAAGGATCAATCAATTTCTAATCAACAACCAAAAATTTGATTTCACAATTTATCGATACAACGCACAACCTGTGATATTTCAATTATATAACAAAAATATAATGCAGAATAGAAATAACAGGCACCAGAAGTTTTATTAACGAGGAAACCGCAAATGCAGAAAAACCCCGGGACCTAGTCCAGATTGAACACCATACTGTATAAAGCCGCTACAGACACTAGCCTACTACAAACTAACTTCGGTCTGGACTGTAGTTGAAACCTAATCAATCTCACACTGATTCAAGGTACAGTTGCGCTCCTTACGTCTCTGATCCCAGCTGGATACTCCGCATTTGATTCCCTTAGCTGATATCACCCACAACTAAGAGTTGCTACGACCCAAAGTCGAAGATTTCAATAAACAAATCTGTATCACACAGAAAAGTCTACGATAATAGATAAATCTGTCTCCCACGGATAAACCTATGAGTTTTTGTTATGTCTTTTGATAAATCAAGGTGAACAGGAACTAATTGATAACCCGGACTTATATTCCTGAAGAACAGCCTAGTATTATCAATCACCTCACAATAATCTAAATCGTATGGTAGCGAAACTAGATATTGCGGAATCACAAACGATGAGACATAGATATTTGTGATTTCTTTTTATCTTGCCCTATCGGAGATATAATCTCAATTCAATTATTTAATTTTACTCGTACGATAGAAAATGGCAAGATCAGATCACTCAACTACAAGGGAAGTAGTTTCGTCTGGCTTCACAATCCCAATGAAGTCTTTCAGTCGTTAACCTACAGGGTCTCGAAAAGAAACCTCAGGTTAAAGGATAATCGACTCTAGCAAAATCAACTAGTATCACACAGGAGGTGTGGGGATTAGTTTTTCCAGTTGCTAAAGTTCCCCTTATATAGTTTTCAAATCAGGGTTTGCAATCTAAGTTACCTTGGTAACAAAGCATTCAATATTCACCGTTAGATGAAAAACCTGATTAAACCAAGCTAATATCTTTCAACCGTTAGATCGAAACTTAGCTTGTCACACACAAATGAAATGTATTCATATAGGTTTGAGTAACCGTACCTAAACGTGTACACTTAGTTGGTTCACAAATAGTTAACCAATGGTTAGCCATATGAGCACTTTCATATTAACCGTATTCATCTTTCTCATAACTAGTTCAAATGACTCATAAGAACTAGTTCAAGAGTTGTTCAATTGCTTAGGTCTTTATTTATAGACACAATTGAAGCAAAATCGGTTTGATCAACTTGAATCAATTCATGAACAATATAGCCACGGTTTGCAAAGATTGCATTCCTTATAATTTATTTTTTTAAGCTCATGAACTACCGATTTGAGAAATAACCAGCTTGGGTACGCGTACGGGTATGCGTACATTAGCTACCGGATTTGAGTTGGTTTTGGTTTCCAAACTCAGCATAATTTTTCGGGTAGAAAAGTTCCGCCAGTACGCGTACCTAAGGTGACTGGTTTATGAGTTCGTAAACTCCAAACTCAGCAGAATTTTTCGGGAGGAAAAGTTCCGCCAGTACGCGTACCCAACCTGTCTCCTTCACCAATACCGTATGCACACATATGCACACACTTGGTTTCCGGTACATGGATTTATACACTAATGTACGAATACACTATATATGCTTATATCCATAGTTGGTAATCTCAACTCTACATTTCAATCATTGAAACATTCTTTTATAATGTTATAACAATCGTTATTCACGACTATCGTCATCAAAGCTATTTTCAAGATTGAAACGTCATCATGACTTTCGTCACGGGTAAAGATGAAAATGGTTAAAGCGAAAGCTCACCAACACATATTTCGAGAAAAAGATAGGCGAGTAAACTCGGCTCGAAATAGCAAATGTGTATGTATGAAAACTATCATACTTATACGACTATTGTCTCAAGAGTAAGAGATAGAATAGACTTTTGAGTGACAGATAAGTTCAAGTCTTCACATACCTTTTTGTTGGATGAAGTTCCACTTGTTCCTCGAGTAGTTCTTCGTCTTCGTAAGATGATCGCCATGGAGTCTGGAGCTCAACTACACTTAACTATCCTAGATCGAGACTTAGTCATAAGTAAACTAGAAATCAAGACATATAGTTTTGATCACTAATATTGACAAACATGCTTGAGATAGCAACGCATGCGAGTTTGACCGAGCAGTGCTCTAACAGTGTCCCTTAACCATATATTTTTACTTCCAGTTTACCCCTCACTATCCCTTGTCATTTGCATTACATTAACCATCTGCGCTACAATATCATATCTGATCTGAAGACTGAACTTCATCCATTCTTGTTTAACTGAAATTACCCAAATTTTTGGCAAGTTTTAAAGCTCTCAAACCAACAATGATAAAATGAGATTACGGTGAAGTTACTTCATATAAAACGTTATTAGTAGCTAAATAAGTTCCGAGTATCATCTAGTATGAAATAATACAAGAATATCGGGTGAGTCATGAAAATAAGTTTGATCATGTTACTTTCCCAAAAGAACACAAAGAAAAGCTGATGAACACGACTAACATCAGAAGAAATTTATTTTGTTCGTCCATAAACAAAGAACATGTCTGAAGCAATGCTATTTTGTATGAGGGGACAAATGTCAGGTCTAACAGTTTCGAGACAGTTGTTCGTACTCAATAGACTTCTTCATGGCCGAACCGTGTTAATTAAACATTTTGTATCAAGAAATTATATTAATTGATTTGATCTATTAAGGTAACATAATACTAGGAATTAGGTCCGCGTACGTAAACATCATTCTAAGCGTACAATATTTGTTTCCTTGTAAAAGATATTATGATGACAATTTAAAATTATAAAGGTTTTCCAATTCTGCATTGAACACGTGTACACGAACAACATAATTTGTAACACCCCGATTTTCGGGCCCGGATGCTGCCCGAATCCATTGCCCGAAAACCCGAAGTGCTACTTGGATACCATCGCCGAAGCCCGGCTACTAAGCCCAAGCTCTTTAAGTAATTCATTTGGGCTTAATTAATTCATGTTCGTTTTAAGAATTTTATCGCAGCAGAATACTCATAAATTCATTTAGAAAGATCTAACCGTTGATTTAACCTAATTTTAAAGACACCCGAAGAAACACATTTTTGTACTCAAATAAAAATATTAACACCGTTCAAGATTTAGGACTTAATTAATAATAAAGATTTCAAATACCAAATTGTAAAACGGAAAACGGACCAAGGTAGATTCCTAGAATTTTATAGGCTTCATACGAGTTCCAAAATTCATGATATTTATATGTATTAATCCAAAATGTCAATAATGTTGGTTATAAATTTTCTAGAATTTTTAAATAAAGTTTAATAGACTAATACCGCAGTCAAACTCGTAGTTGACCAGCATTACAGAAAAACAAAACAGTGACACTCTGTTTTAGAAAAATTATATCAAATCACACACAACTCAGAATTGAGTTAGCCATATCATTATAGAAAGATAAAAGATAGATTTTCATTTTCTCAGAGTACATTATGGTGTAAAAATCAGTGTATCATAGTTTTAAAATGGGATATTTAGGAGATTATTTATATTCGTCAAATATTTTCTGGATTTAACATTGATACAAAGAATTATTTTCAAAATACTTATACAACTAAGAAAATTCTACAATTTTTATATAACGTCCTTTAAGAGTTTTAAATGTATTACAAAAAGAATCATACCAAAATCTGTTACAAATTTAAAATGATAAACAATCAACTCAACATCATACAATATTTTACGGCTTTGAATCTAAGACTAATACATCTTTGAACTAGAATTTACGCATGAACAACAATTTTAAGGATCTAAAATTATTCTCTAGGCTCCACGTTGATCAACTCCTTGTCATGCGTCAAATCTGGAATTTTTGTCATAATACAACGTGAGTTTTGACACTCAGTAGGCAAAGAAGCAACAAAACATTTTATGCAATATTTTTCAATCCCTAGCATGATTAGCAACATCACAAGCACATGGAAACACCACATCCATAAACAAAACAATCAAATCAATCAATCCGCTCGCCCCAGGGAGCCCATGGGTTTAGCAATCAAATAGGAGGCAACCATCAACTCCTAATGAGCCCCATGTTGTTTTTAGGGAGGCAACCTTCAACTCCCAAGGATATCTCGTACCCGTCAAAAAGGAAAGTCTTTTGGGAAGCAACCATCAATTCCCAAGGACTGTAATTTGTCAAACACATACATAGATCACACAACTTCAACATCATCATGAAATCAATAAATACAATACCATCAATCACATCACCACAATAATTAAAACCAATAAATATGAATTTAAATAATGTTAATCCAAATAAAAAAAAACAAGATTTAGTTTGTGTTGCGCCTACCTCAATCGCTAGTAAATAATCCTAAAAAGAATTGATGCAAAGAACCGATGCCAAGAACCCCAATAATTGCGTCAACTAAAGTTCTTCCTCTTATAATCTCAAATGTATGTTGGTGACCTATTCTATTTCTTCCTATAAAAAAAAAAACCTATTCTATTTCTTTTTCTCCCTGTATGCGGCTAGGAAAAATAAAACAAAAGTTTTCTTAACCCTAATAACAATACAAGTCTATATATATATACCGGGTGGGACCATTCCTAGTCATCACGTTTCAAAACGGTTAGTCAATTAGATCTCCACGCGTACACCAAATTTGTTACGTAAGAAGCCAATTGACCGAGCTCACCTATATGCTACTAATAACGTATGACCAATCAAATTCACTTACAGGGGGTTAGTCGTGGGAGAGTTCGAGAGATTTTAATGTATTTAAATCCCTAGGGATTTAGAGGGAGTGTATGAGAGTCTAGACAATTTGGGGAGTTTAACCCTAACTCCCCAGAAATCTCTTATTTTTTGAGAGATTTGATCCAAGCACAAAAACATCATGAAACTCCCTCAAACTCCCCCAAACTCCCCCAAATTATAAACTCCCTATAACTCTAGTGTTTTATGACTAACAGGGAGTTTAAGAGATTCTAATTAAATCTCTCACCACTAACAGGGGAGTTTAAGGGATTTTGAGGTAGTTTTAGAAACTCCCTAGAAATCTCTCACCACTAACAGAGATTTTAAAAGATTTTGACAAACTCCCCCCACGACTAACAGGGGATTTGCCAACTCTATTGAAATACACTGAAATCTCCCACGACTAATTATTCTAAATTCTACGTAGTTAACCAGTAGGGACTTATCCCACCAGTGGACTCATACGTGGCCAAATTAATAGTTTGACTAAATTTGCTTTTCTTTGTGTTACTAGTACAACAAAACAATTACTTAACTAAAATAAGCTTAACCACTAATATAATGCCAAGTGTCAATTTTTGGTAACCAATATTTTTTTTTTTACCTAATCAGAAGTATTTGTTCCTTAGGAGAACGACCATGGTTATCAAAATGAAAATTACCAAAATACCATTTAAATAATTTTTTTTTAAAAATATCCTCTTGCAAAAGACGAAAATACCTTTGGAATTTTGACATATATTACATAATTGGGCAAGTTATTTGAATTAAGTAAAAAAGCGGGGGTACAACAACCACACCCAATAATTCGTTCGGCAATCTGTATGGACTAAACTCCAATATAATTCCGAGAGCACCAACTTAAAAGCGAGCTCAATCAAGAAAGTTATCAAAGAGCTTTATCTCTATTTCCCAATACAATCAACAATTCAAACATATATGAGAAATAACTTGGACGGTATCAAAGACCAATGCCCAAGTGTCAATCATATGATCATATCCAACAAACAAGGTCGGATTTATCAACTGATTGAACTACACACAACCTGTGATATTTCAATTATATAAAATATAATGCGGAAAAGAAATAACACAGATACCAAAATTTTTGTTAACGAGGAAACTGCAAATGCAGAAAAACCCCGGGACCTAGTCCAGATTTGAACACCACACTGTATTAAGCCGCTAGAGACACTAGCTTACTACAAGTTAACTTCGGACTGGAATGCAGTTGAGCCCTAACCAAGTCTCACGCCGATTAAGGTACGGTCGCGTTCCTTGCGCCTCTTGAACCACGCCGGATTCTGCGTACTTGATTCCCTTAGATGATGTCACCCACAACTAAGAGTTATTACGACCCAAAGTCGAAGACTTATAAACAAATCTGTCTCCCAAAGACATGTCTATTCTTTTTGTTCCGTCTTTTGATAAAATCAAGGTGAACAAGAACCAATTGATAATCCGGTCTTATACTCTCGAACAACAGACTAGAAATATCAATCACCTCACAATAACCCAACTGATTAACATAAAAAGTTATTACGAAATTACAAGAGTCTGAGACGAAGAACTGTTGTGATTACTTTTTATATCTTACCTATCAGAGATAAATCTCGAGCAAATCTTAGAAAAGATAATACTCAACACGATAGAAAAATTAAGATCAGAATACGCAACTACAGAGAAAATAGTTGGATCTGGCTTCACGAATCCCAAATGAAGTTTTCAAGTCGTTAACCTATAATGGTTTTGGAAAAACCTAGATAAAGAAGAATCGACTCTAGTTTGCAACTAGGACACAGGAAAGTGTCGGGACTAGGTTTTCCAGTTGCTAGAGTTCTCCATTATATAGTCTTTCAAATCAGGGTTGCTTTCAATCAAAGCTAAGATAACTTAGTAACAAAGCATTCAATATTCACCGTTAGATGAAATCCTGATTTAAGATTACCTAAGTCTGCTTACAAATTAAGCAAATAATCTCCACCGTTAGATGGTCTTAGCTTGTTACACACAAATGAAATATACTTATATTTAGATATGGGTAAAAGTACCTAAACGTGTATATTGTGTTGGCTCAATAACAGTTAACCGAAGTTAGCCATACGAACACTTTTGTCTTAGCCATATTCATCTAACACTTCTAGATCAAATATGATGATTGAAAAAAGCGGGGGTCTAACAACCACACCCAATATTTAGTTCGACAATCTGTATGGACCAAACTCCAATGTAATTCCAAGAGAATAAACTAGAAAGTCAGACTCAATCAAGGAAAGATATCCAAGAGTTATATCTCTATTTCTCAATACAATCTGCAATCGAACAGATAGAAATCTATGAGCCAGATTGATATGAGAAATATCTTGGACTGTACCAAAAACCAAAGTCCCAGTGTCAATTATTTTTTATCCAACAAACAAGGTAAGATTTACCAATTGATTGAACTACGCACAACCTGTGATATTTCAATTATATAGAAAATATAATGCAGAAAAGAAATAACACAGACGTCAGAAATTTTGTTAACGAGGAAACCGCAAATGCAGAAAAACCCCGGGACCTAGTCCAGATTTGAACACCACACTGCCAACTACAAGTTAACTTCGGACTGGAATGTAGTTGAGCCCTAACCAAGTCTCACACCGATTAAGGTACAGTCGCATTCCTTACGCCTCTGAATCCCAGCAGGACTCTACGCACTATATTCCCTTAGCTAATCTCACCCAAAGTCGAAGACTTATAAACAAATATGTCTCCCACTGAAAAGTCTATTCTAATAGATAAATCTGTCTCCCACATAAATACCTATGAAGTTTTTGTTCCGTTTTTTGATAAATCAAGGTGAATAGGAACAAATTGATAATCCGGTCTTATATTCACGAAGAACAACCTAGAAATATCAATCACCTCACAATAACTTAAATATGTGGTAGTAGAAGAATTTATTATGGAATCACAAAGAATGAGACGAAGAGCTTTGTGATTACTTTTTATATCTTACCTATCGGAGATAAATCTCGAGCAAATCTTAGACAAGATAGTACTCAATACGATAGAAAAATTAAGATCAGAACACGCAAGTACACAGAAAATAGTTGGGTCTGGCTTCACAAATCCCAAATTAAGTCTTCAGGTCATTAACCTATAATGGTTTTGGAAAAACCTAGGTTAAAAGAGCATCGACTCTAGTCGCAACTAGGACACAAGAAAGTGCCGAGATTAAGTTTTCTAGTTGCTAGATTTCTCCCTTATATAGTCTTTCAAATCATGGGTTTCTTTCAATCAAAGCTAAGATAGCTTAGTAACAAAGCATTGAATATTCACTGATAGATGAAATCCTGATTTATGATTCAACCTAAGTTTGCTTAAAACCAAAGCAATATCTCTCCAACTTTAGATAGTCTTAGCTTGTTACACACAAATGAAATATACCTTCATTTAGATATGGGTAACCGTACCTAAACGTGTATATTGAGTTAACTCAACAATAGCTAACCGAAGTTAGCCATATGAACACTTTTGTCTTAACTACATTCATCTAACACTTCTAGATCAAATATGATGATCAATCAAACATGAAAGATAATCAAATGGATCTAATTGTGTTACTCATAGAGTTGTTCAATTGTTTATATCTCATAGAAGTATATAAGAACCAATCAAAACAAAATCGGATTGATTCGTAATTGTACAAAGTACTTATACCGAAATTAATTCATGAACATTAAGCCACGGTTTGCAAAGATTGCATTCCTTAATTTATTAATGTATTTGTTCATGAGTATGAAAACATACTTAACCGATTTTAAAACTTTAACCACTAAGTTTGAAAACTGGTACGCAAACTATAATTTCGGACTTTGGTCTTGTCCAGCCGTTTGCAAACGGGTACGTAAACAGTCGTCCCAGACCTAACTCAGGTAGAACCGTTCGCATACTGGTATCCAAATTTGGTTCCCGAACTTTTCAGTTAAAACCGTTCGCATACTGGTATGCAAAATAGGTTTCCGGACCTGAATCATTCCACAATAGTTTGCATACTGTGTTGTATCCAGACAAAGATTAATTGTTCTAAACTCCCATTTCAATCATTGAAACATCCTTAGAAGACGACAATGGTTGTATCACACATACCATTATCTTATAAGTAATTTTCAAGTGATCAAATGATCAATACGAAACTTTCCGAGTCGACATCAAATGATTATCTCACACAAATCATGTAAGATGTTTCAAGGTAATTTTCACACGATCATCTTTTGACTTATTATTTAGTTTCCAATAAATAAATTGTTTCCAACTATACTCGTCAAGAATCATGATGAACGTAGCTAAAGAAAAAAGCTTTCAACACATATTTCGAGAAATAGATAAGCTCGTCTCGAAATATCAAATGTGTATAATATAAAAGTCTATATAGCTATACGACTTAGTCTCATTAGGAGATAGAATAAAATAGACTTCTGAGTAATAGATAAGTTTTAGTCTCCACATACCTTTTGTTGATGAAGTTCCTCCAAGCTCTCCTCAGTAGATCTTCGTCTTCAATCGATGAATGTCGTGAAGTCTAAAGCTCAACTAAACATTTTATCCTAATCCGAGACATAGCTATAAGTAAACTAGAAATCAAGACTTATAGTTTTGATCACCTAAACTTGACAAACAATTTTGACATAACAACACTTGCGAGTTCGACCGAGCAGTGATCTAACCGTCTCCCCCTTTGTCAATTTTAGTGACAAAATTATCAATACATATGGATCACAAAATAAATAAACTTTGTAGCTTCTCATACGACATGCTTGATTTCCTTGGTTCTTCAACATTCCTTGAATTCTTCGTCACTTCAAGTACACCAGCGATTCTGAAGATGTTCAACTCAGCATCATTGTTGTTGAAGATCCGTAGCCATAACAATAATCAACAAGTTTTTTTCCTATTGTTATACAATGTCATAGTATTATTATATAGCATCAACGTCTAATTACATCACAACTTTGACAATAATACTATGGTGATATGTATTACTCCCCCTTAGTCAATACTTTATCTCACAATGAAAACCAATCCCCCTTACATAATGATCCGTAAACCATATGTATGTAGTGTGAACTACAAAATAATTCTCCCCTTTTTTGTGAATATAAATTGGCAAAGGTACGAAAACTAATGGGATCATAATGAAATTCTCAAAGAGACTATTCGTGACTAAAAGAGACCATATCAACTTGGTTTCGATGATTTCACATAGTCGAAACTTAGTGTATTCATCAAGGAGTTTATAAAGATACAAGATAACTCCTACAATATTCCACAACCTCACTCCCCACAAAGATTTGGCAATTAAGCACAAGTTCACTTAAGAACTCTCCCCATAATATGTCATTCCCGAAAGAACAACAAGACCTTACTTTTACAAGAAAAGAAGGATTTCTTTGGACATTAACAAATTACATGAAACATGAATTTGTATCCAGAAAACTCGAATAAATTAACCACAAGAAGACCTTATTGGTTAATTTAATCAGAAATGCTCAACATAAGAAAACTTACGGAGCCATACAGTACTTTCACATAGAAGTGGATCTGGGAAAGATCAATATTGCAGAATATTCAAAAGTTCATTCTATCTTTTATCAATAATCGCATAAAGACACAATAGACTTAACTTTTGACATATATGAGATAATCCTAGTTCACGGACGTAAACACACATATCCCATAAAATACTTTTGCAATATATAAAACCGATAAAGATTAATACTGCAAAATCATCTTCCAAATAACTTATAATTTAAATAAATAAATCTAATAACATTGCAAGATGAAATCATTTGCAATAGCTATGTGTAATCACAATAATTGCTATTCCAAACCCTAGTTATCCTTCTTAAATCATAAGAATAAATTCTCATAAGAAGCTTCCTAGACATAATAAAAACAACTCCTAAAAACCAAAAAACAAACTCAAACTAAAGTCAAACACTAGTGGAAAACAACAATTCCGCGACCGCCAGGACACGTCATATATACGAGTTAAACGATCTGTTCTAGGGTTCTCTGAATGGGTCGTTTATAAAGCGTTTTTTAATTGCACGACCCTTATTGCGTGGGTCTCTGAACAGAGACCGTTTCTTACAGTAACTAGATGTTGACCCGTAATATTAGTCGTAGATTTGAATTAGAATATAAAAAAATCGATTCAGATCAGCTGAAATGTCTGAATAGCTGAATCTGAATTAATCTTACTGGTATTTAAGTCAAACAGTCAAGTCAAGTCTAGTTAAGTCAAACTACAGTCAAACTGAAATTCATATGCAACCTCAAATTTAACTGATATTCAAATGCAACCTCAAATTTAACTGAAATTCAAATGCAACTCAAATTTAACTGAAATTCAAGTGCAACTTCAAATTTAACTGAGAATTTTAACATTCATTCCATTGGGTGTAAAACTACAAAAAAATAAATAATGAAATACTGAGTTCAGATAATACAGGTCTAAGATTGCTAAGTTCTGACAAGTGACAACAACATGCTAAACTAATAAACTGATAAAAAAACAAAATGATAATTCATCTCCTCCTATGACAATACTTCACAAATGATATCAAGCAGAGCATCAATGTTCTGTGTCCTTGGTTCACATGCGACTTCCTGCAAAGCAAATCAACAACAGTACAATGACTTCGTTCAGTTCACAATACACGGTAGAACAAAATAAGTTACTAGATATAGGCCATGTACAACAGTATTAGAATGTAACATTACCAGATGAGCTATAGGACAAGTTACGTCCAAATGAGCTACATGACAGTTATAGGAATTGAGAATAATTCTCAAAAAAACCTCGAAAATGCTATGCAATGAGCCTATTAACTGGTCAAGTTAAGTTATGAAGTAAAATATTATAAGTGAGATCATTTATTACTATCTACTTTCATATTTCACAGATCAAAAATAACTTGTATGCTTTCACTCACAAGCAGCATACCAGCATAAGGTCTTAGTAATAAAACTCAGATGGGGGTATAAGTAAAGTAAAGGAATGCTTATCTTTTAAATAAGCCAGATGTTGTAGTTTAATCATCTCAGCTCTATAGTTTCGGATCATACCCAGGCGAGAAGCACAAGCATTTCCATTATTCCCACATCCTTGTATTATTTTCCATGATGTTAACTGCACAAATCAGGTGCAAGGTTCTGAAATGGAGACAAAAATGAAAGTAACTAAACCATTTGGAGGAATCCAATACCTTTATAGTTCACCAACCTGTGATGTTATAAGAACTCGTTTGCAGTTCTCATTATATTCTCCTCGTATTGCAGCTCTCATTATATTCTCCTCGTATTGCAGCTCTCCTTGTATACTCATTGATGCCAACTGCACAATTCAGGTGCAAGGTTCTGATAAGTAGACAATAATAAAAACTAACTTGTGCTTACTTTAAAAGTGCAGCAGTAACTAGGGAAAGGAGACACCCCTAGTTAACATTGAATGTTGATACCTATGGAAATGAGAGACCCCAGGTGCAAGAGTCCATACACATCATACAACGGCTGTATATACATTCAAATAATTAATTATCTGCCACAAACGCATGATATATACAAGAACACAAACAAAAGAGATAAGCAGTGATGCGTATTTATGTCTCTATCTGATCACTCCAATTTGCTAGTGCAGAAAAGCCATAATAGAAAATGTAACACAAGTAGCTGCAAACAATGTGGTACACAATATAATTGGTACAGATTACAAAATTGACTATATCAAGTTCAAGGAGAACATATCATACCGTGCCTGAGGTGTCTCTTCCTCCACAGAGAAAAACATTCCATCAGAGTGGGCACTAGCTGTCGCATACCTAGAAACAAGGTGGAAAATGAATGCAATCAAACATAAAACCTCAAAAGATCTAACTAAAATCGGACAACATCATGCAATTACAAGTTGCAATCTGAATCCAAGAACTACTTAGCCTGAGGTTCTTATAGGACCCTTAGAAACCAGCATACCCACTTACTTGTGATCAGACAAAAGCAGTAACGGACTTGTGAAAAAACAAGAGACTAATTGTTGCCTTACATTCTGGCACAAGGTGTATCGCCTTTAGGATTGAGATTCAGTCACCTAAATGGTTTTTTTCCTGTATCCAAAGCCTAAGCATCTGACAGCACTCGCTTGCCTACAAAAAGATCTAGAAATCAATGATTGAAATACATATTCACAGTAACATTTAAAGGAACTAGAATATAACTTTTATCCAATCCAATTGAATGCTTGGATAATATTTTATCCAATCTAGCAACAAATATGAGAATCAAATTATTGCATCATAAGCAATCATCTAACATCACCAGTATTACCAATTTGGTTAATAACTACTGAATCATGAAACTACAATTAGGGTTAAAGATCAACATAAATTTATACGTTCAATATTAGATTTAGGGTTTTTGTTTCTTACACTAGAAGAAATATTCTACAACCTTGATGAGAGATCTCGTGAGTAAAAATAAAAACTGAAACACCTTACTGCAAAAACGATAAAAAATCAAAAGAATTAAATAGTTTACAATCCTGAAATTATCAAATTTATGAAACAAGAACAAGATTGATATTACCCTGGTGATTTCAAGAGCAAAACAACTAGATCTGGTTACAAAATTTCCTCTTGATTTTTTCCGATACATGGGTTTTAATTTTGAGATATGGGTTATGATAAATCTTTGATTTGTAACATTAAGATTCAATTTGTGAAGTGAGAAACAATTCATATTTGTGGGTTTTTAGGGTTCTTGTGGGTTTCATTGATTTTAAGCATACTAACTAAATTAATGGAGAAGATGGATAAGAAGGTGTTGTTTTGGTGATGGAAGTAGTGGATGGTGATTTTGTTGTCTGTGGTAGTGATGGAAGTGGTGAGGTGCAGGCGGAGTGAGCGAAGAAAGAATAGGGAGAAGGTATGGGTTCGGCTGTGCGAGTGGAGAAGAAAGAATAGTGGATAGGCTTTTTGTGGTTATAATAGAGAGAGGGGATATCTTAATCCTAGCCGTTAGATCAATTAGTTGTAATTCCCAGACTATGATCAGTGGTCGTTGAATCAGTAGTTCCATGATGGCAAAATTGTAAATAAATTTTCTAATTCAGAGACGGCTAATTAGCCTCTTGGAATTGTTCCGTGTTTCTACCAGAACAGAGACCGCTATCTTTGGTCAACGTGTTGACTACCGTCAATGAGGGTTTCTGATGTGGGTCATAGAAACCCCATTTTCCACTAGTGAAAGAACACTTCCGGAACCCTCACGGGTCTTGAGACATTTGAGCTTGTGATTGACAGATGTTGATACATGAAAATAACCAATCCTAAAATAGATAGCCCCTTAACCTATCAAGGATCCCTTTTAGGATGGAGAGACTAGGGGACTAGGCCTAACCCACTAGGATGGGATAGTTCTAGTCCATCCAAGAATATATTAAGTTAGTTGGGCTTTAGTCCAAGAAGAAAGCCTCTTAGGGTTTGATAATAACTTAAGGAAAGGTAAATGGTAGTTTAGTAATATGTTAATCTTATGGGTATTTATCCATAAGAGGGTCATTATAAAAGGGAAAAGAAGGCACACTTATGGATCATCATGAATCCACCATTACTCTTCATAAACCTCTCTACATCTTGGGAGTACTTTTGTGTGATTAGGGCTAGTTCCTCCTTCCCACGTTTTACCCTATCAACATTGCGACCACAGTGGGAGGTTCTTAGCCTCTTTTCCAGCATGATACTCCCAAGTGTGAGCCAGGAAGTACCAGCGGGCGGAGCACTCCCGAACCCGGATCATGTTTCCATAGAAGATGTGCACGGAGAGAGTGATGATGAGATACGTTTTCGAGCAGTGGTCACTACACCCATTGTGCAAGGAGCAGGAGCATCCTAGGGTGCAGGAACGTCCCAAAAGAGAGGAGAAATTCTTAAAGAAAAAGCCGCAGCCAAGATAAGCGAGCGAGAGATGTCCAAGATACAAGAGGAGTTAGATGCATCTATCAAAACGCAGCAGGAACTGCGCGGACTTTTGAAGCGAGCGAGGGAACAAAACGTGACAACTTCCAGGATGGTCAGCGCAATAAATACTATGCAGGGTATGACGGAAGACGCGATCGCAAAGTACTTGGAAACTAATTATCGAGTGACAAAGCATGATTCCTATGACTCGCTAGAACCACCATATTCCGTGGAGGTTGCTGATTACTTATATCCCGAGGACTATACGTTGCCAAAGTTCAAAACATATGGAGGAAAAGGGAATGCTTGAGAACATGTGAGCCTCTTTATATCAGCAATGAACGCCTATGCTCAAGATGAAAGCCTTTGCATGCGAGAATTCCCAAAGTTACTGACAGACAATGCCTTTACATGGTATGACAACTTAACACCCGGAAGCATAAGCTCATGGTCCGCCATGGTGCAACTTTTCTTAAAGAAATTTTATTCTGCTCAAAGAAGAGTTACAACAATAGACCTAGGAAGATGTACCCAACGGGTAGGAGAAGAGATCGGAAAATAAATTACTCGTTTCCGAGATTTCACGCTAGAATGCCATGAGGATATTCCGGAGGAGCGCTTGGTGAATGGATGCTGTCTTCCGGCTAAATTTGACAAACTTCAAATTCCAAACCTTCGTGGAAGTTGAAGAGGTTGCATCCCGGATATCAGATTGTGCGGACGTCATGCATTCAGGAGCGGGTGGACACGCATGGCAGCGACACTCTGTCAACGCTGCATCCGCACCTACTTTTAATGACCAAGTGAACGAAAGAGGAAAGGGTGGAGATGCTTTTGGTTCCTACCGCGGACAACCTAGAAGAAGGGGAGGAAAAACGGACGGAGGAAGGTCCAATCCGCCACCACCTTTACCGTGCAGTAAGGAACAAATAGTAGGACTTTTGGAGCAATGGGTATCGAACAAGGAGGAGACTCTACCACCAGTATCTGCAGAACCCACTGCAGCGGATAAGATGCATGAGTGATACTGCCATTACCATAGGAGAGTTCACCATCCGACCGTGGAGTGTTATTCCCTTCGGTATATCATGCAAAGAAAACGAGCCAGAGGAGAGTTGGAGATAGGAGAACAAAGCATCAAGAACGATCCGCTTCCTCAGCACCAAGTTATGATGATCTCACACGATCTTGTCGATGGAGAAGCCTAGAGGCCTTGGGAAGACGCGGGAGAAGAAGAAGCGTGCGAAGCTTATGAGATAACAGTCTTTCCGGATATGAATGCAGTTGCTAGAAAGTTTGCTCAAACTATTTTGGCTCAACAGTTCTTCGACTCTCTGGGTTTTAGTGAAAACCAAGTTCGTGAAGCATCCAAGGCTATACCGCGATTGCATCCGGTAAGGCGTACAATCCGATACCTAAAGAGTCCATTACCTTTATGGATGAAGATATATGTTACACGGGAGAGCACCTTCGCCCCTTATACCTGAATACTTTTATTAACAAACAACCTCTCAAGCGAGCTTTCATAGATGGCAGAGCCTCGCTTAATCTAATTTCACTTTACACGTTGGAATCCCTAAGAGTGTCACGGACAACAATTAAGATGCGCGCGATAACCGTGAGAGAATTTGGAGGGCAGACTCAGACGACAATTGGGATAGTACATTTGATGATGAAGATTGGACCTATCAGAGCGCTCACCCCCTTCTACGTGCTTGAGGATGATACCACATTCCACGTACTGCTCGGACGAGGATGGCTCCCGAATCACAAGGTAGTAGCATCCACATATCATAAGTGTGTCAAAACTAATATTGGTGGAAAGCAGTTCCGGATTCCAGCTACGAGCAACCCGGTCGGACCAGAAGAAGCCTACATGGCGGACGCGGTCTTCTGCATGCAACCTGTCTTAGACCAAGGAGATCAGCCGGAGCATCTAACACCACTTCCAAAATGGGAAGAATTCCAGCCAGAAGAGCAGATAAAGGGAAAAGCTAATCAGTATTCAGCCCGCCACGGATGGGACATGTCACGGGGAGTAAAAGAGCACTAGCGGAAACGAAGAACATTCAGTTTAAATGCTTCTCGCGGCCGGAAGGCGGACATGTTTACCGCTTATAACAATCATCCGGGGAAGTCTCTCAGCGCCAACACGACTGTGCGATGTCATCAGTAGATGAAGAAATGGTGGAGACGACCCCAATAGCGGAAAATTTGAAAGAAGAGGTGGAAGTCCCTATCTCAGAAGAAGAAATGGTATAAAACTTGACGGACTAGAAGAAATAAACCTCGGCTCGGAGAACAACCCCCGTTGCGTACGCATCAATAAACATTTGCAAGGAGAAGAAAATGCGCGGATGATCAAGTTGCTCCACGAATATCAAGATGTATTCACGTTTACATATGATGAAATGCCTGACCTAGATAGTAACTTAGTCGCGCATAATATCAGCGTTTCACCCGAGTACAAGCCGGTTAAACAACGAAGCTGCAATTTTCCGGAAAAGATAGAACTCACAATCAAGGAAGAAGTGGAGAACCTACTTAAAGCCAAATTCATCAGACCAATTCAACATCCTGTGTGGTAAGCTAATATCGTGCCAATGGCTAAGAAGAATGGAAAGGTCCGATGCTGTGTTGATTATCGAGATTTGAATCGCGCATGTCCTAAAGCTGATTTCCCGGTGCCAAATATATATGTAATGGTGAATAATACGTGTGGGTATGATATGTTCTCTTTTATGGATGGGTTCAGTGGATACAATCAGGTGAGAATAAAAGCGGAGGATGCTCACAAAACAACTTTTCAGACGCCATATGGAAATTTTTACTATGTTGTGATGCCTTTCGGATTAAAAAACGCAGGCGCAACCTATCAGCGGGCGATGGTAGCCATTTTTCACGACATGATTCACCGAATAATAGAAGTGTACATAGATGATATCGTGGTGAAATCTAGGGCGCGAGAAGGTCACTTGGATCACTTGAAGCGCGTTTTTGATAGGTGCAGAAAATATCACTTAAAAATGAACCCCCTCAAATGCGATTTTGGTGTTACTTCCGGAAAGTTCTTGGGATTCGTCGTTACAAACAAAGGGATAAAAATTGATCCAAGCAAGGTGGAAGTGATCACCACTATGACACCACCCGTAAATGTGAAAGAGTTGCAAACTTTTATAGGAAGAATATCTTACGTCCGGAGATTTATCTGGGTTGGCACATCTTCTGTCCGCCTTCTCACCATTGTTAAAGAAGAATAAGCCGTATGAATGGGGAGATGATCAAGAGCGAGCCTTTCAGAAGCTTAAGGAATGTCTGATTAGCGCACGAGTCTTGAGACCGCATGTCAAAGGCGAACCTCTTTACCTATACACAGCTTTTACTAGCATGGCAGTCGGAGCATTGCTCGCCCAAGACCTCGGAAACGATCAACTGTGTCCGACCACTATATCAGCCGGGGCTTCAGAGATGCAGAGTTTAGATACTCAAAGGATGAACAAGCGTGCTTAGCGCTCATTTACTCCACACATAAATTGAGATCGTATTTGCTTGCTCACGAGACCATAGTGGTAGCAACTGCTAATCCAATCGCGTATTTAGCCACCAAGCCTGTCTTATCTGGTAGGACAACCCAATGGCTACTGCAGCTATCAGAATTTGAACTTAAGTACCAGCGGTCCAAAGGAGTGCGCGGGCAGGCGTTTGTAGATCTGTTGGTCGCGTTTCCAGGAACAGACATGATGGAAATAAGTGAAGAGATACCTGGAGAATTCGTAGAGGCAGAAGAAGAAAAACGATGGGTAATGTTCTTTGACGGATCATCATATGGTTCCCATGGAGGAGCCGGTATAGTTTTCGAAACGCCTAAGCGAGATTTATTATCATTCGCCTTCAAGTTCGATTTTGAGTGTAGCAATAATGTAGCGGAGTATGAGGCATTAATCCTAGGGCTACGTATGGTGGAAGAACTTAATTGGGAGCGATAGACATAAAAGGAGATTCAAAGCTGGTTACGAGTCAAATATCAGGAGACTTCCAGGTAAAAGAGGCGCACTTAGCTCCTTATCGAGCAGATGTCCAAGAGTTGATAGCAAAGAGAGGAAGTACTGTCATCGAGCATACGGGTAGGACCACTAATCGCCATGCCGATGCATTAGCCACTTTATCTGCAAAGAATGGAATTGAATGAAGCAGACGAAGGGATAGTAGTAGTGAAGAAAAGAGTGCTGCCGAGTACATGGAAAGAAGACGCGGCATTTGGACAAAAGGATGATTTGAGGGTGGCTTATATTGAGGATTTAACTAGAGAAGCGGATGAGCAATTGTTGCCTACAAAGGTACTAAAGCAATTCATCATCGTACGAGGAGCACTATATTACCGATCACCCGGAGGGGCTTTATCACGCTACGTAGGAAAGATAGAAGCGCAAGAAATACTAAGCCGCGTTCACTCAGAATCCTGTGGATAAATAGGAGAGATACCACTATATCGTCGTCTACAGAGGATGGGGGTGTACTGGCCAAACATGGCAGTCCAAGCAGCATTAGTACAAGATAAATGCGAGGATTGCCAAGCACCTCTACAACAAGCGGAGGTATGCAGTGCAGAGATAGAGGATTGGAGGCAGCCATACATAGATTTCATCCAACACGAACGCTTGCCGCAAAATAGAAAAGACGCGCTCAAGATCCAACGGAAAGCTGGTCGATTCTTTATGAGTGGGGGAATACTCTATAGGAAAAGCTATGGGGATACGATATTACGATGTTTATCATGAGAAGAGGCAGAGACAGTGATGGCTATATCTCATAATGCGGAGCATCATGGTATGAGGAAGATTTTCCTACAGTTGTATGAGGGAGGATTCTATTGGCCCACGATGGAATTTGATACAGCCGAGCATGTGAAGAAATGTCAACAGTGCCAAAGCCACGGACCATTAATCTGCGCTCCGCATACGTTGTTACACAGTGTTGTTACCCCATGGCCTTTCTACAGCTGGGGACTTGATATCATTGGAAAGATTAGTCCAACTTCATCTGGACGACATAAGTATATTATCACTGCGACCGAGTACTCCTCAACATGGGTAGAAGCCATTCCGCTTCGCGATTATTCCGGAGCCACCATTGCAGCATTTATCAAAGAGCATATCATATGTCGTTTCGGCGTACCAATGATTATTCGCTCGGATAATGGAACCTCCTTTGTCAACCAAATCGTTAAAGAATTATTAGATCGGTACGGTATTAAATTTCATACTTCTACTGTCTATTACCCTCAGGGAAATGGACAGGCAGAAGCTACTAACAAAACGTTGTTGAGAATACTAAGCCGGCTGGTACATGATCACCACAGAAGCTGGCATGAACAGCTACCGCTAGCGCTTTGGGCATACCGCATCTCTAAAAGAAGTTCAACAGGGGCATCGCCTTATTCCTTGGTGTACGGGGAGGATGCCATACTACCAGCAGAAATTGCCATCCCTTCAGCGCGAGTGGCCATGACTAGTCTCAATACTCCGGACGAGGTTAGTTGATTCGCCCACCTCGATACTTTGGAGGAACGAAGAGCCAAAGCCGAGCGTTTTGCGGAAAAATATAGGCAGCGGATCGCGAGATATTACAATCAAAAGGTAAAAGAAAGAACTTTCACCATCAATGACGTAGTTATGAAAATTGCTTCGCACGTCCAACGAAATGAAAAGGCAGGAAAGTTTGTTGCGAACTGGGAAGGCCCGTACATGATTAGTGAAGCGGCGGAGAGTGAATATTATTACCTCAAGCGGATGAATGGATCACGGATCGACACTCCTATTAATGGTAAATGGTTAAAAGCTTATGGGTCGGGATCCTGCAACAAAATGTTTTGACAAACCCTACGGACCGTTAAATTTCCTGTATCTAGCGGATCATATAAGTGCTTACGTGGCTTTTTAACTAATCTCATTTTGTGTTTGGCCTACTTTGGCTAAAACGAAATATCTTTATTTCTGTAGATTGTCGATACTTTTTCTTCTTTTATTTGGTTAGGGTTTATCAAAATTTTGTGTTTTTCATTAAGATGAGACTGCGAATATCTATTTGTTGATACAAAACAGGAATCTGATTCTTTACGCGGTAAACGGAAGGATACAATTTTAAAAACTATAGAAAACAAATCAGTGAACAAAGCTTATTTGATTTTTATCATCTCATATCTTCATATCTTCATGATGATCCACTCAAGATCAAGGGATAAAGATGGTGATTCATCAATTTTATATATAATTTCATTAGAAAAATGACTCCCCTTAAATCCCACTTATTGCTACATGCCTCAGAATTTGAATAAGGAGGAAAAATTAAGGGAAGAGACATTATTGATTGCTATTAGAACTCCAATTGATCACCGCTGAAATAGGAAAAAGAATTTACCACTGTCATTCACCTTTATAGCTTAACATTTCTAAAAGACTATGTTGTCGTTCATGCTTACGGGTTAGCATCGATGATCATGTACAAAGTGGAGGAGAATGGGTTGGTTTTGGGGAGGGAAGCAAGGAAAGTGATGAGACCAGAATAGTTGATTCTGGAAGAGTAGTTGTGTTACGACTTGTATCAGAAAGTGGGAAGCTAACGTATGAAAAGCTAGCAAACGTTTTCTGAGTGGTGTATGCTCCTCTGAACCTGTTGTTCGATGGAAATAGGTAAGACCTATTTATACAAGTCGAAGTGAAACGTACTCCGGTCTCATTAAAGAATGGAAAAATAGGTGAATAAATGGGAGGTGGTAGTAACGTTAACGCATGGAATTGATGTTCCATAAAACCGTTAACGCATGGAATTGATGTTCCATAAAACCGTTAATGCATGGAATTGATGTTCCATATAAAGAACGTTTCACCATTAACTCCATGTTTTTACTAACCGCCTCATCCTTATGACACTTCCTTATGACGGGCGTAGTGTACGCCGCGCGCTGTAAACCGCCAAACCAATACCCAAAGAGGATCCCCCAATTTGTGATATGTGTTGATGTCTCGAATGTTTTTGTGGAAAACATGTAGCATGTTGTTGTTGCCTGGCAAGTCGCACTGGGGAGACTTGCTAGCTTGGTGACCTTTGATGGTCGAGATTCTGCATCTCAAGAGGAAAGATAGCCGTTGATCGTTGCACGTTTTCGTTTTGGTAGCCGCGTAGGGAAGGCCAGCATGGTGGCGCGGCTAGGTTGGCATGCTGTTGGCATGGCATGGTTTGGCGTGGCCAAACTTAGGTTTTCGGGCCAAAGGTTACCATGCGTCGTCTGGTAACCTTGGATGGCTAGGATTTTATCCTGGGATTGAAGGGGGACCGTGGATCGTCGCACGCCTTCGTTTTTGGTAGCCGCGTAGGGAAGGCCAGCATGGTGGCGCGGCTAGGTTGGCATGTCGTTGGCATGGCATGGTTTGGCGTGGCCAAACTTAGGTTTTCGGGCCAAAGGTTACCATGCGTCGTGGTAACCTTAGATGGCTAGGATTTTCTCCTGGGATTGAAGGGGGACCGTGGATCGTCGCACGCCTTCGTTTTTGGTAGCCGCGTAGGGAAGGCCAGCATGGTGGCGCGACTAGGTTGGCATGCCGTTGGCATGGCATGGTTTGGCGTGGCCAAACTTAGGTTTTCGGGCCAAAGGTTACCATGCGTCGTCTGGTAACCTTGGATGGCTAGGATTTGCTCCTGGTATTGAAGGGGACCGTGGATCATCGCACACCTTCGTTTTTGGTAGCCACGTAGGGAAGGCCGGCATGGTGGCGCGGCTAGGTTGGCATGTCGTTGGCATGGCATGGTTTGGCGTGGCCAAACTTAGGTTTCGGGCCAAAGGTTACCATGCGTCGTCTGGTGACCTTGGATGGCTAGGATTTTCTCCTGGGATTGAAGGGGGACCTTTGATCGTCGCACGCCTTCGTTTTTGGTAGCCGCGTAGGGAAGGCCAGCATGGTGGCTAGGCTAGGTGTGTTTGGCATGTGGGGCCAAGGGCTTAGCATGTCGTTGGCACATGGCGCGGTTAGCACGGCTAGGGCCAAGGCAAGGTGCGGTTTGGCTTGGCATGTGGGGCCAAGGGTTTGGCGTGAATGGTTTGGCTCGACATGGCGGGGCCAAGGGCTTGGCATGCCATGGGCGCATGGTGCGTCTAGCATGGCTAGGGCCAAGGCAAGGTGCGGTTTGGCTTGGCATGGTGGGGCCAAGGGTTTGGCATGCCGTTGGCATATGGCGCGGCTAGCATGGCTAGGGCTAAGGCAAGGTGAGGTTTGGCTTGGCATGTGGGGCCAAGGGTTTGGTAGGTGCGGCTAGCCTGGTTGGCATGCCTTGGTGTGGTGGGTGTGGCTGGTACGGTTTTCCATTGGATCCAGAGTGCGGCTAGCATGGTTGGCATGCCTTGGCGCGGTGGGTGTGGCTGGCACGGTTTGCCATTGGCACAAGGGTGCGACTAGCATGGTTGGCATGCCTTGGCGCGGTGGGTGTGGCTGGCACGGTTTGTCGTTGGCACAAGGGTGCGGCTAGCATGGTTGGCATGCCTTGGCGTGGTGGGTGTGGCTGGCACGGTTTGCAATTGGCACCAGAGTGCGGCTAGCATGGTTGGCATGCCTTGGCGCGGTGGGTGTGGCTGGCACGGTTTGCCATTGGCACAAGGGTGCGGCTAGCATGGCTGGCATGCCTTGGCGCGGTGGGTGTGGCTGGTACGGTTTGCCATTGGCACCAGAGTGCGGCTAGCATGGTTGGCATGCCTTGGCGCGGTGGGTGTGGCTGGCACGGTCTGAAATTGGCACAAGGGTGCGGCTAGCATGGTTGGCATGCCTTGGCGCGGTGGGTGTGGCTGGCACGGTTTGTCGTTGGCACAAGGGTGCGGCTAGCATGGTTGGCATGCCTTGGCGTGGTGGGTGTGGCTGGCACGGTTTTCCATTGGCACCAGAGTGCGGCTAGCATGGTTGGCATGCCTTGGCACGGTGGGTGTGGCTGACACGGTTTGCCATTGGCACAAGGGTGCGGCTATCATGGTTGGCATGCCTTGGCGCGGTGGGTGTGGATGGCACAATTTGCCATTGACACAGGGGTGCGGCTAGCATGGTTGGCATGCCTTGGCGCGGTGGGTGTGGCTGGCATGGTTTGCCATTGGCACAAGGGTGCGGCTAGCATGGTTGGCATGCCTTGGCGCGGTAGGTGTGCCTGGCATAATTTTCCATTGGCACAAGGGTGCGGCTAGCATGGTTGGCATGCCTTGGCGCGTAGAGGTGTGGTGGCATAATATTCCATTGGCACGGTGGGGTGCGGCTAGCATGGTTGGCATGCCTTGGCGCGGTGGGTGTGGGCATGGCATTTGCCATTGGCACAAGGGTGCGGCTAGCATGGTTGGCATGCCTTGGCGCGGTAGGTGTGGCTGGCTTAATTTTCCATTGGCACAGGGGTGCGGCTAGCATGGTTGGCATGCCTTGGCGTGGTGGGTGTGGCTGGCACGGTTTGCCGTTGGCACAAGGGTGCGGCTAGCATGGTTGGCATGCGTTGGCGTGGTGGGTGTGGCTGGCACGGTTTGTCATTGGCACCATAGTGCGGCTAGCATGGCTGGCATGCCTTGGCGCGGTGGGTGTGGATGGCACGGTTTGCCATTGGCACAAGGGTGCGGCTAGCATGGTTGGCGTGCCTTGGCGCGGTGGGTGTGGCTGACACAATTTGCCATTGGCACAGGGGTGCGGCTAGCATGGTTGGCATGCCTTGGCGCATTGGGTGTGGCTGGCACGATTTTCCATTGGCACAAGGGTGCGGATAGCATGGTTGGCATGCCTTGGCGCGGTAGGTGTGGCTGGCATAATTTGTCGTTGGCACAAGGGTGTGGCTAATATAGTTGGCATTCCTTGATGCGTAGGTGTGGCTGGTACGGTTTGCCATTGGCACCAGAGTGCGGCTAGCATGGTTGGCATGCCTTGGCGCGGTGGGTGTGGCTGGCACGGTTTGCCATTGGCACAAGGGTGCGGCTAGCATGGTTGACATGCCTTGGCGCGGTGGGTGTGGCTGGCACGGTTTGCCATTGGCATAAGGGTGCGGCTAGCATGGTTGGCATGCCTTGGCGCGGTGGGTGTGGCTGACACGGTTTGCCGTTGGCACAAGGGTGCGGCTAGCATGGTTGGCATGCCTTGGCGTGGTGGGTGTGGCTGGCACGGTTTGCCATTGGCACCAGAGTGCGGCTAGCATGGTTGTCATGCCTTGGCGCGGTGGGTGTGGCTGGAACGGTTTGCCATTGACACAAGGGTGCGGCTAGCATGGTTGGCATGCCTTGGCGCGGTAGGTGTGGCTGGCATAATTTGTCGTTGGCACAAGGGTGCGGCTAGCATGGTTGGCATGCCTTGGCGCGGTAGGTGTGGCTGGCATAATTTGCCATTGGCACAGGGGTGCGGTTAGCATGGTTGTCATGCCTTGGCACAGGGGTGCGGCTAGCATGGTTGGCATGAAATCGGAGTAATATCTATTACCATTTCATGAGATCATTCGTGGATTCGATCATGAAATCGGAGTAATACATTTATCTATTACCATTTTGATCATGAAATATGAGTAATGAGATAAGATAGATTATCTTCTAGAAATTCAGTGGTGAATGTCACGGTAGAATTTAATCTCTTGCGTATAGTCAGTGAAACAACGAGTGTTGCCGAAGTCCTGAAGACGTTATTGCTCTCAATCTTACGGAGAACCGCACGGATCTATACACGATCTCTCTACATAGTCGTGGAACAAGTGAGTGTCACCGACGTCCCGAAGGCGTTATTGCTCTCAATCTTACGGAGAACCGCCCAATCGTTTTTCTATGTAGAGGGGGGTCTCTCTCATGTAGTCAGGGAACAGTGAGTATCACCGACGTCCTGAAGGCGTTATTGCTCTCAATTTACGGAGAACCGCCCAATTACGTTATTCTACATAGAGGGCACGACGAAATGCCAGGGATCGAACGCTCAGCTACTGGAGGCTTTTCGAAAGGCATATTCACCGTGGCTTCGTAAAATATGAATTTTGCTTGCCTGGAAGCCATGTCAGAAACATGCATCATGATTTTACGGTTTTTCCCTTTGTTGAAAATCCACCATCTACACAAATGTAAAACATCATTTCCTAGCATGAAATCTTCACCTTTACCCATTCACATAATCATAACAACATTCATAAGATTATGTTGATGTCATATCTACGAAGTTCAAAAGATAAGCGTTATACTCCGTAGTCTAATTCCTTAATACTATGATCATGTGATCATGTCTCACTACTAGAGTAAAATATTCATACACAGCTTCGCAGTTATGTTTTCAATATAGCACGACTTGAAATATACATTAGGAATGAAACCGTTCAAGTCAATATTACTAACCTCAAGGGGAAGGATGATGTCGTCGTTGTAGCTCGTTACTTCTTCACGTTCTTCAGGTCTTAAAGTAATACTTGTATGTCTCAATATTCCTAGAATTTCTAGTCTAACCTATACGAAGTTGTCTCTAGTACATAATCAAGCGACTCTTAGATGAGTTTTGATTCACTAAAATATGACAACCAAACTTGACATACCAACGCTTGGTGGGTTCAACCGAGCTATGCTCTAACAATCTCCCCCTTTGTCAATTTTAGTGACAAAACTCTTAATACATATGGATAAACAAATTACAAGAATACATACGCTTGATTCTAAGTTTCAACAGCACAAAAACCTGTATATATTCAATCAATAAATGCCGCTATTGACATCTGAATAACAAAGCTTATACTCCCCCTAAAGGTAAGATAGGTAGATATTCAATCCGAACATCTTTGTTATTCCCCTTTTGTAGTCAAGATAACTACACAACAATATGATATGTTTCTCCCCCTTAGTCAATGCTTTACTCTTTCGTTAGAAATAACGTTTAAGCACAATTGTCCTTTCCTTAGTGATTGCAAATCACTTGTTTACTCCATATATTTCTCCCCCTTTTTTTCACAAAATGACAAAGGTTCGAGCAAATAAAGGACAAACCGAAAGGATGTTACAAATCTAAAAGACTTGTAAACAACCTTCAATTCGTTAACCTATAATGGTTTTGGAAAAACCTAGGTTAAAGGAGAATAGACTCTAGTTTGCAACTAGGACACAGGAAAGTGTCGGGATTAGGTTTTATAGTTACTAGAGTTCTCCCTTATATAGTCTTTCAAATCAGGGTTGCTTTCAATCAAAGCTAAGATAACTTAGTAACAAAGCATTCAATATTCACCGTTATATGAAATCCTGATTTAAGATTCAAGCTAAGTCTGCTTAGAAACTAAACAATAAATCTCCACCGTTAGATGGTCTTAGCTTGTTACACACAAATGAAATATACTTATATTTAGATATGGTAACCGTACCTAAACATGTATATTGGGTTGACTCAATAACAGTTAACCGAAGTTATCCATTGAACACTTTTGTCTTAGCCGTATTCATCTAACACTTCTAGATCAAATATGATGATCAATCAATCATGATAGATAATCAAATGAATCTAATTGTGTTTCAAATAAAGTTGTTCAATTGTTCACTATCTCATAGAAACATATATGAACAAATTGAAACAAAATCGGATTGATTCGAAATCGTACAAAGTACTTATACAAGAATAAGTTCATGAACATTAAGCCACGGTTTGCAAAGATTTGCATTCCTTATATCATAAATGTTTTAGTTCATGAGTATTTGAATATCATACATAACCGATTTTAGAACTTAACCACTGTGTTTGCAAACCAGGTGCGCGAACAGCAGCTCCGGACCTTTGTCTAAACAAGCCATTCGCAAACCCGGTTCGCAAACAAAGTTCGCGGACCTTCTTAGGTAAAACCGTTCGCATACTAGGTACGCAAACAAGGTTCCCGGACCTGAATTATTACAATACAGTCTGCATACCAGATATGCATATCGTGTTGTATCTAGACATGGGTAATTGTTCTAAACTCTCATTTCAATCATTGAAACATCCTTAAAAGATGACAATGGATGTTTCACACGTACCATTAGCTTCAAGTAATTTTCAAGTGATCGAATGATCAATACGAAACTTCCCAAGCTAACATCAAATGATTGTCTCACACAAATCATGTAAGATGTTCAAGGTAATTTTCACATGATCATATTTTGACTTAATATTTAGTTTCCAAGAAAACTCGTCAAGAATATAATGAACGTAGCTAAAGCAAAACTCTTCCAACACATATTTCGAGAAATAGATAAGCGAGATAAACTCAGCTCGAAATATCAAATGTGTATAATGTAAAAGTCTGTATAGATATACGACTTAGTCTCATTAGAAGATAAAATAGAATAGACTTCTAAGTGATACATAAGTTTTAGTCTTCACATACCTTTTGTTGATGAAGTTCCTCCAAGATCCTCAGTAGATCTTCTTCTTCAATTGGTGAACACCGTGAAGTCTAAAGCTCAACTACACCTTCTATCCTAATCCGAGACATATCTATAAGTATATTAGAGATCAAGTATATAGTTTTGACTAAACTTGACAAACAAGCTTGAGATAGCAACGCTTGCGAGTTCAATCGAGCAGTGCTCTAACACTATGGCCCTTATCTCATCTTGGAACACATTGTTGAAGTAGCTTACAAGATAGATATTCCTGCACGCTGCCGCATACATCCTGTCTTTCACGTGTATCAGTTGAAGAAGAAGTTGGGAGCCACTAAGACCACCACATCCACTCTCCCACCTGTTGGTAATGAAGGAAAAATTTTCTCACCCCTGTGGCTGTGCTAGACTCTCGCAAGATCACCAGGCATGGCCATGAAGTGCCTCAGTTACTGATCCAATTGTCCCATACTTCACCTGACGACGCAACATGGAAAGATCAGGATCACATCCGATCTCATTTTCCAAAGTTTCATCCTTGAGGGCAAGGATGGTATGAAGATAGGGTTATTGTCATGTACCTGGCAAGCCCTTACCTACTAGTTGAGTGCCTTAGCACATGACAGATAATTAGGTTTTGAGTAGTTAATTAATTATGTTTAAGTTCAATTAATATAAGCATGAAACGGTTAGGATCAGCCCACGTGTAGGGTTGTGGCGCTATGAATGCATTAGGGTTTCGGGTATGTTGCTATAAAGACCTGTGAGCTGTATCGTCACTTTCATTAAGAAATAAGAGAAGAAAAAGAATGGCTCTGAGGAGTGCAGTCGAGTTATCATAGATCTTAGCTATATTGTCTCACTCAATCTTTGTGTATGGTACTTCAGTCCATTAGATCCTCACACAACGTGTTAAAGACATTCTAAGAAAGATGAGCTTAGTTCAATAATGTTTAAGTAAACAAATATTTGGATATGAAAGTGTATGAAGTGATTCACAATGATCAATAACTAGCCTGAGGTGTTTCAGGAATGGATTTCTATTGGGGGGTTGCCTAATCTTCATGGTGGAAAAGATAAGATAGCATGTGGTGCTAACCATAATGACATTCTAAGTGTTGTTGTTGCTCAAAATAACATGAGAAAAAATTCCCTGAAATGGCTCAATATAAGCAAATTTGGATGATTTGGGGTTCATCTTATGATATCAAGTAATGTGTGGAAATTGGCTAGAAATACATATACTACTGATGTCAATATGCAAAATTTGCTTTACTCTAGCTTCCAGATATTATTTGTGTGGGTGGAAATCAAGATTCTCTAAAGCATATATTGTGGTACTCTAATTTCAGTTAAATTCTCTAGAGTTGGCTTAGTAGAATCTTTTCTTTTCTGAATCCATCATCATTCATGGAGATGTTAACAACTAGTGAGCGTAAAATTCCCATAACTCAATAGTGGATACATTTATACTGGCGGTAGAATTTTCATTTTCAAGAAGCAAATATTTTTGATATATCAATATCGTTGTGGCTAAGATAAAGCAAAAAGCTATATGACTAGCTTATGAGGGAAGAATTAGAATGGACGGAATATATGAATTATTCTTATGATTATGAATGTTTTCAAAATTTAATGCAGGAAAGTTAAAAGCAACAGAGTTGTTGAGTATACGTTTAAACTTCCACCTGCTCAAGGTCTCCTAATATGTTGTGACGACGCCTCAGGTGGTAACCCTGGGAATTCAAGTTATGGGTTCATTGCTAGATGAAATCAAGATGAATTATTATATTTGCATAATATGGAGGATTTGGTATTGTTTCAAATATTCTTGAGGTTATTTCAATAATAAAAGCAATAATATGGGCAATACTAATGGATTTTTAAATTGCTAATTCAGTCAAACTCGAATGCGATCAGTCAAACTTTTGAGCTAATATGCTTCCACAAATGATTTCCGCTAGATGTACAATAATGAGCCGAATGTTGGAAGGTATTTCTTCCATTATTGACCACTTGGCTAAGTGGTAATTTTTTTTGTTAAACCTGAATTCCTAATCTGAATGAACTGTCGAATGAGCTTTTCGTTCACTTTAGGTTTTGTTCAAGTTTTGTAACTAGCCTTTCGGCTATTAGGTAATGATCTTGGTTGTAATTTGTTATTGATAATAAAATTTTAACTCATTTAGAAAAATAAAATAAAATGATGCAGATCAGAAGTATTATTAGTAAAATGATAATTCTTGCAACGAAATATAATTTGAAAGTAAATGATAAATTGGGTAGAAATAAGATAAATTGTCCAGACCTAGAATTGTTCCAAAGAATAACGACGATGAATCTATGATCCAGACATCGCAACTCCGAAGAATCAAATTATGGAAAAGATGATTATTTAGAACTCAGGTGAAATAATTCTAATTCCTCAAAAACTGTTTTCATTTTTGTTTTTGGAACTCCTTATATAGATAACTTTATCTAAACAAGTCCTAAAATTAATAAAAATAAAAATATATTATCCCCCAAATTATTTACTATCTTTAGGCAAATTTCCTAACTTATGCTGCTACTACCCTGATAAATGAAGACGGGTGATCCCCTCACACTCCTATTTTCACACTATCTCAAATTTCGGGAGACATTTTTCTTAATAAAACTTAAATGGTAGCGTATTTGAACCTAATATTTTGGGTATATGCTCGTCTTACAAAGTCCTGTATACCCACAGAAAATGAGCACATTCTGAAACACCAAACCTCACCATCTACTAATATTAATCTTAAGTATTAAAATGCGTCGATTTTCGACGGTTTATTTTCAAAGTAATAGATGATGGAACTATATGTTCCAGAATGTGCTCATTTTTTATGAATACGTTGATCTTTGTAAGGCGAATATATCCCCAGAACATTAGTTTCAAATACGCTACCGTTTGGTTTTTAGAAAAAAGTTTAGTACCCAAAATATGAGATAGTGTGAAAACAGAAGTTTGAGGGGATCCTCTCTCATAAATAAATCCGAAAATTAATATTTTTATACTGAGGAAGGATCCCGTAACATGTTTATTCCCACACCATCTCACACTTTATACGTATTTTTTGTGAATAAAAACCAAACAATTACGGATTTGAAGCTAATATTTTGAAGGCATGCCCCTCTTACAAAGCTCTATGTTCCTGTCAAAAATGAGTGTATTCCGAAATACTAAAGCTTGCCATCAACAAATCTTAATTTTAATGGTTAAAAATCCGTTGATTTTCAACGACTCATTTCAAAATATTAAATGATGATGTTATACGTCTCGGAATGCACTACCAAAAATGATCGTATTCCGAAATAATAGCATTCGTCATTTAGAAATCTTAATTTCAATGTTTGAAAATACGGTGATTTTCAACGGCTCATTATCAAAATATTAAATTGTGGTGTTATACGTTTTGGAACTATACATTCCAGAATGTCCTCTTTTTTTATGGGTATGTAGAGCTTTGTAAGACGAACATATCCCCAGAATATTAGCTTCAAATACGCTATTGTTTGGTTTTTAGAAAACAATTTAGTACCCAAAGTATGAGATAGTGTGAAAACAGAAGTAGGAGGGGATCCTCTCTCATAATAAATCCGAAAACTAATATTTTTATACTGGGGAAGGATCTCGTCACATGTTAATTTATTCTCACACAATCTCACACTTAGACGTACTTTTTGTAAATAAAAGCCAAATAAGTACGGAATTGAAGCTAATATTTTGAGAACATGCTCCTCTTACGAAGCTCTATGTTCCTACCAAAAAAGAGTATATTCCAAAATACTAAAGCTTGCCATCTACAAATCTTAATTTCAATGGTTAAAAAGCCGTTAAGATTTTCAAAATATTAAATGGTGATGTTATAGTCTCGGAATGCACTACCAAAAATGAGCGTATTCCGAAATAATAAAGTTCGTCATTTAGAAATCTTATTTCAATGGTTGAAAATACGTTGATTTTCAGCGGCTCATTTTCAAAATATAAAATGATGATGTTATACGTCTAGGAATGCACTACCAAAAATAAGCGTATTCCGAAATAATAACGTTCGTCATTTAGAAATCTTAATTTCAATGTTTGAAAATATGGTGATCTTTGCTCATTTTAAAAATATTAAATTGTGGTGTTATACATCTCGGAACTATACATTCCATAATGTCCTCTCTTTTTTTATGGGTACGAACATATCCCCAGAATATTAGCTTCAAATACACTAACGTTTGGTTTTTAGAAAAAAGTTTAGTACCCAAAGTATGAGATAGCGTGAAAACAGGAGTGTGAGGGGATCCTCTCTCATAAATAAATCTGAACACTAATATTTTTATACTGAGGAAGGATCCCGTCACATGTTTATTCTCACACTATCTCACACTTAGACGTACTTTTTGTAAATAAAAACCAAATAATTACGGATTTAAAGCTAATATTTTAAGAACATGCTCCTCTTACGAAGCTCTATGTTCCTACAAAAAATGAGTGTATTCCAAAATACTAAAGCTTTCCATCTACAAATCTTAATTTCAATGGTTAAAAAGTCGTTAAGATTTTCAAAATATTCAATGGTGATATTATAGTCTCGGAATGCACTACCAAAAATGAGCGTATTCTAAAATAATAAAGTTCGTCATTTAGAAATCTTATTTTCAATGGTTGAATACGTTGATATATTGCTTTTGTACTATATTGCTTAATTAATATATTATTTCCTTTCTATCAAAATGAAATTGTAGAACTTCTGTACTATATTGCTTAATTAATATATTATATCCTTTCTATCAAAATGAAAATACGTTGATTTTCAGCGGCTCATTTTCAAGCGGCTCATTTTCAAAATATTAAATGATGATGTTATACGTCTCGGAATGCACTACCATAAATGAGCGTATTCCGAAATAATAACGTTCGTCATTTAGAAATCTTCATTTCAATGTTTGAAAATACGGTGATTTTCAACGGCTCATTTTCAAAATATTAAAGGGATAATTGGTGTTTGGTACTCAGGTTTCGACCAACACTAGGCTTTGGTCAAACATTTGTCCAACGTTAGGGCTTGGTACCTGGACTGGACGTTGACCAGAGCTGACTAGGTTAAATATAAACTTCTGTTTAGTATTATTATAAAATTTATATAAAATGAAATTATTAAAACATTTACTATCATACCCTTCAATTTTCTTAGTATTTAGAACACAATTCCCTGCAAACAATTCTACACCATGACCAAAAACTAATGGCAGCAAAAGAATTTCTTGATTGGTTTTCCGGCAATAAACTCAATCCAAAACAATGTGAGTCCAACAAAAACTCATTCAAATCCCTGTATCAAACCCGAACAGACCTATCTCATATCACCATACTATCTTCTCGTTTCTTGGCTAGAACAACAAACTCTAACATACATGATTCAAATCCACATAGATTCTCAGACTTGATTCTTGTCCTGCACCAAAAACAACAACACCACCTGAATTACAGCTTCAATCACCTCAAGTCTTTGTCACAACACTTCTCTATTAGCTCCTAACATACATGTACACATCTTAATCAATCATTTCCTGCATCATTTATATCTCAGAAAAACACAATCATTCACATAAAACCCATTACAATACTTCTTCTCCTCTGCAAATTCAATTCAATATCAGCTCCATCTCTTCTCACCACGAACACTATTGCTTCTACCTCTAAATAAATCACCTGCAACACCACCATCTCTTCATACCCAAGTTACATCTCCATTCTTGCAACACAACCCACCAGCACCAGTTGCATTTCAACTACCACCAGTTCAAACAAACAAATCACTACCATCGGTTCAAACAAACAACAATAGGGGTTTTAATTCAGTGAAGTTTGAGTTTCGATTCAATGATATTAAGGTTTCAAATTGAATCAGCAAATTGGAGGTTTGATTTGATTCGAAAAGGGGTTTTGTTTGATTCAAAATTGGGGGTTTGTTTAATTCAGATTTAGTGAAATTGTGGGTTTGATTTGATTGATAAATCGGGATTTTGTTTGATTCAGTAATTCGGGTTTTGTTTGATTCGGAAAATTAGGGTTTTGTGAGAGAAAGAGATTATGATAGGTCTGGAGAAACAGATATGAAACAAATGATCGGAAGTGGTTGGATTTAATGAAGTTTGATAGCTAGAAATGGATTTGGGTGAATCTGTAAAGATGTTGTTGTTGATGATATTGAAATAAAGGGATTTGGAAGATGAAGTTACTGTTATGGTTTTCTCTTCAATGGAGGTGGTCCGGTGGGAAGAATGAGTATTCTACAGAGGCGGGCGGAAAAATTAAGTGTAGAAGAGAAAGAGTTAGGGTTAGGGTTAGGGTAATGGATTAGATCTAAACCGTAGAGTATATGAGTCCATTAAAGCCGTTGGATGGCTTATAAGTTAGGAAAGTGAAGGGGTAAGATAGTAAACTCCCCTAACAATTTCATTTTTTTTTTTGTTTTTTTTTTCTTAAATTAATTTCTTAACGGAAGTTTATATTTAACCTAGTCAGCTCTGGTCAACGTCCAGTCCAGGTACCAAGCCATAACGTTGGACATATGTTAGACCAAAGCCTAGTGTTGGTCGAAACCTGAGTACCAAACACCAATTATCCCAATATTAAATTGTGGTGTTATATGTCTCGGAACCATACATTCCATAATGTCCTCTTTTTTTATGGGTATGTAGAGATTTGTAAGACGAACATATCCCCAGAATATTAGCTTCAAATACGCTATCGTTTGGTTTTTAGAAAAAAGTTTAGTATCCAAAGTATGAGATAGTGCGAAAACAAGAGTGTGAGGGGATCCTCTCTCATAAATAAATCTGAAAACTAATATTTTTATACTGAGGAAGGATCCCGTCACATGTTTATTCTCACACTATCTCACACTATCTCACACTTAGACATACTTTTTGTAAATAAAAACCAAATAATTACGGATTTGAAGCTAATATTTCGAGAACATGCTCCTCTTATGAAGCTCTATGTTCCTACCAAAAAAGAATGTATTCCAAAATACTAAAGCTTGTTATCTACAAATCTTAATTTCAATGGTTAAAAAGCTGTTAAGATTTTCAAAATATTAAATGGTGATGTTATAGTCTCGGAATGCACTACCAAAAATGAGCGTATTACGAAATAATAAAGTTCGTCATTTAGAAATCTTATTTTCAATGGTTGAAAATATGTTGATTTTCAGCAGTTCATTTTCTAAATATAAAATTGTGGTGTTATGCATCTCGGAACTATACGTTTTGGAATGTGATCATTTTTATGGGTATGTAGAGCTTTGTAAGACGAACATATCCCCAAAATATTAGCTTCGAATACGCTACCGTTTGGTTTTTAGAAAAAAGTTTAGTACCCAAAGTATGAGATAGTGTGAAAACAGGAGTGTGAAGGGATCCTCTCTCATAAATAAATCCGAAAACTAATATTTTTATACTGATGAAGGATCCCGTCACATGTTTATTCTCACACTATCTCACACTTAGACGTACTTTTTGTGAATAAAAACCAAATAATTACGAATTTGAAACTATTATTTTGAGAACATGCTCCTCTTACGAAGCTCTATATTTATACCAAAAATGAGCGTATTCCGAAATACTAAAGCTTACCATCTACAAATCTTAATTTCAATGGTTAAAAATCTGTTGATTTTCAACGACTCATTTTCAAAATATTAAATGGTGATGTTATACGTCTCGAAATGCACTATCAAAAATGAGCGTATTCCGAAATAATAAAGTTCTCCATTGAGAAATCTTAATTTCAATGGTTGAAAATACGCTGATTTTCAATTGCTCATTTTCAAAATATTAAAGTGTGGTGTTATACTTCTCAAAACTATACGTTTCAGAATGTGCTCATTTTTTATGTGTATGTAGAGCTTTGTAAGAAGAACATATCCCCAGAACAATAGCTTCAAATACATTACCTTTTGGTTTTTAGAAAAAAGTTTAGTACCCAAAGTATGAGATAGTGTGAAAACAGAAGTGTAAGGGGATCCTCTCTCATAAATAAATCCGAATTAATATTTTTATACCGAGGAAGGATCCCGTCACACTATCTCACACTTAAACGTACTTTTTGCGAATAAAAACCAAATAATTACGGATTTGAAACTAATATTTTGTGAACATGCTCCTCTTACGAAGCTCTATGTTCCTACCAAAAATGAGCGTATTCTGAAATACTAAAACTTGCCATCTACAAATCTATTTCAATGGTTAAAAATCCGTTGATTTTCAACGGCTCATTTTCAAAATATTAACCGGTGATGTTATACGTCTCGGAATGCACTACCAAAAATGAGCGTATTCCGGAATAATAAAGTTCGTCATTTAGAAATCTTAATTTCAATGGTCTAAAACACATTGATTTTCAACGACTCATTTTCAAAATATTAAATTGTGGTGTTATACGTCTCGGAACTATATGTTTCGGAATGTGCTCATTTTTTATGGATATGTAGAGCTTTGTAAGACGAACTGATCGTTGTCGTATGCGTCAAAAATAATTTCACTTTCCTAAAGTATATGATAAGAAAGAGTTCGTTTCCACAAAGAGGCAATTGTAGTTATTATGTAATCAATTTCTTAAAGTAACCAATTGGGGGGATTTCTGATTTTTAAGTAAGCAATAAAAGTAAATTAAAAACAAAATAAATTGTAGGAAGTAATCAATAGAAAAAGATATTGGTCAAGGAATTCATCTTCAATCTTAGACATGTGCTTGCATATATGATTAGAATTACAATTTAATCTCTTATATTATCAAAAGCCTAGAGAATCAAGAAAGCAAGATAATCTATTAATTTCCTAAGTTCATCAACACACACATTAGAGCTGCGTATGTGAATTCAACCTAAAGAATAACCTAACGCCTTGCGCTAATTAAGTTCAATTCCTAGGAGCATTAAGTTTCAGAAATAGGCTAATCAATGCAATTGTCATACATTGCGCATAACAATTCGGACAATGGTCAAACTCTACATATGATTACAAGAGTGTATCACTACAAACCGTAAACATATCATGCTACTTCTATTCAGGGTTATCGCTCGATGAAAAACCCTAAAATAGCTATGGAAAAGGATGCAAGTTGAATTGATTGGCCACTCAACTAAACAAACATCTAATCCTATCACAATACATCAATCATGTGATATTAAAACAGTAGAGATGTGAACGATAATCAAGAGAGAAAACTAATACATAAATCAAACACAAGTTTTAGAAATAGGACTACATCCTTAACCAATAATATAGAATTTAGCTACTCATAGCTATGGAGTTCATCACAAAAATATGAATTGAATAAAGAAGAAGATGAACAAAAGCAAACCCTAGTAGCGTAAACAAAAGCGGCTCTCTCCTTAGCTTCCCAGAATAATATGTGATAAAGTTGTAGAAAAACTTCTCTTTTATAGCTCCTCTTGTTCCAAAATTAGGTCTAGTCTTCAAAGTCCAATAGATAGAAATCCACCAAGCCCATATGTGAGAAAAACCCATGTAGAAAATATCCCCCAAAAACTCTCGCCGGAAAACTGGTATTATGGCCGGAAATTGGTCGGAATCCGGCGTGGAAAATACCTCTGATGACCGGTAAAAGGTTAACAGTCACCAGTCAGACAAGTCAACTCGGATAGTCAGACCGAGTCAAAGTCTAACTCGATGAGTCAGGGTCTGAGTTAGAGTGCTAACTAGACTGACTGGTTTTATTGGCCAAGGCCTGAGCCATTGCACAATCCAGTGTGCATTACCAATTTTAGTTTTGTCCATTCAACCCTCTATAACTGCAGTAGCACCATCTACACTTGCCTGTAGCTTCATCAATCTATAGCCCCACTGTAATTTCATAACCTGCACTATCTTAGCATCAGATTGCTCAAACCTGTCATTCATTGCCACCACTGCAACTTCTGTAGCTTACAACCACCATCTAAGCTTCACTCCAATTTGTTGCTTCATTATCAGCACCTAACTCTCCCTGTAACTCATATGACATAGCAATCATCTCGCAAACCCCGCGCTTTCACCGTAACCACAACTCCCCGCAATTCAACCCCAAGATCAACAATGACCATCTAATCCACTCGGATCCAAGCACCTCCACCAATACAAACCCATGAATATCACCACTACTATCTTGTTCTTGTAGCATAAACTCCACCATTGTAACAGCTCAATTCTTCATTACAAGCTCAAACTCCACCAGTATCGGATTATTCACACACAACAACACTCCAACTAATGCACCTGCACCCGAATCTCTATATTTGAACAGCATAAACACCATCACATTCTCACTACATCAAACTCAGAACCCATTGCTATTCTTGTCCTTGCTCAAACAACAACAACCACCAGCAAAACCATCTCCAGTTGCACCTTCACAGTGATCCACCTGCAGCTTCAAAGACACCACCACATTGCAGCTATATCAATTACCAACTTCATTTAGCTGTTGCAATCACCAACCTCAGTTCTGCCATCGATTCACAGAAAACCCATGGCAACAACGACTCACAACTCCATTTAATCTTCTTATAACATCATCTCTGTTCATCGACTCAATCTTGGCAGCAACAATATAAGCTACCATCTACTTAGCTCCACAACTCTGCTGCTTTCTTCCATGCTCAAGTGTCTCTCAAAACCCATGGCAAACACCCACCTGCTATTCCCATTAACATCAGCTGTAGCTCCTAAACTCAGCTCAAACTTGCAGAATCAACACCAATTCACCCACCATGACCAAATCTTCTCTGTAACCTCCAACCTCACTATCAATTCCACCTCCAACTGCAGTTCTCAACCTGTGCATAAACATCCACAGTGCCATTATCTCAGCACCAAAACTGCAACATATTAGCATACCCATCTCAGATTTCTAGACACAACATCACTACCACTGCAATTCACACCTGCAATTTTCAGCACAAACACCTAGAACAATGGCCGAAACCCATGATAATCACCATCTCCTTTACAACATTAGATCTTCTCAAGTTCAGATTCTTCAGTAACCCATTCACTTAAACCCTAATCCATCTTCTCAATAAAAATACCACCAACCCTTGTACTCAACTGCATCTCCACCATCTGAGTTCTTGACCTAAACTAACAGCAAAAGTTCAGTATCACCTGCACCACTTCCTTCTTCTTTTCTGTCTCTGTAATCCAACACAAGTTCAACATTAGTTCAGTTCCATCTCTGATTCCACCATCGTATCTCATCACCATCATCTCCAATCCACCAAACCCTAACATCCTCACAAACCCCTACATGCTTCACTTTCTCAAGCATCCGCACCATAACTTCGATTTGAGTTCAAATCTGAGATAACCCCTGTCCTAATCATTCATCTAAATTTGTAATTTCATGTTCTTCACTGCTCAACTCAGATTCACTCCTCACCCCATCTAGATCTCGATTTCGAATTGCTCCTCTTTATTTCAACAACAACATATCATGTTTCTACTTCAATCCAGCATCATCTTCTTCTTATCTGTCGGTAAAATCATTCCCAACCTCTAAATTTCTTCCATAAAAGTTAATGGAGCCGCAGCTCTTTACAGACAGCGATGAAGAGATAACAAAACAATGATGAGAAATGATTTTCTCTGAAACTTAGCTCTTGTGTAGTAATAGGAATTACTCAAGGCACCCCACAAGAGTGAATAAAAGAGCCACCACAGCATGAGAGCCCCTCATCCTCCATTGTGCTCTCGATAGCACATCCATACGAAATGACGCTTTTTCCCTTCTTGCTCAAATTGAGTGATTTCTTCTTCTTTTCCTCCGTGCGACTCCAGAGTACCTAATAACTCAAAAGTAAACATAAGATACATATTTTACAAGAAAAATAGCAAAGAAAGCATAAACAATAGATATAAAATTAGGTGTTTTAGACACCTATCACGAACATATCCCCAGAATATTTGTTTCAAATACGCTACCGTTTGGTTTTTAGAAAAAAGTTTAGTACCTAAAGTATGAGATAGTGTGAAAACAGAAGTGTGAGGGGATCCTCTCTCATAAATAAATCCGAAAGTTAATATTTTTATACCTAGGAAGTATCCCGTCACACTATTTCACACTTAAACTTTTTTTTTTTTTTTTTGTATAAAAACCAAATAATTACACATATGCTTACGAAGCTCTACGTTCCTACCAAAAATGAGCGTATTCCGAAATACTAAAGCTTGGCATCTACAAATATTAATTCCAATGGTTAATAATCTGTTGATTTTCAACGACTCATTTTCAAAGTATTAAATGGTTATGTTATACGTCTCGGAAAGCACTACCAAAAATGAGCGTATTCCGAAATAATAAAGTTCGTCACTTAGAAATCTTAATTTCAATGATTGTAAATACATTGATTTTCAACGGCTCATTTCCAAAATATTAAATTGTGGTGTTATACGTTTCGGAATGCACTCATTCTTGGTAGGTATGTAGAGATTTGCAAGAGGAACATATCCCAAAAATATTGGCTTCAAATCCGATACCATTTGGTTTTTATTCACAAAAAATACATCTAATGTGTGAGAATGAAAATTTGAAGGGATCCTCTAAGGGTGCACACGGTACGGTTCGGCTCGGTTCTTGCCGAGGCCGAGTACCTGTACCTCCCCAACCTCGGTTCCAAAATTTTGGACCGGTACCTGTACCCTGTACCTCGGTTCCGGTACCATTCGGTACACGTGCGGTACCAGGTACGGTTCTGGTACTAGTCTCGGTTCCAGACCAAAAAAAATCCTCTAACATCTTGCAAAGAGCTAATCAGTCCGTAATGTACTTGAAATTCATTTTTAATGTAATCGCCATCGATTTTCTATATGGAGGATCTCAGACTTCCCACCAATTCATGCAACTCATCTTCATCTAGTTTTTTCAATGGTCCTACTAGTGCAGGCGCAATGAGACTCCCTATAGAATGGTCAGGCAATGGAGGAACCATCCTTCGGCGTATGTTCACGGCCACACACAATGGAATCATGGATGGTTTTGAATCTACCATAAACTTTAGCTTCGAAGCACACTGCCATAACAACGATGTTACTGATTTTACCTTCGTCGGGTTTGCTACATGTAAATTATTGGCAGCCTTGGCTTTAAGAGCAACAATTTTGGATGAATCGAAGACAAACCTCTTGCAAACGATAACGATATCACTGTCTCCTTGATCCATTTTGAATGGCAGAACATTAACGAATGTGCTTAATGATGTTGCATCAGCGATATTATGCAACACAGAAACTCCAATTACCATTCCGCCACAATCAAACATGTTAACTTGAATTACTAGTTGCACTAGATTATCTCTGCATGTACCTGATTCCTTATTGTAATGGAGGTTAATAGGAATGAATTGATCCATAATATAACCTTCATTAGTAACACAGGAAGAGAGAAGACGGAAAAAAAAATAAAAAAAATGAGAAACCCTAGCCAAGTTTTTCTATATATACCACCCCTAAATCTAATGGCTATCATTAGTCTACTACCCCTAAATCCAATGGTTATAATTCTTCGGTACATTCGGTCCGGGACGGTACGGGACTAGGGAAGGACCGTGTACCTGTACCTGCTTAGCCTTGGTTCCTATTTTTTGGACCGGTACCTGTACCCCCTTCCTCGGTTTGGTACAAAAATAGGTACGGTTCCACCGGTTCCGGGACGGTCCACCGGTCCGGCTCGGTTCCTGTGCACCCTTAGGATCCTCCCTCTTTTATATAAACATATGATACAAAAATAATTGGGTCGACCGAGCGAAGCGAGGGAGGACATTTATATGACCACTTTCTTGTAAAATCTAAGTGATCAATTAACATAAAAAGATTGAAAATGGTCCAAGCTGAAAAACCGAAAATGCTCCTCTTATAGCTGGAATTTTTGTCAAATTGACACAAAGGTCGCGGGATCGAATCTCGGCCACCTCAAAAATTTAGTTTTTTTTCTTCTCTCCATTCTCAATCTTTCTCATCTCCATCAAACTTTTCTTCCTTCGATAATTTATCGTCTTAATCAAGTAACAGTACTGATCCCAGGTCAACCAACACAAATTTAAACCTAAATTTCATTATTACGATCTCAGTCAACAGTGAATTTTGAATCTGAATCTAGGGTTTGAGAAGGTCAACATTGAATGTAAGAAGATGGGTACATTGTTGGGGGTTTTGGTTAAATGGTAGCTTGAATTTGAGTTGAAGGTTAAATAATTGAATTGCAGGTAGCCTGAGAAGATGAATCTGTTGTTTCCAAGGGTGTTCTGGTACTTGTTCTCAGTACAGTGAAGAAGGGAGATTCAACTGAAGTGGTGGATATGCTGGTGTCAGGCAAGAAGAAGATGTTGGCCTGAGATGGTGGTCTGTGGTGTTAAATGGGTTGTCGTGTAGTTCTGATTGGCTATGAGACAAAGAAGATTATGGAGTTGTGAGAGAATGAGATTGAAGTTTTGAATGAGTGTTGTTGATGTTGATGCTACAGAGAGTAGAAGTTGTTGGTGAGATATGATAGGGAATCAAGGGTATGAACTGAATGAAGCAGTGGATGCAATGGGTCTGGTGTAGTTGAAGATGATTTATATTTGCAGAGAAGAAAACATTGTTGATGGTTAAAGTTACATGTGCAACTGGTGCTGGTGGAATGCAGATAGTATGGGTTTGCTCAGTGGTTTGAGATGGAACTGAGCATGGGAATGTGAGTGTTGTTGTTGTATGCAGTTGAGATGAAAGCTGAAAAAGGCGGTGAAATGGCTTGACAGTTTGGTTGATGTTGGTTTTGGTGGATGCTTAGATGGATGTTAGGACAGGTGACAAAGAATTGCTGGTGTTGGTATTGAACTGCAAATGGAATTTCTTTCTGTCCACAAACGTCAATAATTACAATTCAAGGGGCGGAGAAGATGGATATTGCTAAGAGAGTATAAATAAAAAGAAAAAAATCAAGACGAATTTCCTGAGTGATGATGGTATTTAACTAATGAATCCAATTTCCTTCTGTCCACTGATAACTTCCTCATAGACGAGTAGATCTTTTCGAAATAAAAAGAAAAAAATCAAGTGTGGTAGCTTTTTGTACGTAAATGTTTTGATAACGAAAAAAACCACGTGTGTAAAAAAATAAAGTGTGTTCGTTTTTCGATTGGCCTCCCACTGCGGCAGTAGTCATCTAGTTATAATAATATCTGGAGTATAGGAATTAGTGCGGTTTTTCTTTAGACAACCAGTCTCCCCATTGTTTCTACACTTTACTAAAAATATTTGGCAGATCCGAAGTTGAAGCACCCGAAATAGGCAGCTCCAGATTGACATTTTGACTCCTGAATTTCTTTGTCGTCAAGTATATTTAGGAAACTTCTTTGCCCCTTGGATTGTAATGGCATGTTCATTGTAATTGTGACTTGATTGGCCCATCGACCCAATATTCTGGTAAAGGATTTCCAGAACTATGCATGTACTTGCGTGCACATAAATTCACGGGTACAGTGCCTGCCAGATTGATATTTGCAATGCTTGTCTCGGTGCTCACGTTCCTAATGTTGGGGAGTTAGGCCCGTCGGTACAAAATGTTAGGCTGAATTAATATAACGTGCCTGGAAAGTGACACATAATGATTGCGCGTTACAGTATTGCAGGCCAAGTCAGTGTCCGACAATGATTGCGCGACACTGCATAAATTGTCAAGTGCTAAGAATGGCAAAACCCTGCAGGGTCAGTGAAGCGCAAAGGTGGTGTTATACTGTAAAGATATTTGGCTAAGTGATTAAGCTTATTGGCCGACACAATGAAGCTTCATTGAGAGAAAGGAAAGACATGGCCAAAGTGGCAAGATGAAACATGCGATGTTGGCATTAAGGCATATCCATGGAATTAAGTTGGCACAAACTCAAGGATGATGCAAGAAGGTAGAATAGGTAAAGAGTTGGTCTATGGCATTAGTTCAAGGCTGGAAAAAGCTTGAACAGTTCAAACAAGCTAACAATGCAAGAGTGGCACTATTATTGTCAAGCAAATTGGCTAAGTGAATCATATGACGCATGAGCAACTAGATTGAGCTTAAGGAGTTGGCCTTGATGATTGAAGCACAAGGATTGTCCTTGCATTATCTTAGAGAAAGAAGTATGCAGGGCCAAGATGGTTGGGCATTGGATCAAGGCCAAACTCAGTAAAGCACAACAGTTATGCGATACATCTCAAGTGGCGGGTAGGAGTTGGTTACAAGCTTTACAAGCATGCCAATGACGCGAGACAAGGTCGACCGATTATAGAAGGAGTTTATAACCATGTGAGAGTATTCATAACCATCAACAACATGTGTGTCGTCAATTGGCTAGACAACACCAAAGTTAGCAGTTGAAAAGCAATATAAGTGGTTATAGAAACTACCCTTGGGACACATGGCTGTTCCATGCGTGTACAAGTGTTGTGCACGTTTTTGGCCATTGTAACCACTGTATAAATAGTGTAGAGACATTAGAAAATCAGGAGGCTACATAGAAGAGAGTTAGTCTCATTGTTTGAGAGAATAAGGCATCACCAAGAGGGTGATGGCCTGTTTAGTCCATTGGTTGGACATAAGTTTTGTAATCTTTCTTTAGTGCAATGAAATGGGTTTGTTGTAGTATTCTTTGTGTTCATTGTGTTGCTGATTTGTGTGAGAATTGTTTAAGTACATGGAAAAACTCTTATGCTTACGGGGGCATGAAGAGTTAGAGAGAAAGAAAAAAAGACTTCCGTTGTGCAAAGCCTTTAGAGTGAAGGCAGATGCGTACTTTGATGCAAGTATGCAAGGCTGAATAATTGTGGGTGAAGTTGATTCACTGAACCACAATTATTGACGGTCATGTCCCATGAAAATTTTAGGCAATTAAATGGGCGTGTGACACTTAACAAAGCAGTGTTTGTGATTGTGTCCATCCACTTTAGAATTTGGTTTTCAGGTTCCAACAATATGGGAATTAATACCAAACTCCTAATTTCTGCCGGCCTATCTATGCTACTATAAACTGGTGTAGAGTTCTTTTTCCTTCCTTCCTACAAGAAATGAAATTAGAGATATTGATCAGGTTTTAGTTGTTCAAAGTTAGGTTTTCGCTTTCAACTTTTACTCTTTTAGGTTAATATGACCACTATTATAGCATGTGCAATTTTATTAGTTAAAAAATTAAACCCCAAGAATTATATACAACAAAATTAGGTGGTAGACCGTATCTATAAAAATGAGTATATTCTTTTAGGTTTTCTTGAACATCAAGTCAGATCTGAATAAATTGTAGGATACTTTTCAGCTTCATTTTTAACAAGTTACCATGTTTGAATCTCATTAGAGTCGGTCAAAGTATTAAAAATAACAAATATCAAGAAGCTCTTCAAATTCATCTCATTTATTTTCAGCTGGATTTTTGTTTGCGTAAGGGTTTAACATTAACATTATAAAGCTCAAATCGTTATATTTGTTTACAATTCTTTCATGAAATTATTACAAGAAAAGCAGTTGATTTTTTTAAAAAATTTGTTCTGTGCAGCCGTGCAGGTGCTTGTATCAGTGTGAGTGAGAGGAATTGGCGATTCTCATTTGTGCACAAAACAGGTAATCATGTTGTTTTTTTCCTATAGGAATTGCCATCCATACAAATGTAGATGAATACAAGTAAATTTAATGTGATGTTTTGGTTTATGTCCTTGGCCTTGAGATTCTAATAATAACACAGTGGTAGAATTTCAGTGAGATTTCCATCTTCTCGTCTTCGGTTTTGTTGTCCAAAACTGGGTTTAAAACACTTTTTTTTTATCAGCTTAAAACTTTAAATTTCAATCACCATTGAGTTGTGACCTATCAAAAAGAAAAAAAAAACAAAAAAGAAAAACAACATTTTCTTTGAGTTGCCAAAAGATGTACTGACTAATTTATGCCTCAAATTTTCTTTTGGAAAGGAAATAAAAGATCTTCTTTTCTATATTTTAGGAATTAGTTTGCTAAGTGATTTAGCTCATAAACTGCAATCAGGTTGTTTTTTTTTTTTTTAATTTAATTCCATCTAGTTAATCTTATTTACTTTTGTGTTCTGTGTATGTGTTAGCCACGCGCAAATGAAAATATGTCAGTAGCGGACAACTACCCCCATGTAAGAGCGTTATAATTCAAAACTAGTAATTTTAGATTCTTAAATAATTGAAAAAACTATCCCCTTTTTGCACCAATTAGAAGAACTTGGAAGATCCCTAAATGTTTAAGATCATTGATTGGCCTCGCGAAAACGTTACCATTCTACAACCAAAAGTCTGTAATGGGGCGTCCAAAATGAGGATTAGTCTTTGTATTCATCGTCCTCTTACCATTGTCTGTGTCTGTCAGCTAACTGACATTCCTTTTTGAGAATTGCATCAAAATATCTTCCGCTTTTCTCGCCAATACTCTTGGACATATATACTTACTGTCTTACCATATATACTTCTTCTACTAGGGTTTCTTTAATTCCTCACTGATTCCTCTTTCTTTCTTTCTCCATCGGCAGCCGGTAATAAACAGCAAAGGGTTTTGCTTGGTATACAGTTCTGTCAATTGCCTCGTTTGTCATGGCGATGTCAAGAATTGGGAGGAGTAATTTGAAACAGTCAGGAAAAGCCATTCGCAGTTTCATGACTGAGAGAGGTACACCGCTAACTGAAGTAGGAGGATCAGCACTATTATCTCCATCATCTTTACAGACCCTGACACCATGCAGCAACAACACAAAAACTGTTTCCAGCTGCATCGGACAAATGAATCAGATGAGTTATGGGTTAAGGGGAATAAATACAACTCCACAGCACAACTTCCAGCAGTCGGCAGAAAGGGTTGAGGAAGATTCTGAGTCGGAGTTTGACGATAGGAGATTACCTGGTTTGGAAGCAACTAAACCAGGTGAAAAGCCTAGAGTTGTTATTCTAGGAACTGGATGGGCTAGTTGTAGATTTCTCAAAGGACTCGATACAAGCATTTACGATGTTGTTTGTATATCTCCAAGGAATCATATGGTCTTTACACCTTTGCTTGCTTCAACTTGTGTTGGGACATTGGAATTTCGTTCTGTGGCTGAACCAATTAGTCGCATACAATCAGCTTTGTCTACAGCTCCCAACTCTCACTTTTACCTGGCTAACTGTTTGAGAATTGACTCAGATAGTCATGAAGTGAGTACCCATAATATTTCCTATCTTTTCCTATCATTTATGCTGTAGTAGTGCTGCACTGATTACTTGGTATTGGTGGTCTGGCTTGGACATCGCGTCTTGTTGGCATCAAATTTTCAAGATGTAACAATGTTGAAGTAACCTAATCCCATTTTTTTTATCAGGTGTACTGTGAGACTGTCAGCAATCGAGGACTACCTAATGAGCAGGGACTGCCTAAGGAGCCTTACAGATTCAAGGTTGCGTACGATAAGCTCGTCATTGCTGCAGGAGCAGAACCTTTGACATTTAACATCAAAGGAGTGAAAGAGCACGCGTTTTTCCTCCGTGAAGTGAATAACGCACAAGAAATTAGGAAGAGGCTTCTTCTGAACCTGATGAAGGCTGACAATCCAGGTTAGTATGTCATTGATTTCTATGTCTTTGTTGTTTTATGACTTTATCAGTCACTGTAAAACTGTTTTTCAACTATCATTTGATGAGAAACTTGATCCGCACTAATTCTTAATGGTGGTGTCTATGTTTTTGTTCTTTTTTCCTTTTTGGGCAGTGCTGAATAGATCCTGATAGTTTACAAGGCAGTTGTGTTATTTGGTCTCCGCTTACAATCTCATAATAGGGCCTAAACTTTTTTCAATGCGTGTTAGGCTTCATTTAGTGAAGAAGGTTAGGTACTAGAGCCGGATACTAATAAACCTCATAAGAATTCATATTCATGTTCACATTTGTAGACTAGTAAACAAGATACAGTGAAAAAGAAAGAGAGAGCATAATATTGCTTTTTCTGTTGGTTTTGTTGTGGAAAGCGCCCTAGGCGGTCGCCTAGTCACCTAGGCAATAAAGCACGCTAGGCGCAAAGATCTGTATAAAAAAAAATTCTAATTTTTACACGGAGGCGAAGGGCTTGGCGCCTAACACAACATACTGATTTCCAAATACTTCAACTAAAAATTGATTTTTATCTTAAATAATGAAGTGAAAGCTAGCAGCTAGTATTATTTTCATTTTAGCTAGCACTGATCAGGGAACTAATCGTTCAGTTTTGGAAACTTTGATTCATGACAACAGGCCTTCCAGTGGAAGAAAGGAAACGGTTACTACATTGTGTAGTGGTAGGAGGTGGACCTACAGGGGTGGAGTTTAGCGGCGAACTGAGTGATTTTATCATTAAGGATGTTCATGAGCAATATTCTCATGTTAAGGATGACATTCATGTCACCCTCATAGAGGTAAAGTGTGTTCTGAATCAACACCCTCGCGGAGGATGCTACTGAAGCAAATATTGATGTTGTTCTCTTGTTTTCTTTTATTGGAACAGGCAAATGAGATATTGTCTTCGTTTGATGTGGGACTAAGAGAATATGCAACCAACCAGTTGACTAAGGTAGTTGAAATCTTAATTTTCCACACCTTGTAATCTTAATCTCGATGCATATTTTCCACACCTTGAATTACCAATAACATATCAAATTTGTGACAGTGTGGTGTTCGCCTTATGAGAGGCATAGTCAAGGAGGTACATGAAAAGAAAATAGTTCTTAATGATGGGACTGATGTGCCTTATGGTCTATTAGTCTGGTCTACTGGGGTCGGCCCTTCAGACTTTGTAAAATCTCTAAATGTTCCCAAGTCCCCTGGCGGAAGGTATTTTAAAGTCACCTGCATTTAATGTTTTAAAATGTTCCCATTGATAATATACACTTGCATTACTAACAAGTTGCGTGTTTATATGATCATGATAATGCAGGATTGGTATTGATCAATGGATGCGTGTACCTTCTGTGGAGGATGTATTTGCAATCGGAGATTGTGCTGGTTTTCTTGAGGAATCAGGAAAGCAAGTTCTTCCAGCTCTAGCTCAGGTCCAATCAGCTGAACCCATTTCTAGACTTTCATCTGTGTTTTTATCGGTTTAGTTTTCCTACTCTTTCAATAGAAAAAATCATTTATATGGACATATTTACCGTGTTTACACTAGTTACAAAACAAAATCTCTGCCATAATTGCATTTGAATGACTTGCTCGTTTTTGGTTTTGGAAAAACAGCTGTGATATTCACTTTTGGGATTGGTTTCTTTAAACAACAATAGACGATATCAGTTAAATTTATAAAATTCCTGCCAAATCACATTTGAACTCCTTCAGGAATCTCAGATTTCAGATATGACTGTGTGTTTGAATACTGTGGCAACTGGTCCTAGTTCTCAACATGATAAATGACTGATATAGTTCAGCTGAAATAAAATTTTGACCTGACCACATCTGAACCATGTATGAACCTGCAGGTGGCAGAGAGGGAAGGCAAGTTTCTGGTTAATTTGTTCAACAACTTAGGTAAACAGAATGGTGGCAAAGCTTTCTCTGCCAAAAACATCAATTTGGGAGAGCCTTTCGTGTATAAACACCTTGGTAGCATGGCATCTGTGGGTAGTTATAAAGCTTTGGTCGATCTACGCGAGTCTAAGGTAATTGCCAATAGTCCATTACAGGAATCCATATCTTGAACCTGTTCGGTTATCACACTTCGAAAAACTATAACTGCTAGCGATTCCGTTTTTTCCCTTTTTCTTTCTTGATATGGCAGTTTGCAAAGGGCATATCACACGCGGGGTTTGTCAGCTGGCTGATCTGGCGTTCTGCTTACCTGACGCGTGTCATCAGCTGGAGGAACAGGTTTTACGTGGCGGTGAATTGGGCAACCACACTTGTCTTTGGCAGAGATAACTCTCGAATAGGCTAAACCAGATTGGCATACGCCGAAAAGAAAAAGGAGATGCATCCAGTAAGTTCCATACTAGTTATTACTGGTGGCATTGAAATGTTCTTAACAGAATCAGTAGTATCAATCCCTATACTACTTGTTTCGATTCCAGAATGAGTGTATCTGTTAGTTAACTAGTCATTTTTGTATCTTTTCTTCATTATTAGTCTAAAGATAGATATAACTTAGAAGTAACAGTAGTAAAACTAGACCTTTGAGCTTGGGGCATGTTATCGCCGAATAATAAAAGTATAAATGCAGGATCTGGTTTAGGACCATATCAGGGCCAATTCGACATCTTTCTATTCTGCCGTGGTGCGTATTATCTGCCTTGTCTTATAATGAAACTGCATACCGTGATTCTTTTTTAAAGAACTAAAACGGGGATGTTGACCAGTGACGACAATCAAATCAGTGTAACTCTCTTATTAAATATGCAACTTGTAATTTGTTTATACATATAATTAGGAATACTTGAACAGTTTTCATGACGTGATCATCATTTGATTTGATTGAGCACTATATAAAATTGCATTTACAGTCAATTTTAAAACTGTTGCACTGCTGCGTGGTCCTGAATCTCCTGATTTATTATTTCTGATTCGAAGAAATAAAACAAGAAAACTCTCCTTATCTGGAAAAAAAAAAACTCGACACAATTCCTCATCTGAATACCCATTTATTCCTTTTATCATTTGTTACTGACTTGCTGTATTTGAGATTGGGACTTTGTGTTTCACTCTTCAAACTATTTCAGTGGACCAAGGTAAAGAAAGTCATTGGAAATAATGACAAGTCCGAATCAACTTGGGGGTACTAATGTTGAGACTTGAAACTGTCAGTCAGTGTTCAATAAATAAGGACAATATCTTGATCATTAAACCAGATCTTCTAGTCTACCTACATTGGCCTCACTGGTTTGGTTGTTGGCTTTCTCCTTGAGGAATAATGCAGCACTAATAATGCTCAGGCTTAACTTTGAATGTGGATCCTGCCCTACAGCTTTGTCCGCGGTATATTCTTAATGTGTCGACAATTCGAGATCATCACCACATCTTCCCGTCATATAATGACCTCTAGTTGTGCATATACCTACCATCACCCTGCATCGAACTACATGGGACGGGACTCCACTAAAACACAGATCTACTGAAGCCTTGGCAATGGCGTCAAAATTGGCGGCACAATGTGAACCTTTGTGCAAAATCTCTAGGGGGCATGCATGTATAAAATGGCGTGGGAGAAAAAGAGATGACGAATCCTTTCACTAAAAAGATTGCACTTCACTTCTATGTCTTCATCCAAGACCAAAGACAAACCCACCCACCGTAAAAGAAAGAAATAAGAAAACAATAACCAAGCATTTAAGAGAAAGAAAAAAAAAGAAAGAAGGGGATACTGAAAGTACTATAACATCCATGAGTCTAGGAATTCCTCCATTATTCTCTACTGCAACCAAACTCTTGAAAAATACTTCCTTTTTATGGAATAGTTGTAACAACTTACTGGGTCTCACTATAAAACCTTCATTTTCGTCCTCTTCTTTTTCTATTTCTGGGTGTTGTTGTTGTAATAATCCTAATACCCTTTCTTCTCCATCCACCATGGAGAATAATAACAAGATTCGGGGGATTAAATCTGATGACACATATTCCAAAGAATTAGACGTTGCTGTTAGAGTTGTTCAGATGGCTTGTTCGCTTTGCCAAAGGGTTCAAGAAAGTTTGGTTTCTACACGAAATGAACAGGTTAAATCTAAGGATGATAATTCTCCTGTTACCGTTGCCGGTAAGTTATGATTTCTTTTTTTGGATTTAGGTTTTGGTTTCATGAATTTGGGATAAATGTTTGTTATCCCATTTTTTTTTCTTTTCCCAAATTGTTGCTTTACCGTGCTCGTAATTCCAAATGCTCTAATTCTAGGTTAAGAAATCATCATTTTGGTTGTGGAGGTGTGCAAGTGGTGGCATTTGAACGTTATTCGTCTGTAAATTTGCTATTATGTTATTATTCGTTAACAACTTCAACAGTGGCGTTATTCTTGACACTGCCTCTGTGGTTCTGTAATTGATGTAGCTTCAGTGCATATGTTTTTGACACTTAGCGTTTACTGGCATTTGCGATTTAGAGTTATTACTGTTTTTCGAAGAGAGGATTAGATTGAGATATTAGTGAACTTATCTCCTTCAAGCTTTATAAATCACCGTGTGTTGTTGTCTATCGACCTATTCCAAGGTTTAAGAATGAAGTGAATATATGTGTAAAAAAAAACTTGTAAGGAGATATCTTGACATTAAGTACCAATGAAATGGGAGGGAATGCCCATGTACACCGAATAGCTGTCTTATAAAAATGGGAGTTAGCACCTACTAAGAGACAATGCCACTGCTTATTAAGATATCCGGGTTGATGCATACACAGACAGTTTTTATGATGGTTGTATTACGTAAAATAGGATAATTGTATGATGCTGAGGTTCTACAGTTGAAAGCAATCAAACATGTTACCAGAAATTGGTAGGGTTCAATGTAAAGAGAATCTCATGCTTTCACTATTGTTTCACAGCAGCTTTCTGGTTTGTGATAGTCATATTCGTTCTATTGACATTGTTGCATAAACAGATTGGAGTGTTCAAGCAACTGTTAGTTGGGTATTATCCGAGTGCTTTGGGAGAGAGAATTTGTCAATTATTGCTGAAGAAGATGTCGAGGCTCTTTCACAGGCTGATGCAGTTGGTTTATTGGAATCAGTGGTCAAGGCCGTCAATGAATGCTTAGCTGAAGCACCTAAATATGGACTTAAAGGCCCCAATGGACCTCTTGTCACTTCAGATGTTCTTGAGGCTATAAGCAGATGCAACTCATCAGGGGCTTCTCGGGGAAGACATTGGGTACTCGATCCTGTGGATGGCACGCTTGGATTCGTACGTGGTGATCAGTATGCCGTCGCTTTAGCTATGATAGAGGATGGTGAAGTTGTGATTGGAGTTCTCGGGTGCCCTAATTATCCAATGAAGAAGGAGTGGTTAAAGTATCATCACCGTGATTATCAAGAAATGTCGAAGTTGTCCCCATCCTCATCTGAATCATGGAACAAAGGTTGTGTGATGTATGCAAAGAGAGGTAGTGGGAAGGCATGGATGCAGCCTTTAGTTCACCAAACTGAGAATCTTGTGTGGCCAAACTCAGCGAGGGAAATCCGGGTTTCAGCAATTGATGATCCTGCATTAGCTACCTTCTGTGAACCAGTTGAGAAGGCCAATTCAAGCCACTCATTTACAGCAGGACTGGCACAGTCTGTTGGACTTAGGTACATTTACTTTACACCTCATCTTATTTCCCTTTTAGCATTTTAGTGGTACAAATCATAACAGTAAATGTGTTGATGAAGTGTCTGGTCAGAGCTTAGATAGTACTCCCTCCGTTTCTGCAAAAGAGATATTATCACTTTTTCATTTTAGCTGCAGAAACAGAGGTAGTATATGGCATCAAGGAAAATAAAAGCTTGTGCATTTGCTTTTTTTTTTTTTTTTAGGCTCATTTAACGTTTCTTTTTTAAGAAATGGTAGCCAAAAATGGACTAAACTGCACATGTTTCAGTCCGTTTTACCTCGTTATTATAGTTATTGTTCTCTTGACAAGTTCTGAATGTTTGAGAAACTTCTAGAAATATTTATCTGAATATGAAGCATTAGAGATTTTCCTTGATGCGTGGATCTGTATTAACAACTGATCCTACTAATGGAGCATGTAACTTCAGCCAAAACAATAGTCTTTGCATTTTCTTTTCAAGACATAACAATTTGTATCTGAATTTTCAAGACATAACAATTTGTATCTGAATTTTCATTCGAACGGCAGGACACAGCCACTTCGCGTTTACAGCATGGTCAAATATGCAGCCATAGCTCGAGGAGATGCTGAGCTATTTATGAAGTTTGCCAGAGCTGGTTACAAAGAAAAAATTTGGGATCATGCAGCTGGTGTTGTCATCATACAAGAGGCTGGCGGTATGGTAACTGATGCTGGTGGGCGCCCGTTGGATTTCTCGAAGGGTGTATTCTTAGAAGGTCTTGATCGGGGTATAATTGCTTGCTCTGGAGCTGCACTTCTTGATAAAATAGTTCGGGCTGTTGACCTGAGCTGGGACTCTTCTAATCTATGAGGAATAAATATCTAACTCCCTATTTATCCCCGGAGGGTGCTGCGTCTCTTTTTAATGTGGCAGGTAAGGACATTATAATCCTTTACTTTGGTCTATATGTTTTCTTCTTTTTAATGCGGAAGTACACTTGATAGGCCTTTCAATATTGATAGTTAACGTTAATTTTCTACGAGGCTAAAGATTAAAAATGAGAGTGACTCTACTTGGGTTGTTTACCTGGCTTTCTCATATTCATGTTTTGCTTGACTTAAAGTTAATAGTAATCCGACTCTTTTGTGTTTTCTGCATTCCATATGACAATTCATGGAGTTCTTAACGAATGCAGGAGGAAAGAAGTTGACAGAGTAAAGTGGTTGCTGATGATTAAGGTCAGTAGGCTCTCTCTCTCATCTACTATCCACAGAGCAGACTCTTCATTTGTTTTAGGAAAAAAGAAGTGTCTTACTAGTTACTAAGATATAAGATGGCTTACCCATGGATTTTGGGTTCATCTTTATCTTTTTTTAAAACATAGTAGAAAGTTGCTTCTTTGGGTATTCTCTGGCTAATTTTAGGGAGTACCATTTTGTTGTAAAGTTGCTCTACACTTAATAATAAATGACACAATCTCATGTTCTATTATGTTTGCCAATTGGTGAGAATACATTCATAACATACATCGTAGCTTACTTTAGATTAGGTAGATCCCACTACTGTTGAATTGTCGAACATCTGTTCCCCATACAGAACTACAAATTATCCATGAACAAGGGAAATGTTTCTTGCCGATTTGGAACCGATCCTGATTCTTCCTTCTAGTTTGATAGGCAAAGTCTTCAGTATCATGTTACTCTTTTAACTGCTGTACTAAATCTAAATGAGATTGTCTAAACTGCTGAACCAACTATTGCCGTATATCTGTATTGCATTCAGTTCATGTACGGATACAGTGTGTGTAGTTGAGGAGGTAGAAGATATAAATGATGGATGGTCAAAATTTCAATAAATTTGGCGTGGAAGTGCATATCTGTGGGGTGCTTGTGTAGGGGGGGAGAGAGAGACGTTTAAATGTAGTTCTGACTTCTGAGTTTCATGAACAAATTAGGCTGGCTGAATAACTGATTAAACGAAAGCTTTTGGAAAACGGAAAGGTAGAATAAAAATTGGTAAAATTCTATTGCATGTCGTCATTTTCCAAGTGCAGGTACTGAAATATGGGATCACTCGTATCCTACTAGTAAATTACGTTTGGAAGTATGTAGGTAGACACGTAGATGATAGAATGTCTTGCCCTTTCTTTTCTTTTTGCAAGATAAAATAAAAAGGAGTGTTTTTGCACAAAATAGATGATTATAACTTTTCTTAGAATGCCTGCCACTTTTCTTATCTAGCTTCTAGGTGGAGACGTCCACCACCTTCCGTTTGTCTAGGGAGAATATGCAATGTTCTTGACTTTTGTGAGTGAAATGGTGGGAATGATTATAACGCGTTGTTTGCACTTGCTCTACTTCTGTGGCTCTGTTCGCCAAGTGGATGGTTAACAGAATACCAGTGGTAGTAGTGTCTAGTCTCCATGTACATATCTTCTCCGACATAGTGGCACTAAGTTCTCGTAGGTCCAGATAACATTTGGCTCCAAAAATATCATGAATCGTTTGACTTAACGTAGAGTGAAGAACCAAGTATATACCACCATTCAGATACACCATGGTCCATCATTACTACCCAGATAGAGAAGGTATCTTTCATTTATCCATAGATAAAGTTTGGAGTTTGGACCCCTAGTATCAAATAATAAATAATCTTATACTTTCCATATCACGCATGGTAACCTCTTTTGCTTCCCATAGTTTATATAGGATTAGAACTAATCTAGCTTCTGAAAGCTACTTGCAAATTTCAAAATTGCTGCATCTCCATTCGGACAATGTGCAACCGGAATTTGCATTATTTTCCCCTGGGTCATGTGAACACAGTAAAAAAACCGCCACCAGACTTGCAAATGTCATAAATTATGGCCATTTTTCTACGATGCTCACATGACCTGTTTCTAATTTTGTTAATCATTTACGGGAACCAAATTTACTCATGGATAAGCACTACCCAATAGGCGTTATACCTTAATAATTGCGCACTCAACCAGCTACAGCAAATTGCTCCCACTTCTCTCAACTGTCATCCAACTTTCTTACTCTCATCCTTAAATGCTTTCTCTCTTTCTTCCCCCATAATTACAGTCCACCTCAGGGTCACACTGCTCCAAACATCATACTTTTCTCCTGAACCGTGAGATAATCAGATCACCAGCTTACAGTCATCCAACACATAAGGAAGATGTACACATTAAGGCACACCCCAGATATCAAACTCCCCACTTTCAAACCCCTACTTAAAACCCTCACCAAAACTAACTCTCTATATTTTCTCACTCATTCATAACTCTAGAGACCAAAAGATCTCAAAAACCTTGAAACGAAATACAAAAAACCAGATATGAAGATCACAAGTGGTTTTCTGCTCATGATTGTGGTTTTGCTTGCCACTACTGCAACACTTCCCGCCGCCACCATAGCTAGACCTAGGCAACAAGAGTCAATATTCAAATCTGAACTCACCAAGTCCCCATCATCATCAAAAGTAAACAAAGGGTCAAACAAGGGTGGTTCTAGTGGTGGAACTGGTGGAGGAATACCAGGTGGTGGAGTTATACCAGGTTCCGGTGGAGGCATGCCTGGTGCTGGAGGAGGCATACCAGGTGCCGGGGGGATGCCAGGTGCCGGGGGGATGCCAGGTGCTGGAGGTTTTCCTGGTGGTTATGGAATACCGGGCGGTTATGGAGTACCTGGATTCGGTGGTAATAATGGTTGGAGTGGAGGATATGGAGGTGGAGTTGGTGGTCCAAGTGGTGGATATTCGAAAGGGGGAGTGATAAGGCCAACAGTTGTGTGTAAAGAGAAAGGTCCATGTTATAAGAAGAAATTGAGATGCCCAGCAAAGTGTTTTACCTCTTACAGTAGGTCTGGTAAAGGTTATGGTAGCGGCGGTGGTGGCGGTGGTTGTACTATGGATTGTAAGAAGAAGTGTACTGCTTACTGTTAGAGAGCAACAGGAGGAGAATCGAGAGCTATTATAGAAACATTATATATCCAAGTGTTGGTTTTCAGCTCCGTAACTAGAAATGCGGTAGTATATAGATATTATTAGGAGTAGCGTGCTATACTGATCACAGTTTATGCGATTCAGAGTACTGATAAAACATATAAGCGTGTTAGCACGACGGCTTTGATTCCTTTGATAGGAGTCTGGAGCTTATCTGTTACTTGCTGGTTATGTTTCCTTCGTTTGCAGTGTATGTGATTTTGAAGTTGTGATGTTTCCTTCTTCCATATATAAGATATTATAGTTATTATCTACCTTGTTTCGGTGTAATGTATAAGATTATTAAGGCTATGATGGTTGCCATTGTTACTAGTGAAAATGGAATATTACTTGCGAGTTACTGAGATGTCAAGCCACCAGATCAACAGTGGTGGTGATCCCTCTGGTCCATACCCTCAAAGTTGAAAGAGGGAGAGGTCTTTGTGTAGCTGCCACCTAAGTTTAATGTCGATCTCACCAAAAATTAGGTGCTGACTGAACAAGAATTAAATGCAAGTAATAGTGTTTTGCTCGTCCTGTCCAATCTAGGAACCTGAGCACTCATTTCTTTTATGTACCGTAGAACAAACACCATTAGAAATCTGAGATAGGAGTTGAATTTCATTGTCGTAGTTCTCTTTTAGATGTTTACAGGTTACTCCGATTTGCAAATTGGAAATTGAGTGCCTTCCAAAAGAACCGAGCTAAAATTCCTCTTCCTTTACAGTCCGCTCTGATAATAATTTCCTTCCCGACAAACAATTGATGGGAAATCTCTCCATTAGGGGACGTAATCACATGTGAGTTGTTGACAAAGGAGTGGTTTATGTCACCGACTAATTAGTATAATTATATCATCTCCCATAATCAAACCCATCTGGTTTATTCGATCATGTGACATGGTACACGTGAGATTAACTCAGTCGATACAACAATAGTTTTCATTGTGATGTTGGTTAGGTTGTTTTCCACGTGATCCCAAGTGACTATCGTCTTATCCTGAAACTAGTATTGCAACTGCAGAAGTGACCACTTACTAGTGGACTAAATTGGTATCATGCTTCTACTAGTCTAGCACTAGCACTTCAACAATGCACTTGAGTTTTATTAATTACACACTGGGCAGAATACCCTTGTACTTGATGATCACCAACTAAGCACCTGATAGAAGTGCTACATCAGCAGCTATTAGCTCAAGACCAAATTAATTAAAGACCAGCTATTTGGAGTTGATGAGTTATAAACAGGGCTATATTCCAGAGCAATGCCAAAAAATGAATCGTTTGAACAATGTCAGGCTGCAGTCAGGATTCAAAACAGAAGGGCAAGGTGAGTCTTTAAGTGTTTGCACCATCCGTGAACGCCAAAAAAACGTCTCAATGTCGAAATGAATTAATTAATAACATGACCTTCACAAAAGAGGACACAAGTTCGCCCAGAAAATGAATTACAGACAAACGATTATCATAAAGAATGTGACTACAAAAGATCAACCTTTCTACAAAACAAACTCGAAATAAAGTCTTCTAACAAGAGTTCATAAAATTCTTTCCATTTTTCTATGTTGTAATCCAGTTTGTTCTCGATATATGATATTATGAAACAGCAGCATCTAACACAATGAGAAACCTGAGCAATCTAACAAGCATGTGTGGTGACAAAGAAGCCGTTGCCTGAAGAAAGGCATATATTTCTCCAAATAACAATAGATAAGGGGATATACAACCTATCCATAATGTCAGTGGTATGCTTCATTCTGATGGTAAATATCATATCGCTGCCCTCATGGCTCCTCTTGCTGCCTCACGCTTCATCTCTGCAGCTTTTCCACTGCCTCGGAAATACATGTATACTTGCTGCATAAGACAAGCAACAAACACGATTAATGACAACGAGAAATAGGAGAAGAGATCGAGAAAGAAATATCACCACAAAGGACAAAGAATAAGACCTGAATAACCCAGATGCTAATTACTATTTCAAGACAGAAGAGCGCAAATCCAATAAAGTAGAAGATCTGAAATAGGAGGTTGTTAGCAAGACCAGGCTTTAAAAAATTAGATGGGACATTCATATAAAGTAAATCAGATTATTGGAGGAAGCCATCAAACATACCCCAACCAAAGCACTGGTGCCCACAACATCAACCGCAACTAAGATACCTCTGTTCCAGAAGAGCAAACAAGAGAAGTGGGAAATTGATATTCGTTAGTCATGCAGTACCACGAGAAGTTATATATGACATCATTACTACTGCACCCAACTAAAAGCTTTCACCTTAAAAAGAGTCACTTTCCAATTACAAATAAGATTCAAGAAAAAGATAAACCTTCTCTACTTGATATATCATCTTTAAAGTTGTGTTTTGATGTATCGAGGAGACAAAATTCTGAATAGTCTATAACAAATTTCTACTATTTTTACGGAAAATTAGGCCGAAGGACCATAACAACCTGGCACATAGATCCAAGGACTCAATATTGTTCCTATAGGAAAGGAGCAAAAAAATCAAAATTTCTATGCACATTTAAGCAAATATACCCAAATTTGTGAATAATCATGGTGATGTCCTTTTTACTAAAGAGTGTACGTGTCTCTTAGAAACTACATGCTAAAAAAAAAAAAAAAACACAAATCTGCTAACGAAATAAAAGTGAAGGATCCAGGAAAGGGCTGCTCAAGTGACACTTAATTTAAATGAATAAAGCTCAGATCGAAGGCTGCCTCGTACCATAAACAACAAATTCAATGACGATCTAAATTTAAGCACCCTAAACTGAATGTCATCTAACATTGTTTAAGAAACTTACGTCAGAGATTTTCCTTTGAAGATAATTGGAGGAGCTACTGCTGCCAAGATGCAGAAGCCTATGTGAATCTGAATAAAAGTAAGGGCAAGTAAATCATTCCATAATTCTTAATGGTGAACAGGTGCCTTACCTTTAGTTAGAAAAAGTAGCATACTGATATAATGAAACCTAAAGAACTTTCTGGAGAAAGTATACTAAAATAGAACATGAATGCCAGGTTACCAGGTAGAAAAAGAAGAACCACCCAAACTTCAGAGCACTTTCAGTCCTGAAACATTGGCCACAAGCGTGATTAAGTAATGCAGGTTATGCAGCATTGAGAAGTAAAGCGTAAAAAGAAAGAGCAAGAGAAAAAGAAACAACGAAAAACAGACAAAGCCAAATTAACAGACTGTTGTGAAACCACTGAAGTGACCAATGATGATACTGAACTTTTTCAAATGCTAATTCTTGGTTAGGGAATATTCACATGGAATGCTACTAGGTTTTACACCTTCAGAACGGACAAAAATGATTAAGATTTAATTCATAAACTCAAGTATAAACTCCGTTGGAATAAGGAAACAGAATATTGAGAAGTGATGATACCTCATGGCACGATAAAGTGGGCGGTACCATAACACATAGCCTCCTGGAACTCCCGAAATAAAGTAGATGATAGCAAGGAACCAAATTTTAACACCTACAATATAAGGCATGCAAGAACTATAATACATAGTAAACAGGGAAAAAGGAAAAAAAAAAAAACAAGAGCTGCAGCATGTGATACAGTTAGGTGGTTGCAAACAGCAAAAGGGAGATATAATTATACTTTCCAAACTAACCTTCTCCCTTAATCCAGGCAGTTGTAACTGCGATAAGATTCCAAAGAAGACACGCTACCAATCCTGCAAATAATTTGAAGTTGTAAGCACATCAACAATTACTTTCTATCTGAGCTACAGATGCAACAAAGCATTTCAAGTTACTGCAATAACTAATTTCAGATTTAGCTACGAATTCACCCGGATGAGGTAGTTAAAATACAAGGTAACATACCTAAAAATGTAGTAAATGCAATATATTGCAACCTTTGTAGATGGATTGGTATTTCATTTGCAATATCATGGTGAATTATGGGGAAGAACGGCGGCCAGTTTTTCTCCTCTATGACAATTCCAGCTGCAAAACGTAAGGAAAGATCTCAATGTGATAGATGGAACAGCAACATCAACACAATTTTGTAGTATAAGGCAGTAACAAATTACGTAAGTATATCAACAAAATACCTCGTGATGCAGCATCTTCCCGTCTTTTAAGTTCCTGAATGCCACCAAACACTAAACAAAGGTTACTAAAATTACTAGTAAAGAGAAACGCTGCCTGTCAGATCTAAGAAACGAACCGAATACCCATGAATAGTATCAACCAAAATTATCAGAGAGCCATATCAGCTATTCACCAAAGTTACGCCACGTACCTGTTCTCTTTTCTTCAATTCAGCCTCTTTAGCTTGGAGCTCCTTCTCTTTCTTCTTCAAATCCTAAGGAAAGTTGAGAAATCAATAGTGAGTTGAGAGCCTCACTTTAAGATTTACATCTCCAAGCGTTAATTTTAACTTACCTTAGTTGATTCGAGAGGAATATTAATATTTGCATCACGGTCATAGTTGAATCCTGCAGGTTCAGGAGGAAGAGGTGAAAGCCTTGAGTTCGTGGCAGCAGCAACACTACCAGGATGCTAACAAGTTACAAAGATAATGTGTCAGAGCATGAGCAATACTAGAAGAAGGAAAAAACCAACACAGCTGTGAGCTGTCATGCACACAATATCACCACATATATATATCAAGAGATTCTAACTATCAAATCAGAAAAGACAATACTGCCTTTGAAACAGCTTATCTATCAGAAAGCAAACCAGTGCAACATCATAATAAGTGTTTCATACTAAACTAGACAACAATCGAAGTACGGAGAGTGGAGTATACGGATAAGCTCATCAGCTAGTGCGACTAATTAAATGTAGAACTTGTTTACATTCTGCAGAATAACATATTTCTTCTAATAAGCTGGAGAAGATGAATCTCAAGCAGAGAGTGTAATCATTCTGCACAGTGGGATGGGGATCTCGAAAAGGTAGTTAAGTAGGATAGTGGCAACGATACACAGAAGTGATAGCACTGAATACAGCGGCATTGACAGAAATGATTTGAGTTGCCAATATCAACTTACTGTTGTATAAAATGCTCCTCCACCATAATTAGACTGACCAGAACTTTTTCCCCTAACTGCAGGCTCCTGACAAAAAGAAAAGGAGAATCTTCTTCAGATAATCCACTATGGCACTATGTGACTAATCTATAAGCATGAAAATCACAAGATTTTTAGTCTTAACAAATGGCAATTATTCCCTAACCCTACTTCATCATTCACTCTATTTGAATCATGAATCATTCATCAGACAAATACTTACGGTCGAATCCAAGACTAGGATTTAGACATAAGATGCAATCAGACATTTTAATTGACAAACTGACTGACTTTCGCTGTATGCACATACTCAAATGGTTTACCTCTATGGGCTACTCTTCAGCTTCTTCACCCTCACAGGTATTAAGTTACGGAAATTCAACTTCACCTCACATAATTTTAACCAAATAAACAACATGATCTCCATCAGTAATCAATGATGAAAGTGCTTAATGTTGTACTTGTGAGTATGAACCAAATCAAGATCATTACAAAGTCCATTAAGTCATTAACCCAATACCTTAACACTAAATTCCCAAAAATGAAAGATTCGCTGTGAAACTTAAAAGATCTATATCCAACTTCCAAAATCAAAACTGGAACCAATTGACCAGACCAATCTATTCACTCAGGATCTACCACATCACTGACAGAAAATTCTCCTGCAAAACCAAAAAAATCCTACTAGCCCGACATATTTTTCACTGACCACCGACAAACCAAACAATCAGCATAGATCTAACAATCAAGATAACGAAACACCAAATTTCACCATAAATCAGTTCGCTAGAGTTTACAATATTCCACAAAATCAACAACAGTCCAACCTAATTTCACCAGTTTGACCTAATTTGACTATATCAAGACGATTCTTAATCTCCAAAAACCAAACAAACAAACCCAAATCAAGCATAAAAACAAACAAATAAGGACTTGTAAGTGTTAATTAAGAACTCACCGAGAATGGATTTACTTCTTCCTCGTCGAAAGGATTACTATCATAACGCCCAGCCATAACTACTACTGTTTGTTGGTGATACTAAGAATGAATAGAAGAGATCTGAGGATTTTGTATGGAAAAGTTTTACTTGTAAACGAAGATAAATCAACACTAGGTTTTCTTCCTATTTGACTCTGCTACCTCTCACCACCACCGCGTGAGAGATGGGAATGAAATGAGTTTTTTTCTTTCTAGGTCGTCAGTTTGACGCTTTGGAATTTACGGCTTTGTTTGTTTTTTGTTTTTTTAAAAAAGTAGTAAAATTAAAAAAAAAAAAAAATTGAGGGAAATTTCCTTTTTTATTTTATTTTATAGAGGCGGGGCGGGACTAAATTCTGTGAGCAAGTTTGTTTACCCGCAGGTTACAGTTAAACAATTTAATCTTTAACCGTGCCTTCCTTGTGTTTAACCGTGTGCCTACCTTGTGAAACAAGTCCAACTTACTGCAATTTGAGTTGACCCTATATACCCAGGCATCAGGGGCCTTCGTAGATCAAGTAATGGCTCTTCAACTGATCACAATCGAACAGACTTCAAAGTGTTGAACTCAAACACAATTTCATGTAGCGTATTCTGGATTTAGGAATTTAACATTGAATTTTATTAAAAGGCCTTCCATGTCTCTGAAGGCCGGCATGATGTCTGTCACATTCGTCTTACTCTACATTGCATCCAATTAGTTGACCTTTAGTTGTTTACGTTTGATTAGCGCATCCATTAACAGAATTAAGATAAATAAATGTATCAGAACCCTAAAGGTTCTTTGTCTTCCATGTCTCTGAAGGCCGGCATGATGTCTGTCACATTCGTCTTACTCTACATTGCATCCAATTAGTTGACCTTTAGTTGTTTACGTTTGATTAGCGCATCCATTAACAGAATTAAGATAAATAAATGTATCAGAACCCTACCTCGGAAAGTTCTTTGTCTAGTACTAGGAATACAAGTATTTGAAATGTCCAGTTAAGAAAAATCTTTGATGTCATAGGACCATACCCGGACAGGATTTTTCAAGGAATAACACAGCCTCAAAATACGTCTGCCCATTCCTTACTTCACGTTCACTTGAGCTTCGCAATAGCTCCACCTACTATGGTGCTTTTAATGTGGCGAGTTCATTTCACTTCGCTCCATTTAAAAGTTGATCAGATGAGATCTGATCCACCTTTAAGATAAGGGATGAGACACGGAACTAAGTTTCCGTCCGAAAAATTACTTTACATAAACACAATTTACTTTTTGATCGGATTTTTGAGTTTCCAACTATGTGGTTGTTCACCTGTTCTAGTTAAGAATACCATCAAATTTGTTTGTATGCATAAAAAATCACAGAACAGAACAGGTCATGTCCACCAACTCGAACAGGTCATGGCAGCTAGATCCGAGATAGTAGGTGGATGAGTATACAAAAGAATGTAAGATTAAATGTTGTAGAGAACAACAACAACAAAAAAAAAGTTGCAATCAATAAATTAGATTATGGGTTAGAATAAACTACAAAAGGGAAATCGTTATCGGAGACAGAACTAGATTACAAGAAGAACCCGTGGAAAGAAGCAAGTAGAATGATAACTAGCTATGTGATATTACTTGTATATATATATATATATATATATATGACACAATCCGACTTCTTTATTATCTTCAACGTGGGATAAGCTTTCGGTTTCGCATGTACGGATCAACCCACTCTTTATCTTCCCTAGCGGCCTTCTCCCACCTCTGTTTAAATACTTGAAGCTCCAAGGTTGATTGTCTCCTTATCTGCAATATTAATCCATATGGTCATCAGTAAGAGCTTAAGAAATGAACAGAACAAACAACCTAAGGTGACATTTAATTTGCTCTAAGCTTGATTATCAAATTCAAACGAACCACCGCAATACAAATTGAAAATCTATGTTTTATTTTTACAATTTAATTCCTTGTGTAAAGTGCATGAAGCCCTTAACCCTAGATTGGGAAGAAAATCTGGCCCGTACGATCACATTGGCCTTGGCCTTTTATGAATCACATGACTTGATGAACTTGGTATTTGACGTTTAAACTGGCAAGATTTCCATAGATCTCAATTTTTCTCAATGAACATGAGGTTACGAGAGAGAGAGAGAGAGAAGGAAATTGGAAGCAAGCAACATTATTATAGACATTACAAAGCCAAGGTTCCTCACCTCAGACCGAACATCGACTGCTGGAGATCTCCGTTTCTGTGGATCAAGACTCAAGAGATAAAATAATGTATTATACAAGGAACCTTGGACCTTAATTTTAGGTGGGAAATATGAGATTTATAGATAAATAACCTCAACTAATTAACTCAATGTTTACCTGTACAGGTTCTTCAAGAACGTTATTTTTAACCTGCATAAGTTTGTACACAAAAGGAGGTTTCAGATATTGTGAAGGACAATTATCTAAGGTTAATATCTAATGCATAAACATATTACCTTTCTAGAGGATGCTCCTCCTAGAGTTTGTACACCTTGATGTACAATGTATTCACTATCAATAACTCCTACCTTCTTCGTTCGGTCACCCTAAACACAAAGCTTAGCATGTTAGTCTCACATCCAAAATCATGTCGTTATTTCCATGAACAATATTTAACGAAAATTTTTACGACTCCTCACCTGAGCACAATACCCAAGTTTCATATCCATTCCCCATCCATGAACAAGATCATTCTGCGGGAATTCAGAAAATAAAGAAACAATTACAACCAAATCCAAAGAGACACATTTTTACAGTTTATAATCTAGTTGAAGTTCATCAGGCTGACCCAATCAAACAAAAATGAGGAGACAAGGATCTAGGGTCATTAATTTTTCTTTTTCATTCATATTCACTTTCTCTGATCACTCAGCCTTACAGAGGTAGTTTTGATCAGATGAGGCTGAGGCTGAGGCAGAGGCAGGGACAGAACCTGGAGACCAAGGAGGACTGACTGCAGGAGCAAGTGTATTCAATTGTTCCTACAGTATAATACAAGCAATCCTATGTGCATACTGGGAATATGTAAAGCGCAAGCTTACCTGGATGAGATGCCAAGCACAATGCCATGCAGATCTGGAAAATACTGGTGCCATCCCCTCCACCCATCTGTGGAAGAAAAGCAAGCAATAGAAGATAATAGAGTTCTACTGTGTTAGCAGAAATATAGCACTCCCCATACTGTATTTTAAGAAGAAGATAGAATGGAATGAAGCATATGTTACTTTTCATATTTAAGCAAATCGATCATGCTTTTAACGACCTGGTATCAGATACAAGGAACATAAAGATAGATAAAACCTACCCGGTGCAGGGTGGTCCTTGGCTAGCATCCGAACATCTGACACTTCCTCGATTATCATAGATTCTCCTGTGTAAAGTTATATGCGCATTTTTTAGCAACAAAAGTATTGCAATATAAAGAATGAAATCTCAATTATTCCACATTCACCTGTGGAATTTCTTGGATCTTTTGCGAATGGTTATTTTATGGTGTATTTCCAACGAATCTGGGTCTAAAGCTGGTTGTGATATCTCCAGTCCCTCTGCTTTCATAATTTTCAGGTATCTGCCACGAAACACTGTACTTTGAGCACAAAGTTTAAAAGAAAACAACTCATGAAAGTAAGAAATAGACTTTTTCAGGAAACAACAATATATGTACCTCCCTGGGTGGAAATTAGCAACACCCAAATCTTCATCCCAAATGAAAATGTAGTCATACGTAGAAACAACATCTGGATGTAGAAAACGTTTTGCAAACCACCTGAAACAAAATTAGTGAATATATTTTATAATGCGAGCGTACAAAAATACTATTGACTTCTGGATCTTTACAGTCTCACTGGAGGTTACATAATAACTCAGTACTAAAGAAGGTGATATTACGGAAAATTGGTGATAACGCAAACCTAATACTCACCATTTTGTTTGATTCTCGGCAATAATATGGATAGCCTTGTTACTCCACTCAAGATCCTGCCATCCATCGACGTTGGAGTCGTAGTGGAATAGCATAATTGTAAAATTTCCTGAAAGAAACTGAATACCAGGAGGTTAGACGAGAAATGTTCTGTTATTCTGGGTGACCATACACACCATATATATATAGTTACCTTCTGAACAATAGCATTTACATTTTCCTTTTGCTTAATACCAACAGGTATTGCCAGTAGGTTCTGATGGCTAGACACCTTAATCTGAAAGTAGAAAATGAGCATGAATACTCCTACTAGTTGTTTGGAAGAATGATTACAGCAAAATGTCTATAACCACAAAAGTACAAATATGTATATGAGAGATAATAGTTATGTCCCAACATCATTGTTTGGTGAACAAGAAGGATATCAGGTGAGAGTTTACTTAACATAAGGCTGCAAATAGAAACGAATCTTACCTTACTTGCGCTACTTGTAAACCATAAGGGCCTTAGCTCCAAGTCTGACCTAGCTTGAACTATACCATGAGGTAGATAATTCACCCTATTGAAAGCATCGGTTGAACCCTAACAATAGCAATAGAAACTTTTTCAGAAAAAGAATACATCTTGAAGGAAAAGATAGTAATCAAAAAGAAAATTCAACCAGGCAAAGTTGAGTAGTAGCACTAATTTTATAAGAAGCCATTTTGTTTGTCTTTCCAGTGAGCAGCTAGGATAAAGTTTGAAGGCATATTACAAGGAAGGTAGTTAGCATCCTTACCTTCTCTGTGTCGAAGGGATTCAATCTAGTCTCCATCTGACATTTTCGAAGAAATTCATTAATCATTAGTACACAAAAAGAAAAGTAGAGGGATCTAGCAAAGCTTGAAATTACTATCAGCAAACAATGCATGATTTGATACACGATGGATATCTTCTAGGAAGGCCTATAAATGGTGTAACCAACCAGCATAACTGCGAACACCACACTACCAACTATTCCCTTTATTAATGTTTTAGGCCTAACACTTGATTCAAAACCCATCCAAATACATTATTAGTCTTTCTCCTGAAGCAACAAAAACAGTCTCGCGATGCAGAAGCATTTTACTTTCATAAGCTAGGGCAACATTATTAGGGTGACAGCACGTGCTACGCCTCTGTGAATAGAATTCCACAGTGCAATGGTCAGATGGTGCAATACCATTTGTAAGCAATCTAGTTACTGCTGTCTACTAAATATTAATCGATACAGAAAAAATGAACAATGTATGTATACCTTTGTATGATGATGCTGATAATTTGTTGTTCTGTACACAATAAACAACATAAATGTACACAAAATTCCCATAAACGGTAATTGTTTCATCTTTAGTCCATTTGAACCCTGCAATGTTGCTCATACAAGTAGAAACACTAGTCACTGGATCATATGAATATAACGAACCCATAACAAGTATCACGCTCCCAACTTTAAAGATTCCTGACATACATAAACAAAAAATTGAAGGTGAACAACAAGTCTCTTACCTTATCTGTAATGAGATTCCTGCTCTTTGATAACCATCTCCACGACTTTAACGCCGTCATAGACAACAATGTGTCTATTTAGCATACATACTGAAATCAACACTGCAAATGCAGGCAACAACATCAAGATGGTTCTAGACCCAACTTCAGATTCTAGCCTTAAAAGTCCAAATTTACCTTAAAAGAAGTAAAGATTGCTAGAAACATGCAAATCAAAATAGTTCTAAATCTAAACACTTTCAGAAAGTTAATAGTAACAGAATTTGGCCGTCAAAACCCTAGGGTTTGGCCAAAATAACTTCGCAGAGAAGAAACTCAAGGAATGAAACTCAAAAGCAACTAAGAAATTACTCAGATATACCTTCAAATAAGATCACCGCGGTCAATTCAACTCTTCTTACGAAACAATTTCTAGAAGCACGAATTTTCAACAGAAGAAATTAGGGGAAACTATAACTAAATTAAACAAAAAAAAATCAGCATTGACGAATTCCAATTAGCTTAATAACAAAATTTTGAACAGTTTTCCAATGAATTATTCTGAATGCAGCAGCATTTAAGGTTTAAGTACGATAAAAACAGAGTTAAAAACTGTTTGAGTACGATAGAATTTTGAGCACAAAACATTCTTCGATTAAACAAAATTCTTCTTACAGCTTTAAAAACAATTGTTAGACGAAGTAAGAACAAAGAAATATTTTGAAGGATTCAACAACGTAAACTCACCGCAATAGTCAGTAACTATCCCTGTTTTCCTACTTCTATTGCTTTTTTTTTTGTTAACCTAGAATTCACAATGTGGAACTTCAAATCCCTAGGGAAAATAGACTTAATACTTGAGAAATATGGCTAATAGTTCCAAGAACTCGAATAACGGTGGGTGGAGTTCTGAGATTTTATGATTAAATAGAAGGAAAGAAGAAAAGAGATTGAATTAAAGGCTATCTTTTAACAGTAAGTGAATTTAAGGGCCATTAAAACCAGCAATCATATAGAGTACTACTGTAAAGTAGTCTCTTAATTCTTAAGTGGGAAAGTTTCTGGATAATTTTCTACTTGGAGTAAAACTGGATCGATAGATCCAAAGAATCTAGTAGAGAAGAAGAGAGAGGCAGGAGTAGAAAACAAAAGGTGTGTGGGTGGGGGATCACTGGACTGGACTAGACTAGACTAGGAAAAGAAGAAACACGTAAGTATTTGTGACGCCACGTTTCATGGGGATATACCGTGTTGTGCCGACGGGTTTCCAAATCTCATCTCATTCGAGTCTGTCTCACATCTCGTTTACTTCTTAAATTCTATCTCTCCTCGAAATCACCCCCCTCACTTATGTCGCTGCTTTAATTAAAAGAAAAAAGTACTGCAAGGCAATTAGGCAGGAGGTAATTGATCAAAACAGAGCGATGCTATTTATGAAACGGAAAATGGGTCATTTGTCCAAATATTTTTAAAACCTGTTTCAAATGGACGAGTAAAAATTAATATGGGTGAAATGGACAAAAAAAAAATAGCAAGGATGAAACTGGATTCATCCTGACTTAAACTTAAAAAATAGCAAGGATGAAACTGGATGCATCCTGATATAATTAAAAAAAAATATATTTGAAAATGGGTAGGATGAAACTGTTTACGTCCTGACTATTTTTGTATTTTTGTCCATTTAAACAGTATCAAAATCTAGATGTCTTTTTCACCCAGGATTTGTTGATTTTGGTCTTTTTAACCAATTTTGTGTTTACGAAATCACCTCCCCGAGCTAGCCAGAAACGATGGAAATAAATTTCATTCTGTTTGAATCTAAACAGCCTGGCTTGATTGGGGTATACCCATTTTGTTCCCATCTAAGGTAGTATGTTAAGGGGTGTCTGAAATATGTTAAAAGACCAAATTACCCTTGCTATTAATACCCTGCCGACTGAAACTTGGTTTTGAAAATTTTCAAAACCAATTCAACCTATGTGGTTCATCTGTGATGAAATCGAAAATCAAAACAAAACTAAAAAAAATCAAAACAAAACCAGAAAAAAAAAAAAAAGTGGCTACGGGATTTGAGATTGGGTATGATTTTGTACCCAATCTCATACCGAGTACAAATTCATACGCGGTTTGAGATTGGGTACAAAATCATACCCAATCTCAAATCCCGTATGATCCCACATTTTTACAAAAGTCGGCAGGGTGTCTTTTTGGTGATCTTGCCGACTAGTAGGCAGGGTAATTTTTTTGTCGACCTTGCCGACTTTTCAACTCTGAAATTAGCATTTACAGGGCCGGCACGATATTCATCCTTATACCTTGCCGACTAGAGATTAGTTGGCAGGTTATGAAATTAATACCTTGCCGACTAATCATGCATTTGTAACACCTTTCTCTGTATGTCAACAATCCTATAGTCGGCAAGGTATTTTTTGTCGAACTTGCCGACTATAAGGTAGCTGGCAAGGTAAAAAATCAATAAGATGCCGATTAGTGAAACATTTACAACAGTCTCTTGTGTGTCAAAAATAATAAAGTCGGCATCTTCTTCATTCACCGACCTTGCCGGCCAAAGCTAGTCGGCATGTTATTCATCTGTAGACCTTGTCGGCCAGATATAGTCGGCATGTTCTTCATTCGTCGACCATGCCGACTTTTCATAGTTTCAGAACTGAACGTGTTGATTTCTTCTTTAATTTTGAGTATGATTTCATACATCAGCTTTGCAATTCCCATTTTAGAAGTGTCTGGGTAGTATGTTTTCATTTTCGTTGCAAAAAAAATTCTCAAAACAAATTTTTTTTCATCAAAAATCTTCCCGCATGAGTTCAATCAAAAACAAAATTTTACAACTTAAATTCATAAGTTTTAATCTACTCAATTAATCAATCTAAACTCAATTAATTAAGCTAATCAAACTTTTTAGTGTTAATTAAACAAGGATATATTAGCCTTTTAAAAAAAATATGGTTGAGGGCTGGCTTTTTTTACTTCAAAATGATCTGGGTTTTGTCTCATGAGGTATAACCAATCAAGCGAGGCTAAGTAGCAGACCTCGTAATTAATTTATAAGTAAGGAACCAATCATTTCATAGCTTGAATCACCTGCAATGAGTCAGAAAGTGTCTCTTACAACCAACCCCTACTAACTTCCACTCCCACACCCAACTTTGTCTCTGTGCCTACGGCCAACCCCTAGTGTGTGAACCGTGAAGTGATTTTGTTCTTTTCGTTTCCTGACCTGACTCGTCAATTTCATGGCACCGTATATCCGTGACTGATTGTAATTTAAATTTTAAAATCTAAGCAAGATAAACTGTTTTTCTGTGAAGCCAAGAAAGGCAAGATGGCTAATGGGGTGCCAGGATTGGTGGGAGTGTACCAATCCAAGGCAAAAATTATTTTGTCCTATATAAAAATTATTTTGTCTTATTATAATATTGGTACAGCCCCCACTAATCCTGGCACCCCCATTAGCAGCCTTGAAGAAAGGAGTGTGAATTTTTCTTTTGGGTAGGTACGAATTTCAAGAGCAAAATCTTGTGGCGGTACTTCATGCTTAGGCTAAGTTTTATGGGCTAGATATCTAGTTGCTAGATTGGCCATCCACGTCAGCCTGGGCAACCTCCTAAGTCTTATGGGCTAGATATCTAGCTGCTAGATTGGCCATCCACGTCATCTGTGAGCGCCGAACCATTCGGCGTTTTTTGAGCGTAGAACCATTCAACGTTTTGGTTACTTTTTTGAGCGCCGAACCATTCGGCGCTTAAATCTCGGTAGTTAGATTTTTGTGATTTTTGTGAGCGCTAGAACCATTCAAATGTTTTGGTCACTTTTTGAGCGCCACACTATTGACGTTTCAATCTCGCCGATAGTTCTACCTGCGAGCAAATGCTAGGAGAGAAAAGTAGCCGAAAGAGTGTTAACTTTTTCCCACACTTTTTTCATGATTTGCAACACTTTTTGGCCAATCTAGCAGTCCAATCTAGCCCATAGGACTTAGCCTTATGCCACTTGTTACATCCGCTAAGTACTTATCCGCGACTGACGCTGAATAGCAACTGCACCCGAAAATGTAGAAAACGTAACATCATTATACTCCCTCCGTCCCTAATTAGATGAGCTACTTGGTTTTTAGTTTTGTCCACAAATAGATGAGCTATTTCACTAACCAAGGGGATATTTCTAAAACTACCCTTTTAATTGATTATTTTTTCTATAAGAAATATGTATAATTTGATAGTCATGTTTATATTCGTTACGTAGGTGTTTTAAAATGATTTTCAACGGTATAAAGTTTATAAAAAAACCGTGGTATAGTTTAAGAGATAAATCGTTTCTAAATTTTACTAATTATTGCCCATAAGGGTATACTTGTAAAAAATACTTAAATATACTCCACTTTTCTCCTTGCCTTAAAATTTGTGTAAACTACAAGTAGCTCATCTAATTAGTGACGGAGGGAGTATGTAATTATGTGATCAATTATCCCTCCAACTTTTAGGTCAACAAAGATCACAAGTCCAAATCAGTTGTTGGATCTTTTTTATTTCAAAAGAAATCAGTTGTTAGATATTTTTTGTGCTGGAAGCTTTGTAATGGGAGTTGGTTAATTATTGCGGAAGCAGTTCAATAGCCCGGTTCGATTCGACCTAATATGACAATCATTTTGAGTGGTAAATTATTAGATTAGATAAGACATTATAATCAACCCCGCTACTCGCAGGGCAGGACCAGCGGGGCAACAGTCCATACTCTTCACACTAGGAATGGTGAACTCTGCTAGAAATAATGAAACCTGAACGAAATCAATTATAATGAAGGGAAGTCCAGTGTTGATCGAAGGAATCAATTAGGAAAAATAAAGGAGTAGGACAACAGAAAGGTCAAATCATTTCCCCTATGTTGACAAATGGCTCCATTTCCAACACAGATCTTGATGTAAGAAAACCAGTGAACTTGGGATGGGAGTTGGAAGGATGCATCTAGGGCAGGGTACGTGGTGGTGAAAAGGATGGAGAGAACTTGAGATTTGGTGAAACTAACGTGGGAACATTAATTAAATACCCCTCCTTTTCAAGGTCTTCACAAATACCCCTAAAAACTTCACAAATACCCCTAAGGGGTTATTTTAAGTGGATAATGAAAATGAACTACTACTTTTTTGGATAATGAAAATGAACTAGTATGTTCTTGACGCGTGAAAAGTGAAAACCAACCCAACCTCCTGCGGAGGTTGAATTGACTTAATATAATCTTAGATGTGCCAAAAACTATACCCTAAAAACTTAAAATATACCCTTTAGGGTATTTATAAAGTTCTTTGGGGTATTTGTGAAGACCCATGAAAATGAGGGGTATTTATTTAATTCCCACAACTCTTCTAACGGAGCCTTTATTTTACTTCAAGTTAGTTTAGCTTCATATGACCATCGCAAGACATGTGGGAGCAATAAACTTGATCATTTCCCCATGCCAACGGAAATCATTCCTAAACAAATGTGTTATTTAACGCAGTGACGTTGTGAGCACATGCGAGTATGCTACACGCGACATGTTTTGTGGCCTTTAAGGTTTAGTACCGTATTACGCTTAAATTTTAATCGAAGATGAGCTCGGGAATGGCGAATGTTTCAGAGGGAACCATTTAATGCGAAATCAGACTCCCAATGACAAAAGCCAGATCAAGAGAGACCCTGAAGACTAGGCTCTGATCCGTCGTGTCACACTAGTATAAAAAGGAAATATTTATCGAGAAGCTGAGGCTCAACATGGTGTTGTTCCACGCCGCGAATCCAGTTTGATCTTTTTTTCATTTTTGATATTAAAAGAAATTTTATTTATCATGAGAAATCATTACAATAATCCATCCTCACGATACTAAATTTGTAGGTATCATTGTTACAAAAAGATGTGGTAATTGACTCCTTGATCAAAGAGTCAATCGGTGGATAGGATTCGCCGGAGAGGGTCATCTCGCGGTCGGGATCATCCAGATTTCGTTTGACTTGGACGGCTAGGAATGAAAGGGGGCCACGCTTATTTAAAACGATGGGAGAAAAAAAAGAACGAGATTTACCATATATATATATATATATATATATATCACCGCACAGTTTTACCATAAAAACAATTCTACCAGTTCTTAATATCGCTTCACAGTTTTACCATAAAAATAGTTCTATCAGTCTTTGATTTAGGTTACGGCAAATAAAATATATTCAGGGTGAAGTGAAGAATTCCGTTCTAAATCAGTTCCTGCAGCAAGTATGCCACCAAAAGGTGCTTATCTCAACATTAGCAGTAAAGCATCGTTAGGCCAACAGAAACGATGGGAAAAAAATAATCAGGAACAACTTATTCAGAGTAGCCAGATTCCAGAACAACAGACAGATGCCATTGATGTTAAGCTTTGTAATAAAAGGTCCTTGGGCCAGCTGAAACGATGGGAGAAAAAAAAACAGGAACAACATCAGAATCGAAGTAGCTATCATCCAGAACAACAGATAGATGCATACTCGGTAAAACCCCTAACTTTAATTTTGAAACCCTAACTTTAATTAACATCAGCATCATGATCTTATTCTCACAAACCAATTCAACATAACTGATTTTTTGATGGTCTTTTAATCGAGAATCCAAGCGTTGTTGCCAAGTATGTTCCCAAGAGCACAACGATCTTAACTCGAATAATAAAAGGTCGTTAGGCCAACGTAATCGATGGGAAAAAAAGGCAAGAACAACTTATACAGAGTAGCCAGAATCCAAAACAACAGACAGATGCCGGCTTGGTAAAAGTTGCACATTCTCTGCAATCCAATGTAAAGCATTGGGTATTTTTATTTGATGTGTTCATGAATGTGCAGTCTTCTTGCGAGGATACATACATTAGTACATAATTTGCTAATGACGTACTACATATATTAACTGCATTGTTTTGATGGTCTTTTAATCAGAATCAAAGCGATCTTAACCTTTATAATAGAAGGTCCTTGGGCCAGCTGAAACGATGGGAGAAAAAAAAACAGGAACAACTTATTCAGAGTAGCGGGCATCCAGAACAACAAACAAATGCATACTCGGTAGAAGTTGCACATTCTCTGCATTGGTTGTTTTTATAAGGATGGGTTCATGAATATGCAGTTGCCAAGCTACATAATTAACAAAAGAAATCATATATACAACAGTACTAATTAACTTTAAATTAACGGCATTATTTTCTTGGTGTTTTACTTAGAATCAAGTAGGTCCGCAGAATAAATCTCGGCGTAAGAGAGATTTATCGATCAAAGAGGTATACAACATGTCAAGATTTCAAGACTAGACAAAAATAAATTGTTGGCCATCTGACAAAATTAATTGTATATGTTATAGGCTACCCATACCAAACGGAGGCACACATGCAACACAAACAACTTCCACAATATTGATGACTCAGATAGTCCGGTAAATACCTAAACATATTATTCACAGGACCAGACAGCTGGGAGCATCTAATTGATTGTATATCAATGTACATGTTAGTTCAAGCATTCTGGTGCAGGGGAGTTCAAACATTCCAAGCTACGACGCATCCATGGAGCCCATGGAATCAACTTATATCAAAACGTAACATTTTTTTTGTATAATTGTTCATCTTTACATTTCTTATGTTTATAAAAAAAATGAAAAATAGCCAGTATTGGTAAAATAATGTCCAGATGACACAGGGTTGTAACAACTATGTGTCCCCATCACAGTGGTCTTGGTATCCACCTACGACATAAGTTTACTAATGACTGAGGATGTAACAGTTAAAGCATCCTTTTTACCAATATGGAAAAGATGATAGAGTCCCAGTAAATTAGAATTAAGTGTAAGCAAATTGCATACCTCGGGATTGGCTATGCGATCGGCAGAACTGGACTGGCAACGTGGAAAACTCCATTAAGATATCAAGCAACTCTTCCTTGAAGAGTTGAATGTTCTCAGCTGTTTTCTTCAGTTTTCTCAAATGATTATTGTTTTCATCGCCTGATAAAAGGTGAAACAACCCAAGGAAGATTCTCAGTTGAAACATAGAGTACTGAAATGGGAAAGATTCTCAGTTGAAATTTAGTAAAATGTGCAAACAAGTTGAGGACTATTACACGTATAGCAAGCATGTTTTAATTTTGCAATCACTCTACTTTAAGCAACTGATAATGCTCAGATATACATTTCATTATTAATTACCACTAACTATGTTTAAATTTGTTGGGTGTACAGGTCAATTGCTAATGAAGATTTTACATCAGATGGTTCCGATGAATTCTGTGGTCATTCAGATGACGAGGAAGATGGTATAGACAAAATTGAAAACCAAAAAAATAATTTGCAACAGGATGTTCGTCATTACCTTGGTAAAATGGATATAGAATGTTCTTCATGTGGAGCACTGCATTGGATTGATGAGAGGACAACCGACTCATCCAAGAAGAATCCAAAATTTTCAAGATGTTGCCGCAAAGGAAAAGTAATACTCCCTGCGTTGCTGGAGCCTCCAAAAGAACTAATGGATTTACTTGAAGGAGACGATGCCGAATCGAGGTTTTACAGAGATCACATGCGAGAGTTCAATGCTTCAAATGCCTATACCAGTCTTGGTTGTAAACTGGATAAGAGGGTCCTGAAGGGGAAGGGCCCAAAAGGCTTTGCAATTCATGGTGAACTTCGACATAATTCCGGAACTTTACTACCAGACGAGGGTAAGGACCCAATCTATCATCAGTTGTATTTCTATGACCCAAATCAGGCATTGGCTGTTCGTGCAAAACGGAATCCCCAGCTGGATAAAGAAGTTCTTAAAAAGGTCCAGAAAATTATCTCAGAACATAATGTTTTTTGCGATAAATATTACCAGGCACGAGAACTTCTGAGCAATGCTGACTCCACAGACAACAGTGTCAAAGTCATCATGCACTACGAGGAATCTACAGATGAAAGGCGTTATAACATACCAACGGCCGACGAAATCTCTGTTATATTACCCGAAGATGGTTCTCAGAAGCCTGACTTCAGAGATATAATACTTCACCGCAAGGGGAGAAATGGATTAAAACGTATTTCAGAGTGTCACCCTGCATACTTGCCCCTGCATTATGTTTTACTGTTTCCATACGGCGAGATGGGTTGGCATCCTGATATGAAGCAACTGGACCCTGAAACAGGAAAACATACTACTAAACGTTTAACTCTGAAACAATTTCACAGTTTTCGTCTATTTAAGCGCCTAAGCGAGTATTCTACCATCCTAAGAGCAAAAAAACTTTTTCAAGAATACCTGGTGGACGCTTGGGCATCGACAGAACAGAACCGTCTGTTTTATCTTAAGATCAACCAGGATAAGCTGCGAGCAGATTCGTATGAACATATAAAGGCCTCAGCGGAATCCGGGCTAACTCCCGAAGACTTGGGTAAGCCATACGTATTACCATCGACTTTTATTGGTGGTCCTAGGCATATGTATGAGATTTATCAAGATTCAATGGCCATTACCCGGTTTAATCATCATCCAGATATCTTCCTAACAATGACCGCAAATCCGCGTTGGCCTGAAATTCAAGATGCGCTTGAACCACATCAATATGCATCGGATCGTCCAGATCTCATAGCACGTGTATTTGAGCTAAAGAGAGACAAGTTGATGAAAGAAATAAAGAAAGGGAATGTGTTCGGAAAGGTGGTTGCTCATGTGTTCACAATTGAATTTCAAAAACGTGGTTTACCTCACATGCATGCTCTTATATTCTTGGATGGCCCTGAGAAAATAAAGACAGTTGAACAGGTTGATAAATTTGTCAGTGCCGAATTTCCAGATGAAGAAACAGATCCAGCTTTGTTTGAGACTGTCAGGAAATGCATGGTGCATGGTCCATGTGGTGTGGACTCCATGTGCATGAAAAATGGAAAATGCAGCAGAGGTTATCCAAAAAAACATACCGAGTGTACAAGTATGGACGAAGGCGGATATCCAGTATATCGTCGCCGCGACAATGGGAAGGAGGTATTGGTCCGACCTGGATACAAAACGAACAACACAAATGTTGTTCCATACAATCCTTACCTGTCAAGGATGTTCAATTGCCACATTAATGTTGAGATTTGTGGGGGTGTAAGGGCTGTTAAATATATACACAAATATATCTATAAAGGACACGATCGTGCAACACTAATTGTTGGTGAGTGTGATGAGGTACAACAATATATTGATGCAAGATATATTGGGGCACCTGAGGCTGCGTGGCGTTTATATGGGCACTCAATGCATCAGGAAGAACCTAATGTAGTTCGCTTGGCTATTCATCTTCCCAACCAACAGAGGTTTGTTTATGATGCAACTAAGTCAATGGACAGGGTCACTGTTGCTGCAAAAAACTACAAGTCAACATTGATGGGGTTCTTCGAGTATTATTGCAAGCATCCCACCGCCAAGGCATATACTTATCAAGAGTTCCCACAACATTTTGTATGGGACAAGAAAGAATGGAAATAAAGGAAACAGGGTTTTGCAATTGCAAGGATGTACTTCATCAGTCCTAATGCCGGTGAATTGTACTACCTGCGGTTATTACTAACAGTTGTAGCCGGTGCAGATTCATTTGACAAGCTGAAAACTGTTGGGGATGGTGATTCTAGGAAACTGCATCGTACGTTTAAAGGAGCATGCATTGCACTAGGAATTTTAGGAGATGACAATGAATGGTCTAAGTGTTTAGAAGAGGCAGCAGTGATGAAAACTGGGGTCCAGCTAAGAAAACTTTTCAAGATAATTCTTTGTGACTGCAATCCTAATCAACCAGACGTTCTGTGGTCAAAGTTTAGGAAACACATATGCGATGATTTGCATTTTAAACTACGCATGAAGTATAATATCAAGAAGCCAACAGATGAGAAAATATTTGATTATGGGTTATACCTTTTGGATGAGCAGCTGCGTGAATCTGGAAAGTCGCTCGAAGATTTCGCGGACATGCCAAGACCAAAACTAACATGGAGTGATGCTGTTGGTGACAAGTACATGTGGGAGCATCGGTGCCTACAACTTGCAGTGAGTGATGCTGAGGTAGAAGAGAGCATCCGGAAGCTAAATCCTGCACAGATATCAGCATACAACGCCGTGTTTAATTCTGTAAGAGATGGTGAGGGTAAACTGTTTTTTCTAAATGGCAGTGCGGGAAGCGGCAAAACATTTTTGTATAACACATTGGCATCTAGCTGCCGCAGGGATGGACACATAGTTTTGACTGCTGCTTCGTCTGGCATTGCTTCCCTACTGCTGGTAGGAGGTCATACAGCGCACTCTACGTTCAGGATTCCCTTTGAAATAGCCGAGAACAGCGTTTGTGGAGTTGACAAACAAGATCCACATTCCAAAATGCTGAAACAAGTTAAACTGATTATATGGGACGAAGTAACCATGCAACACAAATTATGTGTTGAAGCAGTTGATCGAACCCTACGTGATATTGGTGATAAGAAAAAACCATTCGGTGGAATTACCGTTGTTTTAGGAGGAGACTTTAGGCAGACGTTGCCTGTTATAGCCGGTGGATGTTGCGAAGCAGTGGTTGGAGCATGTCTGAGGAGATCTGTACTTTGGAATGACGTCACTGTATTGGAGCTTCACCAAAATATGAGGCTGGATGCGCTTGAAGCTGATAGTGTATCTTTTGCAAAGTTCCTGGTAGAGGTATGTATCTTACTTTGTTTTTCACATGCTTTTGTTCCATTTATCCTTGAACATGGCTCTGATTTATATATGAATCTATTGGACATAAATGATAGGTTGGTGATAATCCTAAAGCAACTGTTAATCTTCCAAACACAATAAATAGATGCGATAACATGGCTGGACTCATAACCATTCTTTACCCCTGGCTGGGAACAAAAGAAAGGGTCTCTACAGAACGATTTACTGAGCGTATTTTACTGTCAGCCCGTAATGATGACGTGAAAAAGATTAATGCTGAGGCAATGAAAAAATTAGACGGAGATATGTACACGTACCTTTCTGCCGACAAGTTAAATCCAGATGATGCTGGCAATATTCCACACCTTTCCAGCGAATACCTGCAGAATTTAAATCCACCTGGAATGCCTCCGTTCAAGTTAGATATAAAGGTTGGATGCCCCATCATGATGTTGAGAAATCTTGCACCAACAGAAGGCCTCTGCAACGGCACAAGAATGTTGGTCACTAGATGTGGACATCATGTGATTGAAGCCAAGATTTTAACTGGCGAAAAAACCGGAGAAATTGTATTTATCCCGAGGATAAATTTCAAACCGTCTGCGTCAGAGATGAATATTAACCTGACGAGGCGTCAGTTTTCTGTCCATCCTGCTTATGCTATGACGATCAACAAATCACAAGGACAGTCAGTAAAATACGTTGGGATTGATCTAAGCACTCCTGTGTTTAGCCACGGTCAACTTTACGTAGCACTGTCTAGATGCACTGCCGCACAAAGAATAACCGTGCTACTACCTAATGAAACCAAGGACCTTTCAACTACAAACATTGTCTACCCCGAGGTTTTATTGTAGAGCTATATTGAATTCACATATGAACATTTATGTAATTTCGGGATGGATTATTCTTTTTTCACATATGAACATATTTCATCATGGCCATTATAAGTTATTTACAATATTTATATCTGATGTTTCAGTAACATATCCATTTTAGTTGTCGAGCATGATACCAAAATCTTATAACCAAAATCCAACCCATGAATCTAAGAGGGGACACGTATTTCATTGCCTTCTTATGAAGCCTCTCATCTTAAGGAAAAAATTTAAGAGATGAAATTCATATTAGGAAATACAGTACCGTAAGACTCTGTATGAATTTAATATATGAGATCTGCGTTAAATAAGACCATCACATAGACACGGATTTCCGTAATTCACACTTCAGATAGCAGTCATACCCAAACATATTCAATGGACTGCTATTCATGGCATTAGAATCTCAATATTGTAAATCAATATTTTACTCAGTGTAGAAATTACTACCTTTGATTTAGTATCATAAGTCCTACCAGCTTGCTTTTGTTGCATCACTGCTAAGAATGTCAGCAAGTTAGAGACAGTCGTCAAAACTCAAAAAAACTGTAAAGCACTGCTAAAAATTACAACACCGTGTGTCATTAAGGCAATAAATGTGATTCATGCAAACGGTCAAAATACTAATTAAATAGTTAAGTTAGACCACAAAACACAAACTGAACTAAAAAGTTACCTTAAACCACAACAGAATTTACTACCTTTCCAAAGTGAATTAATGACTCCTATCGCGAAGTGACTGTTGATAACTTTGTGCAGTACTTTTCAGAAGTCTACAGGGAGTAGTGTATTATTTGATCAAGGGTTTCAATTATTTTTGGAGAATTAGATTGCTAGAGTGAAGGTTTTGCAGGTCTTTACATGAATCAGCCAAAGAAGAACATCACATTGTTTGAAAAAAAAAGTAAGCCGCAAATAAATATGACCTACAGGGTATTCTTATTTCCAGAATTGCAGTTATCCATCCAGCATACATATTTCATACTTCCAATGAAAATCTTTTAATTTCCAATGATCAGAAAAGAACCGAAAATAAAAAATGTTGGAAATTTTATTGTACCTTGGTGAAACCAGTACTTGCAATAACAGCACACCGAACAACATTAAAACCGACATTCTTAAGGAAACACTGAGGAAAATAAATTATCACTGTTAGGAAACGGCATTCTACGCCTTTAATTTTAGGGCAAGTAAATAATGTCCAATTTTTATTTTATTTTATTGAAATAAAATATATAAAAATAAATTGATAAAGCTCACCTGTAAAACATTCTCGAAGAACTTATTCAAAGCCTGCGAAAGGAAAAGTCAACACTATGATCTCAGAGAAACAAAAGTGACCACATCTTTGTTGCATATAACGAAACCTAGCGACTTACCGTCTCATAGCTAGCAATAGCTGGACCATGCTTGCGGGGTATAGAAGCTTCTATCCGTGAAGGAGTTGGTGTCACACTATAAAATATTGGGCATGTTAAATATAGCAAAAAATGAGAGAAACCAAAAGGTCATCATGCAATAATCTTGCCTAACATATAATTAGGTTATCCCAAAATATTAATATCCAGCCACTATACGAAATAATGCGCAGTAAAATGTTTATACCTTCTGCCTATAAGGCATATGTGTGCTAATCCTTCTTGCATCAAATCCACAGCGAGGTCGGCCCTTGCACCAGGATCTGAAATGTGATCGACAATGCATAAAATATTAGGAATGTTAAAGTATTATCCATACAATCTAGAATTCAGATAAAATTGTAACCAACAATGTGATTCAGACATAGGCCATATAGATGCAAAAATTTGCATCTCTGAACCATCACATTTGGTATGAAAGCGCTTGATAGAAGGCTACATGCTTGGTAGTTACTCCTGACGTGGCATCACAAGCACCCTTGGATAATTGCATTTAGCTCAACAGACTATCCCTCTCGAGGATCTAGGCTCTAAGGATGGTGGGTAGGTCACCATCCATCTAAGCTTGAGTAAACAGCTAACAAGTAGCTAGCACCCTAGCAAGGCTGATTATCAACCATTCATATAAATATAACGAACATATAAGTTTGGCAAGGTCATCAAGTCGCTTTTCTACAAGACAAGCAAAGTGAAGCAGACAGTGAGGAGGTGAAACTCCACAAATGGAAAATGTATAGTAGGGTTTTGTTTTCTATGAAGATATTCGTTTGTCCCAGATCTATCGTTAAGTCATTTACAAGGGGACCTAAGAAGAAAATACTAACAGAAAACCCATTTGAATGGGCAGATATAATGGGATAGAGAGAGTACCAGAGGCTTGCTTGAGTATATCTACTGCCATTGAGTCCCATACAACTTAAAGGTAAAAAGTAACGATTAGCTGTATGTTGCTAACAAACATGTAAAATGTCATAATATTTTGAAAACATAAACCAACATAGTAAGTTGGATTTTGGATATGATGACAAATGAGAACATGTATATATTAATTGATGAAAGCAGAAGGTGGAATAGGCAGGTCATAGTTACGCATATAGCTAAGTACAAAGGACCAAGTCATGCATAATGCTTGCAATTGCATTGATGACAACAGAAACATAAATGCAAGAAAAGTAATAAAAATCACAACGGAGGACTTTGGATATAAAAGAAATCAAGTGAGAATTTAATTATATGGGCCTCCAAAGCATACCTTTCTTACGACAAAAGGTCGATAAAGCTCGATTTCTAGAGTATGGTAGGACCCAATCTATAATTGATTAAGACAGAGTGTCAGCAGCAGCAACATCATAGGGACATGAGTTTGTTTTGGTGGTAAACTATAAGACTTACCTTCACATGTTCATTCTCCAATATATTCTTTCCACGAATGCGCAAGACTGACCCTTCTTTGTCATAATCCACAGACTACAAGAACAATAAGTTACAAAGAGAAAGTGCCAGTAGAAATGATAAGGAAAACAGCGACACGAAATACAAATGATATAACAGGCAGTGAAAATACTATTTACACCGATTAGTGCTAGCAAAACAATGAAGTAAAATAATACATCAAATATAATGCCCAGAAACAATTTTATACTCAAATTAATGGGAATTGCACATAATTAGATTACATTCTTCCATTCTTTCATGAAAGATTGATATAAACTTTGTTTACCTCAACTCTAATTTCCAGCTGGAGCTTCATACACTCAGGATCCCTTCCCCCAGTAGCGTTATCTCTTATAACTTTCCTGCGACAAATTATAAACAGTGCTTCAAAGAACAGTCTTACAACACATACAGTGAAACTCATAAACTATGAACTGAAGCATGTGGTGAAAATTTCTCAGTAAGGACTACTTGACCACAATTTTGAATGTCAGTACACTGAATTAGGTATAAAACTATCCAAAGGGGCATACCTGACTGTAGTAGATAAAACAGTGTCTCCCTTAGCAACCAAATTGTAAGCAGTCCACAAATCATCAACTTCCTATGGAGTCATCTACAAATAACAGGAAGAGAAAAAAAAAATAAAAAAGGGTTTAAATTTTTTTTTTTTTTTTTTTTTGTTCAAAAATCGAATAGCAAATTCGAATAAAAAATAAAAAAGGGTCTAAAAAGATGGTGAATCAGCAATGAAACAAACCAGGAATTTAGAGGTCTGGCAGAATAGCAAATTCTCTGCTAGGTGGTATATCTATGTGTATAGCCTATCCAATTTAGCTTCAAGAAAAAGAAGAAGAACGTTTTATTTCTCAGGGAATTAAACTTACAGGCACACAAGTACACATTCCCTTTTTCTTCATTCTGCCTGATAACGAAATCTTATACTCTTTCCCTTAAAGAACACTAAAAGAAAGGATAGCAGTCACACATGTAGAAGCAATTGACGGTCTCATGGGTGTGGGGTGATTAAAAGAATACATTTTTCTGTAGTATACATTATATTACCTTAAAGTGCCAACTTTTAACTACTAAGCAACATTTTTCAGAATGAACAGGTCTTCATTTGTTTTTAATAGTATGCTGTAGGGAAACATTATGATAAACATCAAACAACCAACAATCAATCTGGCAAACTGAAAATCACATTGTCGATTTTATTTCTAAGGTTCAGTTTACCTTAAAGTGCTAACTGATCGCATTTATATATTTCTTGCATGTAAGAGGAATGCATGATACCTAAAACTTCATTTACCAAAAGAATGCCACTGCTACTCCAACAACTGATAAAAAGGAAAAAGAAGTCATTACATATGTAACAAGTAGAGAAATAATTGGAGTAATTTGACGAGATAATTACCTCAATTCCAAATCCTGGAAATCAAAGGAATATTTATTAGCGACTCTCATTCAAATTTCTTTGTGGATCTTGCAAAATCGGTTTCTTCAATTGCAGCTACAGGATTCTGACCCTAAATCTTATAAGAATTTATGGGTTTTCAGGTTTGATGCTAATGTGAAGATCATACTCAAGAATCCTAGCCGATTGACGTAAGATGGATTCATCAATGGATTCCTCACTCAACTTCTCAAGTTCACTGGGAATGCATATATGCAAAAGAGTGCCCAAATTCAAGTTCACTTAGGTGTATTATTTTAGGCGGTTACTACCAAAATACAAAAGAACGCCACTGCTGCCCCCAAAAACTAATAAAAAGGAAAAAGAAGTTAAAACACATCTAACTATCACGTAGCTGTAGCTGTAGGAAAACTTGGCTCAGACAACATTGTCAACGTTAACTATTGAAATATAGGATAGAGATGGCGTAAAAATGTATAGGTGTAAGACAATTACGAACTTGAATTGAGACATTAGAATCACAAATTAAAGAAATGTGTATAAAGAAGATGATGGAAACGATGTAAAAAGTGGACCTTTGAATTTCAAATTTCTGGTAAATACAAAATGCGGTTGATGTAACATGACAATACTAAGTTCTAAAAATATATGTGCACGCATTATGCACATGTCAATGATGCAACATAAACATAAATTTAAGTTCTAGATTATTAATGGTGCAGTTTCATACAGCTGTGTCAGCAATCACCACCCACATCTTTGTAATCTGCAATGGTAAATCATTACCGATCAAAAGATAAGAATTTAAAAATGTATTAGAGCTTAACAGTAAGAATGGATTGAGTTTATAAATAACTTCAATAAAAATACCACATCATTACTGATTCAAATCCATTTTTATCAGTTTAAATCACTAAAGTCTTTTAAGTCTCATGTGATCTTGCATTCAAGCGAAGGTAAATTTTGAGAACATAATTTCAAATATTTTATACAATACTGCTCATATTATACAAATTTACATGACTGGATTCTAATATTCATCATGACTGTACCTTTTAAATCACGTGATACATGTATTCAAAGAATGAAAAATTGGAACTAATTAGAATAATTAGACAAGATAATTACCTTAATTTCAGATCTTGAAAAGCAAAGGAATATACCACAATGTTCTGGCACCATCTCTCCCATCATCAATCACTACAGGCTCATGTTTTCTTCTCAGTGCAAACTCAAAACCCAGATCTCAACTTATTCTTCTGAGATTTCTTATGAAACCAGAAAACCGATTCAAATCCCTAAATCATCTTCAGTTCTTCCAATTTGTGACCTAATTCTTCAATTTGTTGTACCCATACACAGATTGATAACCATTTACAGAACCCATTAATGATTCTCCTTTTTTGCCTTATCTGCTTCAACAGAACCCCTGAAATCAATCGTCTTCTGCATAATTCATCCACCATTTCTTGCTCTTATCGGATTCAAATTTAACCACCAGCAGATTCATCTCTTATTTTCACACAATGATTCACAGCTAAAACAGTTGAATCAATGGTGCAGCCGCACTCTTCTTTTTGTATCTTGCAAAATCGGTTTCTTCGATTACATCTACGGGATGCTGACCTGAAAACTTATAAGAAATTAGGGGTTTTCAGATTAAGATATCTTTTTGTAATTGATAAGTGAAAGTATCATATTTGATACTAAGTGAAGGTCATACACAAGAATCTTAGCCATAAGACTTATTCGTCAATGGATTCCTCCCTCTAAGAATCTCAAACAAAGAAAAAAAAACGAAAAAAAGAAGAGAAGATAGTCTTTAGCGGTGCTGTACAGATAAGGTTAGAACTAAAAAATGTAAAATATTCAGCCGGCCCATATGGGGTAGAATTAGGTGACGATAGATGGCACGGTCCGCGTCAGGTGAGCTCAGCCTTGATAATTTTATTATTCGTTAAGTTAGTTTATTTATATTGGATAGAGATATACTAGAGAGAAAATATGCATGACATGATGTGCGTGCGAGGGAAACATTGCATAGGATAAAATCAACTCCTGATTAATAACTCCTGGCAATAGTTGATGCAGCAACACCTATAACATCAATATTATTACATAAACTAGAAATAAACTTGGAATGTTGTTAATCCAAACACTTTCGTGAACTCTAGATGTCCAATCTTTGGCAAACTTATCAACAACATTGTTGGTTTCCCTGCATCTCTGATATTTTTTTATATGTCTTAAAGAATTCATAAGCAAGCACTCTCCACTTCAACACACTGAAGACCAATTTCAACTGTCAGGATAGCATATTAGCTTAGTATGGTATATTGGTATCCACTTCCACACGTTGTAGACCAATGTCAAGTGTCAGATATCAACGATTTATTTAAATCGGAGAACAATCCAATATTGTGGCCTATACAACAGTCCAACGTAATCATCAATACAAAATAGTACGTATATATGGATCAAAACCATATCTAAAAAGGTTCAAAAAGAAAGTACGTATATATGGGTCTCCCAGACACGAGATTTCCAGATATTAATTATAAGTGGGAACAAAATTAAACCCAAAACACCAACTCTACAATCGCGAAATAAAGAATCAAGAGTGTCACAATGTTGAACTCCATCGACAGTCCAAAATGTATTCCGGCAAAAAAAAACCGAAAGAAAATGAAAAGATTCCATAACGTAGTTGCTTTTCACCTATAGTTTTGCAAAAAAATATATTAAGTTTGATCGACGAGGAGATGACTAGATTTATACGCCACCAGTTACGACAAGAGTTTCAGAATGACAGAGATATCATGGCTTGCGAGTCACAAATAGGATCAGAATGGGGCAGAGAAATGTCAAAAAGTTATGATACGAAACAGGAACAACGAATGGAGTTCAAAAAATATCTGGCACAGCAGTACAAAACCAACATAGACATTATTTGGAGTAAAAAAAAAATCAATGAATACGAATATGGAGGAACCTTTTCAACAGATCCCAATGATCCGAAAAATAGTGATTACGAGGATTATACTACTTCGTATTTTGACTATTTAAAAACAGGTTATTGTAATACCGCAACGATACCATAATGTCTATTTTTTTTTATTAGAATGGCTTATTTTTGGACTTGGCTTACATATATTGATTGCATTCCATGCAATTCAGATGTCACGCATCCCTTCTACAACATGTTTTGATCTATTGGTTCTAAAACAGATTTGATCTATTGGTTCTAAAACAGATTGTACCAATTGTTTGACGTGAATCGAAAGCCGTAACATCTACAAGCCCAGCTTCGCACAAGAGCAGAGGTTGAGCCGGGGCCGTAAGGCCTCGGTGATACCTAGTATTCTCTATAAAATGAAATTAGTGTGAGATAACTCCTTGATAAACTGGAAAAATAATACCGGTGTCACTGTAGTACAGTGGTAAAATTATTGGGTGATGATACCAATGATATGAGTAACTGAACTTGCACTTCATTAATATAATCTTCAAGTTGCGGTCCTTGAGAGAAAGTTGGGATGGGATACTTAGCTTTGAGGCTAAGGTTACATATTTATAGGTTCGGCGGAGCGCCTCCTCAACAGTTTAGTGTTCCTTAAAAGGGTACATTAGCTAAGTTACATATATTCTAGAATATTTAGACTTGGACGTGGACTTGATGCTTTTACCAGATACTAGCATGTTGGGCTTAGGAGGACTCACGAAAATGGTATCCACAACGAGAGGCCATTATGTGGTTTTGAAAAGTGAAAACTACAGGTAGACCCATTTTTCAGATTTTCTCCACTGAGAAACCCACGCCCAAAAAAACTCATGCTCGCACCCATTTTCTACGAGAAATTTTTTCCCAAACCCATAGTTTATAAAATTAGGTTTCGGTCTTTTTTTTTTTTTCCTTCTTCTTCAATTCCTTTTCTTCTTCCTCTTCACTCTACTGTTGTTGAATTTCCACGGGGTTCGTTGAGAGATGTTGTTAAATCTCCTCAGGGATCGTCGGCAAATGCTATTAAATCTCTGCACGGATCGTCGAGAGATGTTACTAAATCTCTGCAGGGATCGTCAGAAAATGCTGTTAAATCTTCGCAGGGGTCGTTGACAGTTCCACTGGGATCATCAGCAAATGTGTTAAATCTCCACAGAAATCATCGCAATCTTCGTTAAATCTCCGCAGGGATCGTTAGCTGGTATTGTTAAATCTCCACGACGGTCATTGAAAATTGTTTTTAAATCTCCACTGAGATCATCGACAAATGTTGTTAATTCTCCACATGGATCATCAACGAATGTTGTTAAATCTCCTCAAAGGTTGAAAGAATCAAGTTGACGGGTTTGAGTAAAATCTTCTCCAACGAATGTTGTTAAATCTTCTAATTTGTGTCAATGTTTTATGCATTTAAGTTGGAATTTCTGTTTTTTTTTTTTTTGGATTACTCCGGATTTTGAACTTTATGCAGCCAAGGTACTGTGTATACTTTTGGTTGAAATCTTTCTCACCGCAAACTAAGTGAAACTGGTACAAACTAGCTTTGAAAATGTGACTCTATCCATTTCTGTAAAAGGCCATGTTTAAAGGGCGCCCCATCAGATTTTTCTTGTTGGGGGCAAGCCATTTTGTTTTTGTTTCATTAGTTAACTTAAATTGTTGCGAAAGGAACAAGTATTTAACTAGAATCATAGGAATCCAATTTGCTCAACTGGTATGGATAATATATGTAGGAATGTTTAACAACGGGGGTTGCTTCAAAATTAGTGTTTTTTTTTGTTTTTGCCAGTTCATGATTTTTGGTGAATTTATACCAAAAGATGGAAGAGTGTGAAATTATTTCAGTTTTTTCAAATCTCCTGGCTAGAATCACTTTTTCTAGGCATGAAGATTAAGCCAAGACCGTTTTTGGTTTTTCTTTTTCTCATACAAGGATGATAACAAAAACTAATTATGCTACGGTGATCAGTTGTTGTATGATCACCATAGCTAACTACAGAACTGAAAGTCGAGAAAATATCTGCATAACATGTTATGGAGTCGTGAAAATGGATGCATAACCTGTTATACATCTACAAAATTTGTTGCATAACTTGTTATGCAGTCCAGAAAACAGTTGCATAACTACTTTTTTCTTAGTATTGAAACCAACAAAAAATAAGGCTGCATAACTTGTCATACACCTACAATAATATCTACATAACATGTTATGCAGTCGTGAAAATGGATGCATAACCTGTTATGCATCCAAAAATATGACTGCATAATGCATTATGCATCGAGAAAATTGTTACACAATCTTTTATGCATCGACAAAATAGATGCATAACCTGATATGCATCCGTAAATATGGATGCATACTGCATTATGCATCAATTTTTTTATGTACGCACTAAAATCAACCAAAACAATGGTTACAACTTGTTATAGATGCATAACTTTGTTATCCAAATGCATAATTTGTTATGCAGTCGAGAAAATGGTTACATAATCCGTTATGCGTCTGCAGAATGTGTTATGCATCTTTTTTGGTGGCTGCATAATAATTATGTATCAAGTTTTCGAAAATTTTGCCTAAAATGATGATCACCTTCGATTTTTTCGTCATTTTTTTTTTGATATTCTTGTTTGTACTCGTTGCGTAGCTCTCTTAAAAATATTTCCAACGATATAAAATTTGTAAAATTCCAAGGCGCGGATTTTTAGATATGTTATATCCAAGTTGCGTTGTCAATTATACCCTTGATGCATAACCCGTCATGCGGATGCATAATCCGTCATGCAGACATTTTTAATAATTTCATATAATTATGGGTGTCACGAAAATAATTATGGGTGTCACGGTACCTAAAATTAATTCTGGGCCTGACAATGAGAATATTATTTTTTTTGGGCCTGCGCCTAATTTTCCCTTTTGAAAACACCATTGGTGATGAGAGAGCACATCATTATGGGAATAGTCCGTTTGAAAAACATTCGTTATAAAAATGGGGAGACATCGTTTAGTGAACACAAGATGGTCTTGTTAGTTGATGGTGGAAGATTCATCTTTGGTGTTGTAAAACAAATCGTTTTAAAGATGATCTTCTTGTTATGTGAGATAAGTATTATCTTGTTTGGTTAAAGTCATGATTCAGATTTTATGGAGCATTTTGTTCATGAGAGTTATTCTAGGATTTATGATTAGCATAATGTTGGATCATAGTTTATTTATTGATTTGTTAATTCTTTGAGTGTACAATTTTTAATTTGTTTTTTTTTTTTGATGAAATTTGGTTGTTCCATAATACAAAAAAAAAAAAAAAAACTCGTACAGTTTGATGGATGTAGGCAATTTATACAAATTATGTATTATTCTCGAACCACGTTAAATCTTATGTGATTTACTTATTGCTTTGCTTATTCTTGCATTTATATTATCTTGTGATTTAGGGGTAAATTTGGGAAAGAAAGACTGGTCCAAGTCACAACAAGTATTACACCTTTCATATGATAGTGTGAGTCAAAAGATTCTTTCTCAAGTACACTTTTTCCTATAATAGTATTGAGCAATCGTCAATGAAATCCAAAGATTTCTACTGTAGTAGCAGGATTTCCCACACTACACCCCTTACTCGATTTTGCTTAATTAATCCATTGAAAGATGTAAGATCAAGAATATTTATTGATTGAGTTCATGAAATGTTTATACAGGAAAATAGAATTACACTTAGAAATTAAAGCGTGCTTAAACTTTCTCTCTCCTAATGACTTGCCCAACCATTCCAAAAAGATCTCTCCCTCACAGACTCACTCAACCCTTTATATAGGGTGATACATAGTGGATGACAGCTAAGCTACCCTTTATTTTCGGGAATGTCCCGCGAAATGTCGCAGATGCACAAACATTCACTCTCGCGACACTTCTTAACCCTCGCCAGGTCTCACGTCTTCTTTATGTTTTGCCTGTCGTTATTCATTGCGTCGTTTATTTTAGCTTCCTGCGACTCCCTCGCGACGCCGTCGTTCATTAATCCCGCGAGCCTTATATGTTGCGATATTATGATCCTACATCTTGCCTCTTTTTTCCTTGAATATTGCTTGAAGAGCGATTTGAAGGAAAAATTCATTGTTGTCATATTCCGTGGTTTCAATTGGTGAAGGAACGAGCAAAAGAATACTTTTTCTTAAAAGTACGTACTTGCCTCTATTCTTTTGGCGAAGTTCCGAAGCTCCTTTGTAATATGAATGAAGTGTCATTTCTTGCCTCATGAGTTATGGAAAATAATCGATCTCGCAAGTTCTTTTCGCCTGTCGGGAAATATGTTGTGCGATATTTGAATCCTATTAAAATCCCTTCTGCCAGGTTTCCTTAGATTTAGCAGTGACCGTTTACGCGTGTCTATATTCACCCCTTTTACCGGTGCATTTAATGTTATCCGGTCGTAACATCTTTCCTCATCTATTTATAGGAGTGTCCCCTGTGAAGAATTTTCCTTTTCTTTTTCGTCTTCCCTTTGTCTGCAAGTATTCTTCTTCTTCATCGTTCTGCAAGTGTTCTTCTTCTTCACCATTTTTGTTATTTCCTATCTGCTGCTGCTCTTATGGCGTCCAGGTTTGTTAACCTTACCAGATCTGGTTGATTTTGTGATTGATTAATTTTGAGATTTAACCTTTCTTGCTGAAATCACACTGTTATGATTAACTTTGAAATTCTCTTTCTGCCATTGTTGTTTAGCAAGAACCCATCCAAAACTAAATTTTCTGTGAAGAACCCTCTTCTTTCTCTGGGCTCGCCGTCGAAACCTATTTCGCAACAAGAGCCTCTTGTGCCACCAAAGCCCTCCTCGCGAGTAAAATCTATGGCCTCGAAAAGAAAGTCTGCGGGTGACAAGGTATCTAAGAAACATTTGTTTTTTATTAACAATATATTGTTGCCTCTGTTTCTTATTTAGCTTGTTATTCGCAGGATGACGAGGTTGTTGATAGAACTCCCAAGAGGCCTCGCCAACCCAAGCTTGTCACTCCTAGCGTCTCCTTTCCTTCCTTCAAACCCCCTTCTCCAATTGCGAAGTCTTCGCAAGACAACGTTAAAGCTTCCTCCTGCGAGAACATTTCTAATGAAGGCATTCTTATGTCTGAACTCTTCGCAGATCAAGCTCCTCATAACAGCCCTACTACTCATGCCTCCTCGGCATTTCTCCAATCCTTCCCGAGATTTCCCTTTCTCGCGATGTCCCTTCAACAAAAGATGGTTCGTCTCCATCTTCTTCGCTATTGTTGCTTCTTCATCCGAGCAAATCCCTCTTACCAAAGAAAATTTAGAAGGGATAGAAGTAGCTCTCAAAGTCCTCTCCGATCTTGTGAGCGATGCCAAGAAGACTTCTGTCGATCCTGTTAAGTCTGACGTTTGCGAGATTCTGAGTAAGCATCTTGGTCCTGACAGGGTTTCGCAAGCATCCTTGGTTCAAGAGGTTAACAAGTTGAAGGATGATCTCCAAGCTATGACTGTGAGATGTAATAGTCTACACCTTGAAAATCAAAAATTTCACAACATCTCGCTGGATCGTGATAACCTTCGCGAGAAGAATGAAGAATTAAAAAGTATGCTCTCACGACCCCCCCTTTTTTTTTTTTTTTTTTTTTTTTTTTTTTATCTCAAATCCTTGTCTATCCTTCAAGCCCAAAACCAGAAACGAACAATGGAGATATATCAATTGGAATCCATTGGTGAAGAAGTTCGTGTTGAGAGAGACGCTTGGATGGAGCAATATAATTACTTAAATAACCTCCATTCATATGCTGCTGACCAAGTAAATAATTTGTCTAAAGAGAATATTGCACTAGCCCAGAATCAAGACTCTTTAAGTAATGACTTATCTCGGCTCTCTTATTCTTTGAATAAAGCTAATTTGGAATTGGAAACCTTATCAGATGAGAATGGAACTCTCTCTCAAGAAAAGCGTTCTCTGTTAAATAAAGTGGCGACCTATTCGCAACAATATAACGCTTGTCAAAAATTATGTGAAGAACAAGAACGGTCTATTCGCACATTGAGGAGTCAGCTTAAAGAAGTCACAGCCGAGAGAGATAAACTTATTCAGGGTAGAATATCCTTAAGTGTAAAAGTGAGCCAATTTAAAGATCAATGTTCTGAGTTAAAAAGATCTAATTCTTCCCTCGCGACCGAGAATGCCATACTTGTCTCCAATGATAAAAACTTGCGATCTCGCCTGAAAGGCTTAGTTGGGGATACATTTGATGATGCTATGGACCGATTGGGAGATAGTTGTTCGTCTTTTATTCAAAGATCTTGCTTCTCGAAAGAAGGTAGTCATGTTATTTGACTACCTTAATTCATTTGTGTATCTCCTTATCCTTAAGAATCTCTTTTAATCTTTATTTGTCCAATTGTTATGCAAATTCTGAGAAAAAGCTCCGTTCTATTATTTCTACTCTCAAATCAGACAATTCTAAACTTCGCAGAGAAAGAGGGGCGCTCGCTACTTCTCTTGTTCGTTCTCGCGATCGTGCCACAAGGAGACTTGACTACCTGTCTGATTGTAAGGACATAGATAGTAAAAATCAGCAGAAAGCGCTTCTTCGCCAATTTCATCTTAAGGCTGAGGTCATAGTGAATGACATTTTATTGTCTAAATCTCTTGATCCTGTTCGCGTCAATCCTTTGGAAGTGAGTGATGATGAAGTCCCCAACTCCCCTGATGATGATTATGATTATGAAAGCTGCGAAGATGTCGCCAATGCTGAAGTTGTCAATAAAAATCTTACTGAAAAAAATTTCGATGAGATTCCACCCTGGGGAAGGTGAAGCCGAGAAAGTTATTGACGGAGATGGAGCCGAGAAAGTTATCAAGCGAGGATGATAACATTGATGTAGAGAATTAATCGCTTTTTGTAACTTTGCTGCAACTTTCTTTTTGTTTTGAAAGATTAAATCCCTTGTTGAATAATTCTCTTATTTCCTTCTTCTTAATTACGACTATAATCTCGTAAGCTTACATTTTCATGAAATGATTTTAAGAAATAATTAGAAGTATCATCTTTTTGAAGTACGCGAAATATGAAGTATCCTTGAAAAAGTATAAGAAGTACTCAATCTTCGAAATATATAAGAAGTATCCTTTGAGAAATATAAGAAGTATTGCGAATTCATCATGCGAAACTCTCGCTCCATGTTCTTTGCCTCATGCTATGCTTTATTCTTTCATGAAGTATTAATCCTTGAAGTATAAGAAGTATTGCCTCTGTTCATGCGAAGTCATTATTCCATTTTTGGTGAGGATTCTTGTTGTTCATTGGTAAACATTTTCTTTGGAATGGCCCATTGACCTTGCCTTATCATTTTTGTGTGGTCTTCCAAGTTAGACCTCCCTAATTAGAGGTCTTCCCCTGCCACCTTTCATCGCGACAAGATCGCAGGACGTCTTTACACTTGCATGCAAAGACCCATTGATCTTGCCTTATCATTTTCCAAGTATTTTTGCCTCTACAGGATGTTTTAGTTGCGACAATATGACAGGCCTATATATCCTTGCGAACACGTAGCCCCATGACATTGCCGCCGTGCGACGAAATCGCAGGACGTCCGTACACTTTCGTGTAAAGACCCATTGATCTCGCCTTACCCTCGCGTTAGTATTATTGCCTCTGCAGGATCATTGCACAAATATGACGAGCCTAAATTCTCTTGCGAAAACATAGCCTTATGACATTTGCGTCTGTTTTGACACCCCCCCTAATGGAGAGCGTCGCCCTTATCATCTCCCCGGTTGCCCCTTCAAGGAGGCGAAACATCGGCCATACAAGACTAGCTCCTCCCATCCGGTCTTAACAACAACCAGTTGTTTTCGCAGCCTCTTATCCCTTATACCTATAGGGTTTATGGTTACGAGGCTGCACCCTAAGTGGAGTTTTCTTCGGGCGAGTGCAACATATGCCAAGACTTGCCAAGAATGGCCAGGGTAGGTTCATCCATCCCGGGCACTCTGGCTCAACCGTGTACCTCGGCGCCTTGAGCATACACTGACTCCTAAGAAGAGACCCTCGGTCGCCCAACCAGGGTATAACCTACATATATAGTTGGGAATCCAAGGTACCTCTTCCGGATAGGCTTTCATGGGCCCCAAATTTTCATGACTCAGGCTTCAGGAGCGGTGTAACCTTCCCCCTGAGCCATGTCGAGAGATACCCCTTATATGACGCACTTTAGGTCTTACATTTGCCTCTTACGAAATGTTATTCGCGAACTAGGTGTACGCCATAAAGGTTCGTCCCATTCTTTTACTCATTCATATTTGTTAAATCATTTAATCATTCATGTTTCATTATTTGTGATACTTGTTTGCGAAGTATTCGCACAATTTCGTATTTTCATTTTTCTTTCTTAACCGAATTCCCATATACTCTTGTCTGCGAGATTCTCGCACATCATTACTTCAATTGCTACTTTTTCTCCGTTTTTGTTGATTATTCACTTCTTATGTCTTTTGTTCCTCATATCCTTTGCTTCTCTTTTACCATAATATTCGCTCGTCTCTCGGGGCACTCACCTCGCGAGGTATGTTCAGTCCTTACTTCTATAACATCTACCATCAGTTTTTCCTTTCTCTCGCTCATCTCTCACATGTTGCTTCCAACCCTTTCTTTTGGCATTTCTTTCTTCGACTTTTCTACATCGACCTCATGACATTGCTGTGACTCCTTCCAATCTCCCTGTATAATTCCAATACCATTTGGATGTGGAAATTTTATACATTGATGATATGTAGATGCGACTCCCAAGATTTCATGAAGCCATGGCCTCCCAATCAGCGCATTATATGGAGATTCCACGTCAACCACACAGAACAAAATATCGCTTGATAATCCTTGTAGAGGTATTCTCATGTGAACCTCTCCCTTTGGTTTGTTTGCAGTGCCATTAAAGCCATATATCTTGTATGTCGAGGGGATCAAATCCTCATCTTTTCCTCCCATCGTCTTGTAAGTATGATAGAAGAGAATATTCACCGAACTTCCGGTGTCGATTAGAATTCGGTTGATCGCCCAGCAAGCTTCTGCCTCATCATCTTCTCCATCAACTGGTTTCGGGTTAATCTCTAACTTCACAACCAACGGGCTATCATGTGTTTCTCTTCCTTTTGGCACTTCATCCGCAGAGAAAGAAATAGTCTTCACTGCCACTGTTTCTAATCCGCGCTGTTCTCGCCAAACTCATTATTTCTTTATCATTAGCATCTCTCGCATAGACTCTACTGAGCACGTTGTCGTGGAAATCTTCGATTGTGCGATAGGAGTGGACGATAGAGTTGCAGTTCAAATTTTTAGCTTTTGTTCCAACCTCTATAACAAATGTTTCTTTTCCTTTCGCTGACAATCGCTTCCGCGCTCTCGGTGGTGGTGGTAATGTCTGGCTTGTTCCTTCTCCCTTTAGAAAATGATTCAGTTTCCCCTGATCAATCATCCTGAGAATAATTCTCTTTATGTTTCTACAATCGTTTGTTTGATGCCCATGGAAGCGATGGTAAGAACAAAACTCATGACTTCTGTCGCCTGGTGGTGGTTCCATCCCCGCGTTCCAAGGTGCTGGTACATCTTCCATCACAAGTATAGCCTCCCAGATCTTTTCCACACTAGCATTCAGTGGAGGCATCTTAATTGGTTCCCATACTATTCTACGACTTCTCTCCGCCCTCCATGGTTATATTGCCTTCGTCCACCGTAAGTTTCTTGCACATGATCTAGCCTCTGAATCTTATTATTGCTGTTACGGTTGTAATAGTTCCTTTCTTGTTCAAACTCCTCCTGGTCATGGCTTCACATGGCTACTATCTTCCGCTGTCCCTCATCAGCCTTCCCTGCATGCTGTCCTTGCGAAGTGCTCGCCACTGTATTTATGAATTGAGGTAACAAGCTTGCGTTCGCAGCATTCGAGTTTGTGTTCGCGACCGGATAAGAATTCATTTCATTCTCGTCTTTCTTCTAAGGCGATATATTCTTCCCGTAACTCTCAGATTACGCCATCGTGATCGTATTTTTGACTCTAAAATTTGAATGTATAACAAGTTAGTCGCGAAAGAGAGCATTCACAAATGAGAGAATGAGATATCTTTCCTCAACCCGTCCCGCCATTTCGCTACACATGGTTCTCCATCTTATTGTCAATCGCCTTAAGCTCTCGCCAACCCTTTGTTTCAACCCGAATACATCTTCAATACCTGGTCGTGAAGAGTTGTTACTTATGTATGCTCCCAGGGAATGTGGCTTGTAAATGATTAAATGACGTGATTGTGTTCCTTGGTAGACCCTCAAACCATTTTAGTGCTTCTCCAATTAGGCTTGATGCGAAATATTTGCATAGTATAGCATCATGATTCTCCCACTGCAAAGATACACCTCATATAGGCCTTGATATGTTGTACTGCGCAGTTGTTCCATCGAAGATGTTTGTTAATGCAGAAGATTGCACTTAGGAGGTATTCCTCCCATCTCGTACTTCTAGCGTGAAGGGATTCTTCGCAGCCTTCGGCGATGGCTTCGTCTAATTGTCTCCTTCCTCCTTCCTTCTATTGTTCAGCAATCCTCTCATTTCAGCCGAGTTCTCTTAAGATTTGTTCATTTGCCTCAGGATTTGATTCTACCGGTCTTTTTAACTCGCTTCTCTCCTTCTTCGCTCGTGCCTATCTTGACCTTCCCGCTCGTTATTTTCTCCTCTTCTTTCTCTCGCGACGCTCTTCTTCGTTTCTTTCGCCAACCCGCACGCCATTGTATCGGTTGTTCTCTCCTCTTGGTTGTCTCTCGGCTCTCATCTGCACCCTCTCATATTCTTCATTAATATTTCTATTGGTGCGATTTTGTTCCCTTCTTCTTTCGCGGTTGTCATGGTTATTCTGTCGGATTGCTTCTTCCATCTCTTGATTTTCCATTTCTGCTCTTATCCTTTCTCTCTCGCGAGCTAGCCGCGCTTGTTCAATGTAATGTCTCTCAATGTCATCCTCGATTTCTCGGTTTCTTCTCAATTCTTCTCTCCCGTGCAAGATTATTCTCCCTTCGGCAGCTGGGTCATTCGGTTCTTGGAGTTGCACGTTTCCTTGATTTTCCCCATTCCGCTCATTTTGAAGATTTTCGGGTTGAGGAATATAACGATCTTCTATTTCCTCTCTTCTCTCGCCATGCTCTACATTCGGATTTTGTGTTTCTTCCTCGGTACTTTCTGTTGGTAAAACTCTCCTTCTTTCTTCCCTATTCGATCTTGAACTTGATCTCACGCTACTTCTAGATCTCCTATTTTGCAACCTCATATTTTCCATCCTCAATTCATGATTCTCGTCTTGTCAAGTTTGCTCGTTCTTCCGCCTCTAACCGTCTCTCTTCGTGTATTGTTTGTCTCAATCTTTCTAATGCCGCGATTTCTTCGTTTTCTCCATTCATTCCTTGCTCTCCTTGTCCATTGTTCACCAGCTGCTGCTCCTCTTCTCTTTCGTCTTTAGAATCAGATCTCCAAGTATGTACACTTACTCTATCATAATCCACAGCCGTTGCTTGCTACCTGGGGAGATTGGTGGTTGGTTTTGATCTTCTCCATCGTTTCTCATATTCATCCTTGATGATTCTCCTGTTTCATTCCTCCTTTCTCCAGCAAGTCTCCCACTTCTTCTTACAATCGTTGGTTGCCCTTGTACATTTCTTCTTCTAGCCATTTTTCTTTTCCAATTTGTTAATCCAAATTCCTTCCAATTTCTACGTCAATCACTGCTCGTCCCTCTGTTTCTAGCGCATATGTAGTAGCGAGGATTTCCCACACTACACCCCTTACTCGATTTTGCTTAATTAATCCATTGAAAGATGTAAGATCAAGAATATTTATTGATTGAGTTCATGAAATGTTTACACAGAAAATAGAATTACACTTAGAAATTAAAGCGTGCTTAAACTTTCTCTCTCCTAATGACTTGCCCAACCATTCCAAAAAGATCTCTCCCTCACTGACTCACTCAACCCTTTATATAGGGTGATACATAGTGGATGACGCCTAAGCTACCCTTTATTTTCTAGGAATGTCCCGCGAAATGTCGCAGATGCACAAACATTCACTCGCGACACTTCTTAACCTCGCCAAAGTCTCACGTCTTTCTTTATGTTTTGCCTGTCGTTATTCATTGCGTCGTTTATTTTAGCTTCCTGCGACTCCCTCGCGACGCCGTCGTTCATTAATCCCGCGAGCCTTATATGTTGCGATATTATGATCCTACATCTACTTTGGATGGCAGATGGCCAAGGTTTGTTTTTGGCCAAGTAGACGGACAGAGTCAAATCGATGGAGCTGGTTGGAACAGAATCGGTAGGAAAAGACATTATAGTCCCTTAAGGTGTTCACTTAACCAAGCCGGCTGTGTGGGTGAAGATAATAAGCCTTACCCGTACCCAACTTCCCTGCCCCCATTTTATACCTTTCTTCTTCGTTTTCCGTCATTTTTCTCCTCCTCCTCCTCCTCCTATAATTTCATACTTTCATTCTTATGCGATGGAAAGGAAATCAAATTCAGGTGACCTAGATATAATCAGTGTTCTTATTATATGATGTTATTATGCTGATATGATGTGTGTTTACTTTACTGTTGTTATTTCAAAGAATCTGTTATTAAACCCCAATTTAGGTTTTAATTTGAGATATAGGTAAATGATGTGAAATCCCTTGCAGATGATTGACCAAAAATGCTCGATGATTATTTTCATGAATTTAATTGGGTTGATGGGTTTTTGATAAAGGGGTCTGAATGTATCGAAAGGTGAACATAACTCACAACAATCACTCTCTGTCATGTTAAGTTGAAACATTTAATATCTCCTAGTTTTGCTGGCAAAGATTGGTTTATCTGTAGTTTGATTTATTCAAATTCATGCTCTTGAGCAGAAGAGTATTAAGTTCCATTATTTACTTGTTTGTTGTATTGCAAAAGATAATTAGAGTCATTGCTAATTTGATCTTGTTAGGCATATAGTTCCCTTTGCGTAATAAACTTTTAACATTTCTATCTCAATAGTTCCCTTCAGACTCAAACAATGAGAAAAGACCGATTTTGATTTGTTTTACTGAAAAGACGAGGGTACCCAAATATAACACAATCTTAAACTTTTCCACCTATACGTCCTCTTACCGAAAGTGATTGTCTATGGACTGAGTCGAGACAATACAACTAATCGGTATTCACACTTTATGTGATCGTCTATGGATACGAGATCGAGACAATACAACAATCAAAGTGTGATTACTTGATAATAGGTTCGGACTTAACCAAACTCTATAGGATCACTATCAAGTAATACGGAGTTAACGTTTGTGTAATTTACTTTAAATTATAATAACAACAATTATAATTGCGGAAAACAAAAGTAAATGACACAACAAGATTTTGTTAACGAGGAAACCGCAAATGCAGAAAAACCCCGGGACCTAGTCAAGAATTGAATACTCTCATAATTAAGCCGCTATACAAAATCAAACCAACTTCGTATAGTTGAGACCAAGCAACTAAACATATAGTTCACCTAGTTTCTTCAGTATCCATGCGTTTCCGACATTCAATAAGTGCACGCACTGGAACAATTCCTTTGGTTCGTATTCCAAACAGTAAAGGAACAACAAATATGTTCGGTAACAACTCTTTTCAATCTCAGTGATATGAGTTAGACAAAAGCTCTTCTGTTTAATCCAATAAACTCCTTTGTCGGGTTTAAATCAATCTATCCAACAACTACCAAAGTAGCAGAGTTTAGATTATGCAATCAATAATAGGATCTAATCAAGATACTAAATACTGATGTCGATCTACACAACTAATCAATCAAATCTATCAAAGATAAACCGATTATAGTTAGATCCCAGCCGATCAAGTTTTGTTCACACCAAAGATTATGAATCCAAATCAGAAATCTTCTTCGTCTTCAAATCTTCTTAAATCTTCAATAAACACCTGCACACAACAACTTGAATCTCTTGTGATCAATCACGCACAGAACAAAGTCTGTTAACAATGGGTTATCACAAGATGTCTTTAGATCTACAAACAATTCTTAAGATCATGTCGATACTTCGATCTAGTTTGAGTGAATCTTATATCAGGAGAGAAGATTCTCAAGAATAAACAAACTAGGTGTAATCAAAGTTCAACAACAGTTAGTCAATCAAATCAAATGGAAAACTAATAATACTGCAATTATCTAGTTTCCCACCTACGGTACTCGTAGAGCTTCTTGATCCCAAAGAAGTCTTTAAACGAGCGGTCGTAAGAGATTTCGCCTAATTAGGGTACTTTCCTCTCCAAATAGACGGCTCCACCAATAACAACACAACAAGGTAGTTTTGCCGGCTCTTAGGATAGTTTGCTCGAAATGCAAACTTGGGTATTTATAGACCAAGGAAGTTTGGACACCAAGGAATTTCCAAAACCGAAATATTCTTAAGATATGCAATATATTTCCAAATCGGTTTTCATAATTCCTAGAAATGCTCTGTCCAAAATTAACCGAAATCCTATTAGAAAATCTCCAATTAGTAAATGCACATTACCAATTTTTATTTTCCAGAGATATGCATTTTAATTGCTGGTAATTAAAAGCGTATAAAATTAACAACCTTAATTAAAAGATTCTCAACTTATTTCGGTCGGGGATCTCCTTGAGTTATTAAGGAATATCTTTGAACAATAAAAGATAAGAGTTACTGAACATGTTCAAAGTATGTCGACATCTTATTTCTTTGTAAATCCTCTTTCATATTTACAATCTTGGAACCGATTATACCACACTTCCAAACAAGTTTAGAACTGGTTCATTTGATTTCCAAGAACTATGTGATTGATCAAATCAATACACTAATCCTAGGTTTACGGTTCTACCAAACACAAGGATCGGTTCTACCTTAATATGGTTAGTGATACCAGTTACATTAGTTACCAAATTGGTCACTGGTAGGCCTGGAAATGTGTTTATATTAATGCCTACGAGTGATAACCGCAAGTGCACGGCGTCTATCGGAGACGTGGCAAGTACGGGTCGAACCACAGAGACTTGTGGTGCTGATATGTTGATCAAGGCTTCCTAAACTGAGTTTCTAAGGAATGTAGCAACAGGGGGGTGTTTTAGTGTGTCGAAGCGACTGAGTTTGAGTTGAAGTGACTCTAAACTAAGGTATCTAAATGGATTGTAACAATGTGGAAAGCGCCAGGGTGGTGAATCCACCTCTAGTCCTATGCTAAGGCTAACCAGACTCCATTCATGTCTTATACCTCCCTTTGAAGGCCTCGGTGGAGGTATTCTTTAGCAAACTATCCTAATTTACTCCTAGTATAACTTGTCTTTTCACAAGTACAAATTATCACAAGCTTATTTGGTTGTTGGCTAACTAATCACTCCTAAAGCAATTCAACCGTTGTCTCTAATTCATTCCTAGTATAGTTTGTCTTATCACAAGACAAACTATCACAAATGCAATTGATCCATACAAAGATACAATCACTCTTCTCAATTAAGCATAACAAGACACAAATTTTGATTTGGATTAACTTAGCATATGAACAGGGGTTTCATCAAACACCCTGGCTGATAGAATTAAAACATAATTAGATAATTTAAACTACAAACTACACTAAAATGATGCTCTGGCTAGCCCAGGCATGAACCCTAACACACACAGTTCACTGCTATTTATACATGCAAAGAAAATATCCACCCTAAATCTTTTCAAAACATGAAATAAATGCAAACCCAATCTCGATAGCCTTCCGAATCGAGCTCTCCCTGCTTGTGCGGCCCTTGATTGATGTTTGCTCAATTGATTTGATGTAGGAGAAACCCTAGTTTAGTTGTCTCTAACCTAGCTTCTAGGGTATGGAGAAGCTATGTTAGAGACATCTCGAGACAGAGTGATGGAGCTACCGGGTAGGTGCTACCGATGGAGTTGTTGGTGATGGAGGAAGGTGATGAAGGTGGCGACCGCAATGTGTATGGTCGGGGAGAGGGGAATGGGTTTTGCAGAGGAGTTGGTCGGAGAAGAAAGAGAAGATGGAGAAGAGAATGGGTCTGCTCGAGTGGGTATAGGGTTAGGCGACTTTGCTATGGAGCAGGCGCAGCGAGTGATGATGAGAATGATGCAGCGAGCGTAGGATCTAGGGAGTGATATCTGAACGGCTCAGGAAGAATGGGGGTGATCTGGTGTTGAGCGGGAGCAACAATCTTCGATGCGCGAGGCTGCAGCGACCGTAGGATGCAACTAGGTGTGATCTCAACGGCTCGGGTTAGATGGGTTCGGATCCGGGTCACGGGTCTTGGATATCTTGGGCCCATTTCTTGTGGATGGGTTGCTCCTTGTTGGGTTGCAACTGATGCGCGCGCGGGCTTTGGCTTTCTGCTCCATAGACGCTTGACTCCAATTCCTCGCTCTTTTGGCTCCTCAGATTCTCCGAACTTTATTTATTACCTAAAAACAAAAAATTAATTAATACAAATATTTATTCTTGAAAACAAAGAAAACACAGAATCTGGGATAATATCTGATTTCTGAGTACAAAAGATGAGTAAAATGCCAATAAAAAGGTGTATAAATATGCAATATTTGGCACTCATCAAATACCCCCAAACCTGAATTTTACTTGTCCTCAAGTGAAACAAATTAAGAAATCCTAACTGCACTTCGTCGCAGTCTCTCGAATGCATTTAGCGTATGCACTAAGCCTTTAAACCCCTAGGTGTCCCTAGTGGACGAGTTGTAGTCTCGTGAGGGTTTACCATAGGTGTACCCACAAAACCTTCTCCAACTTCGTAGTGTAAAAGAGTCTCAAGCATCCAAGGAGCTATGAGGACATAGAGTTTCGCATGCTAGTAACAGGAAGTTAGAACTACCAAAGAACGCATTCTCATCCTTAAGTGCCGAGCGAGAAGTAACCATACCATATGAAAGAATTCGGATTCGATTGTGATCATAAGTCTCAACTTCTCGCCTCACCATTAGGGTTTTATGATAATTGCACTCAAAAAGATCACTTTTTAGTCTCTCATGTGTGCAGGAATAAAGAGAGAAATCCTGCACACGTTGTAGGTAAGAAGGATAACCTTCCGAAATAATTTCTGGAGACTCCACAGAAGTGTGGACAAAAAGAATCTTTTTCTGATGATCTCTAAGAAAGGAAATCAACCATTAGCAAGGATGGGAGTACTCACTTACCTTCTCACCCGATCGGCAATTAATATCACTCTCTCATAAGAACCGAAACGTCTTCAATCTTCGGTCTTCAACTGTAGATGACGAACTTCTGAACTTTACAAAAACTTGACAATTTTTTTTTTTTTTTTTTTTTTTTTTTTTTTGTCTTAACATAAATAATAAAACAATAAAACTCAATTTTTCACAAACTTCATTAATTCTCATCCTATTTTCTTTTCTTTTCTTTGTTGCTTGTAAACCTTGGACTATATCAACTTTTCTTCCAATATTCTGATGACGCTCCGTTTGCTGATGATGATGTGTTTCTATGGGTCTGTTGATTGAGAGAGAGAATGATGCTAACTGCAAATCGATATTTAGAAGGAGTTTTCTTCTTTAAACGTCACCCTCATGATTGACAAAAACTAGCACTCAAGAGATCAAAAGTAGTGCTGAAAATGGTGCGAAGTTGGGTAGCTCACCATTCCTACCCGGAATTGACGTACGGTGACACACACTCTAACAGCTTTTCTAGAAAGTTGCAAAAAATTGAAGGTTGGTGCCTCACTTGATGTAAAATGGGTAGTCTCCACTATGGTTGATCACAATTCTACTACCGAATATCTAAACAACACCTAATTCGCTCTCCGGTATGGTTAAATCCAACTTTAACGCTCTAATCAACTAAGAAACCCGATTGCGTTTTCCAGTACTTCCAAATTCTGTTATTTCGGTCAGACTCTCTATGTAAACATAGCTAGAAGCATGCTAGTGACTCTAAAATCTCTAAAAGTTGGAGGTTTTTATTTGCAAAAAGTTTTGGATTTTTTTTTTTTTTTTTTTTTTTAATTTCGGATTAAAAAGACTAAAAACTCTAAATGCAAATGCACCCCCAAACCTAAATCAAACATTGTCCTCAATGTGTCAACATATAATACAAATTTAAACAAATCACATACCACGAGAACTATGCTGATAAGAGAAAATGGAAGAGATTACCGGATGTCGGCAGGAGCAAGGTTGAGCTTCATTAGTCAAAGATAGAATCCAACATTCTCAATGGAGGTCATATCGGATTAGCATAATATATGCACAAGAAGACTCAACCGATTCAAGAAAGAAAAATTTAACAAGTCTAACTGGATTATATACAATGAAATCACCATACACCAACAATCTAAAGAGTTGAGGATCAACCCAAAAGACGGTGTGCAGAAACATCAACATTCATACAAATATAACATGAAAATGGGCTTTGGTTTATGTGGGCTTTGGTTTATGTGGGTTTTGGTTTCAATGGGTTTAAAGTTTGGTTTAAATGGGCTGCATTTTGGTTTAAGTGGGATTTGGTTTTGTGTAGAGGAGCAGAGCCCAGTTTATATGCAAGCTCAGTGCACAGTGGGCTTCAATGGTTGTGCAAAGCCTAGGTTAGATGAACATGTGCAGCTCAGCAATTGGTTGGGGCAGAGCCCAGTTGTGTGGAGGTTGGGCTTGGCAGGATGCAGAGCCCAGTTGGTAGGGTTTTCTGTTTAGAGTGCAGCCCAACAGTTGGCAACTCAGTTTATGGACACTGGGCTTCAGATTGAGCACAGCCCAGTGAAACTGGGTTTCAGTTTGTGTGCTGGTTGTTTTTGTGCAGGTTGTATGCACAACCCAGTCTGTGGGTTTCAGGATGTGTGTAGTTTGGCCAAATGATGCAACATTTAAACACAAAGACGGCTTGTGCAGACAGATTAAGTGAGGAGTTTATGTGCTCGTAACAAACAGAGCACACAAAGACAGGAGTCACTATGAGCACATATTGCAAATGAGCAGCTAGTCTATCTTTAGTGAACACAACAAATTAATTAAATTTCCCACTAATTAATTGGTAATATAGCGGTAGTAAGAGATCGACAGAGCATGTGTAATTGAGTCACAAAATAAAGTAAATAACGAAGGGGGAATTGGTTTAAAGAAAAATAAAAAGAATAACAAATAAAAGAAAGATGATTAAGGAATCATTCGCCGTCACTGGAAAGAAACTTAATAAAAGTACTTGTTTATTTCTTGTAGAATTTCTATATCACCAAGTATTGCAAATGAGCAGACTGGTCTATGAGCCACCATGAATAAGCTCTCAAGATGTAACCCACCGGATGCATTACGTTTTGTGAATTAGGTTGATCCTAGCATCGACGCATGAATCATCTCTATACACAAGACTTAATGTAAGCCTTTTTTAAGCACACACCAATCCCAATACAAGATTTGACACAACACGGCTTTGGGCTCAATTAGGTGCTAAAACATAAAAAATATATAGAAGAAGAGCTAAAAAACCCTAGAATAGAAGAAACATTTTTCTCTCCCAAAAGTATTTCTGCTCGGCTATTTGTGCTGGTTGGTTTGCTTATTAGATTAACATAGGCGGTTGGTGGAAAATAGTTTCCCTCTTTAACAAATTAAGCGAGTCCGATAAATTGCAACACGCAACAACTTAATCGTGTGAGTCATGAGCCCCGATTTGATTCCATTTTCAAAGCAACCATCATCGCTTTATCGATTAAGCCACAGCCCACAAAGACACGCCCTCACCGATCATTGTCAAGTCTTCCATCGACATGATCATCATCTTAGCCTCCATTCCTTTCATCATCAACGCAGCAGTTTATCAATTGCTCATTGAGCTCGACTTACTTCATCAGCACATGACAGCAGCAATCACAAACTCGATCCATCTCCTCTTTCTTACTTTCTCTGGCCTCCCTTCCATTCCTTCCTGCTCGCGTTCTTCTCACTCACAGCATAGCCCGAGCACAAACATCTATCCACGATATCAATCATCAATGGCAGCAGCCATCAATCATAATCATAAATCATAACTCTCTCCATCTTCTCGTTTGAAACTCAACTCCAAACAACACCCACGTCTTCAGTGCAATTATCTTAATATCATCATACCAAAATCACCATCAATTACCTTCGTTTGTGACGGCATGAGATTATTAATCGGGTCGTGATTTAAGGAAGAAGGTGGGGTGCCCAGAGTTACCGCAGCGCCTTTAACAACATTTGAATTTAAGCTTCCCCCTATTAAATGACTCGACTGCCTTTAGCAGTTCCATTAAAACAGGTCACCCCTTAACAGAATGACTGCCCCTTAACGTACGGTGGGGTGGCAATAGCACTTGGCCTAGAAAATAACCATTTTTCCCTTTTAGTCTTCCAAGTTTTTCTTTTGCCCATAACTTCTTCATACGAGCTCTGAATGACTCCGTTCTTTCGCCATTGTCTTCATCTTCTCGTCCTCTACACAATGAAAAGTAGAAATCTTGTATTTGAACGAGTTCCAATTGGTCTTTGGCCTTTCTCCACTTGTGACTTCACTTTTGTATCTATTTTCACTTCTTTTGGATGATTCATCTAATAAAACACATATAAAAGAAAACAAGCGTAATATACAATACTTTGCAAGAAAACCAACAAATACTAGCATGGAATTGACACTAAATATATGTGAAATATGCACTTATCAAATTCCCCCACACTTGCCTTTTGCTAGTCCTCGAGCAAACTAAACTAGACTACAACAACTCCATTTCGCCGAGGATACGGTTGCTTTTTAGCGGCATGTAACAAGCCTTTAAACCCTAGGTGTCCCTAGTAGACGAGTTATAGTCTCGTGAGGGCTTACGAGAGGTATACCCACAAAACCTACTCCAACTTTGCATTTCTCTCTGCTCCTAATTTGCATCACCAGCATGATTAAATCCATTATTTAACACTCTAACAAGCAAGAAATCCGAACGTAGTTCCCTAATTCTTCCAAGTTCAGTTATGTCGGTCAGAATCTCTATGTAAACATACCTAGAAGTATGCTAGTGACTCTAAAATCTCTACAAGTTGGAGGTTTTTATTCAAATATATACAAAAATTTTGACTCGAAAAGGCTAAAAAAAAGAAAAAAAATCTATATGCAAAATATCCAAACACTCCCCCACACTTAAACTTTACATTGTCCTCAATGTAATTGACTCGTCCTAAGTAAAGTCAAGGTGGGAAATCCTAATATGATACCCTCCGGTTATCGTCCGTAAACCAATAATCCTGAAAATCTGTAGTCTCGAATTTTAAAACAATCTCCAATTCTAATAACAGCTTCATGAAAACATTCAGTTTATTGAAGTTTCCCCCACACTTCGTCCTTTCTACACTTGAAAGTGGATAAAGAACATAAAATTCGGGAACTTCAAAAGGTTCCTCAGCTTGGTGAACCTGCACAATTCTAGAATCAAACACATCAAGTGGTGGGTACTTAGAAGCAAAATAATCCGTTAAAATTTTAGAAGCACACAACTCCAATCCTAAGTGAGGTATTTTCTTAAAAGTCGGGTTAACAACTCTTTCAGAAGCTACTTCAATTGGACGGAAATGATCAATAGATATAGAATTATGCAAAGGATGAGACAAACCTTGTTCGAGATCCTCATATTTTGTCTTTAGTGAATTATTTACCTCAAGTATATCGTGGTCCTCTATCGAACTATTATTTTCTGCTTCAACCGAAATCTCAGCATCATCGACAAGCTCAATTGGGTCTTCCACAACTTCAATCATATTGGTTTCATTCTCAATATCTATCTCTTCAACAACCTCGTCATCATAATCTAATCATCTCCTATGAAGTCTAGTTCATTGGTGCAAATCTTAAAAAACGAATGAAATTGAAAACCAAATTGATTACCACTATTATATGTTGATTGGTCTTGTGCTCCGTACATGTTATTTCCATAAGGAAACATGACGACTCACAAGAGCAAAAGAGAAAATAAAACAAAAATCTAAAAATAAAATAAAAACAAGCTAAACAAATAACAAATCAATTAGCAACCGCTCCCCGGCAACGGCGCCAAAATTTGATGCGCGTCGTTTACACAACAAATTAATTAAGATATTTCCCACTAATTAATTGGTAATATAGCGGTAGTAAGAGATCGTTCCCACAGAGAGCTGTGTAATTGATAGGTTATTCGATCAGCAAAATAAAGTAAATAACGAAGGGGGAATTGGTTTAATGAAAAATAAAAAGAATAACAAATAAAAGAAAGATGATTAAGGAATCATTCGCCGTCACTGGAAAGAAACTTAATAAAAATACTTGTTTATTTCTTGTAGAATTTCTATATCACCAACCGTAGAATAGCAATAAGCTCTGCTATCCCCGGAATTCCCCGTTGCCACCGGATACTAAGCGCTCGACTACGGATTCTATCTATCTCGAGCCACCATGAATAAGCTCTCAAGATGTAACCCACCGGATGCATTACGTTTTGTGAATTAGGTTGATCCTAGCATCAGACGCGATGTACTACTTGTGTATGGAACCGAGTGACTATTACACGTATCACCAATCCCAATACTAGTAGAAGAATTGCTACCAGTTAAATTCAAATGGCCGTTGAACAACCAAAGAGTAATCTTAGACGATAAAAAAATAGAGACAATCGACAAGAAAATTAAACTCAAAATAAACTTGTAAAAAGAATTAAAGTTTCATAAACCAGGACTACACATGGATTTACTAAAACCCATAAAAATATATATAGAAGAAGAAGAAAATAGCTTGGTTTCCCCCTAAAGGGGTAAACCCTAGAATAGAATATAGCCTCCTTTCTCTTCTTTTTCTCCGTCTATTTTTCTCTCCCAAAAGTTGTATATTTCTGCTCGGCTATTTGGCCTTTATATAGGCTTGCGTACAAAACCTACTTGTGCGACAATTCCTTATTAGATTAACATAGGCAGTTGGTGGAAAATAGTTTTCCTCTTTAACAAATTAAGCGAGTCTGATAAATTGCAACACGCAACAACTTAATCGTGTGAGTCATGAGCCCTGATTGGTTGTAACAACTCCCCGACCCACGTGACATCTCGAGAACTGATCATTCATAAAACTCGATGTATGGATTCTGCACTGGATTCCATTTTCACCTTCATCGCATGAGAAAACTTCTCCAACAGATAACTCTCTCTATATCCTCCATATCTTCCACTGGTTTCTCGGTCACGAGACTTACCCACTTCATCCAAATCCAACTCATAACAGTAGCAACTCAAGTATATCTTCTTATTGTTTGCCATGACAGACTCGAGCTCCCCATGACACTCGGTCCCATAACGCTTTTGTCAACTCTCAGCACCACATTCCTCCGTGTTTCCAGCTCGAACTCCTTCATTACTATCTTTCAGGATCATCATTGATCATCTTTACTACCAGGGTTGGAATCAACAGCAACCAAACAGCTATTCTCGTTAACCAATGCGCGATAATCACCATTACTTTCAAGCACATACCACTCGATAACCACAGCAACTTTATCTTCCATCGAGAGAAACAACCAGCTCTACACCATTACCAATCTTGTTATCAACTGCAGCTCATGGTTTTCCCTGACTTCTCCATCAATAATGGCAGCAACCATCACTGTTTTATCGACTAAGCCACAGCCACAGCACACGTCCTCACTGATCATTGTCATCGAGTCTTCCATCGACATGATCATCATCTTAGCCTCCATTCCTTTCATCATCAACGCAGCAGTTTATCACCTGTTCTGTTGGAGCTCGACTTACTTCATCAGCACATGACAGCAGCAATCACAAACTCGATCCATCTCCTCTTTCTTACTTTCTCTGGCCTCCCTTCCATTCCTTCACCTTTCGCGTTCTTCTCACTCACAGCATAGCCCGAGCACAAACATCTATCCACGATATCAATCATCAATGGCAGCAGCCATCAATCATAATCATAAATCATAACTCTCTCCATCTTCTCGTTTGAAACTCAACTCCAAACAACACCCACGTCTTCAGTGCAATTATCTTAATATCATCATACCAAAATCACCATCAATTACCTTCGTTTGTGACGGCATGAGATTAGCCGGAACTGGTCGTGATTTAAGGAAGAAGGTGGGGTGCCCAGAGTTACTGGCCAGGCGCCTTTAACAACAATTGAATTTAAGCTTCCCCCTATTAAATGACTCATCGCTTTTAGTTCCATTAAAACAGGTCACCCCTTAACAGAATGACTGCCCCTTAACGTACGGTGGGGTGGCAATAGCACTTGGCCTAGAAAATAACCATTTTGCCCTTTTAGTCTTCCAAGTTTTTCTTTTGCCCATAACTTCTTCATACGAGCTCTGAATGACTCCGTTCTTTCGCCATTGTCTTCATCTTCTCGTCCTCTACACAATGAAAAGTAGAAATCTTGTATTTGAACGAGTTCCAATTGGTCTTTGGCCTTTCTCCACTTGTGACTTCACTTTTGTATCTATTTTCACTTCTTTTGGATGATTCATCTAATAAAACACATATAAAAGAAAACAAGCGTAATATACAATACTTTGCAAGAAAACCAACAAATACTAGCATGGAATTGACACTAAATATATGTGAAATATGCACTTATCATTTAGGCATGATGAATCACAAGACACGCTTTAAGCACACTCACAAAGCCTTAGAGCAAAACAGAAGAAACACAAGTAATGTGCTGGTTGGTTTGCACAGCACAGCTCAGATTGGCAGGTCACAGGTTGCAAAAGGTCACCACACAGTTCGCACAAAATGATACAGCCTAGTGGTTGTGCAGGGTAAGGGTTACAAAGACAGCCTTGGGTTTGCGGCTCTGACTAACCCAAGGCTAACCAGGTTGCACTCAAGCTCAACAGCTGCAGGGGCTGGAGCTGGTGCTTAAGATTTAGCAGTTGGTGCAGTTCATCAACTATTTTGGTCAACCAATGTTTCAAAGACAAGGCAACTAGTTTATCCAAATTCCCATGCACAGAACATACAACAGGGCACACAAGTACAAGCTACAGCCAAGGCAAGCAGCAACAGGGGCTGAGTTATGGGTTGCGCTACAGCTCACACAAATTCTTAGGGTTACACAAGCACACAGGTGCACAACAAAGATGCTCAGCTTACTTTCAATCATGCACAAGTTATAGCATTCTCAGTTAGCATTATCAGGTCAAGCTATCATGCCGTCAGGGTTGCGCTTAGCAGGGTATCTAGCTTACCAGGATACATTCATAGTTCAGCACAGGATACAATCAATTTGAGCATACAAGGATGACAGCACAGGGTATCAGCATGGTAATGGCACAGGTTATGCTCAGTCAACAGTCTGAGTTGATGTCAACTATTGCAGTTGACTTCAACTGGGATTTTCAACTAACTTGGCTATCCAAGTAGTAGCTTGAACTCACAGCTACAGGGGCTGGAGTTAAACTCAAGTGCTATTAAAAACCCAGACTTCACAGTGAAGAGATGGCTAGTTCAGCCAATTTTCAATGCATAGAACACACACAAACACCAGTTTTCAGCTAGCATAGATTTTTCAAGTGCCACTGAGATATGCAAGCAATTAGTTCAACAGACAATTAGAGGTGGTTGCCTAGCAGGATGGCTATGCTGTCATGTGAACAAGGTCTGGCATTCAACACAGAAGGAGCTTACTCAGTTATCATGCAGCTAAGGAGCTTACTCAGCTAAGGATCTTACTCAGCTATCAAGGGTTCACTCACCTGAATCCTCAAGTTATGCGCCTTTCTCTTCTCCTCCTTGGGCTTGCTCAACAGCTCACAGGTACCTGTTCACTCAGCAAGCAAATTTCAGTCCCTAGGAAGTGCAAGCTATAGCAGATGGAATGAATTTTAACACTGGCATAAGCACTGAGAGTGTTTTGGACTGTCACAGGGGGAAAACAATAGTTGTTATGTTTATTGGACTGACAGGGAATAAGAGTTACAAGACAATGATGCTTATAAAGTTGTAGCTCAGATCAAAAAGCTCAGGTGCAAAGTGAGTGCAAGCTACAAATGAGTTATGCTGGTACAAAGCATGAGATAAATGGAGCTACAAGAGTAAAAGAAAATCTAAGTTATACAAAGTTATACTAATAATGCAAGACTACAATGCAAGGAAATATGCACTAGATGCAAAGATGCAAATGACAGATGAAATTAGACTACTATGCAAATGACAGATGCAAATGACAGATGAAATTAGACTACAATGCAGATCATGTATTGACAATAAAAATCAAAGGTGAAGCTTAACTAAACTATACTAATACAGGGGTTACAAAGAACAATTTAAAGTAAATATGTACAAGGGAGGAAATGAAACTCAATGAAGTCAGGCCAATGAACAACAGGGCACGCGCCAAGTCCCCGGCAACGGCGCCAAAAACTTGGTAGGCCTGGAAAGGGGCTGATTTTATGGCCTACTTGTTATAACCGAAAGTGCACGGCGTCTATCGGAGACGTGGCAAGTACGGGTCGAACCACAGAGACTTGTGGTGCTGATATGTTGATCAAGGCTTCCTAAACTGAGTTTCTAAGGAATGTAGCAACAGGGGGGTGTTTTAGTGTGTCGAAGCGACTGAGTTTGAGTTGAAGTGACTCTAAACTAAGGTATCTAAATGGATTGTAACAATGTGGAAAGCGCCAGGGTGGTGAATCCACCTCTAGTCCTATGCTAAGGCTAACCAGACTCCATTCATGTCTTATACCTCCCTTTGAAGGCCTCAGGTGGAGGTATTCTTTAGCAAACTATCCTAATTTACTCCTAGTATAACTTGTCTTTTCACAAGACAAATTATCACAAGCTTATTTGGTTGTTGGCTAACTAATCACTCCTAAAGCAATTCAACCGTTGTCTCTAATTCATTCCTAGTATAGTTTGTCTTATCACAAGACAAACTATCACAAATACAATTGATCCATACAACATACAATCACTCTTCTCAATTAAGCATAACAAGACACAAATTTTGATTTGGATTAACTTAGCATATGAACAGGGGTTTCATCAAACACCCTGGCTGATAGAATTAAAACATAATTAGATAATTTAAACTACAAACTACACTAAAATGATGCTCTGGCTAGCCCAGGCATGAACCCTAACACACACAGTTCACTGCTATTTATACATGCAAAGAAAATATCCACCCTAAATCTTTTCAAAACATGAAATAAATGCAAACCCAATCTCTGATAGCCTCTGAATCGAGCTCTCCTCTGCTTGTGCGGCCCTTGATTGATGTTTGCTCAATTGATTTGATGTAGGAGAAACCCTAGCTCTAGTTGTCTCTAACCTAGCTTCTAGGGTATGGAGAAGCTATGTTAGAGACATCTCGAGACAGAGTGATGGAGCGGCTGGGTAGGTGCTACTGATGGAGTTGTTGGTGATGGAGGAAGGTGATGAAGGTGGCGACTGCAACAGGTATGGTCGGGGAGAGGGGAATGGGTTTTGCAGAGGAGTTGGTCGGAGAAGAAAGAGAAGATGGAGAAGAGAATGGGTCTGCTCGAGTGGGTATAGGGTTAGGCGACTTTGCTATGGAGCAGGCGCAGCGAGTGATGATGAGAATGATGCAGCGAGCGTAGGATCTAGGGAGTGATATCTGAACGGCTCAGGAAGAATGGGGGTGATCTGGTGTTGAGCGGGAGCAACAATCTTCGATGCGCGAGGCTGCAGCGACCGTAGGATGCAACTAGGTGTGATCTCAACGGCTCGGGTTGGATGGGTTCGGATCCGGGTCACGGGTCTTGGATATCTTGGGCCCATTTCTTGTGGATGGGTTGCTCCTTGTTGGGTTGCAACTGATGCGCGCGCGGGCTTTGGCTTTCTGCTCCATAGACGCTTGACTCCAATTCCTCGCTCTTTTGGCTCCTCAGATTCTCCGAACTTTATTTATTACCTAAAAACACAAAATTAATTAATACAAATATTTATTCTTGAAAACAAAGAAAACACAGAATCTGGGATAATATCTGATTTCTGAGTACAAAAGATGAGTAAAATGCCAATAAAAAGGTGTATAAATATGCAATATTTGGCACTCATCAGTCACGTCAATTACCAGGACCGGTTACCATATTCTCATGGTATTACTTATGATCGGCCACACCAGTTACCAGGATCGGTTACACCAATTACCAGGATCAGTTACACCAATTACCAGGACCGGTTACACCAATTAAAAGGATCGATTACACATTCTTTTGTGATCGGTCACACCTATTACTAGGATCGGTTACACCAATTACTAGGATCGGTCACACCAATTACAAATATCGATCATACCATCTTAAGTGATTACTTAGGATCGATTACACTAATAAAAGTCATACCAATACATAAGTCAGGAATTGTGACTAGTTTTACCAAGATACATAACAAGTTATGATCGGTTCTACTAACTCACACATATTGGTAATCCAAAGATATGCAATGAATAACAATACCAATAAGCCTAACGATTTCTCTTTCGATTCATAAAACAAGTTCATGAATGTACTTCCTTTAAACGAATGTAAACATTGTTTCCTAGGACGAAATATTCACCCATACCCATACACATAATCACAATAACATTCATACGATTATGTCGATGTCTTATATACGAAGTTAAAAAGATAAGTGTTATACTTCGTATTGTAATTCCTTAACACTATGTCTACTAGAGTATAATCATTCACAGCTTCGCAGTTATGTTTTCAATATAGCATGACTTGAAAGATACGTTGGCAATGAAACAGTTCAAGTCAAAATATTACTAACCTCAAGAGGAAGGATGATGTCGTCGATGTAGCTTGTTACTTCTTCACATTCTTCAAGTCTTCGAGTAATACTTGTATGTCTTATTATCCTAATCTTTCTAGCCTAACCTATACGAAGTTGTCTCTAGTACATAATCAAGTGACTCTTTAATTGAGTTTTGATTCACTAAAATATAACAACTAAACTTGACATACCAACGCTTGGTGGGTTCAACCGAGCTGTGCTCTAACAATCTCCCCCTTTGTCAATTTTAGTGACAAAACTCTTACAATCATATAGATAAACAAATTACAAAAATTCATTATACATACGCTTGATTCCAAGTTTCAACGGCAGAATACCCTGCATATATTCAATCCATAAATGCTCTCAGGATTAAGCCGATATACAAAATTAAACCAACTTCGTATAGTTGAGACCAAGCAACTAAACCTATAGTTCACCTAGTTCCGTCTGTATTCCCACGCCTCCAACTTATGAATAAGTCACGTACTTGGAACAATTCCTTTGGTTCGTATTCCAAACAGTAAAGGAATAACAAATCTATTTGGTAGCAACTCTCTTCAACCAAGTGATGTGAGTTCGACAAAGGCTCTTCTGTTTATCTCAATAAACTCCTTCGTCAGGTTCTTAGATCTATCTTATGATCAACTACCAAAGGTAATTGTTAAGATTTTGCAATCAATACATTTAATCACAAAGAATTGTATTGATGCCGATCTACACAACTAATCAATCTAATCTATCACAAGGATAAATCGATTATAGTTGGATCCTCTATGCCGAAACAAGTATTGTGCACACCAAAGATTATGAACCCCAAATCAGAAATCTTCAATATCTTCTTTGTCTTCAAATCTTCTTAGATCTTCAATAAATGCATGCATACAACAACTTGAATCTCTTGTAATCAATCACGCACATAACAGAGTCTGTTAACAATGGATTATCACAGACGTCTTTAGATCTACAAACAGTCTAAAGATCCCCGTCGAAACTTCGATCTAGTTTGAGTGAATCTTATATCAGAAGAGAAGATTCTCAAGCATAAACAAACTAGGTCCAATCAAAGTTCAACCACCGTTAGTCAATCAAATCAATCGAAAACACAAGATAAACCGCAATTATCTAGTTTCCCACCAACGGTACTAATAGAGCTTCTCAATCCCAAAGAAGACTTTAAACTGAGCGGCCGTAAGAGATTTCGCCTAATTAGGTTACTCTCCTCTCCGAATAAGCGGCTTCACCAAGAATAACACAACCGAGGAAGTTTGTTGTCATTTAAGGATTAGTTTGCTAGAAATGCAAACTTCAAGTATTTATAGACAAGGAAGTTTGGACACCAAGGAATTTCCAAAACCGAAAATATTCTCAAGATATGCAATACATTCCAAATTCGTTTTCCATAATTCCTGGAAATGCTCTGTCCAAAATATTGACCGAAAATCTCTTTGGAAAATCTCCAACTAGTAAATGCACATTACTAATTCTCATTTTCCTAAAATAAAATTAAAAACCTTAAATAAAAGATTCTTAACTTATTTATGTTTCGATCCTCGGGATTTTCTTCCTTTAGCTATTAAGGAATAACTTTGAACAATTAAAGATAAGCGTTACTACACATGTTCAAAGTATGTCGACATCCTTACTCTGTAAGTCCTCTTTCATACTTACAATCTTGAAACCGATTTGCCACACTTCCAAACAAGTTTTGAATTGGTTCATCTGACTTTCAAGAACTATGTGATTGATCAAGAACACTCAATCACCAATCACGGGTTAACGGTTCTACCAAAACAAGTTTCGGTTCTACCTCCATGTGAGTACTGTGCATAGTCACACTAGCTTTCCAAAATTCGGTTGACTAGGTACTAGGATCGGTTCCCCACATATATATGGTATCTAACTTGAATGTGTTGCACATGTCCATAGGATCGGTTCCCCTTTGCCTAAAAACGTGTTGCACATGTCCATAGGATCGGTTCCCCTTTCTGCTAAAACATGTTGCACCTCATACAAGGATCGATTCCCCTTTGTGATGTGTTGCACCTCTTACTAGGATCGGTTCCCCTTTACCAAGAGTCAGTCTTACACAAAATCACAAACTCGATCATACCATCTCAGGTGATTACTTAAGATCTGTTTCACTAATAAAAGTCATACCAATACAAAAGTCAGGCCTTTGTGAATAGTTTTACCAAGAACACAAACAAGTCATGAGCGGTTATACTAATCACACATATTGGTTGTTCACAAGATATGCAATGAATAACAATACCAATAACGCCTGGTGATTTCCTTTTCGATTCACAAAACAAGTTCATGAATTTACTTCCTTAAAACACATGTAAAACATTGTTTCATAGGTTGAAATCCTCACCTCATACCCATACATAATCACAATAGCATTTAAACAATTATGTCGATGTCTTATCTACAAAGTTTAATGGTTAAGCAATAAACCTCGTATTGTATTCCTTAATACTATGTCTATCTAGAGTGTTCATGCTTCGCAGTTTTGTTTTCAATATGCACGACTTGAAAGATATGTTAGGGAATGAAACAGTTCAAGTCAAATATCACTAACCTCAAGTGGAAGGATGATGTTGTCGTTGTAGCTTCTTACTTCTTCACTTCTTCAAGTCTTCGCAATACTTGTAATGTCTCATATCCTAATACTTTCAAGCTAACCTATACGAAGTTGACTATAGTACATAATCAAGCGACTCTTTAAATGATTTTTGATTCACTAAAATATGACAACCAAACTTGATATACCAACGCTTGGTGGGTTGAACCGAGCTATGCTCAAACAATCTCCCCCTTTGTCAATTTTAGTGACAAAACTCTTACATCATATGGATAAACAAATTACAAGAATTCATTACACATACGCTTGATTCCCGAATTCAACTTCACAATAACCTGTATACATTCAATCCTTAAATGCCGTTGTTGACATTATGATAACAAAGAATATTATTCCCCATAAAGGTAAGATTGGTAGATTTTATCAATCCGCACGTCTTTGTTATTCCTTTGTAATGATATGTTACTCCCCCTTAGTCTATGCTTTCACTCTTTCGTTAGATAAACACGTTTAAGCACCAATGTTCTTTTTCTTAGTGATACCAATCAATATAAAATCAATGCCAGTATCACTTGTTTACTACATATATTTCTCCCCCTTCTTGTCACAAAATGACAAAGAAACGAAAAAATAAAGGACAAACCGAAAAGAATCTTACAAATCTCAAAATAGACTTGCAACCTATAGAGTTAAGCACGAGGGTTCCACACACCATTTTTGATAACCAATATCAAAACCGAAACTACAAAGTAATTTTGTTTTGATATGTTATCAAGGAAACAATTTCCCGAAGCAATTTCCCTAATAGTTTAGCAAACCAAAAATCAACTAAGCATCTTAGTTCCTTTGCTAAACCGATTGTATAAATACAACCGCTTGTTCGATAAGACCAAAATAAAGATAACTCTATTTTTCTCATCAGGTTCTAATTATCCATATAACTTAGACCTTTCAGTTTTAAACAAGACAAGTACTAGGTTAGTTAACTAGCATTTCTTGTTAAGGCATTCGATTAGACTTGAATAACCGAAACCACCACTTTGATAAGTCTAACTAAGATCGAAATCGAATTGGACTAAACAATTCATCCCGTAAACTTTTTCTTTCGTTAAGCCATAAAAAATTCATACAAACCAAAATAAATAAACTTGCATAATTATTCACCTCAACCGGAAGCAATTGAAACAACATAGACATTAAAGCACCGCAATTGCACCGAAATTTTGTAAGCCTAAACAATTGATACCACACAATAAAGCAAGATAACAATAGTTTTTCTTAACCGGAACCAATTGAATCACACACATCCATACACATAATGGAATAAAACATCAATTGTACCGAAATTTTTTTTAAGAAAAAGCAATAAATATATGAAATAAAATCAGGCTTTTCTTAAACAGGAAAAAAATTAACTAACAAGATTATTACCTCAAATTTCGCATCCTCTTCTCCAATATGTTTGCATCTTCTTCCAGGGATAATTGATATCGAAATATCATTATGTTGTCATCCTTATGCAAAACAAAAGAACAACAACAACCAACCTTTACCAGAGAAAGGTTGAAAACCGGTTTTTAACTATTAAAAGTTGAAAACCCCGAAACACATATGCTTTTATGCTAAACCAAAACCGATTCAACATATTGTGACTTTTTCACATATTGTTTCTATCAGAACCCCTCATGATCCTTTGATAAAGCCTACCAACATGGGCTATAACTTAATCCTTTTTGTGGATCCTCTTGCATTGGAGATCGACGATTCTTCTTCTTCTTCTTCTTCTTCTTCTTCTTCTTCTTCTTCTTCTTCTTCTTATCTTTGTTCAACATTGTTGGTTTCTTGACATTGTTGGTTTCTTGACAGTGCTCTCTTTGATTGTCTTTGGTTGAACACAATTCTTAGGCTTGACTGGTTTTACTTCTTTACAAGAAATACGAGCATATTTTACATCGGTAGAATCCTATGGTTTAGAAGAATTTGCAGCTTTATAGAATTTTACCTCTTTGCTAATATTTGAAGCATCTATTCCCTTATAGCCCAATCCTCGTGTATCACGATGATTTCTACTTGCTTCTAACATTGAGGTTAAATTGGTTGAGCTAGCATTGAACTTTTTAAGGTCCAAATTATCTTCTTTCAACATCTTGATTTTATCAAGAGTAGCTAGATCAGCCTCAAGGTGTTTTTCTCGGGAGAGATATTCACCTTTTTTTCTCTTCAAAACTCTTTTGTTGAGAGTTAATCCTTGCATCATAATCAGCAAGTTTCTCTTCCAAAAAATGTACTTTTTCAAGAGTAGCATGAAGATATTTCTCTAAAAGTTCCGCTCGAGAAAGACTAGCATTTGCTTTTTCATCAAGATTATGTATATATTTAGAATCAGTTTTCTTTGCTTCCCCAAGGCAATTGTTAAGCCTTTCTTTCAGAGAATGAATCTCTAATGAAGCTTCTCTTTTTAGAGAAACAAATTCATACTTTGAGGAGTCAAGACCAATGACGAGTTGATCAATCATAGCTTGCAGTCAATTTATATCGTCTAGATGATTTTTTTCTCTTTCTAATGCAAGAATTAGTTCAGTTGAACATGAGATAAATTTTTCGCTTAATTCGTTTTGATGAAATGTTTCTATTTTTGATGAATCAATGTTTTTCTCATCATCAAGAAGATTTCTTTCAAAGTCTGAATCATTGATTACGAATACAGGACTTAACTTAATCTCGTCTTGAGAACATTCAGACTTATTCTCAGAAGAGCAAGTAGAACTTGACGAAGAAGCCCCTTTAAAACATTTCTTAAAATCAAAACTTTCAACGTCTTTCGATACGTTAACTAAGTCTTTATTAAGTTTTCGCTCTCACTTAACTCTACTTTGACTCATGTCTTATAGGTTGGATCGCATCAAACACAGATTGTTAGATCTTTTCGTGTTTGCCTGCTCTGATACCAATTGAAAAGGCGAGGGTACCCAAATATACCTCAAGCTAAAACTTTTCCTACCTATAAGTCCTTTCTCCGAAAGTGATTGTCTATGGACAGAGTCGAGACAATGCAACTAATCGGTTCACACTTCGTGTGATCGTCTATGGATACGAGATCGAGACAATACAACAACGAAGTATGTTTACTTGATAAAAAGGTTCAGACTTAACCAAACACAATAGGATTGCTTATCAAGTAAATAGGAATTAACGTTTGTGTAATTTACTTTAATTATAATAAAACAATTATAATGCGGAAAATAAAAGTAAATGACACAGCAAGATTTTGTTAACGAGGAAACGCAAATGCAGAAAAACCCCGGGACCTTGTCTAGAATTGAATACTCTCATGATTAAGCCGCTATACAAAATTAAACCAACTTCGCATAGTTGAGACCAAGCAACTAAACCTATAGTTCACCTAGTTCCGTCTGTATTCCCACACCTCCAACTTATGAATAAGTCACGTACTTGGAACAATTCCTTTGGTTCGTATTCCAAACAGTAAAGGAACAACAAATTTGTTTGGTAGCAACTCTCTTCAACAAAGTGATGTGAGTTCGACAAAGGCTCTTCTGTTTATATCAATAAACTCCTTCGCCAGGTTCTTAGATTTATCTTATGATCAACTACCAAAGGTAATTGTTAAGATTTTGCAATCAATACTTTTAATCACAAAGAATTGTATTGATGCTGATCTACACAACTAATCTATCACAAGGATAAACCTATTATAGTTGGATCCTCTATATCGAAACAAGTATTGTGCACACCAAAGATTATGAACCCCAAATCAGAAATCTTCAATATCTTCTTTGTCTTCAAATCTTCTTAGATCTTCAATAAACGCCTGCACACAACAACTTGAATCTCTTGTAATCAATCACGCACAGAACGGAATCTGTTAACAATGGATTATCACAAGACATCTTTAGATCTACAAACAGTCTAAAGATCCCCGTCGAAACTTCGATCTAGTTTGAGTGAATCTTATATCAGAAGAGAAGATTCTCAAGCATAAACAAACTAGGTGCAATCAAAGTTCAACCACCGTTAGTCAATCAAATCAATCGAAAATACAAGATAAACCGCAATTATATAGGTTCCCACCAACGGTACTAATAAAGCTTCTCAATCCCAAAGAATACTTTAAACTGAGCGGCCGTAAGAGATTTCGCCTAATTGGGTTACTCTCCTCTCCGAATAGGCGGCTTCACCAGTAACAACACAACCGAGGAAGTTTGATGTCACGAAGGATTAGTTTGCTAAAAATGCAAACTTCAAGTATTTATAGACAAGGAAGTTTGGACACCAAGAAATTTCCAAAACCGGAAATATTCTCAAGATATGCAATATATTCCAAATTCGGTTTCCATAATTCCTGGAAATGCTCTGTCCAAAATATTGACCGAAAATCTCTTTGGAAAATCTCCAACTAGTAAATGCACATTACTAATTCTCATTTTCCTAAAATAAAATTAAAAACCTTAAATAAAAGATTATTAACTTATTTATGTTTCGATCCTGGGATTTTCTTCCTTTAGATATTAAGGAATAACTTTGAACAATTAAAGATAAGCGTTACTGCACATGTTCAAAGTATGTCGACATCCTTACTCTGTAAGTCCTCTTTCATACTTATAATCTTGAAACCGATTTGCCACACTTCTAAACAAGTTTAGAATTGGTTCATCCGACTTTCAAGAACAATCAATCACCAATCATGGGTTTAACGGTTCTACCAAAACAAGTTTCGGTTCTACCTCCATGTGAGTACTGTGCATAGTCACACTAGCTTTCCAAAACTCGGTTGGCTAGGTACTAGGATCGGTTCCCCACATATATATGGTATCTAACTTGAATGTGTTGCACATGTCCATATGATCGGTTCCCTTTGCACATGTCCATAGGATCGGTTCCCCTTTCTGCTAAAACATGTTGCACCTCATACAAGGATCGATTCCCCTTTTTGATGTATTTCACCTCTTACTATGATCGGTTCTTGTTTACCCAGAGTCGGTCTTACACAAAATCACAAACTCGATCATACCATCTCAGGTGATTACTTAAGATCGATTTCACTAATAAAAGTCATACCAATACAAAAGTCAGGCCTTTGTGAATAGTTTTACCAAGAACACAAACAAGTCATGAGGTTATACTAATCACACATATTGGTTGTTCACAAGATATGCAATGAATAACAATACCAATAACGCATGGTGATTTCCTTTTCGATTCACAAAACAAGTTCATGAATTTACTTCCTTAAAACACATGTAAAACATTGTTTCCCAGGATGAAATCCTCACCTCATACCCATACATAATCACAATAGCATTTAAATGATTATGTCGATGTATTATCTACAAAGTTTAATGGTTAAGCAATAAAACTCGTATTGTATTCCTTAATACTATGTCTATCTAGAGTGTTCATGCTTCACAGTTTTGTTTTCAATATGCATAACTTGAAAGATACGTTAGGGAATGAAACAGTTCAAGTCAAATATCACTAACCTCAAGTGGAAGGATGATGTTGTCGTTGTAGCTTCTTACTTCTTCACTTCTTCAAGTCTTCGCAATACTTGTAATGTCTCATATCCTAATACTTTCAAGCTAACCTATACGAAGTTGACTCTAGTACATAATCAAGCGACTCTTTAAATGAGTTTTGATTCACTAAAATATGACAACCAAACTTGACATACCAACGCTTGGTGGGTTCAACCGAGCTATGCTCTAACATAAGGATTTTGTTCCTTATTTGTGAATGCTTCAGCGATTGAGTAAGAATTTCACACTCTGAAGTTTGCTGATATACTTCATTGCACAAGACCAATTTTTGTTCCAAATAATCTGCTAGATTACTTTGAAGCCCGAGTGTTTCTCGCTTTCGTTCACAGATTCTTACATTTAATTGAACAATAAGTTCTAAAACATCATCTACGATGTCAATGGTTTTTCCTTCTTCTGAATAATTTTTAACATGTTTGAAAAACCTTTCCAACATTTTGCGAAATTCAGAACTTGGATAGACCAGTGAATCAAATCTTTTTTCTCTTTTAGAAACAGAAGATTTTCCACTGGTGATTGGAGATGAATCCAAAACATGTTCCTTTATTTTTGGATTCATTTTTTTCTGGTTAGAATCCTGACCCTTAATCAAGTTATCAATTTTACATTTTTTCCTTGATTTTCGAAAAGATTTATGAGACCAATTTCCATTGACCTTTTCTGAGACCATATTCTCATCATCTTGATGAACGTTAACTGAGTTCTTCATAAGTTTAGCTTTGCTTTTCTTATTTTGACTTATTTCTTATAGGTTGGATCGCACCAAACACATATTTTTAGATCTTTTCGTGTTTGCCTGCTCTGATACCAATTGAAAAGACGAGGGCACCCAAATATACCACAATCTTAAACTTTTCCATTTATAAGTCCTCCTACCGAAAGTGATTGTCTATGGACTGAGTCGAGACAATACAACTAATCGGTATTCACACTTTGTGTGATCGTCTATGGATACGATATCGAGACAATACAACAACGAAGTATGTTTACTTGATACAAAGGTTCAGACTTAACCAAACACAATAGGATTGCTTATCAAGTAAATAGGAATTAACGTTTGTGTGATTTACTTTAATTATAATAAAATAATTATAATGCGGAAAATAAAAGTAAATGACACAGCAAGATTTGTTAACGAGGAAACCGCAAATGCAGAAAAACCCCGGGACCTTGTCTAGAATTGAATACTCTCAGGATTAAGCCGTTACACAAAATTACACCTAACTTCGTATAGTTGAGACCAAGTAACTAACCCTATAGTTCACTTAGTTCCGTCTGTATTCCCACGCCTCCGACTTGTGAATAAGTCACGTACTTGGAACAATTCCTTTGGTTCGTATTCCAAACAGTAAAGGAACAACAAACTGTTTGGTATCAACTCTATTCAACCAAGTGATATGAGTCGGACAAAGGCTCTTCTATTTATCTTAACATAAACTCCTTCGTCGGGTCCTTAGATCTATCTTATGTTCAATCACCCAAAGGTAATCGTTTAAGATTAAGCCAATCAATACCTTTAATCACAAGGAAACGTATTGATGCCGATCTACTCAATTAATCAATCCAATCTACCACAAGGATAAACCGATTATTAATTGGATCCTCTTTTTCCCAAACAAGTATTGTGCACACCAAAGATTATAAAACCCAAGTCAGATCTTCAATATCTTCTTTGTCTTCAAATCTTCTTAAATCTTCAATAAAAACTCGCACACAATCACTTGAATCTCTTGTGATCAATCACGCATTTAACTGAGTCTCGTTAACAATGGATTATCACAAGATCGTCTTTAGAACTACCAACAGTCTAAAGATCCCTGTTGAAACTCTGAACTAGTTTGAGTGAATATTATATCAGAAGAGAAGATTCTCAAGAATAAACAAACTAGGTGCAATCAGATTTCAACCACCGTTAGTCAATCAAATCAATCGAAAACAAAGATAAACCGCAATTATCTAGTTTCCCACCAACGGGTCGCGCTAGAGCTTCTCAATCCCAAAGAAGACTTTAAATTGAGCGGCCATAAGAGATTTCGCATAATTAGGTTACTCTCCTCTCCGAATAGGCGGCTACACCAGTAACAACAACAAAAGAGTAAATCTGTTGTTACGAAGGATTAGTTTGCTAGAAAGTCAAACTTCGTGTATTTATAGACAAGGAAGTTTGAACACCAAGGAATTTCCAAAACCGAAAATATTCTCAAGATATTCATAAAAGCACAGATTCGGTTTTCATAATTCCTGGAAATGCTCTATCCAAAAATAACGATCGAAATCTCTCGGAAAATCTAATTAGTAAATGCACATTACAAATTCTGTAATTTCCCTACAAAATGAAATTAATAACCTTAATTAAAAGATTCTTAACTTACTTATGTTTCGATCCTGGGATTCTCTTCCCTTAGCCGTTAAGGAATATCTTTTAACAATTATAAAAATAAACATTCACAGCACGTGTTCAAAGTTTGTCGACATCTTAACTTTGTAAGTTCTCTTTCACACTTACAACCTTGAAACCGATTTTCCACATGATAAGTGCATATTTCACATATAATTGGTGTCAATTCCATGCTAGTATTTGTTGGGTTTCTGGCAAATTATTGTATATTACGCTTGTTTTATCTTATTTGTGTTTCAGTAGGTGAATCATCCAAAAAGAAGTGAATTTGCGCTTAATTGTGCAATAAAAGAAGCTAGCTACAAGTGGAGAAGGGCCAAAGACCAAGTGGAACTCGTTCAAGTACAACATTTCTACTTTTCATTTTGTAGAGGACGAGAAGACAAAGGCAATGGCGAAAGAACGGAGTCATTCTGAGTTCGTATGAAGAAGTTATGAGCAAAACAAGAACTCATAAGACTAAAGGTCAAGATGGTCAATTTCTAAGGAAAATGCTATTGGCATCCCATCCGAATGTTAAGGGACACCTTCCGGTTAAGGGGCAGTCAAGTTCAAGGGAATTGCTAAAGGAAGTCCGATCTTTTACTTAAGGGGCTGTCAAGATTCAAAGACTGTTAAAGGCACCTGGACTATTACTCAGGGCACTTCTTCTTCTTCTTTAATATGAACATGAAGAACATGAACAGTTCTTAATGGTGGTCATCATGATGATCATGATGGTGATGGATTTGATCAACAACGATATTCGAATTTGAATACATCACTAGGTTCCTGGGGACGATAGAAAGCATGGGTACTAGCCTGATTTCGATAAATCAATCATACTCGAGTTTGGAAGTGGATTATTGGTTGCTTTCATTGAAGCTCGAGCTTTGGGATGATGGCAGTAGATGATTATGATGATACTGTGCTCGATGGAGTTTCGTGATGTTGATGGAGAAGCTATATATAGAAACGAAACCGAGATAATGAATAGTTATGATTGAGCTACGATCGTTGCTGATGATCGAGGAGCCATTGGCAGTGATGACTAGGAGATGGCGCGAGTTTGTGTTGCTGATGTCATGAAGTTAAACGAGTTGAAGTTTGGTGATCGATTGCTGCTGAATGAGTGATGATGGAACTCGATATGAAGTTCAGGGAGACGCTGCTGCCATTGGAGCTCGGGTTGATGATCGTAGCAGGGAAGATAGTTTGTTGTTGTTGGTGCTGAGATAAATTGCGGGGCCCATTCAATTTCCAATTTCACGTGGTGCAACAGAAGATAAGATAAAATAAAGTGGCTGATTTTTTCTCCCCATTTCACTCAAGTGGGTCCGGATATATTTCGATAAAGAAGAAAATGTCCGACATTATATGACGAGAATAGAGAATCTCTGACGCGTCTTGGGAAAGGTAACGATCTGATGCAACACGTTCCATTGAAGCTGAACAGATGGACGGACTACATGAAGACACATGCAGTTCTTGGGTGATCGAACGGACTGGGAATCCTGTACACGTTTCTTAGGGTGCATTCTGTTACTCTTGATCAACACCATATAATTTCAGAAACTTCTCAACCGCCTCTGTGTGTATATCGAGTACGGAATGTTAAGAAAAATGTCGGGATTCTCTTGTATAAATAGGGGTCGAATGTAAGAGACGAAAACACTTCATTCTTTAGACTTCTTCGTTTACATTTTCTCTCGCTCTCGAGCGAGAAAGATAGAAACAGAGAGAGCTAGCTTTTATTTTAATTGATTCTTCTTTATTTATTTGTTAGTATTTTTAATTATGAGTAGCTAAACTTTTAATTGATTAGGGATGATTTCAAAGTCCTGAACAATGAAGCATTATTTTCTTTAACCATGTTTATTTTAAGTTTTATTTAATTGTTGATTATCTTTATTATTTTTATTGCCTAAGAATATTGAGGGGTTATTTAAAATGATCAATTAAATTAACCAATCAATATTTCTTCTACTAGTTTAGGGTTGTGTGATACATGTAATTGTCACATCAACTCTTTACACAAGTAGTAAAGTAGTAGGGATTTTGTTAAGTAATTGTGTGTAAATATAACAGCGAGCCCGAGAGCTTAGGGATCAACCCGATTCACAAAGTGTAAAGACTAATTTAATTTCAAACATTATTTTCTTTAACCATGTTTATTTTAAGTTTTATTTAATTGTTGATTATCTTTATTATTTTTATTGCCTAAGAATATTGAGGGGTTATTTAAAATGATCAATTAAATTAACCAATCAATATTTCTTCTACTAGTTTAGGTTGTGTGATACATGTAATTGTCACATCAACTCTTTACACAAAATCGACAGAGGGATTTTGTTAAGTAATTGTGTGTAAATATAACACTAGTAAGGCATCGAGCTTATGCGTCCGATGCTAGGATCAACCCGATTCACAAAGTGTAAAGCATTCAACTAATTTAAACCTTGAGAGCTTATTCTTGGTGGGTTGGTTGGATAGAATCTGTAGTCGAGCGCTCCGTATCCGGTGGCGAGGGAATCCCGGGGATAGCAGAGCTTATTGCTATTCTACGGTTGGTAAAAGATAAGTTAAACAAGAAATAAATTTGTATTTAATTAAGCTTCGGTTCAGTGATTTTGCGAATGATTCCCTAATCATCTTTCTTATTATTATTTATAGCAAAGTATTATTATTTTCTTTTATTAGTTGCTTTGATTTAAAATCTAAAAACCCCCCTTTTGGTTACTTTTAACAACTAGAAACTCCCTGCTCTTCGTGGGAACGAACTCCTTGCCATTATATTACCAGTTAATTGTGTGGAAAGAAGTAATTAATTTGTTTCGTAAACGACGCGCACCACCACACTTCCAAACAAGTTTAGAATTGGTTCATCTGACTTTCAAGAACTATGTGATTGATCAAACCAACATTCAATCACAATCATGGGTTTACGGTTCTACCAAAACAAGTTTCGGTTCTACCTCCATGTGAGTACTGTGCATAGTCACACTAGCGTCCAAAAGTTCGGTTGACTAGGTACTAGGATCGGTTCCTCACATATATATGGTATCTAACTTATATGTATTGCACATGTCCATAGGATCGGTTCCCCTTTCTGCTATAAACCTTGCGGCACCCCATACAAGGATCGGATCCCTTTGATGTACTGCACCCCTTACTAGGATCGGTTCCCTTTCCCTTACTAGGATCGGTTCCCTTTCCCTTACAAGGTCAGACATACACAATCCGATCATACCACAGGTGATTACTTAAGATCGGTTTTACTAATAAAAGTTATACCAATAGATAAGTCAGACCTTTGTGAACAGTTCTACCAATAACACAACAAGTTGTGAGCGGTTATACTCTATCACACATATTGGTTGTTCATAAGATATGCAATGAATAACAAAACCAATAACACCTTTCAATTTCCTTTTCGGTTCACAAACAAGTTTATGAACTTACTTCCTTAGAACACATGTAAACATTGTTCCCTAGGATGAAATCCTCACCTCATACCCATACATAATCACAATAACATTCAAATGATTATGACGATGTCTTATCTACAAAGTTTAATGGTTAAGCAATAAACCTCGTATTGTATTCCTTAATACTATGTCTATCTAGAGTTCAAATATGCTTCGCAGTTATGTTTTCAATATGCACGACTTGAAAGATATGTTAGGGAATGAAATAGTTCAAGTCAAATATCACTAACCTCAAGTGGAAGGATGATTGTTGTCGTTTTAGCTCATCGCTTCTTCACATCTTCAAGTCTTAGCAATACTTGTAATGTCTCATATCCTAATACTTTCAAGCTAACCTATACGAAGTTTAACTCTAGTACATAATCAAGCGACTCTTAACATGAGTTTTGATTCACTAAAATATGACAACCAAAATTGACCTACCAACGCTTGGTGGGTTCAACCGAGCCATGCTCTAACAGCATAAGATGGAGAGCCATGAACAAATTGCTTCCAACTATTTTGCACCATTGACATAAAATCCGGATGAGAAAACCATATTTTTTGAACTCTAAGAGGAGCTATAGTTGGTCTAGCATTTACAAAAGGATACCCCAATTCTCGTACTTATTTGGTCAAGCCTCATTTATCACCGCCCTATCCAGTTTGCTTATAATTCTTGTATTTCTAGATTGCCGATTGGTACAAGTGAAATGACTACCTAGAGATTCATCTTCAAACAAGCTATTATCATCCATCCAGTCACTAAACTCATTGACAATGGAAGTCCTAGGAATTAAACCTCTCTTCTTCTCTTCATCACGCAAATACAATTGAAGTCGCCAATTACCATCCATGGAATTAGAGAATTATTCATATTAAGATGTTGCCATAATATCCTCCTTATTAAATATAAGGAACTAGCATGCAAAAAAAAAAAAAAAAAAAAAACTTGCACACAAACCACGTCAACTGTAATAGCTTGACGAGAATTATTTAAAACTTTAGGCCTTGTCATGCCTATAGACCACATCACCCACAGATTCCCAACTGTATTACCCGTGGAATTATGAATAACTTTATTATTAAAACCCTCCAACCTCAACCTCTGCATGAATGTATTTGAATATGCCACCTTTGGCTCAGCCAAAAAAATCATCAATAGTTTAAAATCTCTAATCACATCCTTTAATTTACATCAAGCTTCCTCCCTCTTTATCCCACACATATTCCAAAACAGAACACGCATAAGGACTGGATTGATTAGGATTGTTTAATTGCACCCTGTTAGGAATAGAGTTTTTATTATGCTTATTACCACCTTGGCGCGGAGATGGACTTTTTGAAATTCTCCTACCATGTTTATTACCATCCAAATCCGATTCTGGCTATGATTCCGATTGCAAATCCTTACCCGATTGAGACATATCACCTCCTTGAGCTTGAGATACACAAACTCTTGAAGGCTGGCACTTTTTATGTTGACTTGATGGATCAAAAAAAAATTCACCATGCTACATAATATCATCACACAAACCCACTTCAGCAGTCAAGATATCAAACTTATTTTTTGCAAGAGCCTTTCAGTCATCATTAGATCATCACGTAAAGGAGTCGAAGAGGAAGAGTCATCAGTCTTATCATCATGCAAGTGGTTAGTTCTCGCCAATTCACCACTCACGGATGACTCAGTATGCACAAGCTTAGACCTCGCTAACTTGACCCGTGCAACTAATGCTTCATGCGCAACAACATTCTGTTTGGACTTATTCAGTTCAATAGAATCCGCGCGAAATAAAGCTTCAGACTTGGCTAACTCGTCTCGCAGCTGCTTAGTTTTAGCCAATTCAACATTGTCTTCAGAAGTTTCACTCATCACAAAGGGAACTATAACCTTTTTCTAATCATTACCACCCTTATTCTCATTTTTATTAGATCGCACCTCCTGCCATTCAGATGCTGCGACAGAACTGGTAGTACTCTGTTGTGTATCCTTAGATGGATTTTTCCGTTTCTTATTTTTTCTGCATTCAGTTTCCAAGTGGCCAATAATTTAGCAATAAGGGCAGAATTTTGGGTACTTTGGGATATCAATAGGCTGCCAAAAATTCCTACCACCAGAGGTAAGATGAATAGGATCCGTGTTATGCATAGCAAAATTTATATCTATCAAAACTGAAGCGAAATAACCATACTCATGATTAAGAGTTCTTTTATCAACTACTACTGGAGTTCCTCAGGTTTTACCTAATGATAACAATGTTTGCTCAACCCATAATTCAACCGGTTTTTGAGCATCAAAACTAGGGTACCATTTACGCAAAAGGAATGCTTGTTTTTATCAATCCATGGATCATTTTCTATGAAAACCTTATTTTTTATCTTCTTGTGAGAATAGCTTGACAATGAAAAAACCTCGACTCATGGGAACAAACTGTACTTTACCTTCACCAAGTTGCCATTGTTGTTCCAGATCTGTTTTAACATCAGCGAAATTGAGTTCTTTAAACTCCATCCTTCCAATGAGACTTTACCTTCATATTTCGCAACCTTCAAGGAAATAATCCTCTGGAATAACAAGAGCTGGTTTACCGTCCCTAAGAGCAACCACAGTCACGCTTAAATTTGGGGACTATACCCAAATTTAGTCCCAAAGTGAGCCGTAGTGGAATCGACTAAAGCTATATATAGTCTGGAAAACTAGGGTTTGAGACCAAATGTGGTCGTCAGCCCAGACCAAATCACCATATAGTGGGACGTAGGTATTGAGAGCGTATGAATCCAGGCGAGAGTATAGTGAGCGCTTTATACTGGGCGTTAGTATAATTAACGTATGAGCTAGGGGCGGAGATAAAATTGGCGTATGAATCAGGCGCATTTATAAACACCGCCGGACCAAACGCATGTAATACATACGCCCCAAACCAGGCGTAGTTATATTATGCGCTCCATTGGGGCGATGTTATAACATTCGCCTGGAAACAAGCGTAACTTTAAAGTGCGCCTGGTTTGGGCGCAAGTATTATGAGCGTCTCTTAACAAGCGTTGAATATACACTCGCTTGTCTGACTAGTTATACGTGCCCCAACGGTTATATTTTTGAACGTTTGATTTTTCCGACCGTTTGATTCATTGCAACGGCTCTTTCATATATATATATATGAAATCTTTGAGCATTTGATCAGTACCACTAACTTATTTCTGCATCAGAACAATTTCTGCAATATTATCTTATCATTTGTATTTCAAATTATATAGAAGTATGGCACCACGCGGTCCAAATTTTACAATAGAAGAAGATACAACGATATGTAGAATCCATTTAGCAATATCTCAAGATTCTGCTACCGGAACCGATCAACCAGAAAGAGTATTGTGGAGTCGGATCAAAGCTAAGCTCGAAGAAGCCCTGCCTATTAAACCGAAATGTACTTGGACTTATATTCAGAGTCGATTTCAGGGAATAAGTAGAGAGGTGGCACTTTATTCTGCAAAAGTGTTGGAAGTCGATGGTGAATATCATAGTGGCTGGAATGAAGCCCTTAAGGTAACTAATCGACAATTTTTGCACTCTTAATAATTATATACATGTAAATGCATTGATGAGTATCCAAAATAATAACAGCTTGAAGAGATAAGAAAGCGATTCAAAGAAAGTAATCGTAACAAAAAATTTAAGCGTGAAGAGTGCTACTAAATTCTAAAAGATAGTATCAAATATTCAGGACGATCGACGTTTGTGTTCGATTCGGCCCAAGAAATGGAAGATTCTCAGAGTGGTGAGGAAAACGCTGATATTCAGGAAACAAATCAAGGCGATTCCAGTGATGATACAGATATTGGAGACATAGAGAACACACATAAGCGTCAGTTGGGGAAGAAAGCATCGAAACGACTAAAGAAAATAGGAAATGCCCAAGAGGAAATGCTAGAGGATATAATTAAAGGGAAACAAAGTTTCAATACTCATTACAAAGCACAATCACTAATGAAGATGTCGCAGAGACAATCTGAGTTTGAAGCAATACAAGCTAAGTCTGCGGCAAAGTTTGCGGCTAAACAAGCTAGGCAAGAGAAACTCGATTTAAAGAAAGAAGCAGACGATGACTTAGCCATAATGTTGAAGGATCTCTCTGCATTGGACCCTGTAACAAGAGAGTACTTCGAACTTCGAAAGGTGGAAATACTACAACGCAGAAGAAACCAATCTTAAAGCATGACCGGATTAGTCGACACCTTAATATTTATCATCAATAAGTCATCAATAATTTTAGTGTATTTTATTACTAATTATTATCACTAGCAATTTATGTTTTGTATTTGGATTTTAAATGTACTTTCAGCTTTGAGCAGTTAATGGACACAACACTTTTTAATAAACTTTTGAATATTTAGATGATATATAGTACATTAGTAATAAGCAACGTTACAACATATTTTCGAATTAAGAAATACGATACAACATATCTTCATCCCAACTTAATAACCATCTCCAAAACGTAACCATATGTGTTTGATTAAGTCATTACGTAAGCGAAAATGTGTTTTTTTGTTGTGCATTGCATGACGCCGAAGTTCAGCTCTCATTCTAGAAAGTTCATCACTACCTTCCCTAGATATATTCACGGGTGCCGACCTGCTACGTGAGTCATATTCATGTGGCCAATCGCCGGGCAGACGCTCATCCTCCACTATCATATTATGTAAAATAATAACCTTTTTCATGATATAGGCAAGCACATCCGGATTCCACATTCGTGCAGGTTGTTTGACAATGGAAAAGTGTTGTTTCAGTACACCAAATCCACGCTCTACATCTTTCCGTGCACCCTCTTGCATTGATGAAAATTTATATTTTTTCTCGGTATCTGGTTGTTTAATGGCCATCACAATAGTTGCAATCTCTGGATAAATGCCATCACCGAGAAAATATCCCATATCATATGAATGCCCGTTTACGACAAAGTTCACTGGTGGTATTTTCCCGTTGATAAGTTTTCGAAAAATATAAGAACGATTCATTACATTAATATCATTGCTGGATCCGGGCATACCAAAAAACGCATGCCAAAACCAGAGATCATATGACACCACTGCCTCCAGCATAATACTTTCACTCCCTTTATACGAGGTGTATGCCCCTGATTCTGCTGACGGGCATCTATCCCATTTCCAATGCATACAATCCACGCTACCCAGCATACCAGGAAATCCCCTATCTTTGTTTTCTTTCAGCAACAATTCAACATCACCCGCAGTTGGTGAGCGTAAATATTCTTTTCCATACAATACCACAATCGTTTTACAAAACCTACGAGTTGCTTCTAAAACAGTGGTTTCTCCAATGCGTAAGTACTCATCTATTGCATCCGCTGCACATCCATAAGCTAACATTCGGATTGCTGCAGTTACTTTCTGATGAGGGGTTAATCCAAAAACGCCACAAGCATCTATTTTTTGAGCAAAGTAAGGATTTCTAGACACTACATCTCCCAATATTCGGTTGAACAATTCTCGCCGCATTCTGAATCTCCTACGAAAAACATTAGGTGGAAAGGTGGGGTTGTCAGAAAAGTAGTCATTCCAGAGAAGTATACCTCCGGCTTCACGATTTCTTGGTATTTTTATACGACTATGAGGCCATGTCATACTTGTAATAATAGTTCCCAAACTAATTGCTCGGTTATTTTTATACGACTATGATGAGTGCCAAATATTGCATATTTCTACACCTTTTTATTGGCATTTAACTCATCTTTTGTGCTCAGAAATCAGATATTATCCCAGATTCTGTGTTTTCTTTGTTTTCAAGAATAAATATTTGTACTAATTAATTTTGTGTTTTTAGGTAATAAATAAAGTTCGGAGAAATTGAGGAGCCAAAAGAGCAGAAAATTGGAGACAAGTGTCTATAGAGCAGAAAGCCAAAGCCCGCGCGCGCATCAGTTGCAACCCAACAAGGAGCAACCCATTTACAAGACATGGGTTTGAGCTATACAAGACCCGGATCCAAGCCCGCACCACTTGAGCCATTAGATTTCACCCATCTACATCCTACGGCCGCATCGGTCCTCGCATCGATCTCCACCGAGATCCAACGGTCGCTCCACCCTACACATCAAATCTTTGCTGCACCCGCTTCACACCAAAACCGCCTACACCTACACCATCGACCAAAACCCCAATTTCTTCTTTCATTCTCTTTCTTCTCTCCCGACAGTTTCAGAGAAACCTTACCTTCCCCCTTCCTTCACCCATACCAGTTGCAGAACCACCACCTCACCACCTCCATCATCTCCTTACCCTGTTACCTGCAGCCACAGCCGCCTGCTCCACCTCTCTAGGTCTAGCTATCTCTTTCTTAGCTTCTCCCATAACCCTAGAAGCTAAATTAGAGATAGTTGGAGCTAGGGTTTCACCAACAACCCATGCATGGTCGATTCAGAGGAGGAAAGAGGTTTGGGTTCGCATTAATTGTAAGTTTTGAGTGTTAGAGAAGAGATTCTAGGTATAAATTTGGTTGTTCTTCATTTTTAGAGATACACAGTGAATTTTAGGGTTTCACTTTGTAATTTATTTCAAGTCTTTTAAGCTTAGCAGGATGTTCTAAATCACTTGACTAGGGTGTAGAACAAACCCTTAATCTTATATGGAGTTAACTCATGTTCAATTTATGTTCTTGATGTGTGTATTGTATTAGGATTATTAGCTAATTGTTGAGCAAATTTTCCGTGATTGGTTGTACTTGTAAGAAGACAACCAATACTAGGGAGGATTTGTGAATTCAATTGGCATAATTTCCATTTGAGACCTTCAAGAGAAGGATAAGAACACAAATAGAGTTAGTTTACCTTAGTATAGGATTAAGTGGTGAGTTCAATCACCCTAGTGCCACTCAACCAACAGTTTACAACTTCTTTTGTTCATTTGTTGCCTTAATTAGAGTCACAACAACAATCCTTAGTCGTTTCGACGCCAAAACCAATTACAACATTGTTACCACTCTAGAAATCAGTTATAGTAAGCCTCAGATCAACTACACAGCAATCCCATTTCCCTGAGGATCGACCTGTGCTTGCCCTGTGTTGCAAAACAACACTGTGCACTTGCAGTATAAGTTGTAGGCAAAACAAATCACATTTAAAAGCCTACCAAGTTTTTGGCGCCGCTGCCGGGGATTTGGTAGTGTGCTGTGTTGATAGCTCACTCTCTTTACTGATTTCTATTTTAGCCCTGTATATATGTGTTAGATTCTCTCTTGTTTTCCTGCCATTGCAGCTGTAGCTTAGTCTAAATGTCACTTCTGCATCTCTGTTTCATTACATAAGCTGCATATTAGTGTAACTTAGCTCAACTCTGTATATATCTGCATCTGTTAGTGTTAGTTTTCTTTTGTGCTTATTTTAGCTCATTATCTCTTGTTTGTAACTTGTTTTTCTCTTAGTCATTGATTTGCACTGTGTGTATTTGAGATTGAGAACCTGCAACTGACTTCCTCAGTTTCAATAAAACTTTCATTTCATTCAAAAACTCTGTCTTTGTACTAGCACAACTCATCTATAGTTTGCATTCACATAAATTGTATCTTAGTGTTTGTTATTTCAGCTCCATAGCATCACTGAACATTGTGTCAGTTATTGATTCATGTGGCTCAACTTCTTCCTTAGGCATAACTCTGAACTTTGTCATTGTAGCACTAGTGCTTTCTTGCCTTAATTGTGCAATATTGAGAACTGAGTTTGATCTGTTGAGTTAGCATGTACTTGTGGTCTTCTTTGTGCAACCAAGGAAGAGGAGAACACAAAGGAGCAGTAACCACTTTGTGGATTTGCCTAAACCTGGGCTTTTATACTGGTGGTATTGTGTCTCAAACCCTGCTTAAATGAATGAATGATACATCATGTTTGCTTGTATGATGACCTTTGAAGCTTATCTGTGAATCATTACACCCTGAGCCCATGCAATTGCTGATTTCCACCTGAATGCATGATAAACCATCTTTGTTTGTGAATCTGTGCTCATTTTCCACATGCCCTGTACTCTTATGCATGCTTGACCTTGTGCTAGACCTTGAATCTGTGAACCACTGTGATAAATCTGTGATAAATCTGTGCTCAGCTCCAGCCCCTGAAGCTGTGAGACTGAGCTGCAACTTGGTTAACCAAGTTTGCTGCAATCACCACTGTGATATTTTGAAGCATGTACTTGTGTGACCTGAGCATAGTTTGTGAAAAGTGGAGTCAACCGAACCAGTTGCCTTTTCACTTTAACTCCTAGACTTCAACATACTCTGTGCTCAGCTCCAGCCCCTGTAGCTGTGAAGCTTGAGTTGCAATCTGGCTAAACTGATTAGCTGTTAGCCCTGTACCTCCATGCAAAATTTGCTCTGTCAACCACATCTGTGAGATCCTGTCACCCATTTGCATAATCTCTCGAAAGTTATAACATCAACCAACACAGCTTGACATTTTGCTTCAAGTCAAGTGCCCCGTGATAGTGCCGAATCTGTTCATCTATTTGATTCATTTCTTGCATCTCGTGAAGTCTATACCCACTTTGTCCGGAATATGAACCCTGGAATGCTTGAATCGTTATGCAAATATCTCGTTAACATATGTGATCCGTGAATAAAAGACCCCGCTGATATATGTACTTCTGTGTGCTTAATCTATGAAAACTGAGGTCAACTGACCTTGTTGGCATTAACTGTGTTAGCATCAGTTTCTACAATTTGTGTGTGATTCAGCTTCTGCAATTTGTGTGGAATTGTGTGATTGTTGAGTAGCAAGAATAGTGATAGCATTCAGCTTGTTTTTCAAAAACACAACCCAGCACATGCTTCACCCTGAGTGAGAACATCCCTTTACCCTGTGCACATCACACATTTTTTTTGTTGATTTTCTTGTGCACCTGCCAATCTGGGCAGTGCATAAGCTGTGTTGTGTCTCTATTAAACTACAACACCCAGCTCCCCTGTGTGCTACAATTTGTGTGTGATTACTTGTGAACTGAGCTGCACATTACCTGCACTGCACCTTGCCAGTGCTGTGTCATTTTTGTGAGTTGGTGTTTCCATGTGTTGATTTCACTAAGCTACCCTGTGCTGTGTCATTTCTTTTCTGTGAGTTTGCATTGCTCTGTGCACATAACTAAGCTGTGCTGTGTTGATAGCACAAGTCATTGTGCTGTGCACACACTGGGCTGTGCAATAAACTGAAACCAACAACTGGGCTCTGCTCCTGCCAAACTGGGCTGGAACCCAGTTCCACTGGCTTTCCATAGCCACTGGGTTGTGCAGTTGCACATAAACTGGGCTGGAACCCAGTTCCACTGGCTTTCCATAGCCACTGGGCTGTGCAGTTGCACATAAACTGGGCTTTGCAAACAAACTGAAGCCCATATAAACTGGGCTCTTCATTTTTGTAGTTTTAGTTTTTCTGTGTTAAACTTGTTTGTATGTTAACATGCTAGATGCGCTAGCTAGGCTATGATTGTGTCTTTTAGAGACCAAACAAATCGACTAGTTAGAATCCGCCGGACGAAATCGTCAGCATACCCAGTTCTTCAATAGAAAGCCCAAGCCCATCCGAAACAGAAACCATGGGTGATGAACAAAACCAACCCCGTAGTCTCAAGGACTACATGTACCCAACTAGGGAAAGCCAGCCCTCTTGCATCATTCTTCCAGCTGATGCTTGTCAGTTTGAACTGAAAGCAAGCACTATTCACATGCTACCCGTGTTTAGAGGGGTCGATGCTGAAAACCCCTACCATCACGTGAGAGATTTTGAGGATATTTGTGGGACTCTGCGTTTTAACCAAATGCCAGAGGAGTCCCTCAAAATGAGATTGTTTCCTTTTTCTCTGAAAGACAAAGCCAAGTCATGGCTTCATGCCCTACAACCACAGTCCATTAGAACGTGGGATGACCTCACAAAAGAGTTTTTCAAAAAGTTTTTCCCAAACCACAAGACGGCGACAATTCACCAAAGTCTAAATGGTTTTGTGCAATTAGAAGACGAAACTCTAGCAAAATACTTGGAGAGATTCAATGAATTATTACTCCAATGTCCCCACCATGGTTTTGAAAAAATGGAGACTCGTGCAAAATCTTGTATGAGGGTCTAGATGTTAGAACCCGAACCACTATTCTACTCGAGTCAATGTGCAATGGTGCATTTATTGACAAGAGTGCTAGATGTAATTTAAAATAAACGCATTAAGATTTATGATGAGGCTTGGACTTTCTTAATCGAAGTTCACACAAATAATAATAATTGAAAGACTCAATCGGTTTTTCCGCCAAAATCGCCTCTCTTTCTTCTCGCCTTCCCCGCTCAAATCCTAGGAGTCCATCCGTGAACCTAAAAGGACTACCCCGTACCTTTCGCCTTTGATTTGGATATAAATCATTCACTTGTTCGGTCTCACCATCCGAATAATTACCATCCTTCCTTTTGCATCATTATCTCCATGTTACTCATCCTTTGATCAAGATGTGATGAATCACTTACTTCATGCACTCGCCTAACCATTGGTTCATCCCTTGTGTAGAATTGTTGCGAGTTCGCAGCCATACTTTTCAATCAACCGGTAGCTTGGGCCACCGTCTTGTTCATTAATGCACCACCACCCACAAGGCCAAGAAGAGACCTATCACTTGGGTGGAGAGTCATAGAAGTATTGAGTATCATAACATCACTAAATTGATGGTGACAGCTTACCACCAACCATTCATACAATGATTCTCCCACTTGTTGTTTTCAATCCACAAATCTCCTTCAGCGAATTTGAGTAGCTTTGGATGCGGGAAAATATCTCTCGAGGAAAAAGTTTCTTCATCCCATTCCATGTTGTGATACTTCCGGAAGGCAAATAATATAACCATTCCTTAGCATTACCCGCCAAAGAAAACGGGAAAGTCAACATTGCTCCATCCGCATTAGTCCTGTGGAAGCAAAGCCATAACTATGGTGTAGGTCCATAAGATGTTTGTTTGGGTCCTCATTCACCATGCCATGGAACTTTGGGCTTGATCTCGAAGGTTGAGTTAGTTTGGATACACCATTGTTGCAATCTTCTTGTGAGAAGCTAGGTCCTTAGAAAAATGTCAGCCATTGTTTCTTCTCTTTGTCCGAATCACTTGATGAAGAAGGAGGAAGTGGGAGTGTTAATCGCCGAATGAAATCCTTGAGTGCCGATCAAGACGTATTGACTCCGGTCTACCCTTTAAGCATTCACCAAAGGTATACATCGAAACAAGATTTTCAAAACTAAGTTAGATACGGTAAAGAATCTAACAAAGCAAGAATAAAGCAAAAAAAAAACCTCAAAAATCGCCTGCTTCTCAAAATTTGATGCGTGTCGAGGTGCAATCAAATTAATCAATATTTCTACTCAATTAAAAATACTATAATGGAAGTCAAGTTCGTTTCTTACGAGGAGCAAGAGATTCTAGTTGTAAAAATTGTCACGAAAGGGGGTGTAAAAAGCAAAAGAAAATAAACAAAGCAATTAAAATCAAAGCAATAAGAGAGAAAACCAAGGAACTTCGTTACGAAACAATGAATCAAGTTATGAGTTATTAGTCACTAATTATCACCAACCGTAGGTAAATGAGTGCTAAACCCCAAATTACTCCAATGATTCTATTTACCAAACCACCTAGTAGTAGATCCCTAGATGTAATTTAAAATAAACCATAAGGTTTTGAAAAATGGAGCTAACTTGTTTTCACACACAATTGCTCCACTAATCCAAAGGTCTCGTGTTTGCTACTTATGTAAAAAGTCAAGAAACGATTACTTATCCCCTCAACTTTCATGAGGGCACTCTAAACAATCTATCAATCAATCATGAATGTTAAGATCATTCCTATTAGTAAAAACAAACGATAATCATGTGAAAAACTTCAAGATAGAATTGAAAACAAAAACTTAAATCATATGTTAAGAACTAGAATTCATCCTCAATCAATAATAAAATTAGCTACTCATGTTTTGAAATTCACACAAATAATAATAATTAAAAGAAGAATTTCAAGTTCACACAAATAGTTAAAAAGAAGAATTTTCAAAAGCTATCAAAAACATAAGTGTTGTGTGTGTAGAGAGGTGTAAAAGATGTAGAAAACTTTCTATTTATAGGCTTCAATATTCTCCAACTCTTCCAAGGATTAGAATCCTTTCCCTTTAGACTAAGTCTTTTTCTCTTCTTCCATCTCCTCTTTCCAAATTTGAGTCCAATTCTCTATCCAATTCCTAGCCCAAGTCTTCACACCCATGAGAGAAGTCCAGAAAAGGATTTTTGGCTTGGCCTTAACTTTCTGAAAATCTTGAGAGAATATTCGACGGAATATTCCGTCAGTCCACCGTTAGGACTAACGGCCAAACAAAGCCAAGACTGTTAGTCAAAGGTCAAGGAGAAGGAGTGAGTCGACTCCGAGTTAGCTTCCGACTCTACCTAATCGGCTTCCGTATGATCCATCGAGTCACTGCTTACTAGGCTGGAACCGGAATCGGCCAAACTGCTGGGAAGGAGTTGACTCACGGCAAGGGCAGAATAGTCTTTGGAATGCTTTTCTCGATGTAGGTAATGTTCATAGAATCGAGTCGACTTTGAGGGAAATGCAAAAATGGCATCTTTGGCTCCAATCAACAACACCGGGAGAATAGAAATGCTTGAGTTGTAGAAGAATGTAAAACCTAATGCCCCTACTCTCCGTGACCAAATTGAAATGGCCACTTGTGCCGCATGCCATAGCTCGACCACCTAGTGGACAACTGTCCAGTATTCTACACCTATCAAACTTACATGCATTTCAAGAGTCTAAAACCGAGCAAGCCAATGCATTATACCATAGGCAAGAGAACAACCCGTATTCTCAAACCTACAACCCAGGGTGGAGGAATCACCCTAACTTCTCATGGTCCAAAGGGCCAGTACAAGGGGGACCAACAAATAACAACCAAGGATACTCATATCCTAGAAACCCCCAAGTACAACCACACCCTCAGTACCCTGTAGAGAAAAAGCCTAGCTTTGAAGACTGTGTCGGTCTGTTAACCCAAAATCTTTCACAACTTCAGAAAACCACCGACCAACGTTTCACAAGTCTAGAACTTAAAATGGGTCAAATCTGTGATGCATTGAATGAGAGAGAAAAAGGCAAACTTCCTAGTCAACCCCAACAAAATCCAAAGAATGTGTTTCAGGCAGGCTCCTCAACCTGCAATGAACCTTCACATAGTCAGGCGAATTCTGTCACTACTCTTCGTAGTGGTAGAGTTGTTGAGAACAATGTAGGTGTACCACCGTCAAGCGAGTCTAAATCAGACTCACCAGTACACACAACACCGCAGAAAACATCTACTGTAGAGAAAGAATCTGAGCATGTTGATAAACCCAAGAATCCTACCAATATAGATGTTCCTTTGCCAAGTCATGTACACCGTTGCTCCATTCCCACAAAGGTTGGTGCAACAGAAGGGGGGTAACCAATACAACGAGATTTTGGAAATGTTCAAAAGAGTTAACATAAACATTCCATTTCTCGAAGCAATCAGGCAAATACCCACCTATGCTAAGTTTTTGAAGGACCTGTGCACACAAAAGCGAAAGCTTCATGTGCATAAGCGTGCCTTTCTCACTGAGCAAGTGAACTCCATAATCCAAAACAAGATTCCCACTAAGTTTAGAGACCCAGGTAGTCCAACGATTACATGCACCATAGGTGACCATACGGTCGAAAAGGCGTTACTAGACTTAGAAGCCAGTGTGAATCTATTGCCATACTCTGTGTATGTGCAACTGGGCCTTGGGGAGATGAAGCCCACACCTGTTACGCTACAATTAGCGGACAGATCTGTGAAAATCCCCCGTGGTATTGTCGAAGATGTGTTAATCAAGGTTGATAAATTTTTCTTTCCTGTGGACTTCATCTTCTTAGATACTCAACCCGTGCAAAACCCAAGTAATCACATTCCTGTGATTTTAGGACGTCCTTTCCTGGCGACGTCCAATGTAATCATCAACTGTCGTAATGGAGTGTTGAAATTGTCTTTTGGTAACATGACCGTAGAGCTGAATGTCTTTAACACTAGTCAACAACCCATTGATTGTGATGATACTGATTTGCATGAGATTAACATGATTGAGAGTCTGATCCAAGACTCTTTGCCCGACATTTTGTCAGTGGACCCTTTGCAAGCATGTTTAGATAACTTTGACTTAGATCTCTTTGAGTCTAAGTACATTGGTGAAATTCACTCTTTGCTTGAATTGGTTCCACCCATGGATATTGCTAAATGGCAGAATGCAGTGGAACCCCTTCCACTCTCTGATTCCAAATCTGCCCCACCTCTCGATGTACCACCTAAGCTCGATTTGAAACCATTACCTGATACCTTGAAGTATGCATTATTAGGTCCTTCTGATACTTTACCTGTGATTATTGCATCATGTTTAGACACAAAACAGGAAAGTCAACTTTTAGAAGTCCTTAAAGAGCATAAAGGAGCCTTAGGTTGGACCATCTCCGATCTTAAGGGTATAAGTCCCACAATTTGCATGCATCACATAAACCTTGAAGAAAACACTAAACCATCTAGGGAAATGCAAAGGAGACTCAACCCCAATATGAGAGATGTTGTCAAGGGTGAGATCTTGAAACTGCTTGATGCGGGTATCATATACCGGCCCAGATAGCCAGGTGGGTCACCCATTCAGGTGGTACCCAAAAAGTCTGGCATTATTGTAGTTCAAAATGAGATGAACGAACTTGTCCCCTCCCGTGTTACCACTGGGTGGCGAGTCTGTATTGATTATAGAAAACTGAACACAGTAACAAAGAAAGACCATTTTCCCCTTCCCTTCATTGACCAAATGCTGGAAAAGTTGGCGAAGCATAGTCACTATTGCTTCTTAGATGGCTATTCAGGCTACAACCAAATTCACATAGCACCCGAAGACCAACAAAAGACCACATTTACATGTCCTTATGGAACATTTGCTTATCGCCGCATGCCTTTCGGGTTGTGTAATGCACCCGTTACTTTTCAACGTTGCATGATGAGCATATTTTCTGACATGGTAGATACGTTTCTTGAAATTTTCATGGATGATTTTTCCGTGTTTGGATCTTCTTTTGATGAGTGTTTGCATCACCTCACTTGTGTGCTGATTAGGTGTAAGGAAAAGAATTTGGTTTTGAATTGGGAAAAATGTCATTTCATGGTTAACTCGGGCATTGTTCTAGGGCATATCATCTCGGAAAAAGGCATAGAAGTAGACAAAGCCAAGGTAGATCTCATTCAACACTTGACTCAACCTCGTTCTGTGAGGGACATAAGATCATTCTTAGGCCATGCGGGTTTTTACCGCCGATTCATCAAAGACTTTAGTAAAATTTCAAGACCTTTGTGTAATCTTCTTGCGAAAGATGTTGCATTTGTCTTTGATGATGCTTGTAAGGAAGCATGGAAGCAATCGAAGGCTCTCCTTACATTCCACCCTATAGTCAGACCACCTGACTGGACATTACCATTTGAGATTATGTGTGATGCATCTGACTATGCTGTAGGAGCTGTTTTGGGCCAGCGAGTAGACAAACTTCCATATGTGATATACTATGCTAGTAAAACACTTAATGATGCTCAACTAAATTATTCCATAACTGAGAAAGAGTTGCTAGCTGTTGTGTTTGCATTAGATAAGTTTAGATCTTATTTGATAGGGTCTAAGGTCATCATATATTCTGACCATGCTGCATTGAGATATCTTTTGTCTAAAAAAGATGCTAAGGGTCGTCTAATTCGATGGATACTCTTGTTACAAGAGTTTAACCTCGAAATTCGAGATAAGAAAGGGTCAGAAAATGTTGTTGATGATCACTTGTCTAGGTTGAATGTTGAATCTGCTGATGAATCTGTGCTAATTAGGGAATCATTCCCTGATGAGCAATTGATGCTTGTGTCTGAAATGCCTTGGTTTGCTGATATTGTGAACTACCTTGCTACAGGGGAAGAATGCCCTTGCATTGGTCTAAACAAGACCGTTCTAAATTCTTGGTCAAGTTAAACATTTCCTTTGGGATGACCCATATCTCGTTTAAGTAATCTTGCCAAGACCAAATCATTAGGAGATGTGTCCCCATTCGGAACAAAGGGACGTCATTTCTTTCTGTCATGACCATGCATGTGGAGGCCACTTTAGTGCCAAGAAAACTGCTGCAAAGATCTTGCAAAGCGGTTTCTATTGGCCAACACTGTTTAAGGATAGCCATGCTTTTTGTGTTGCTTGTGATCGATGCCAGAAATTAGGAAGTATCTCTAAGAGAAACATGATGCCCTTACAACCCATTTTGATTGTTGAAATGTTTGATGTTTGGGGTATTGATTTCATGGGTCCATTTCCTAACTCTGAAGGTAAGTTATACATTCTTGTTGCTGTTGATTATGTCTCTAAGTGGGTAGAGGCCATTGTATCCAAAACCAACGACCATAAAGTTGTTCTTTCTTTTCTTAAGGAAAACATTTTCTCCCATTTTGGAACCCCTAGAGCAATAATCAGTGATGGAGGTAGTCATTTTTTGCAATAGACCCTTTGAATCACTTGTGCGCAAGTATGGAATCACTCATAAGGTCTCAACACCTTACCATCCTCAAACCAGTGGCCAAGTAGAAGTTTCTAATAGGGAAATTAAGCATATTCTTGAGAAGACTGTCAATCCTTCTAGGAAAGATTGGTCTTTGCGCTTAAATGATGCTTTATGGGCCTATAGAACTGCATACAAGACTCCCATTGGGATGTCCCCTTACAGACTTGTGTACGGTAAAGCATGTCATCTACCTGTTGAGTTAGAACACCGTGCATATTGGGTCAGAAAGAAGTTGAATTTTGATCTTGATAAAGCTGGTAACCAAAGAAAACTTCAACTCAATGAGTTAGAAGAATTGAGAAATGATGCATATGATAGTGCCAAAACGTACAAACAAAGAATGAAAGTGTTTCACGACAAGCGCATTTTGCGCAAGTCCTTCACACCAGGTCAGAAAGTTTTATTGTACAACACTCGATTGCATTTGTTTCCAGGAAAGATACGTTCTCGATGGTCAGGACCATTCTTGGTACGTACCGTTTTTCCCCATGGAGTTGTTGAAATTGAAAACCCATCAACCAAGAACATCTTCAAGGTCAATGGTCAAAGATTGAAACCATTTCTGGAGCATCTTCCACCAGAAGTTGAGACCGTCGACCTAGAAGACCCCATCTATGTGGACTGAACTAGTTCACTTGTGTACATACATATGGACTAAAAATCCATTCTCTTTCCCTTTTGTTTTTCTTTTTCTTTTTGCATAGTTTATGTGTGTCCAACTTTTTTGTCTTGCACTCTGGTTGTTTGCTTTCAAAGCATTCATCCTCCTTTGGTTTAGCAACAACCTTGTACATCCGGTAATCTCTTCCCTTTTCTCTACTCAACATAGTTCTCTTGGTATGTGACTTTTTGAATTTTTATCATATGTTGACACATTGAGGACAATGTTTGATTTAGGTTTGGGGTGCATTTGCATTTGCATATAGAGTTTTTAGTCTTTTATTTCAAAAAAAAATAATAAAAATATATATATATATATATATATATATATTCAAAACTCTTTGTAAATATGTACATAAAAACCTCCAACTTTTAGAGATCTTAGAGTCACTAGCATGCTTCTAGCTATGTTTACATAGAGAGTCTGACCGAAATAACTGAAAATTGGAAGTACTGGAGAACAAAATCGGGTTTCTTAGTTGATTAGAGCGTTAAAGTTGGATTTAACCATGCCGGAGGGCGAATTAGGTGCTGTATAGATATCGGGGTCGTAGAATTGTGATCACCCATAGTGGAGACTACCCATTTTACATCAAGTGAGGCACCAACCTTCATTTTTTGCAACTTTCTAGAAAAGTTGTTAGAGTGTGTGTCACCGTACGTCAATTCCGGGTAGGAATGGTGAGCTACCCAACTTCGCACCACTTTCAAAGACTACTTTTGATCTCTTGAGTGCTAATTTCGTCAATCATGAGGGTGACGTTTAAAGATGAAAACTCCTTCTAAATATCGATTTGCGTTAGCATCACTCTCTCCCTCTCAACAACATCAACGATTCATAGAAACACATCATCGTCAGCAAGCGGAGCATCATCAGAATATTTGAAGAAAAGTTGAAATAGTCCAAGGTTTACGTGCAACAAAGAAAAGAAAAGAAAATATGATGAGAATTAGTGAAGTTTATGAAATCAAGACAATACAAGTTTCATTGTTTTATTGTTATTTTCATGTCATGTATGTTCAAAAAAAAAAAAAAAAAAATTTGAGTTAGTAGTTTCATTGTTGTTATTTTCATATAATTAGATTATCAAAAAAAAAAAAAAAAAAAAAAAATGTGTTTGTCAAGTTTTTGTGAAGTTCAGAAGTTCATCATCAGCTATTGAAGACCGAAGACCGAAGATTGAAGACGTTTCTATGAATGCTGAGAGAGAGTAATGCTAATTGCCGATCGGGTGAGAAGGTAAGTGAGTACTCTCATCCTTGCTAATGGTTGATTTCCTTTCTTAGAGATCATCAGAAAAAAAGATTCTTTTGTCCACAACTCTGTGGAGTCTCCAGAAATTATTTCGGAAGGTTATCCTTCTCACCTTCAACGTGTGCAGGATTTCTCTCTTTATTCCTGCCTGCACACATGAGAGACTAAAAAAACGATCTTTTTGAGTGCAATTATCATAAAACCCTAATGATGAGGCATAAGTCGAGTCTTATGATCACAATCGAATCCGAATTCTTTCATATGGTATGGTTATTTCTCGCTCAAAGACTTAAGGATGAGAATGCGTTCTTTGGTAGTTCTAACTTCTTGTTACTAGCATGCGAAACTCTATGTCCTCATAGCTCCTTGGATGCTTGAGACTCTTCTACACTCGAAGTTGGAGAAGGTTTTGTGGGTACACCTCTGGTAAACCCTCACGAGACTACAACTCGTCCACTAGGGACACCTAGGGGTTTAAAGGCTTAGTGCATACGCTAAATGCATTCGAGAGACCAATGATAAAGTGGTATAGTTAGGATTTCTTAATTTCTGTTTCACTTGAGGACAAGTAAAATTCAGGTTTGGGGGTATTTGATGAGTGCCAAATATTGCATATTTCTACACATTTTATTGGCATTTAACTCATCTTTTGTGCTCGAAAATCGATATTATCCCAGCATTCTCGTGTTTTCTTTGTTTTCAAGAATAAATATTTGTACTAATTAATTTTGTGTTTTTAGGTAATAAATAAAGTTCGGAGAAATTGAGGAGCCAAAAGAGCAGAAAATTGGAGACAAGTGTCTATGGAGCAGAAAGCCAAAGCCCGCGCGCGCATCAGTTGCAACCCAACAAGGAGCAACCCATTAACAAGACATGGGTTTGAGCTATACAAGACCCGGATCCAAGCCCGCACCACTTGAGCCATTAGATTTCACCCATCTACATCCTACGGCCGTATCGGTCCTCGCATCGATCTCCACCGAGATCCAACGGTCGCTCCACCCTACTCATCAAATCTTTGCTGCACCCGCTGCACCCGCTTCACACCAAAACCGCCTACACCTACACCATCGACCAAAACCCCAATTTCTTCTTTCATTCTCTTTCTTCTCTCTCGACAGGTTCAGAGAAACCTTACCTTCCCCCTTCCCCCTTCCTTCACCCATTTTGCAGAGCCACCACCTCACCACCTCACCACCTCCATCATTGGTAGTCCGAAAAGATGTATAAAATGAAGCCTACGGTGATACCGCAAGTGCACGGTGTCGTGATGTAGCACGGGCACGTACGGGTCGAACCACGAGACTTGTGGTGCCCTTATGTGATCTAAGGCTTGCTACTTAAGCGAATTTCAAGTGACAATGTGACAACGGGGTTTTATGTGCCAAACGGCCGAGTAGTAGTGTGGTGACTCTAAGCTAAGGCAAACAAGTGAAATTAAGGGGTTGCTAGGTCCTGCAAATCCACCTCTCGACCCCTATTGTGCTTTCAACTAAGTTAAATGTCTTGTTCCTATGTCGATGAGTGAAGATTGTCAATTCTACCACTCATCTTAAGGGTTTCACCTAATGATATTTCAAATATCGCCTAATGTACTAATCCTAAGTACTAGTTGTCTAATTAAGAACAACTAGTCGGGGTATTAGTATTAAGAATGGAAGCAAAGGTCTGAAACACTTTCAACACAAGATTGGACCTAACTACAAAGGCATCCATGGCGTTGGCATGCACTCGTGAGAGAACTGGGTTGAGGTGTTTAGAATTTGAAGCTATCTAATAACATTAAATTCTCAAGACAATCAACGAGTTTCAACACGGTTTGGAATCGTGGTTTCATTGAAACCCTAACAACAAAATTAAAACATGATTAAAAACAAAAATAAACCTAAATTGACACTCCGGCTAATCCAGCGTGTCGAAAAAACATGTTCTTCACTCTATTTATACATGCACTGCAAACCCTAAAACAAAGAAACCCTAATTTCAATTAAAAACAGAAAATACAATGCAGACCATACTCGAATCGTCTCGCTCCCTTGTCACGTCGCTCCGAGAGCTCCCTTGATGGATTGATTGGTCATAGTACTAACCCTAGTTTTAGTTTTTTTCCGAGTTAGCTTCTAGGGTAGAGAAGCTAAGAAAGAGAAGAACTAACTCTAGAGAGGGGTGCTACGTTGTAGCAGATTGGTTGTTTGATGGTGACAAGAGAGGGAGAGATGGTAATGAGATGGTGGTGGTGAGGGTGGGAGAAGAGTTGGTCGGGTGAGATCGAGAAGAGCAGCTCTCTCTCGCATCTGCGGGGTGAAAGGGGGAGAAGGAAAATGAGATTAGGGTTAGGCTTAGGGGCTTATATAGGGGCTATGTCAGTTGAGCAGTACATCGAAGATCGATGGGAACACCGCACCGAGCGTAGGATCTTGCGGGAGAGATCCGAAACGGCCGAGGTTGGTAAGCGGTTTTGGAGCGATCTGGTGTTGCACGGAGCATCAAGAGATGATGTATAGTGAGGGCGCCGACCGTTGGATGTAGCCAAAGAGATCTCGACGGCTCGCAGTGAGCGGGCTCGGATCCGGGTCACGGGTAGCTCTAGCCCATGTCTTCCTTGTTGGGTTGCAACCGATTGACGCGCGGCTTTGGCTATCTGCTCCATAGATGCTCGACTCCACTTCTTCGCTCTTTTGGCTCCTCAGATTCTCCGAGCTTTATTTAGTACCTAAAAACACAAAATTAATTAATACAAATATTTATTCTTGAAAACAAAGAAAATACAGAATATGGGATAATATATGATTCTTGAGCACAAAAGATGAGTAAAATGCCAATAAAAAGGTGTATAAATATGCACTATTTGGCACTCATCAAATACCCCCAAACCTGAATTTTACTTGTCCTCAAGTGAAACAGAAATGAAGAAATCCTAACTATACCCCTGTCGCAGTCTCTCGAATGCATTTAGCGTATGCACTAAGCCTTTAAACCCCTAGGTGTCCCTAGTGGACGAGTTGTAGTCTCGTGAGGGTTTACAAGAGGTGTACCCACAAAACCTTCTCCAACTTCGTAGTGTAAAAGAGTCTCAAGCCTCCAAGAAGCTATGAGGACATAGAGTTTCGCATGCTAGTAAGAAGTTAGAACTAACGAAGAACGCATTCTCATCCTTAAGTGCCGAGCGAGAAGTAACCATACCATATGAAAGAATTCTGATTCGATCGTGATCATAAGCCTCGACTTCGCTCACCATTAGGTTTTATGATAATTGCACTCAAAAAGATCGCTTTTTAGTCTCTCATGTGTGCAAAGGAATAAAGAGAGAAATCCCGCACACGTTGTAGGTAAGAAGGATAACCTTCCGAAATAAAAACTGGAGACTCCACGAGGTGTGGACAAAAAGAATCTTTTTCTCGATGATCTCTAAGGAAGGAAATCAACCATTAGCAAGGGTGGGAGTACTCACTCACTTCTTACCCGATCGGCAATTAATATCACTCTCTCATAAGAAACCATAGAAACGTCTTCAATCTTCTGTCTTCGGTCTTCGCCTTCAACTATTGATGACGAACTTTCAACTTCACAAAAAATTAATAATAATTTTTTTTTTTTTTTTTTTTTTTTAACTTTGTGGTAACTAGACACAGAAAATAAACTACAATTTTTTTTTATTTTTTTTTTATTTTTTTTTTTTTTTGGTTACAATAAAACGATAAACTCAATTTTTCACAAACTTCATTAATTCACATCTTATTTTCTTTTCTTTGTTGCACATAAACCTTGGACTATATCAATTTTTCTTTCAATATTCTGATTCTGCTCCGGTTGCTGACGATGATGTGTTTCTATGGGTCTTGCTGATTGAGAGAGAGAGTGATGCTAACGGCAAATCGGTATTTAGAAGGAGTTTTCATCTTTAGACGTCACCCTCATGATTGACAAAAACTAGCACTCAAGAGATCAAAAGTAGTGCTGAAAGTGGTGCGAAGTTGGGTAGCTCACCTTTCCTACCCGGAATTTACGTACGGTGACACACACTCTAACAGCTTTTCTAGAAAGTTGCAAAAATTTGAAGGTTGGTGCCTCACTTGATGTAAAATGGGTAGTCTCCACTATGGGTGATCACAATTCTACTACCGAATATCTAAACAAAGACCTAATTCGCCCTCCCAAGTATGGTTAAATCCAACTTTAACGCTCTAATCAACTAAGGAACCCGATTGCGTTTTTCCGGTACTTCCAAGTTCTGTTATTTCGGTCAGAATCTCTATGTAAACATAGCTAAAAGCATGCTAGTGACTCTAGAATCTCTAAAAGTTGGAGGTTTTTACAAAAAGAGTTTTTTTTTTTTTTTTTTTTTTTTTAACACATTAAAAGATTAAAAAGACTAAAAACTCTAAATGCAAATGCACCCCCAAACCTAAATCAAACATTGTCCTCAATGTGTCAACAGATAGGAAAAATTTAAACAGTCACATACCATGAGAACTATCTTTGAAAAGAGAAAAGGGAAGAGATTACGGAAATGTCGGCAGAGCAAGGTTGAGCTTCGTTAGTCAAGGCTAGAATCCAATATTCTCAACGGAGATCATATCGGATTAGCATAATATATGTGCAAGAAGACTCAACCGAATCAAGAAAGAAAATTTAACAAGTCCTCTTTCGGATTATATACAAAAATTCACCATAAACTAACAATCTAAAGAGTTGAGGATCAACCCAATAGAAAATATATACAAACATCAACAGCCTTACACAGATATAACAAGAGAGTGCAAGTAAGATCTGAGATGTGAAGGAGTTTCCCCAAACCTAAATTTGTGAACGGGTGTGTTTGTGAGAACAAAATCTTGCAATTTTAAAGATACATCATGCAAAAGGTCTAACTCAAAATGAGTTTTGCTAATTACAAAGCAGTGCATATACATATTCCAACCGTGGCTCCTTAAGAGTGTTATACTTTGATGCAAAAATAGTCCAAGAGGACTTGGGAAGCACAAAGCTCTAGGCCTAAGTTAGGCATTTTTAGAAAAGTTGGTTTTGCAATTTTGTGACAAACTACACCTAGGTTTGGTGGGGGAGTATCAATTTGTGACTCAGGAGAGAGGTTAGGTACATCTAGGTTGTTTTCATTTTTAAAATCATTTGTACCATCACACACTTTCCTAAAGTCAACAGAGGGTAAATCATGTTCATTTTCACAGGATAATTCCACAGATTCCACATCATTATCACATGCATGAATATCAGAAGAAGCATCATTCATAGGGTTCACAGAAGAGACGCCTAACGTCTCTGAACCAAAAGATTCTACTACATTTTCAGTGTACACATGCTTTTCTAACATATCATATTCATCCTCATCATCATAGCACAAATGCATTTCCCTAACATTCATTTCACTTTGAAATTCCTCCCTTTCCTCATTTAGTGCATCCCAGATTTGACTCAATTTGAGTTCTAAACTCTCAAACCTTTGGTTAGTTGACTCAAGGTTTTGAGTCAATTCTAGACTGTTATTATGTTGTTCAATGAAAGGGGAGTTTTCACTAGTGGATATGCATTCCTCATATGGATATTCCTTGTATGGTTGTGCATGAGGTTCACTAGAGAAGGGAAATTCAGACATGTTGCTATATGGATGGTCATGCATTGCATTCATTTCAAGCCTAACATTTTGCTCCGTGAGTGTGTCCATTATTGATTGCAAACTAGGAGTTGGGGGAGTATAAAATTGTTCATCTCCCCACTGTGGTGAATGATGCATGTGTGCAGGTTGATTATGGTCCCAATAGTCACTTCTAGACACTTCGTATATTGGATTATCATGGTTTTCCTAGACTTGTCTAAAAGCATGCAAAATATAACAAAGATTCACAGGTGGTCTAAGCCACCACATAAGGTGCAAGCATGTATTTCATATTGCCTAGAAAAACTAGATTCGACAGATTGCCTTTCTAGTGCTGCATTGCCTATCTAAGGAAGATAGTCGAGCTCTAATTGATCTAAAAGTGATGATCGGGTGTGAGAAAATTGTTCATTTTCAACCTGTGGTGGATGATGGATGTGATCATAATGATTAGGTATGTGAGATTAGGCCCCGAGAAGGCCCATATAATTCCCTAAAGTCACTATGGTATGGGTGTTCATCCCGTGAAAGATGCCCGTAAGCAAGCTCTCGTAAGGGATTTATTTGTTCCATCCCAGGATGCGCACCAATATCCCGACATGATTTATCAAATTGAACTCACAATCTAATTTGGTTTATGTGGGTTTTGTTTGGTTTAAATGGGTTCATTTTTGGTTTTGTTGGGAAAGTTTGGTTTATGTGGGCTTGTTGCTTGGTTTTTGTGAGATTTGGTTTGTTTGGGATTTGTTGTTTGAAGCCCAGGATTTGTATAGAATTGTACAGCCCAGAAGTGGATTGATTGTGAGCAGCCCAGATGGTCTGGCCCAGAAGTAGAGGTTCTAGCCTAGATGGTCTGGCCCAGAAATGAATTGAGTTGGGCTGAGTTTTGGTTTAAGCCCATGTGCAGCCCAGCTAATGTTTGGTTTAGCTTGGGTTGTGGGCTTTGATTGGTTGACTGGCCCAGGTTGGGTGAGCTGAAAGTTGGTTAGGCGTAGTGCACGTGCCCCAACAGACGTGGCTCGCTTGTTTTCAAACAAATCCAACAGCTTGTGGCTTATGGGTGAATGTTGTTGCACAGCCCAAAGGAAGCCTAGTGTATGAGAACCTTGGTCTTTTGCACACCAAGTAGTGGGCAGGGCTCAGTTTGTGCACAACACAGCCTTGTACTTCACAGCACAGGGAAAGCAGATTCACAGCTAGAAAATGACAGCACAATTTGCAGCTTTGCAACACAGCACACAGCACACAAAAATTAACAATTGGGTAAATTGAATTAGCTTGGTCGTGCCTCGGCATAGATTATCTCAACTTGTAGCCGCAGGGCTAGCAAGGGAAAGCAAGTGGCGACACAGTTAACAATGGTTTGCAGGTGTCACCTTGTACAAGGTTTTCACAGGTACGCGCAGATTACACTAACCCACCGGCTTCAAACTTAGAAAATTTACTCAAGTTTATAGAATGGTCACAAAGTTCAGAGGTGGAGCAATATGCCGCAAGGTCTCTAGCCTATCATGCAAAGCAGGGACGCTCCACACTTGCCGCTTGTGGGGCTAGCAAGGTGGGGATGGTTCACAAAGCTCACGTAGCTCACGAGATTCACAAGTGCACAGATTCACAAGTACACAAAGACAAATTTAACCTAGCACAAAGTTGGTTTGACAAATAATTGGCTCAAGAGCTCACTCAAAGGTGTGATGGTTCTACAAGTGCATAGGCAGAGATGGCTTATCAATCATTAGATGGAAATCATCCATTGCATGGGCTCACAAGTGCACAAGGAGAGTTACTCAGCAGTCTGATAAGACCGGGTTTAGGCAAATCATACATACATACATCCAAGTGGATTCACAAGTGGATTCACATACAAATTGCAGAGTTTGAGACACAAACCACCAAGACAAGACTGGTTTAGGCAAATCCCCGCTTCTCCTCCTTTCTCCTCTTCCTTGGTTGCACACTCAGAAAGCACACTAGGTTCAAATAAAGTGGATGCTCGTGCCCCGCGTTTCCTGGCCTCTTAGGCTTGCTTAGCAGCTCAACCGCTCCGCAAGCACAAAGAACACAACAAGCTCACAAGTACTGCAGGCTCAACAAAGAATTTTAGTTTTTTCTCGGGATGTGCAGTTAAGGCAAAGCTAATGAACAAGGTCACGGCATAAGCTTGAAAGTCTTTTGACCGAAATGGCTCTGCAAAGTGTGATAAGCTTGGTTACTTGACTGTCACGGGGAAATGAGGGTACAAGTGACTAAGATATGGCTGGTATTTGAGCATGATATAAATGGAATTACAAGAGTAAAAGAAAATCTAAGTTATACAAAGTTGTACTAATAATGCAAGACTACAATGCAAGGAAATATGCACTAGATGCAAAGATGCAAATGGTAGATGAAATTAGACTATAATGCGAGTATGTATTGACAATAAAATTCAAAGATAAAGCTTAACTAAACTATACTAAGACAGTGTTACAAAGCAAAAATGTTAATGAATATATACAGGGATAGGATGGAAATCAGTAAAGCGAGCCAATATCAGCAAGGCACGCGCCAAGTCCCCGGCAGCGGCGCCAAAAACTTGGTAGGCCTGGAAGATGGGTTATTTTTATGGCCTACGGGTTATACCGCAAGTGCACGCGCCTATTGGAGACGCGGCAAAGCACGGGGTCGATCCACGCAGACGAGGGTGTGCTCTAGTTGATTCTACGGCTTGCTAACTACCGAGTTCTAGTGATAACGAGTGACAAAATGTAACGTAATGTAACAAAGATATTTTTGGTTGCCGAAACGGCTAAGTTATGAATCAAGTGACTCTAACCGAGGTAATGTATAGTGTAAGGGATTGCTAGGTCTTCAAATTCACCTCTAACTCCTATCGTGAGTTCAACTGAGTTGAATGTCTTGTTCTATAGTAGCTAAGGGCGGTGTGTCAATTCCGCCGCTTGTCTACTGAGTTTCACCTAATGATATTTCAAATATCAGCTAATGTACTAATCCTAAGTACTAGTTGTCTAATTAAGCACAACTAGTCAGGGGTATTAGTATTATGTCTAATGTTTGAGCTGAGGTATCAACAACACAAATGTTTGCCTAACTACAATGGATACGGTGGCATCCACTCGTGAGAGAAGAGTATTGTAATACCGAATTGAAATTATCCGATAATTAAAGCACTCAAGAACATTCAATGTAATTGAACTCAAAAACAGAGAGAGTTAGGTTTCAATGAAACCCTAACAAACTAAATTAAAACATGATAACAAAGAACGAAATTAATCCAAATTGAAGCACTGGCTAGCCTGTGCATGGGTAGACCTCGAAGATGGGTTATTTTTATGGCCTACGGGTTAAACCGCAAGTGCACGGCGTATGTTATGAAGCACAGGCAAATACTGAGTCGATCCACAAGAGACGAGGGGTGCTTAAGTGATCTAAGGTCGTTTAATGAATTCTAAGTGAGGTAACAATGTAACACAGATGGTAATACAAATATTTTTGTGCCGAAACGGCTGATATTGAAGAATGAACCTAAACTAAGGTAAAAGTGACAAAGGTATGCTTGGGTTATCAATTCCACCACTAAATTCCTAGTATGTGCTTTCAACTAAGTTAAATGTCTTGTTCCTATAGTAGCTAAGGGCAGTGTGTCAATTCTGCCACTTAACTAAGGAGTTTCTCCATGTAAAACTTCAAATACCAGCTAAGGGTACTAACCTGAGCATTAGTTATCTAATCAAGTATAACTAATCAAAGGAATTAGCATTTAATAATTGAAAACAAAAGTCAGAATAACACACTCAACATAGATAGAACCTAACTACAATCCATACTTGGCATGAACGTGAGAGAAAAACATTGAGGTGTTAGAATTGAAGTTATCTAATCAATATTAAGCATGCAAGAACATTTCCAACCGAGTTTAAACACAACCTTGAATTAGGGTTTCATTGAAACCCTAGCAAATTAAACTAAAACAACAAATAACAACAATTAAATCTAATTGACAGCACTGGCTAATCCAGGCGTGAACTATCACACAAACCCCTCATTCTATTTATACATGCAGTTCCCCCAAAATTCCCAAACCCTAATTCATTAAAAATTGAAATTAATTGAAAAGTAAATCAACCCATACTCTCCGATTCGTGTTCCCTTCTTGTCACGTCGTCCCCGATAGCTTTGCTTGTGATGTTGGTGGAAACTCCTAACTTCTAGTTATCTCTAAATTAGCTTCTAGAGTTGGTAGAAGCTAAGAAATAGATAACTCGAGGTAGAGAAGGGTAGCAGGAAGGTGCCGCCGTATTGCGGTTGTCGGTTGGTGATGATGGAGGCGGTGAGGGCGGCTCTGTCGGGGGTGGAGATGGTGGTGGACTGGGTTTTGCAGAGGTGAGAGCGACGGGGAGAGGAGGAAAGAGAAGATGGAGGAGTAATTGGGTATGGCTCGGTGGCAGTATAGGGTGTGTTCATTTTGTTGTGAAGCATGAACAATGGGGAATGATGAGAGACTGCCTAGCGAGCGTAGGATGGAGATAAGCGAGATCCGAGCAGGATAGGGATGAATCAGGGCGATTTGGTGTCGAGCGGAAGCATCGAGTAATGATATGCAAGGCCGAGCGACCGTAGGATGTAGCCGAGGGAGATCTCAACGGTCGAAGTGACGGGCTTGGATCCGGTCACGGCCGGAGATGGATAAGCTTGGACCCATGTCTTGTTTGTTGGGTTGCACCGATTTGCGCGGCTTTGGCCATCTGGGCTCCATAGATGTTTGACTCCAATTCTTTGCTCTTTAGCTCCTCGGTTTTCTCCCGACTTTATTTATTACCTAAAAACACAAAATTAATTAATACAAATATTTATTCTCGAAAACAAAGAAAACACAGACTGGGATAATATCCGGATTATGTGAGCACAAAAAGATGAGTAAAATGCCAATAAAAAGGTGTATAAATATGCACTATTTGGCACTCATCAAATACCCCCAAACCTGAATTTTACTTGTCCTCAAGTGAAACAGAAAATAAGAAATCCTAACTATACCCCCGTCTGCAGTCTCTCGAATGCATTTAGCGTATGCACTAAGCCTTTAAACCCCAGGTGTCCCTAGTGGACGAGTTGTAGTCTCGTGAGGGTTTACCGAGAGGTGTACCCACAAAACCTTCTCCAACTTCGAGTGTAAAAGAGTCTCAAGCATCCTAGAAGCTATGAGGACATAGAGTTTCGCATGCTAGTAACGAGAAGTTAGAACTATCGAAGAACGCATTCTCATCCTTAAGTGCCGAGCGAGAAGTAACCATACCATATGAAAGAATTCGGATTCGATTGTGATCATAAGTCTCAACTTCTGCCTCACCATTAAGGTTTTATGATAATTGCACTCAAAAAGATCGCTTTTTAGTCTCTAATGTGTGCAGGCAGGGAATAAAGAGAGAAATCCCGCACACGTTGTAGGTAAGAAGGATAACCTTAGAAATAAAAATCCGGAGACTCCACAAAAGTGTGGACAAAAAGAATCTTTTCTAATGATCTCTAAGAAGGGAAAATCAACCATTAGTAAGGGGTGGGAGTACTCACTCACTTCTCACCCGATCGGCAATTAATATCACTCTCTCATAGGAACCATAGAAACGTCTTCAATCTTCGGTCTTCGGTCTTCAAATGTTGATGACGAACTTCTAAACTTCACAAAACTTGACAATTTTTTAACTTTTCTACTCAAATTTCCTTGTTGATTGGATTTTCTTTTTGAACTCTTTTTTACCATGGTGGTAGCAAAAATAAGAAAATAAACTACAATATTTTTTTTATTTTTTTTTTTTTTTTTTTTTTTTTTTTTTACAAAAAGTGAAAATAAAAATACAAATAATGAAACAACTAACTCCATGGACAAAGGACTTTATCACTCAATTTTTCCACAACTTGTATTGTCTTGATTTTATAAATTTTATTAATTCTCATCCTATTTTCTTTTCTTTTTCTTTGTTGCACATAAACCTTGGACTATATCAATTTTTCTTTTCCATATTCGATTCTGCTCCGCTTGCCGACGATGATGTGTTTCTATGGGTCTTGCTGATTGAGAGAGAGAGTGATGCTAACTACAAATCGGTATTTAGAAGGAGTTTTCATCTTTAGACGTCACCCTCATGATTGACAAAAACTAGCACTCAAGAGATCAAAAGTAGTGCTGAAAATGGTGCGGTTGGGTAGCTCACCATTCCTACCCGAATTTACGTACGGTGACACACACTCTAACAGCTTTTCTAGAAAGTTGCAAAAAATTGAAGGTTGGTGCCTCACTTGATGTAAAATGGGTAGTCTCCACTATGGGTGATCACAATTCTACTACCAAATATCTAAACAGCACCTAATTCGCCCTCCGGTATGGTTAAATCCAACTTTAACGCTCTAATCAACTAAGAAACCCGATTGTGTTCTCCTAAGACTTCCAAGTTCTGTTATTTCGGTCGATTCTCTATGTAAACATAGCTAGAAGCATGCTAGTGACTCTAAAATCTCTAAAAGTTGGAGGTTTTTATTTGCAAAAAGTTTTTGAATTTTTTTTTTTTTTTTTTTTTTTTTTTTTTTTTTTTTGAAAATAAAAGGTAAAATAAAAGACTAAAAACTCTAAATGCAAATGCACCCCCAAACCTAAATCAAACATTGTCCTCAATGTGTCGAAAGATAGAAAAAATTTAAACAGTCACATACCGAGAGAACTATGCTGATAAGAGAAAAGGGAAGAGATTACCGGATGTCGGCAGGAGCGAGGTTTGAGCTTCACTAGTCAAGGCTAGAATCCAACATTCTCAACGGAGATCATATCGGATTAGCACAATAAATGTACAAGAAGACTCAACCGATCAAGAAAAGAAAATTTAACAAGTCCTAAAAAGTTGAGGGTTAACCCAAAAAATAATGTACAGAAACATCAACATGAAAATGGGATTTGGTTTATGTGGGAATTTGGTTTGTTGGGATTTCATTTGGTTTTGTGTGGGAATTTGGTTTTGTTGGGAGCTTTGGTTTATGTGGGAAGCCCAGTTTGTTGCAAAGTGTGTAGCCCAGAAGTGGATTGAGTTGGGCTGAGTTTTGTGTAGAGCCCAGGTTGGGTTCAGTTAGGCTTGGTTTGGTGTAAGCCCAAGTGGTTGTGTAGAACTGTACAGCCCAGCAGCAGAGGTTGTGGGCTGATGGTTAAGTGCAAAGCCCAGCAGTGTGGGTCTTGGTTTGGTTTTGCAAAGCTTAGCGGTTGGGCTTCTGGTTATGCAGAGTGCAAGCCCAGTATTTGGGCTTCAACCTATGCAGCCCAAAGCCGTGCAGCTTGCACGGCCCTAGCGGTTATGGAGCCCGATGGTTGGGTTTCGGTGGGGTTTACTCACATAGCCCGGGTTGTGTGAATGCACAAAGCAAGAGTTGGCAACCTGCGGCTTATGGACACCGGGCTTCGCTTGGTTGCGTATGCACGGCCAACAGAAAAGGCACAACAGCCCAATTGTGTGCACCGGTTATGTCCGAGACACACTTAGCAGCTATGTGCGGCCTCGGCTGCCAAGCACAAGAGAAACACAAACTCACAAAAGAAATGACCCAATTTCACAAATTTAAACACAAGACAAGAAACTCATTCACAAAGACAGACAATTTAGGAGCAACTCACAAAGACACTTCTAAGTGCGGCTCAAGACAGAGCAATCACAGTCACGAGATTTAACAAGTCAAGCTCAAATTTCAAAGACATGCACAGAGATACCAATCAAGCATTCATTCGGTTATAGCTCGTGATTGAGATAAGCATACGAGATGTGATAGGGGCAAAATTCAACTCACCCGATGACTAAGTGCAACTGAAACTTTATTCATCGGTCAAGTGCACAGAACATGATTATGTGCAGAGCACAGTTTAGCAGATGCAAGGTCAGGTGCAGATGATTATGCTTACTCAAGTTGCCCACACTCATTCAAATGCTATAGGTCACACACAATTTGCGATCTTGGGCCGAGTTAAAGCATGTAAGGGGCCAAGGCACTATTCTATCATGCTCGAGATTGCACACAATCACAAAGAGACATTTAAATGTCAAGCAGATTATGCTCAAGAGTGCGTGGTCGGTGGATATCAGGGTTACAACTCATTCACATCTCCTTCCCACATTGCCGCCTCAAAATAACATGTGACAGAGCGATCCATTAAGCTAGTTGTGGCTCACGACATATAGCGAGAGATGCTCAGCAAGTTGTTAGTAATGCACAAATTTTTAGCATAATAGCGGCAGAGAGGTGAAACTCGGGGAGCAGTGACAAATTCAAACAAGGAGGTTTAGTGAGCATTCATGGCAAATCACATCATCATAGTTATGAGGATCAAGACCCAAGCATACAAAGACTAGGTGGTTATATTGTGATGCTCAGCAGATTTCAAAAATTGCACAGATTAGTAGCAAGTCCGGCTGCTTAAACTCACAAACTCACGAGATGCAAAAGAGCATGCTCAGTTGGCTCAACAAGTTGCACAAATTGCTGTGTCTATCACCTGTGCTATGCTCAAAGTTTTCTAAGTTTAAGCTCACTCACAGCTTCAATGGAGTTAGTCAATTGATTCGGCTTCACTGGTCACAGATTGACAGCTAGCATGCAAGGTCACGAGATCACGAATATTCACAAATGCACGGTTTAGTGCTAGTTGGGTTAACCTCCTATGTTTAGTTCAAGGGCTAAATCGTGACAGGTAGTGTTTGTGCACATGAACACAACAGTCAGCACACGACATGGCGGAGCCACTCACCTCAAGTGCGGGGAGTTGCTCACAGACTTTTCAAAACCCAAGTTTTGCTCCTTACACTCCTTGGGCTTGCTCAGCAGTTGCAGCACAATAACACAGCAGATCAAGCACCTGTTAGCTCAACAAGCTCAGTTCAGTTCTCAAGATTACACTACAAACTACAGTTACACTACAGCAAACTACAAGTTACACTACAGTTACACTATCAAAAGATTAAAAATCAAAATACAAAAGACGATTATGTTATACTACAGAACTAAAAGGAAAGATACAGAGTGAATATGTACAGGGGAATATGAACTTAGCAAAGCAAGCAATGGATCACAGGGCACGCGCCAAGTCCCCGGCAACGGCGCCAAAAACTTGGTAGGCCCGAAAAGATGTATAAAATGAAGCCTACGGTGATACCGCAAGTGCACGGTGTCGTGATGTAGCAGGCACGCGACGGGTCGAACCACAGACTTGTGGTGCCCTTATGTGATCTAAGGCTTGCTACTTAACTGAATTTCAAGTGACAATGTGACAACGGGGGTTTTATGTGCCTAAACGGCCGAGTAGTAGTGTGGTGACTCTAAGCTAAGGCAACAAAGGAAATTAAGGGGTTGCTAGGTCTCCAAATCCACCCCGACTCCCTATTGTGCTTTCAACTAAGTTAAATGTCTTGTTCCTATGTCGATGAGTGAAGATTGTCAATTCTACCACTCATCTTAAGGGTTTCACCTAATGATATTTCAAATATCGCCTAATGTACTAATCTAAGTACTAGTTGTCTAATTAAGAACAACTAGTCGTGGGTATTAGTATTAAGAATGGAAGCAAAGGTCAAAACACTTTCAACACAAAGATTGACCTAACTACAAAGCATCCATGGCGTTGGCATGCACCGTGAGAGAACAAGTTGAGGTGTTTAGGAATTTGAAGCTATCTAATAACATTAAATTCTCAAGACAATCAATGAGTTTCAACACGTTTGGAATCGGGGTTTCATTGAAACCCTAACAACAAAATTAAAACATGATTAAAACAGGTAAAATAAACCTAAATTGACACTCTAGGCTAATCCAGGCGTGCAGCGAAACATGTTCTTCACTCTATTTATACATGCACCGCAAACCCTAAAACAGCAAACCCTAATTTCAATTAAAAACAAAAATACAATGAGACCATACTCCGAATCGTCCGCTCCCTTGTCACGTCGCCTCCGAGAGCTCCCTTGATGGATTGATTGGTCATAGTACTAACCCTAGTTTTAGTTTTTCCGAGTTAGCTTCTAGGGTAGAGAAGCTAAGAAAGAGAAGAAACTAACTCTAGAGAGGGGTGCGGCTGGTAGCAGTTGGTTGTTTGATGGTGACAAGAGAGGGAGAGAGATGGTAGCGGAGATGGTGGTGGTGAGGGTGAGAAGAGTTGGTCGGGTGAGGATTTGAGAAGACGCAGAGCTCTCTCGCTACTTGTCGGGTGAAAGGGGAGAAGGAAAATGAGATTAGGGTTAGGCTTAGGGGCTTATATATAGGGGCTATCTTTGTTGAGAGGGTACATCAAGATCGATGGGAACACCGCACCGAGCGTAGGATCTTGCGGGAGAGATCCGAATCGGTCGAGGTTGGTAAGCGGTTTTGGAGCGATCTCGGTGTTGCACGGAGCATCAAGAGATGATGTATAGTGAGGGAGCGACCGTTGGATGTAGCGGGCGAGATCTCGACGGCTCGAGTGAGCGGGCTCTGGATCCGGTCACGGGTAGCTCTAGCCCATGTCTTCCTTGTTGGCACTACACCAAATCAACGATTTTGAGACATTTATATGCGTTGTTTTGAATTTCAGAGACACATATAAGTGTCTCAAATCGTGCGTCCGGAATCAATTGAGACGCCTAAAGCGACACTTATAAGTGTCTCTTAATTAATCTAAGCGACACTTATAAGTGTCTGTTAATTAATTTTTAAGAGACACCTATAATTAATTTAAGGCGACACTTATATACGTCTCAAATAAAATTATATTTTTTTTTAAAAAAATCATAATTTTCCAGTTGGGAATTCCCAAAATCAAAATTGTTTCCTGCACCTGCATGTTTTAATTTTCTGTACCCCAATACAAGTCGCAATTCCATTCTCAAACTAATATATACACTTCCAAAAAGAATGATGTCTTAACATTTAATATCTTCAAGGAAAAAATAAAAATGAAGGCTGAAATACAAGAGAAGATGTTGAAAATGACTCAAAGTTACTTATATGGAAATAAAAGATGTTGAACATAATCAGTAACAGAAACTTAAATGCCAAAGACTTGATAGTCATCTAGTTTAGAACCATGGCAGAATGGGAATTCCAGAAAATTGAGTTCATTGTTGTCTCACAAGTATTACAAGCAATGAGCTTCCATACCTGAAAAAAAAAACAATGGAGTTCTGTAAGAAACATTGACAATTATGATTCATGGACAAATGGCAACTGCCAAGAATCAACTAAAAAGAAATGAAGGGCGCCTGCTACGGAAAATTTGACAAGATTTTAAGAGACATTTACACGAACAATATCCTGATCTCTGAAGCCTTAATGTCTATGTGAAGATTCCTTGTAAGTTCATAGACCAAGAAAACGTTGTGAAGAATCCTAGCAGCTGAAGATACTAACAACTTTCCATCTACAGGCACTTCATTACTAGGATGTGATCTAATTGATCCCTCTATGTGCAACTTTGAATCACCAGCTGGAGAATTCATTGGCTGCAGGGTATATACCTCCTAACTGAAGACAGAAAAAACATATAAGTCACCGTAAAAACATATAAGTCACCGTAAAAATCTATGAATGGACCAATCACCTTTTGCATGACTAATTATATCTTTCAATCAAATAATTTACATGGTTGAATACTTATTACCCTCCAACAACAATGATTTCTTCCTTGGTAGATGTGTGACTCCTTGGGGTCAACTTGAAACATCTCCAGTGAAGTTGAACCACAGAAGAAGCATAGTGGGGCATCTTGCACTTCCCCTCATCTGCAACCATTTAGTATGTTAGAGTTCAAAGTGAACAATATATTTATAATACCCTGCAAAGAGTTGCAACATGTTTTGATAATATAAGGAGTACCTTCTAACCCTCAAGCCTCCACCACCACCACAATCTCCAATACCCATCCTATAGATTGGATACTCAAATAGTGAAGGTTACTAACAATTACAAAAAATTGGAAAACATGTTTTACCTGGCCAGTTTACATTTCATACAAGAGTACCTCGGTGCTCCACCAATTCTCATCTTTATTGTGCCCCTTACACTACAAGATTTCTGGAGCCATGTATTCCGTTGTTCCACACATTAAATTTTGTCGGGTTGATTCGTCAAATTCTTTCTGTTATCATAACCTGTATGACGAGATTTTATGATGTAAGAACATGATGTACTAATTATAAAATGTAAGGGAGAAACACATGAAAGTAAAGCATTTTTTAATAGATATTTTGTATATACCAAAAGCATGGTATAATGTATCTGAGCATGACCTTACATGCCAGTCACTGTCCGTCAATAAATATAGTGATTATCCAACAAACAGAGTAAAAAAAGAGAGAGCAACTTACATATTATTTACTAACCTATGGAAATGGTAAATGGGGGTGTGAGAATTTTCCTATGAGGCTATGACATTTATTCATTTGTAAACCCATCCGTCTCTTCGTTACGACAAACTTTTGATTATCATAAACAACACAAGGTTCAACTCATGGAAACAGGGGAAAATATGGTAAATACAGGGGATTTCTAATTTTCCATACATTTGGTTTCATTGTTGATAATTCTTAGTGGGCCATTAAAATTTTCTATTAACCATGTAACTTTGAGATTATTAAATGATTGGACATTCAATTACTACTTAGGCTTTCCAACTCATCCTACATTAACCATGTCATGCTACTGAGATTATGAAGTGCACCTTGCACTTTACGTAAATATGCAATCAACTTGAACAAAGAAAACTGGCACAATTCAGGCATCAAAAGTAAATTACAAGTTCGAGGTTCTACTTTGAGGTAAGAAAACAGAAACTTTTCGAAGCAAGTGAGAGGCCAAAAATTGATACTACCACTACCTAATAGAGCTTTAATGCTACTGGAAATTATAGTTCAGCGAAAGAGCAACACAGCTTTTGAAAATCTAATTGATATGCGGTTTGAAAACATAACTACTAATATAAATAAAACAAAACAACCAACGCCCCTTGATCGATGGAGGTGAGGATTAAATTATAGCATCACCTGGACATGTGCATAATCACCGGCTGGTGGTAGAGAGATGGGTGCAGTCATCGCTAGTGGAGGCACGGAGGGTCCTCCATATGTGGAGGAGGTGGAGCCATGTACCTAGTAAATTACATGTAAACATGGTTAAATAATCATGTGCTTGTACCAAATAAATTGAACGAGGTCATATACTTTTGATTGTGATTAAAACACATGAATAGAAAGGTACCCTTGGTGCCCCAAACAGGTGGAGGATGAGGGTGGTAAGGAGATGAGCTTGCACAACTTGTGTAATCACTAACAGTTTTCAAGCATTTACGTTGATCAAAAGAACTTGCACCAAAGAACAACACCAGATCAATGTAATGTTGATATGTGACACAACATTGTTGACACAAATCCCGATCATTTTCATAGTCGCAAGATATGTTGGTAACGGAATCCATTGATCAAAAGAGCTTTTGGCAACCTCTATATGGCTGCTTTATTGCGTTCAAGAGACACCAAATAGACAATCGTGTGAACCAGAAAAAGTATTTGATTGTAAAGAAAGAAGCATGAAAATAATATGGTAATTATGTCATTAAAATGTTAGGATAAGAGATACCAAGACATGCGCAGAAAGAACGTTTCAAATCTTGCTTGACGAAATCTACAGAGTTATGAATGAGGGATCACTTATTCGCAGCACATTCAAGCAATTAATCTGAGTAGTAAATCAAATCAAGCAATAAGAACATGTGTATCGGTAGCTGCCAAAGAATGCATACATAGCTTGCAATAGAAGAGCTCTTTCAATATTAACCCCTTTCTCAGCTCATAAACAAAATTGAAGACTCAGAATCTTCAATGACAACACAAACAAGAAAGAAAATCAAAACAAACGAATAAAAAGTTAAAATCAACTTCAGAGACATGACCAAAAATAAAAATCTTAGTATATAATTGGAATTATTAGCATACCCATGTTTTAAAACTCCATGAAATCAACTAAACAAGAACATAAATTGTAAAATCTAGAGAGAATAATACCATACGAGTTATACTGTTCACAGAATAAGCTAAAATTAAACTGAAAAACAAGTAATAAAGTTAGGGTTTTATACCCGAATCTTCTTGGATTTGTCCCTCAATCTTCTTCTGCAATTTCAAAATCAAAAGTTAAATAATCTATTTCTAGGGTTTACGAAATAAAAATACACAGAATCTGTAAAAGGGTTTCATATCTGAGATTAGGTTACTGGTCGATTTAGGTTTGGAAGAAGAAGAAGAATAAATCTGAGTTCCAATAGGGTTAAGGTATTGATCTAAGAAGGATTTTTTGTCGATTTAGGTATAGATCTGGCTTTGACATACGGTATGGAAAGAGAGGCGCAACAGGGGAAACAAATCAATTTGGTTTCTCTCGATTTCTCTATAAAATAAGGATTTTCATAAAATTGTTTAGGTTTACAAAGTCAGTTAAACACATAAGGTTTGATTTTATCTCTGTTTTCTCTCGCTCGATTTCTCTTTGTTTAACCTGAAGAGAAAGGGAAATAAGAGAGGAGAGAAGAAAGAAAGGCACGAGAAAGAAAAGGAAATGAACTATGAGAGAGAGAGAGAAGCGAAATATTAAGAGTTAAGAGTCTTAAGACCAAGAATGAATTTTATCAAAGAAAAATAAAAGAGAATTAAAGATTGTCCAAATTTAAGACAACCCAAATAAATGGGGGGAACCAAAATAAATGGGGGAATTGATGTTGATTATATGAATTTATTTTCAAAATTATTTGGTGGTGTGAGATAAAGATTTGGGGGGAAATTTGAGAGGGAAATAAATTTGAGGAATTTAGAAATTGGAAAGAGAGGGAATTTTGGGTGGAAAATTTGGTGTTTTGGAGGGAAATAATATGGAATTAAAATGAAAAGGAAATGATAAATTGATATATTTAGAAGTTACTAAAAGGTCTTTTAAAGTTATAAATTTTTAAGACACTTGTAATAAATTTAAGACACTTATAAGAGTAGTTGAAAAATAAGAAAGCAACTCATATTTTTGATTTGAGACTCTTATATGAGTGGAAGCACTAAAGACATGTATAAGTGTCTCGAACCCAAAAATCAATATGTCTCAAATTGGGCCATATGGTGTAGTGTGGATCATCTCCTTACCCTGCTGACCGCAGCCCAGCCACCTGCTCCACCTCTCTAGGTCTAGCTATCTCTTTCTTAGCTTCTCCCATAACCCTAGAAGCTAAATTAGAGATAGTTGGAGCTAGGGTTTCACCAACAACCCATGCATGGTCGATTCAGAGGAGGAAAGAGGTTTGGGTTCGCATTAATTGTAATTTTTGAGTGTTAGAGAAGAGATTCTAGGTATAAATTTGGTTGTTCTTCATTTTTAGAGATACATAGTGAATTTTAGGGTTTCAATTTGTAATTTATTTCAAGTCTTTTAAGCTTAGCAGGATGTTCTAAATCACTTGACTAGGGTGTAGAACAAACCCTTAATCTTATATGGAGTTAACTCATGTTCAATTTATGTTCTTGATGTGTGTATTGTATTAGGATTATTAGCTAATTGTTGAGCAAATTTCCTGTGATTGGTTGTACTGTAAGAAGACAACCAATACTAGGGGAGGATTTGTGAATTCAATTGGCATAATTTCCATTTGAGACCTTCAAGAGAAGGATAAGAACACAAATAGAGTTAGTTTACCTTAGTATAGGATTAAATGGTGAGTTCAATCACCCTAGTGCCACTCAACCAACAGTTTACAACTTCTTTTGTTCATTTGTTGCCTTAATTAGAGTCACAACAACAATCCTTAGTCGTTTCGACGCCAAAACTAATTACAACATTGTTACCACTCTAGAAATCAGTTATAGTAAGCCTCAGATCAACTACACAGCAATCCCATTTCCCTGAGGATCGACCTGTGCTTGCCCTGTGTTGCAAAACAACACTGTGCACTTACAGTATAAGTTGTAGGCAAAACAAATCACATTTAAAAGCCTACCAGACTACAAGTTTTGCTTTATCATGACTGACCTCGCTAATTTGAAGTGGTGGGTTTCTAGGAATTCCAAAAGTAGGATGATTTTGCCTCCAACACCGTTCTCCTAGGTACCACATATTCCGTAAAATTACATGTTAGACCCAACTCACCCCATTTAGTTACACCCACAGTAGAGATTTGTGTACAAATTTTCTATGTTAGAATAAAATGATAAACATTTATTCTTAGGACTGTATGAGGAGTGGACTTTTAATAATAATGGTCATATAAAAACACAAAGTATTAACTGACCTTGCCAATCCAAGTAAATATAACCCTTTTGTTTGAAAGCTCCAAAGCCTTGCGACAAACATCGGAGTCAAGGACACAAATGGCGGATTCCCATGGTTTCCATGTGACGTCATCGGCAGTCAACTGATTAAGCGCATTCCTATAGTGAATAATATCAATAGTCTTCTTCTTTGCTTTCCACCGGGAAGTTCTTGGCCATTTTTCTTCACTAGTTGAGTCGCACGGTCTAAATATGCCCAGATATTCATATCCCCAAAACTAATCCATCATACGTTACAACCAAATAAATCAACTGCCAACAAATAAACATTTAAATGAAGTAGAAATAGACAATAATTTACCTCTAATATTTGGAACGTCCCAGTTAATGACTTATGTCCCCTACCAGAGGCGTTGAGTGCCACGTACAATTTCGCAAAAGCAGGACCACCCCAGTCATACGTGCCAACTGCATTGAGATCCTCAAAAGCAGCTAACCAAGCCGCATAAATGTAGTTCTTTGCATTGGATAAGAAAAATTGTCCCAAAACATACATAAAAAAGGCCCTTGCCACTTTTTCTGCAAGTTTGTCATCCAAATTAGCTGCAACCAAGATATCTTCTTTGAAGTATGTAGTCAAAATTTTTATTGTGATTGCATCTGAAATCCACTGTGCCGGGGTTTTTTTTTTTCCAGAAACTAGGGGATCTTCAGAATCTAAGGGTTCTTCTATCTCTGGAAAAATATGCTCACGAACATAATCAAATTTGAACTTGACAGGGTTATACGGAACATCAACCCCAACTCCAATACTCAATCCTGTCAACATTACCCAATCAAGCGGCGTGAATCCCATCTCACCAAAAGGGAAGTGAAAAGTATGTGTTGTATCCCACCAACGCTCAACAAGATAATCAATTACTGGATGTGATGCTTCTCCTAATTCCATGCCTAATAAACGTCCCCATCCTGCCTTGTCGATAATGTATTTAATTTTTGGACTATGTTTTGTTATCTCCTTATAATAACTAATGACCGAGAAGAGTGAACCACGATGTTGATACCTGAATTTTGGATCGCTTGAATATGTAATATCCGTAGAAGCGTGTTTGTCACTATCTTCCAGGTAATTGTAGTTGTCTAGGGATACCACTAAGGGTGTTGTTTCACCTTCGCTATCTTCATCAAACCCAGTATCTGGAACCTCCAAATCTCCAACAGTGGGGTCTATTTCAGAATCCATAGGATCTTTACCTTTGCGTTTCTTATTATTCATCTTTTTGCCTTGTGCAAATCTCGACGTAATTTTGTTCAACATCTGAGCACGGTATAAATACAAGTTGTATCAACAAAATAGTAATCCAAGCAACTTCTCATAAAGCACAACAACAAAATGCAAAGGAAAATCAAAGCAATAGGAAACTCAAAGTTGGATGCCAACAATCCCCGGAACTTTATTAAAAATTTCAAAGAAATTTGTCACTACAAGGCAAACTGATTATTGTATTAGAGAGAGGTTAAAAGATTGCACCAACATTGTTTTAAGTTTCATTTTACCACTTATTCATATCAGTAATCTCATTTACCATAAATTCATTCATACTAGTGCGCTAGTCTCTTCCTAAAAGGTAATCGCCTACGTATATACTATCAGCTTCAGTTAACCTGTCCTCGATGTCTAATTTTATTGAGACAAACTAGGAAGAATCTAAAACCTCAATACTTACAAACAAAGATGTATTTAGCCTCTTTCAGATCATTTGCAAAAAGAAGCCGTCATAATCACGAATATTATATCCAGAAGCTCCATGTTTGTAATCTCACTCTATAAGGCATATCAATTTGCCTTGTAGTGACTCGGTCATATTTGAACTCCTAAACGCAGGGCTATTACCAATAAATGTCCAAATATGATTCGTTTACATTTTGACAGGGTTCCTCTCAACGTAACAGTCAAATCTCAAAACTAAAACCAAATCTCAAAATCAGAATTCAAATTAGTAAAATACCTTATTGCGGTCTTCTTTGCTCTTACTTCATATCATCTGATAAAGATCGCATAACCAAGCACCAGACTAACCAACTGCACATAAAAACCACAAGAACAAATTCATTTCCTTACTCATTGGCATTAAAGCTTTACTCAAATTTTTTTCTCAACCTTTCCACATTTTGAGTATCCATTAATCATAATAGTAGAAGAAAAAAAATTCTTGTCATGCATTTCACCAAACACCATATGAGCAAGTTCAATCCATATACCCGTCAAAGAATTCCAATATATTAAATATCAGAGCATATGAGCATTTGAAAGAATTCATATTCTGTAAAACATTTTTCAAGATAAATCAATATCAAAGCATTTGAAACCCAAGCTAACTATAATTTTTCATCCTAAAAATATGAACAGCACCGCTGACTGAAACCACATGAAAAGGATTATGACGTTCATCGATTCCAGTCGAATCAAAGGATGGATTCCGAAGTTCATCCTTCAGTCGTCGTCGGATAATGAGAAAATAAAAAGTAATATGCAATTAAGTATAGATGAGCTTTCATAGTATAGAAGAAAATACGCCTAATTAACCTAAATCCTTTGGAACAAAACCATACCTTTAATCTTCAAGAAAAATTCTACACACCCAATTAAGGAAACGCTACAACAAACACAAAAATCAAAGATTAAAATTGATGGATTAAATTTTATAAACATCAATTTGATTATAACGTTTTTTAGATTACTTACCTCGATTAGAATACTTATTCTTCACAAGAACATAGGTTAATCTTCATAAGAACATGCTGATTAGATTTTGGACGAATTTTTTAGATTTTGGACGAACATAAGTTAGGGTTTCATCTTGTTTTGATTTTTCTGGTAACGAAGAGGATGAGAAGACTGTAGAAGAAGGAAGAAATATCATATAAACCCAGACGCACTTAATATCTGTGACCCACAAGAGGCGGTTGTATAATTTACGCCCATCCATACGTGGCTAATAATTCCGCTCCATCAACAAGCGTGGTTCCTATCTTCGTCCCGAGTCTGGCATGAATTATACATACGCCTCACATCAAGCGCCCACTATACCTGCGTCACACTCAGACGGTTATAATAAACACGCCTCATCAACAAACGACCATTGATAGACACATTTTTGTGTCTAATTTGATCTCAATACTATATATTGTTGGCACTCGATTTTGTACTTTTTATGATGTTTTTATGTATTTGTAGGTATTTTTGGGCAATAAACGTTTTTGGAAAAATTCGGCTTGAAAAGTTGTTAAAGGCATCCCGGAGGACATTTGCTAAACGGACTCTCATTGTGGATAAGGGGCACCCAAATGATAAGGGGTACCCTAGGATATTTGCACCCAAGCAGCTGACCAGAGGCACCCCTCATGGCATCTACTATTCGCACCCCCCTACTCTGGATAGGGGGCAACCTTCTTCTTTCTCAAATTACAGATTTGGCGGGAAAATTTCAGGCTTAACTGCAAACTTCTGTGGATGGATTTTCGGTTGGATATCACGGAGATTTTCATGGGAATAATCTTGTGTTACTCTGTTTGATTGAAACAGGGAAGGTAATCCTTTCAGAATCGAAAATAAAGGAAGTTACTGTATGTTTCTCGTGAAAACAGGGTAAGATATCTCGAGCTTGCTGGATCGAATTTTCAGTCGAGTTACTTGGAGATTTTCTTGGGATTTACTTGGATCGATTGGACATGAGTCAAACAGGGCTGCTAACGTGGGTAGTTCGATAAAAAAGGTTAGAACGTGCAAACCACAAGACAACAGGGGTTAAGACATATGCCGGGGTGATTCTCAGGATTTTTGGTTGTACATGGAGTGTTTACGTTCGTATGAAGTCCCTATGAAACACATGTTCAACGTGTTTGGCGTGTGTAAACCATCAGAAGATTGAGAGAAGAAAAAAAGGAAGAAAAATATTCTCGTGACTGGCAGAAGTTAATGAGGATTTATCGGATTAATTATGAAAGATTTTCAACGTTGTTGGGTATATAAAGACGTTGAGGGAGTCAAAAATGGGGATGGAGAGTTAGGGGTAGGATGAGGACGAAGAATCAGGCTGCAGGAGGAGTTACAGCAGCAGCAGGAAGAAATAGTTGCAGACGACACATAAAGAGTGTCGTTCTGAAGAACACGAAGAACATAAGATGCACGGAGGGCCGTCAGTAAATGCTCTGATGACAACGACATATCACCGTGGGTCGTATTGCTACAGTGACATTTACCATTTATCGTATACTGTAACAGCGGTTTGTAACGCTTCTCATGCGTTGCAAATTCCTGGTTTATTGGATATCTCTCATTTTCATCATTTGTAAGCACCTTTGAGCAATAAAATCATATTTTGAGCGTGTTTCCAACATGATGAGCTAGACCCATTCTTTGGGACGACGGAGGAAGACGAATTTCATACATGGGTAAAATTATTTAATTCTTTTTTAAGACTTTTGCATTAATTTTAATCGAAATATGATTTGAATTAATTGGTTGTCATTTAATTTGATGAGGTATGCTTAGCTTAAATGTTTTGATACATCATGCTTAGGATTTACAACCAATCTTTTGAGAATCTATCTTGACAAAAATAAGAGTCCATGTTTTTATTTGTTGAGCGATAATTGTTAAAAATTAATATTTGAACCTTTTGTTATGAGTTTGGCCGAATCCTGAGTCCCAGCACATCTCTTCATCCTGTGACAATATTTGTATATATTTTTCTTTTATTTTCTTTTATTAATTCTTAAAATAAATCTCATCAAGTCCGAGTGAACGATAACCCTTCTTACTACAACATCATTGAAAATAACCATCAATTTTTTGGCGCGCTTGACGCGGACTTGTGTATAGATTTGTTTTTAGGTTTTATTTTTATTTTTATTATTTTTGTTCTTTTTTACGCCTTTTAGTATTTCTTGTTTGTTTTCAGATTTGGAATTGAGCTAAAGAAAAAGGGAGAAAGCGTTGAAAACAAAAGCGAAGCCAAAGAAGGAAAGAAAAGAGGAATCCAAAAGGAGTGAAGAAGAAGATTTTGTATATTATTTTATTTTTATTTTTTTAGAAACTGTAATTATGGTTTTTATTTTTGTAATATTTTTTTTTTGGACATTTTTTTTTCTTTGGGACATTGAACATTGGACTTTATTTTTAAAACCCTAAAGAAGGGTTGGCTTAAATATAAATTTCACAGGGAAGGACGACAGTTACGATACTGTCTCGGCTTCTCGGGTTCGTACATGACATAGGAGTTGTGGCCCGAGTCGACCTCAATGGTTCATCCCCCGTCTGGAACAGGAGGTAAGAATTCTAAACACCCGCGAATCCCCTGTTAGCGGGTTTACTGGATGATTTTGTATGCATATATGTTGAGGACCTGAAATCGGATTTAATTTTCTAGTAAAGGGCAAGGCCTAGCCATATCAATATAAGGACTCGGATTTCATCACCGTTTCCTTCTTGCCCGCCTTAGGAACACGTAACCTACGTGAACCTAAGCCTTAAAATTTGGACTAGAACGAGACCGATAGGGTAACGAGCTTAATAGGAAAGTCATTCGAAAAAATATTGGTTACTCTTTTAAGCATACTTCGAAGTTCATGATGGTTTCTGTGAGTTGAATGCGTGACTGCGCCGCCTTGTAATGCGGTGAGGCCTTGGGTATCAAAGCTCCACGTAGCTTCCCTCGCCTCTATTCAACATACTTTGACTCGGATTGATTCCAGAGGGGTTTGCTTAAATTTTAACGAATTCCCTTTCGAAGGATTAGAAGCTGGTCTAGAAACAATCTAAGTGGAGCCATCATGCTTTTTGTTTGCTAGAAATCAAGTGAGGTTTGTTGTGGTCGAGTCGGCCTTGTTTGTGCTTGTGTAGAATTCCCTTGCAGTTAGGATGTCAAAACCGGTATTATAATAGCCATCACAATGAATATGAATATCCAACCGAACAATATGGACATCACTCTTTTTATGACCATAGTGTGAATAGTGGTTGGGAACATCCACCTTTTCAAGGTTATGGTTCATACCATGGTGATCCCAATTACTATTCTCATACTCACCACCATCATATGAGCAAAACAATCCCTCTATTTCTCTAGAAGAGGCTTTCAAGAGTCATTCCTTATTTGTGAAGGAAACCTTAAATATTCCAGATGAGTCCCCCCAGAGCAGTCAACTAGGATGTCTTTAGAAGAAACTCTTAAGCAGTTCTTGAAAGTACAAATAGGATTGTCGAAAAACTTGCTCGAAATAATCTTAATTTCCAATACGATGTTTCCAATAATACCCATGAAAATGAGGATATTTATTTGCATAATCAAGATGACGAGGTTAGAAATGGTAACACTACTTGTTTAGATGAGGTTCAACCATTTTCATGTTATAATTATGATGAGGATAGTGTTGATGAAGAATTTAAAATATGTAGGCATAGTGATCAGGAATTTATTACTCCGATTGAACTTTATAATGATAGTACTATTTCTCGGTTCAAATCCCAATAATTTTAATGATTATTCACCTATTCGAAAGGACGAGGATTTGACTAGAGATGCCACCGTTTTTAGACGATGTAGTTCATGATCCTTTAGCCTGCAATATGTTGGATAATCCATTATTTGATGTGCCTATAAGTGAATCGGAGGAAGTAACTATGATTAACACCTTAGTTAACGAGCCTTTACTAGAAACTTTCATTTGATAATCCTTTATATGATTGTGATGATGGTTTAGAGGAAAGAGTTTACCCAGAGAATCTTTTGTTTTAGAGTCTAGTGATTTAGAAACACTAGTCTTAGAAGACGATAAACTCGTAGAGATGAGTAAGGATGCATTACCCGATAATAACTTAGAAGAATCAATTGACCATTTTCGTGGATTATGATGTTCTAGAAATTAGGGAAATTGTGACTAGTCTATCTAGAGACACCGAAAACTCTAAGTTTGGGGGTGATTATCACTCTCCTAGTGCCTTACCTTTAACTCTCGGAAAGTCCCCTCACTTAGGACTGGACATCCGTGCCTCAACCATTTTACAAGATTATCTTCATACATTTTTTTCCTGAACCTAGTTGTGTCCATAAAGAAGTTCGGTTGTTAGAAACCCATCCTCTGGTTGATGTGGTTAACCAAAGCTATGATACCACGATTGACTTTGTTTTCCCACCAAAAAACTTCCTTCCAATTGTGGGAACTTATGAAATTCAAATGTGTCAAATATTAAGTTTCGAGACTAAACCTAATTACTTTAGGAGATTAGGGTCGACATATTTGTTTAAGGAAGACCACCACTCCCTTTGTGGTCAGCTGTGTGAGTCAAATCTGATTGACTTAGAGGATCCCTAATTATTCAGGTTATTGTTATGTGCTACTAAGTTCCTACTTGAGTATTTCCAGACTCTACAACCTGATCTTAAGAATCCTTCATTTGAGGAAGTCCAGCCCATGAAAACATTTTATTTAGACCCGTTTATAGAGCCTGAACCTGATCCACAACTAGATATAGTTATCTTAAACAAAAAGTTAAATAAGGGTATGTTCGATATCTTCATGGTCTCATTACAATTTTCTCTTCTTTTGGGTTATACTTTTTGATCTAGATGACCCCGATTATTTGGTTCTTCGCTATATGATTCTGCGAGGTGACTAGTTCTTTCTTAGTCTGGCTGAAGACTTTAAACTTAGCACTTCTTGGGAGGTAACCCATGCTCATGTAACACGGTAATATCTTTCCTTAACTCTTTTTGCTTCAGGTGGTAACAGTTTCTCCTTGTTCATACTTTTAATTTTATATTTAGAACATTGAGGACAATGTTAGATTTAAGTTTGGGGGTATGGGAGAAACTTTTTAGTTGCAATAAATAAACTCCAGAGACTAGAAATTTATGCTTATTAAGGTTGGCACTAACTAATCTAAGTGGATGGGAACATCTTGGTTGTAGGAATTGAGGAACCAATCTGATTAGATGGAAACATCTAGAAGAGTCTATTCATAAAAGCACGAGCTCGGGTGTTAGAAAAGAAAACATGTTAGTTTTCGCCATATCCTCGTGATGGAAACATCGAAAGAATCTCGATCACTTCTTCTTTTTTCTTTTTACCATTGCTAGGGTGAAATAGAATGGCTGATTCGAAAAAAAAAAAAAAAATTGAGACCGAGACCATTAGACCAACAGGAATAAATTCAATAAAAGGCGACCACCGGTACCCTTGTATATGCCGGGTGAGTTGACCTAGAGTTAGGATTATCGACCTTTGGTTCCCTTGTATATGCCAGGTTGTGTTGATATTGGTCGACCGTATCTCAGGTCCATTAGGATAGGTTCACCTTAGTCAACATCTTTGTTTTTCTCTACATCCATCTTCTTAATCTTTCCATGTGATCGGTTGACTCCGGTTTATGATGTCCGGAAACTATCTGAGTAGAGCTCTGTCACTTTATATGAATTTTAGTATGCTTGAGTGCAAACTCGTGTATAGCAATTGGAATTTCGCATCAGGGTACTTCCTCCTGTAGTCAATAAGTATGCCAACCAAGGAGATTCTTTAGTGCTTTCCAAGGTTCTGCGTAGATATCTAGTGGTCCGGAATATAAAGGTTTTGTGGGTACACCTCTTGTAAACCCTCAGGAGACAACACTTCGCCGCTAGGGCCACCTAGCGGTTTAACGACTTCTTTGCACGTGCTAAGTGTAGTCTTTTTATTTTCTAGAATAAATTTGCTCGAAGACTAGCAAATAATAAGTTTGGGGTATTTGATAGACACATTTTTGTGTCTAATTTGATCTCAATACTATATATTGTTGGCACTCGATTTTGTACTTTTTATGATGTTTTTATGTATTTGTAGGTATTTTTGGGCAATAAACGTTTTCGAAAAAATTCGGCTTGAAAAGTTGTTAAAGGCATCCCGGAGGACATTTGCTAAACGGATTCTCATTGTGGATAAGGGGCACCCAAATGATAAGGGGTACCCATAGGATATTTGCACCCAAGCAGCTGACCAGAGGCACCCCTCATGGCATCTACTATTCGCACCCCCTACTCTAGATAGGGGGCAACCTTCTTCTTTCTCAAATTACTGATTTGGCGGGAAAATTTCGTGCTTAACCGCAAACTTACGTGGGATGGATTTTCGGTTGGATATCACGGAGATTTTCATGGGAATAATCTTGTGTTACTCTGTTTGATTGAAACAGGAAGGTAATCCTTTCGTAATCGAAAATAAAGGAAGCACGTGTGTTTCTCGTGAAAACAGGGGAAGATATCTCGAGCTTGCTGGATCGAATTTTCAGTCGAGTTACTTGGAGATTTTCTTGGGATTTACTTGGGATCGATAAACACAAGTCAAACAGGGCTGCTAACGTGGGTAGTTCGATAAAAAAGGTTAGAACGTGCAAACCACAAGACAACAGGGTTAAGACATATGCCGGGGTGATTCTCAGGATTTTTGGTTGTACATGGAGTGTTTACGTTCGTATGAAGTCCCTCTGAAACTCATGTTCAACATGTTTGGCGTGTGTAAACCATCAGAAGATTCGAGCAGAGAAGAAAAAAAGGAAGAAAAATATTCTCGTGACTGGCAGAAGTTAATGAGGATTTCTCGGATTAATTATGAAAGATTTTCAACGTTGTTGGGTATATAAAGACGTTGATGGAGTCAAAGATGGGGATGGAGAGTTAGGGTAGGTGAGGACGAAGAATCAAGTCGCTAGGAGGAGTTGCGCGCGAGACGGGAAGAAATAGTTCACTGCGGCACGACACATAAAGAGTGTCGTTAAGAAGAACACGAAAGAACATAAGACGCACGGAGGGCCGTCGTGAATGCTTCTGATGACAACGACATATCACCGTGGGTCGTATTGCTACAGCGACATTTACCATTTATCGACGCTGTGAGTGGTTTGTAACGCTTCTCATGCGTTGCAAATTCTCGGTTTATTTGATATCTCTCCTTTTCATCATTTGTAAGCACCTTTGAGCAATAAAATCATATTTTGAGCGTGTTTCCAACATGATGAGCTAGAACCCATTACTGGGACGACGGAGGAAGACGAATTTCATACATGGGTAAAATTATTTAATTCTTTATTAAGACTTTTGCATTAATTTTAATTGAAATATGATTTGAATTAATTGGTTGTCATTTAATTTGATAAGGTATGCTTAGCTTAAATGTTTTGATACATCATGCTTAGGATTTACAACCAATCTTTTGAGAATCTATCTTGGCAAAAATAAGAGTCAATGTTTTTATTTGTTGAGCGATAATTGTTAAAAGAATTAATATTTGAACCTTTTGTTATGAGTTTGGCCGAATCCTGAGTCCCAACACATCTCTTCATCTCGTGACAATATTTGTATATATTTTTCTTTTATTTTCTTTTATTAATTCTTAAAATCAATCTCATCAAGTCCGAGTCAACGATAGCCCTTCTTACTACAACATCATTGAAAATAACCATCAACCATAATACGTGCGTCCACCTTTCCAAGCGCTTGTATAAGGTCCGGTCGGACTATATTTTAGTCGTCACTTGCATTTGTGGTGCACTCAAAAAAGCTAAATTAATTTAGCTTTTAGTATGGGATTTGGTCTTTAGTGTGGCTCATGACTGTGGTTGCTCTAAGAGTAGGGTTTGGCAAGGATTTAAAATCAATACTTGTCATAGGCATCAAGCTTTCTTCTTAATGATTGAGTATGACTCAAAACTGAATACTCTTCATCCTAGATCACCCTAAGATGAAAGAAAAAATTGAAAGTTTTTGAAAAACCCTAAAAAATCGCAGAGAGGGAAAATTTTTAGTACTTCTTTGGCTTTAAGTCAAGAACAACATGCAGGGCTAATGATGCTGTTATGATTGATTGCATTTATTTTTAGTATTTTTTCTAAATGATTTTTCGTACATTTTTGATACTTTAATATTTTTACGGAGGAATTTCATCGTCATCTTGCTCACTTAGAAGAATCTGCTTACATGCGGGAAAGATGGGAACAATCAAGCGAAGATTTCTAAATTGGAAGAGGATCTTAAAAAGTGAAAGAAAAGCATTGCCATCTTTGTCGCAGGAATACGAAACTTCGCGGTAAGGACTATGTCTGACTGTATTTAGTGACTTTAATTTTGGTTCAGTCTTTGATTCCTAGATCATTCCTCCTAAAGCTTGCTGCGTAAAGCGAGAGATGAAAGCTAGAACTCATCAATTCACAGTTGAAGATACCCAGACTGAGAATGTAAATCTGAGGTACCAAATAAACAATTTAGGTGTAGAGAACGCGAATCTGAAGGATCAAATAGATAAGCTTGGTGATCGAGTGGATTACTGGACGAATCAACTTAAAAATGTTGACGAGTTGAGTCTAACATTGGAAGCGAAAAACTGATCTTGTTCGTGAGTATACGAGAATAAGCCAAGTATCGGAAACTCTTAGAAATCTCACCGTAATTAGAAGACCACAATTAGGGATCTAGAGCGTGAGAAAGAAGCATGGCCTCGTGAGAAGAAGATAATTATTATGAAGAAAGATAATATTGAACAAAATTTTAGAAGAATTCAAGAGGAGAATGATCACTTGAGAAGTGGATAATTCTCTTTCCGTAGCGAGGATTTCCCACACTACACCCCTTACTCAATTTTGCTTAATTAATCCATTGAAAGATGTAAGATCAAGAATATTTATTGATTGAGTCCATGAAATGTTTACATAGGATAATAGAATTACACTTAGAAATTAAAATGCTCTTAAACTTTCTCTCTCCTAATGACTTGCTTAACAATTCCAAAAAGATCTCTCCCTTTTCTGAGACTCATTTAGCCCTTTATATAGGGTAATACATAGTGGATGACAGCTAAGCTACCCTTTATTTTCGGGAATGTCTCGCGAAGTGTCGCGAGATGCACAAACATTCACTCTCGCGACACTTCTTAACCCTCGCCCAGGTCTCACGTCTTCTTTATGTTTTGCACTGTCGTTATTCATTGCGTCGTTTATTTTAGCTCCTGCGACTCCTTCGCGATCTTTGTCGTTTATTAATCTCGCGAACCTTGTTTGTTGCGATATTACGACCCTACATCTTGCCTCTTTTTCCTTGAATATTGCTTGACAAGCGATCTTTAAGGAAAAATCTATTAATGGTAGCGATCTTTGATTTTTGTTGATGAAGGAGCGAGCAAAAGAATACTTTTCTTGAAAAGTACGTACTTGCCTCTATTCTTTTGCAAAGTTAGAAGCTTCTTTGAGATATATCTGAGTATCGTCTCCTATCTCTCCTCATATTTCTCTGCGAGGGGAAGAGTATCATGAGATTTTTACAATATTGTTTCCATTTGCTTATCTTTATCTGTTTTGATTTTGTACTTTTACACGGATTTTGATTATTAATGTCTTTTCTTGACACGTCTCTTTCAACCGCTTATTCTTGACCATTCATGTCTCTTCGCATTAAATGACCTCGTTTTCTCGAGGATCTTTTTCCCTATATATAGTTTTCTTTTCCCCTCCTTTTCATTCTTTAGTTTCTCTCTGCAACTTTTCTTTGACTCTCTCCTTCCGCAATTTGCGCTCACTCTCTTGTAAATCTTTTCTTCGTCCTTTCTAGCGCTGATCCTAACCTTTAACCTCCCATCCATTCCCATGCGATAATGGCTTCCATTAGTCGTGCATACAAAGCTTCTTTTGATGAAGTTCAACGAAGTTGCTCGAAAAGGGTTTTACTCTATCAACCATTCTGATCAAGAACCTTCATCTATCCTTTACTGCAAAGTTTGTTTTACGATCATCAATGTGATGATCAAAAAATTATAGTCTCGCTAGGTCGGCTTCTCGCGGGACTTCCCATTCCCTTATACAATCTGAGATGCCTTTATTTTATGAAATCTTGGCCCATGAAAAATTCTCTCGGGTTGTTTATCAATTATGTGGCGATTGCATTCGCCTAATGCTTGAGTTCGCGAATCGTGGTCTTTGGCAAAGGATCTTTATACCCTAATCTTGTTAGAAACCCCGATTTATGAGACTTGGAAATAGATCTTTGAGAAATACCTTTGTAGAGAACTTTTTGAAAATTATTCGGTGATAAAGATGATTAATGCGAAATCTCATTTGGGGCATTCGCTTTGAAAAAGAAGGATAATGTCCACGAGGATAAATTGCTCATGCGGGATATTGATTGGCACACCGGGCAATAATACTACTCCTCGCCACTCCAAAGATGAGAAGTGGTGGGTTGTACCCTTGATTTTAAATGGCCCTTATATCGCGGGCTCGCACGTTCTTCTGAATCTCACGGGGTATCATCCTTGGGAATTCAAATGGCACGATAAGGCAAATGAGGTATGTTTCCCATTTTAAATCTTGCCTTTGCAACTTTCTTTTTATATATGTTGAGTTTGTAAAATTTCTCAGATCGCCAAATTGAGAAGAAAGTACAAGGATAATCCGTTGGAGAGTACTCTGACGATACTCCGATCGCTTACGGAGTGAAGTAAGAAACATTTCCTTTGTTATTTGAAACAATATTGTTGCCTCTGTTTCTTATCTTTAACCGTATGCGAAGGTTTCAAGTTGAAAGAAGCTGTAGCGCGAAGATTAAAAGTAAGGTAAAAAGCGTCGTTCGCAAGGGTAAATCTTACGCTCCATTAACTAAGAAGCGAAAGGTCCAATCTTCTTCTCGCCTTAGCTCAAGCTCTGAATCTTGACGAGGATAACCATGACTCGAATCCTTCTCTCGCCAAGAAGATTCCGTCGACCCCGATTCTTCTATGGATCGGTTATCTAGCATCTTTTCAGACTGTTTCCAAGGAATGGGAGATGCTCCCCTAGCTTCTCTTTGCGGGGCTCTCGCAAGCGTGTGTAATGCTGCTTTATTAGAGGGCAATAATTCTTTCAATGGAGCCTCTAGAATTGTGTCTCCTGACTTCTTGAATGCACTTGGATCTTTGGTACGTATGCAGTCATATTTCCCTGTTAATTTTAAATTTTTAAAATATATATATATTAATGATTTTTCTATCTTCTTTTATAGGTTGGAAGAACTTCTTTTGTAGTTGCCTCAGATCTCGAGAGAAGACGCAACAATTTTGAAAAGAAGAATTCACAATTGAACAAGAAGATTCGAGAATTAGAAATTGAAGGCTGCGTCATCTCGCGATAAAGACGAGAGAATTCAAAAGTTAAATACCGAACTTGACTCCCAAAGGGATAGGGTGTCCACTCTTGAGCGCTAATCAACAACTTTATGGTATAAGATTTTACTTCCTTTTATCATTTCTATTTTATCGGTTGCATATTCTTTGCCTAACTTATTACCTTCGCAGATGTATATAATCTCTCCGATGAGGCTATTCTTCTCCATACATTTTCTGAACCTATGGATAATGATCTTCTTCTCGCTCACCTCAATCAATCTCTAAGTAGTTCCTCCAATAAAACTAACCTCCTTTCATTAAAGGATCTTCAATCCAAATATCATCTCTTGGAGATCGAACACGAGATCTAGTTTAAATTTAACTAATCGCTTTAAACGAATGTACCTTGATTCGAGAAGAAAATCAAGACTTTAAGGAAGAAAATTAGTGATCTCATAGATGAGAACGATCGCATTACTAACAGAGAGGTGCAGGCAGGCATTGAGAATTCCACAAATCTCTTCTTGGTGTGCAAGTTGAGCGAGATGAACTCCTTCATCGAGAATACCATGCTTAAAGCGGCGAGAAGAGCAAGTTCGTTCTCTTCTCGTTATTAGTAGTGATGATGAATTCGCACAGGGCTGCGAAGGTTTTAGATAATGCCGGGAATAACCTAGGTGTTGATGTTAGTCTTCATGCGAGAGCATACTTCCTTGATTAAAGATATGATATACGATAGAGAAGGTTACTTATTATACCTTCTTTGCTTCTTACTTACGTAGTATTGCTTGTAAATTGTTAACTTGTTGTTTCTTATTTGCGAGAATCGAGAAGAGGCTTCAGGTTAGAATTAGAGAGCTTGAATCGAAAAAGAACAACTCTTGGGAATTTTCCGGCGAGAATTGAAGAACTTCGAAAGCGAAAAAGAACAGCTCGCAAAGAATCTCTCCCTTCGCGAGAATAAATATTCCAAGTTGAAGAAACAATTTCTAACGACAGTGGAGAACTTTAATAATGATGCTGTTCGTTTTCGCAATGGAGCCATGGAGTATGTTTGTAAGGACCACAATATCCCTCTGCATTCATATCCCTGGCTCCTTGAAAAGGTTCCTGAGAATCTGCCTGTCTCAGACGTTTCTGATAGTGAGGCTGGCGAAGAAGAAAACTCTGGCGATGAGGATAATAGGTCTGAAGAATCAGATGAAGAAGAAGAATCACCAAAGAGATAACTCTTTTTGTTTTCTTTCTCTGCTTGTAATATCTGTACATTTCTGTATCCTTATTATAGTGTATTTCTTGGATTTTTTCCCTCTGAATTCAATCTTTACTCCCCCTTTTTTTGGTAGTTCTTCCTTGTAATATAATTGGCTAACATTATTGATGTATAACTCTTTCATCAGAAGATGAATAACAATATTCCATCTTTTCCATTCCCATACTTGCCTCTGTTATTTATCTTGGATGGAAGATTTTAGTTGTCATCATGTATGTGGTTGAATAATAATTTTATTGTTATTGAGATGTATTGTTGCGACGAGGTCGCGGGTATCTTCATAAATCAAGAATTCTACTTGCCTTGCCTTATCTTCATAAATGTATTTTATCTCTTCTCATTGCGACAAGGTATAATAGCCTACATTTTCAAGTAAGAGCCCATTGACCCTGCCTTATCATTTTTGTGTGGTCTTCCGAGTTAGACCTCCCTAATTAGAGGTCTTCCCCTGCCACCTTTTATTGCGACAAAATCGCGGGACGTCTTTACACTTGCATGTAAAGACCCATTGATCTTGCCTTATCATTTTCCAAGTATTTTTGCCTCTGCGGAGGATGTTTTAGTTGCGACAATATGACAGGCCTATATATTCTTGCGAACATAAAGCCCCATGACATTCTTAGTCGTGCGACGAAATCTTGGGACGTCCGTACACTTTCGTGTAAAGACCCATTGATCTCGCCTTACCCTCGCGTTAGTATTATTGCCTCTGCGGGATCATTGCACAAATATGACAAGCCTAAATTTTCTTGCGAAAACATAGCCTTATGACATTTGCGTCTGTTTTGACACTCCCCCTAATGGAGAGCGTCGCCCTTATCATCTCCCGGTTGCCCCTTCAAGGAGGCGAAACATCGGCCATACAAGACTAGCTCCTCCCATCCGGTCTTAACAACAACCGAGTTGTTTTGTGACCTCTTATCCCTTATACCTATAGGGTTTATGGTTACGAGGCTGCACCCTAAGTGGAGTTTTCTTCGGGCGAGTGCAACATATGCCAAGACTTGCCAAGAATGGCCAGGGTAGGTTCATCCATCCAGGGCACTGCGGCTCAACCAGGTGTACCTCGGCGCCTTGAGCATACAACGACTCCTTGGAAGAGACCCTCGGTCGCCCAACCGAGGGTATAACCTTATATAGTTGGGAATCCAAGGTATCTCTTAGGATAGGCTTTCATGGGCCCCAAATTTTCATGACTCAGGCTTCAGGAGCGGTGTAACCTTCCCCCTGAGCCATGTTGAGAGATACCCCCTTATATGACGCACTTTAGGTCTTACATTTGCCTCTTACGAAATGTTATTCGCGAACTAGGGTGTACGCCATAAAGGTTCGTCCCATTCTTTTACTCATTCATATTTGTTAAATCATTCAATCATTCATGTTTCATTATTTGTTGATATTTGTTTGCGAAGTATTCGCAAAATTCCATTTCATTTTTTGTATTTTCATTTTTCTTTCTTAATTTGAATTCCCATATACTCTTGTCTGCGAGATTTCGCACATCATTACTTCAATTGCTACTTTTTTCTCCTGTTTTTGTTGATTATTCACTTCTTATGCCTTTTGTTCCTCATATCCTTTGCTTCTTTATTACCATAATATTCGCCTTTGTCTCTAGGCATTCACCTCGCGAGGTATGTTCGATCCTTACTTCTATGGCATCCACCATCAATTTTTCCTTTCTCTGCTCATCTCTCACATGTTGTTTCCAACCTTTTCTTTTGGCATTTCTTTCTTGTGACTTTCTACATCTACTTCATGACATTGTTGCGACTCCTTCCAATCTCCCTGTATAATACCAATGCCATTTGGATGTGGAAATTTTATACATTGATGATATGTTGATGCGACTCCCAAGATTTCATGAAGCCATGGCCTCCCAATCAGCGCATTATATGGAGATTCCACGTCAACCACACGAGAATAAAATATCGGTTGATAATCCTTGTAGAGGTATTCTCATGCGAACCTCTCCCTTTGGTTTGTTTGCAGTGCCATTAAAGCCATATATCTTGTATGTGGAGGGGATCAAATCCTCATCTTTTCCTCCCATCGTCTTGTAAGTATGGTAGAAGAGAATATTCACCGAACTTCCGGTGTCGATTAAGATTCGGTTGATCGCCCGACAAGCTACGCCTCATCATCTTCTCCATCAATTTGGTTTCGGGTTAATCTCTAGTTTCACAACCAACGGGCTATCATGTGTTTCTCTTCCTTTTGGCACTTCATGCAGAGAAAGAAATGGTCTTGTTTGCCACTTTTCTAAGCTGCGTCGTTCTCGCCGGGCTCATTATTTCTTTATCATTAGCATCTCTCGCAAAGACTCTCTGAGCACGTTGTCATGAAAATCTTCGATTGTGCGATAGGAGTGGACGATAGAGTTGCAATTCAAATTTTTAGCTTTTGTTCCAACTTCTATAACAAATGTTTCCTTTCCTTTTCACGACTTTGTTACGTGCATCTCGGTGGTGGTGGTAATGTCGGCCTGTTTCTTCTCCCTTTAGAAAGTGATTTAGCTTCCCTTGATCAATCATCTGAGAATAATTCTCTTTATGTTTCTACAATCATTTGTTTGATGCCCATGGAAAGCGATGGTAAGAACAAAACTCATGACTTCTATGCTTTGGTGGTGGTTCCATTCCGCGTTCCAAGGTCTTTGGTACATCTTCCATCACAAGTATAGCCTCCCAGATCTTTTCCACACTAGCATTCGGTGGAGGCATCTTAATTGGTTCCCATACTATTCTGCGACTTCTCTGCCCTCCATGGTTATATTGCCTTCGTCCACCGTAAGTTTCTTGCACATGATCTAGCCTTTGAATCTTATTATTCTTCATTACGGTTGTAGTAGTTCCTTTCTTGTTCAAACTCCTCCTGGTCATGGCTTCCCATGGCTACTATCTTCCATTGTCCCTCATCAGCCTTCCTTACTTGCTTTGTCCTTGCGAAGTGCTCGCCACTTGTATTTATGAATTGAGGTAACAAGCTTGCGTTCGCAGCATTCGAGCTTGTGTTGCGATTTGGATAAGAATTCATTTCATTATGTCTTTCTTCTAAGGCAATATATTCTTCCTGTAACTCTCTTGATTCTGCCATCGTGATTGTATTTTTGATTCTAAAAATTTGAATGTATAACAAGTTAGTCGCGAAGAGAGCATTCACAAATGAGAGAATGAGATATCTTTCCTCAACCCGATCCTGCCATTTATTTACACATGGTTCTCCATCTTATTGTCAATTGCCTTAAGCTCTCGTGACCCTTTGTTTCAACCCGAATACATCTTCAATACACAGTCGTGAAGAAGTTGTTACTTATGTATGCCCGGGAATGTGGCTTGTAAATGGTTAAATGATGTGATTGTGTTCCTTGGCAGACCTTCAAACCATTTTAGTGCTTCTCCTATTAGGCTTGATGCGAAATATTTGCATAGTATAGCATCATGATTCTCCCACTGTGCAACATACATCTCATATAAGCCTTGATATGTTGTATCGCACGGGTTGTTCCATCAAAGATGTTGGTTAATGCGGGTAGATTGCACTTAGGAGGTATTCCTCCCATCTGTACTTCTAGCGTGAAGGGATTCTTCGCTGCCTGCGATAGCTTCGTCCAATTGTTTCCTTCCTCCTTCCCTTCTATTGTTCATTAATCCTCTCATTTCAGCCGATTCTCTTAAGATTTGTTCATTTGCCTCGAGTTTGATTCCACTTGGTCTTTTTAGCTCTGCTTCTCTCCTTCTTCGCTCGTGCCTATTTTGACCTTCTTGCTCGTTATTTTCTTCTCTCCTTTCCCTGCGACGCTCTTCTTCGTTTCTTTCCTCAATTCGCACGCCATTATATCGGTTGTTCTCTCTTCTTGGTTGTCTCTCGGCTCTCATCTGCGCCCTCTCATATTCTTCATTAATATTTCTATTAGTACGATTTTGTTCCCCTTCTTCTTTCCGGTTGTCATGGTTATTCTGCCGGATTGCTTCTTCCATCTCTTGATTTTCCATTTCTGCTCTTATCCTTTCTCTCTCGCGAGCTAGTCGCGTTTGTTCAATGTAGTGCCTCTCAATGTCATCCTCAATTTCTCGGTTTCTTCTCAATTCTTCTCTCCCGTGCAAGATCATTCTTCCTTCAGCAATTGGGTCATTTGGCCCTTGGAGTTGCATGTTTCCTTGATTCTCCCTATTCCGCTCATCTTGAAGATTTTCGGGTTGAGGAATATAACGATCTTCCATTTCCCCTCTTCTCTCGCCACGCTCTGTGCTTGGATTTTGTGTTTCTTGTTGGTTTTCTTCTTCGGTACTTTCTGTTGGTAAAACTCTCCTTCTTTCTTCCCTAGTCGACCTTGAACTTGATCTCGCGCTACTTCTTGATCTCCTATTTTGCAATCTCATATTTTCCATTCTCAATTCATGGATTCTGTCTTGTCAAGTTTGCTCGTTCCTCGCCTCTAGTCGTCTCTCTTCGTGTATTGTTTGTCTCAATCTTTCTAATCTTTTGTGATTTTTCTTCGATTTTTCTCCATTCATTCCTTGCTCTCCTTGTCCATTGTTCACCTGTCTCTGCTCCTCTTCTCTCTCGTCTTGAGAATCGGACCTCCAAGTATGTACACTTACTCTATCATAATCCACAGTTGCGTTTGCTCTTCTGGGGAGATCGGTGGTTGATTTTGATCTTCTCCATCATTTCTCATATTCATCCTTGATGATTCTCCTGTTTCATTCCTCCTTTCTCCAGCAAGTCTCCCACTTCTTCTTACAATCGTTGGTTGCCCTTGTACATTTCTTCTTCTAGCCATTTTTCTTTTTCAATGAATTCTTGAGTATCTTCTCCAAATCTTTTCTCTGTTAATCCAAATTCCTTCCAATTTCTACGTCAATCTCTGCTCTTTCCCTGTTTCTAGCGCATATGTAGTAGCGGGATTTCCCACACTACACCCCTTACTCAATTTTGCTTAATTAATCCATTGAAAGATGTAAGATCAAGAATATTTATTGATTGAGTCCATGAAATGTTTACACAAGATAATAGAATTACACTTAGAAATTAAAATGCTCTTCAACTTTCTCTCTCCTATTGACTTGCTTAACAATTCCAAAAAGATCTCTCCCTTTTACAGACTCATTTAGCCCTTTATATAGGGTAATACATAGTGGATGACAGCTAAGCTACCCTTTATTTTCGGGAATGTCTCGCGAAGTGTCGCGAGATGCACAAACATTCACTCTCGCGACACTTCTTAACCCTCGCCAGGTCTCACGTCTTCTTTATGTTTTGCACATCGTTATTCATTGCGTCGTTTATTTTAGCTCCTGCGACTCCTTCGCGATCTTTGTCGTTTATTAATCTCGCGAACCTTGTTTGTTGCGATATTACGACCCTACAACTGCGCCGCCTTGTAATGCGGTGAGGCCTTGGGTATCAAAGCTCCACGTAGCTTCCCTCGCCTCTATTCAACATACTTTGACTCGGATTGATTCAGAGGGGTTTGCTTAAATTTTAACGAATTCCCTTTCGAAGGATTAGAAGTCGGTCTAGAAACAATCTAAGTGGAGCCATCATGCTTTTTGTTTGCTAGAAATCGGTAGGTTTGTTGTGGTCGAGTCGGCCTTGTTTGTGCTTGTGTAGAATTCCCTTGCAGTTAGGATGTCAAACTGGTATTATAATAGCCATCACAATGAATATGAATATCCAATCGAACAATATGGACATCACTCTTTTTATGACCATAGTGTGAATAGTGGTTGGGAACATCCACCTTTTCAAGGTTATGGTTCATACCATGGTGATCCCAATTACTATTCTCATACTCACCAGTCATATGAGCAAAACAATCCCTCTATTTCTCTAGAAGAGGCTTTCAAGAGTCATTCCTTATTTGTGAAGGAAACCTTAAATATTCCAGATGAGTCCCCAGAGCAGATCAACTAGGATGTCTTTAGAAGAAACTCTTGCGAGTTCTTTGAAAGTACAAATAGGATTGTCGAAAAACTTGCTCGAAATAATCTTAATTTCCAATACAGTGTTTCCAATAATACCCATGAAAATGAGGATATTTATTTGCATAATCAAGATGACGAGGTTAGAAATGGTAACACTACTTGTTTAGATGAGGTTCAACCATTTTCATGTTATAATTATGATGAGGATAGTGTTGATGAAGAATTTAAAATATGTAGGCATAGTGATCAGGAATTTATTACTCCGATTGAACTTTATAATGATAGTACTATTTCTGGTTCAAATCCCAATAATTTTAATGATTATTCACCTATTCGAAAGGACGAGGATTTGACTAGAGATGCCACCGTTTTAGACGATGTAGTTCATGATCCTTTAGCCTGCAATATGTTGGATAATCCATTATTTGATGTGCCTATAAGTGAATCGGAGGAAGTAACTATGATTAACACCTTAGTTAACGAGCCTTTACTAGAAACTTTCTCTGATAATCCTTTATATGATTGTGATGATGGTTTAGAGGAAAGAGTTTACCCCGAGAATACTTGTTTTAGAGTGTAGTGATTTAGAAACACTAGTCTTAGAAGACGATAAACTCGTAGAGATGAGTAAGGATGCATTACCTGATAATAACTTAGAAGAATCAATTGACCATTTTCAGGATTATGATGTTCTAGAAATTAGGGAAATTGTGACTAGTCTATCTAGAGACACCGAAAACTCTAAGTTTGGGGGTGATTATCACTCTCCTAGTGCCTTACCTTTAACTCTCAGAAAGTCCCCTCACTTAGGACTGGACATCCGTGCCTCAACCATTTTACAAGATTATCTTCATACACTTTTTCCTGAACCTAGTTGTGTCCATAAAGAAGTTCAGTTGTTAGAAACCCATCCTCTGGTTGATGTGGTTAACCCAGGCTATGATACCACGATTGACTTTGTTTTCCCACCAAAAAACTTCCTTCCAATTGTGGGAACTTATGAAATTCAAATGTGTCAAATATTAAGTTTCGAGACTAAACCTAATTACTTTAGGAGATTAGGGTCGACATATTTGTTTAAGGAAGACCACCACTCCCTTTGTGGTCAGCTGTGTGAGTCAAATCTGATTGACTTAGAGGATCCCCAATTATTAAGGTTATTGTTATGTGCTACTAAGTTCCTACTTGAGTATTTCCAGACTCTACAACCTGATCTTAAGAATCCTTCATTTGAGGAAGTCCAGCCCATGAAAACATTTTATTTAGACCCGTTTATAGAGCCTGAACCTGAGCCACAACTAGATATAGTTATCTTAAACAAAAAGTTAAATAAGGGTATGTTCGATATCTTCATGGTCTGTTACAATTTTCTCTTCTTTTGGGTTATACTTTTTGATCTAGATGACCCACAGTTATTTCGGTTACTGCTATATGATTCTGCGAGGTGACTAGTTCTTTCTTAGTCTGGCTGAAGACTTTAAACTTAGCACTTCTTGGGAGGTAACCCATGCTCATGCAACACGGTAATATCTTTCCTTAACTCTTTTGCTTCAAGTGGTAACAGTTTCTCCTTGTTCATACTTTTAATTTTATATTTAGAACATTGAGGACAATGTTAGATTTAAGTTTGGGGGTATGGGAGAAACTTTTTAGTTGTAATAAATAAACTCCAGAGACTAGAAATTTATGCTTATTAAGGTTGGCACTAACTAATCTAAGTGGATGGGAACATCTTGGTTGTAGGAATTGAGGAACCAATCTGATTAGATGGAAACATCTAGAAGAGTCTATTCATAAAAGCACAGAGCTCAGGTGTTAGAAAAGAAAACATGTTAGTTTCGCCATATCCTCGTGATGGAAACATCGAAAGAATCCTGATCACTTCTTCTTTTTTCTTTTTACCATTGCTAGGGTGAAATAGAATGGCTGAGTTACAGAAAAAAAAAAAAAATTGAGACCAGACCATTAGACCAACCGGAATAAATTCAATAAAGTCGACCATTGGTACCCTTGTATATGCCAGCTGAGTTGACCTAGAGTTAGGATTATCGACCACTGGTTCCCTTGTATATGCCAGTTGTGTTGATATTGGTCAGACCGGTATCTCAGTCCATTAGGATAGGTTCACCTTAGTCAACATCTATGTTTTTCTCTACATCCATCTTCTTAATCTTTCCATGTGATCGGTTGACTCCGGTTTATGATGTCCGGAAACTATCTGAGTAGAGCTCTGTCACTTTATATGAATTTTAGTATGCTTGAGTGCAAACTCGTGTATAGCAATTGGAATTTCGCATCAGGGTACTTCCTCCTGTAGTCAATAAGTATGCCAACCAAGGAGATTCTTTAGTGCTTTCCAAGGTTCTGCGTAGATATCTAGGGTCTGGAATATAAAGGTTTTGTGGGTACACCTCTTGTAAACCCTCCGGAGACAACACTTCGCCGCTAGGGCCACCTAGCGGTTTAACGGCTTGCTGCACGTGCTAAGTGTAGTCTTTTTATTTTCTAGAATAAATTTGCTCGAAGACTAGCAAATAATAAGTTTGGGGGTATTTGATAGACACATTTTTGTGTCTAATTTGATCTCAATACTATATATTGTTGGCACTCGATTTTGTACTTTTTATGATGTTTTTATGTATTTGTAGGTATTTTTGGGCAATAAACGTTTTCGAAAAAATTCGGCTTGAAAAGTTGTTAAAGGCATCCCGGAGGACATTTGCTAAACGGACTCTCATTGTGGATAAGGGGCACCCAAATGATAAGGGGTACCCATAGGATATTTGCACCCAAGCAGCTGACCAGAGGCACCCCTCATGGCATCTACTATTCGCACCCCCTACTCTGGATAGGGGGGCAACCTTCTTCTTTCTCAAATTACAGATTTGGCGGGAAAATTTCAGGCTTAACTGCAAACTTCTGTGGATGGATTTTCGGTTGGATATCACGGAGATTTTCATGGGAATAATCTTGTGTTACTCTGTTTGATTGAAACAGGGAAGGTAATCCTTTCAGAATCGAAAATAAAGGAAGTTACTGTGTGTTTCTCGTGAAAACAGGGGAAGATATCTCGAGCTTGCTGGATCGAATTTTCAGTCGAGTTACTTGGAGATTTTCTTGGGATTTACTTGGGATCGATAAACACAAGTCAAACAGGGCTGCTAACGTGGGTAGTTCGATAAAAAAGGTTAGAACGTGCAAACCACAAGACAACAGGGTTAAGACATATGCCGGGGTGATTCTCAGGATTTTTGGTTGTACATGGAGTGTTTACGTTCGTATGAAGTCCCTCTGAAACACATGTTCAACGTGTTTGGCGTGTGTAAACCATCAGAAGATTCGAGCAGACAAGAAAAAAAGGAAGAAAAATATTCTCGTGACTGGCAGAAGTTAATGAGGATTTCTCGGATTAATTATGAAAGATTTTCAACGTTGTTGGGTATATAAAGACGTTGATGGAGTCAAAGATGGGGATGGAGAGTTAGGGGTAGGATGAGGACGAAGAATCAGGCTGCAGGAGGAGTTGCAGCAGCAGCAGGAAGAAATAGTTGCAGACGACACATAAAGAGTGTCGTTCTGAAGAACACGAAGAACATAAGACGCACGGAGGGCCGTCGTAAATGCTACAGTGACAACGACATATCACCGTGGGTCGTATTGCTACAACGACATTTACCATTTATCGTACGCTGTAACAGTGGTTTGTAACGCTTCTCATGCGTTGCAAATTCCTGGTTTATTTGATATCTCTCCTTTTCATCATTTGTAAGCACCTTTGAGCAATAAAATCATATTTTGAGCGTGTTTCCAACATGATGAGCTAGAACCCATTACTGGGACGACGGAGGAAGACGAATTTCATACATGGGTAAAATTATTTAATTCTTTTTTAAGACTTTTGCATTAATTTTAATTGAAATATGATTTGAATTAATTGGTTGTCATTTAATTTGATGAGGTATGCTTAGCTTAAATGTTTTGATACATCATGCTTAGGATTTACAACCAATCTTTTGAGAATCTATCTTGGCAAAAATAAGAGTCAATGTTTTTATTTGTTGAGCGATAATTGTTAAAAGAATTAATATTTGAACCTTTTGTTATGAGTTTGGCCGAATCCTGAGTCCCAACACATCTCTTCATCTCGTGACAATATTTGTATATATTTTTCTTTTATTTTCTTTTATTAATTCTTAAAATCAATCTCATCAAGTCCGAGTGAACGATAGCCCTTCTTACTACAACATCATTGAAAATAACCATCAACCATAATACGTGCGTCCAGCTTCAAGCGCTTGTATAAGGTCCGTCAGACTATATTTTAGTCGTCTGCCGCTGTGGTGCACCTCAAAAAAAAGCTAAATTAATTTAGCTTTTAGTATGGGATTTGGTCTTTAGTGTGGCTCATGACTGTGGTTGCTCTAAGAGTAGGGTTTGGCAAGGATTTAAAATCAATACTTGTCATAGACATCAAGCTTTTCTTCTTAATGATTGAGTATGACTCAAAACCGAATACTCTTCCATCCTAGATCACCCTAAGATGAAAGAAAAAATTGAAAGTTTTTGAAAAACCCTAAAAAATCGCAGAGAGGGAAAATTTTTAGTACTTCTTTGGCTTTAAGTCAAGAACAACATGCAGGGCTAATGATGCTGGTATGATTGATTGCATTTATTTTTAGTATTTTTTCTAAATGATTTTTCGTACATTTTACTGATACTTTAATATTTTTCTGGAGGAATTTCATCGTCATCTTGCTCACTTAGAAGAATCTCGCCGCATGCGGGAAAGATGGGAACAATCACAAGCGAAGATTTCTAAATTGGAAGAGGATCTTAAAGCTGAGCAGGCGACTGCCATCTTTGTCGCAGGAATACGAAACTTCGCGGTAAGGACTATGTCTGACTGTATTTAGTGACTTTAATTTTGGTTCAGTCTTTGATTCCTAGATCATTCCTCCTAAAGCTTGCTGCGTAAAGCGAGAGATGAAAGCTAGAACTCATCAATTCATGATTGAAGATACCAGATCGAGAATGTAAATCTGAGGTACCAAATAAACAATTTAGGTGTAGAGAACGCGAATCTGAAGGATCAAATAGATAAGCTTGGTGATCGAGTGGATTACTGGACGAATCAACTTAAAAATGTTGACGAGTTGAGTCTAACATTGGAAGCGAAAAACTGATCTTGTTCGTGAGTATACGAGAATAAGCCAAGTATCGGAAACTCTTAGAAATCTCCTTCGTAATTAGAAGACCACAATTAGGGATCTAGAGCGTGAGAAAGAAGCATGGCCTCGTGAGAAGAAGATAATTATTATGAAGAAAGATAATATTGAACAAAATTTTAGAAGAATTCAAGAGGAGAATGATCACTTCGAAGTGGATAATTCTCGCTCAGATAAAGATAACATGTTTCCTATTGCTCGCAAAGATAAGATGATTGCTCGTCATAAGGGACAAGATGACGAGAACTTTGATAAGGCGCAAAGTCGAATTGATGATGCGAAGACTGAGATTATGAAGTGTATTAGTTTGAAGGAAGATGTTTAAGAAACTTTGAGATTAACTATACTACAGAAGGAAGGTAGTCGATACGGCTGCCTCTGCTTTTGGAACACGTAACCTACGCGAACCTAAGCCTTAAAATTTGGACTAGAACGAGACCGATAGGGTAACGAGCTTAATAGGAAAGTCATTCGAAAAAATATTGGTTACTCTTTTAAGCATACTTCGAAGTTCATGATGGTTTCTGTGAGTTGAATGCATGACTGCGCCGCCTTGTAATGCGGTGAGGCCTTGGGTATCAAAGCTCCACGTAGCTTCCCTCGCCTCTATTCAACTTACTTTGACTCGGATTGATTCCAGAGGGGTTTGCTTAAATTGTAACGAATTCCCTTTCGAAGGATTAGAAGCTGGTCTAGAAACAATCTAAGTGGAGCTATCATGCTTTTTGTTTGCTAGAAATCAGTAGGTTTGTTGTGGTCGAGTCAGCCTTGTTTGTGCTTGTGTAGAATTCCCTTGCAGTTAGGATGTCAAACTGGTATTATAATAGCCATCACAATGAATATGAATATCCAACTGAACAATATGGACATCACTCTTTTTATGACCATAGTGTGAATAGTGGTTGGGAACATCCACCTTTTCAAGGTTATGGTTCATACCATGGTGATCCCAATTACTATTCTCATACTCACCAGTCATATGAGCAAAACAATCCCTCTATTTCTCTAGAAGAGGCTTTCAAGAGTCATTCCTTATTTGTGAAGGAAACCTTAAATATTCCAGATGAGTCCCCAGAGCAGTCAACTAGGATGTCTTTAGAAGAAACTCTTAAGCAATTTACTGAAAGTACAAATAGGATTGTTGAAAAACTTGCTCGAAATAATCTTAATTTCCAATACAGTGTTTCCAATAATACCCATGAAAATGAGGATATTTATTTGCATAATCAAGATGACGAGGTTAGAAATGGTAACACTACTTGTTTAGATGAGGTTCAACCATTTTCATGTTATGATTATGATGAGGATAGTGTTGATGAAGAATTTAAAATATGTAGGCATAGTGATCAGGAATTTGTTACTCCGATTGAACTTTATAATGATAGTACTATTTCTGGTTCAAATCCCAATAATTTTAATGATTATTCACCTATTCGAAAGGACGAGGATTTGACTAGAGATGCCACCGTTTTAGACGATGTAGTTCATGATCCTTTAGCCTGCAATATGTTGGATAATCCATTATTTGATGTGCCTATAAGTGAATCGGAGGAAGTAACTATGATTAACACCTTAGTTAACGAGCCTTTACTAGAAACTTTCGCTGATAATCCTTTATATGATTGTGATGATGGTTTAGAGGAAAGAGTTTACCCCGAGAGAACTGTTTTAGAGTCTAGTGATTTAGAAACACTAGTCTTAGAAGACGATAAACTCGTAGAGATGAGTAAGGATGCATTACCTGATAATAACTTAGAAGAATCAATTGACCATTTTCAGGATTATGATGTTCTAGAAATTAGGGAAATTGTGACTAGTCTATCTAGAGACACCGAAAACTCTAAGTTTGGGGGTGATTATCACTCTCCTAGTGCCTTACCTTTAACTCTCAGAAAGTCCCCTCACTTAGGACTGGACATCCGTGCCTCAACCATTTTACAAGATTATCTTCATACACTTTTTCCCGAACCTATTTGTGTCCATAAAGAAGTTCGGTTGTTAGAAACCCATCCTCCGGTTGATGTGGTTAACCTGGCTATGATACCACGATTGACTTTGTTTTCCCACCAAAAAACTTCCTTTCAATTGTGGGAACTTATGAAATTCAAATGTGTCAAATATTAAGTTTCGAGACTAAACCTAATTACTTTAGGAGATTAGGGTCGACATATTTGTTTAAGGAAGACCACCACTCCCTTTGTGGTCACTTTGTGTGAGTCAAATCTGATTGACTTAGAGGATCCCCAATTATTAAGGTTATTGTTATGTGCTTCTAAGTTCCTACTTGAGTATTTCCAGACTCTACAACCTGATCTTAAGAATCCTTCATTTGAGGAAGTCCAGCCCATGAAAACATTTTATTTAGACCCGTTTATAGAGCCTGAACCTGAGCCACAACTAGATATAATTATCTTAAACAAAAAGTTAAATAAGAGTATGTTCGATATCTTCATGGTCTGTTACAATTTTCTCTTCTTTTGGGTTATACTTTTTGATCCAGATGACCCACAGTTATTCCGGTTACTGTTATATGATTCTGCGAGGTGACTAGTTCTTTCTTAGCCTGGCTGAAGACTTTAAACTTAGCACTTCTTGGGAGGTAACCCATGCTCATGCAACACGGTAATATCTTTCCTTAACTCTTTTGCTTCAAGTGGTAACAGTTTCTCCTTGTTCATACTTTTAATTTTATATTTAGAACATTGAGGACAATGTTAGATTTAAGTTTGGGGGTATGGGAGAAACTTTTTAGTTGCAATAAATAAACTCCAGAGACTAGAAATTTATGCTTATTAAGGTTGGCACTAACTAATCTAAGTGGATGGGAACATCTTGGTTGTAGGAATTGAGGAACCAATCTGATTAGATGCAAACATCTAGAAGAGTCTATTCATAAAAGCACAGAGCTCAGGTGTTAGAAAAGAAAACATGTTAGTTTCGCCATATCCTCGTGATGGAAACATCGAAAGAATCCTGATCACTTCTTCTTTTTTTCTTTTTACCATTGCTAGGGTGAAATAGAATGGCTGAGTTACAAAAAAAAAAAAAAAAAAAAATTGAGACCAGACCATTAGACCAACCGGAATAAATTCAATAAAGTGCCAGCTGAGTTGACCTAGAGTTAGGATTATCGACCACTGGTTCCCTTGTATATGCCAGCTGTGTTGATATTGGTCAGACCGGTATCTGAGTCCATTAGGATAGGTTCACCTTAGTCAACATCTATGTTTTTCTCTACATCCATCTTCTTAATCTTTCCATGTGATTGGTTGACTCCGGTTTATGATGTCCGGAAACTATCTGAGTAGAGCTCTGTCACTTTATATGAATTTTAGTATGCTTGAGTGCAAACTCCTGTACAACAATTGGAATTTCGCATCAGGGTACTTCCTCCTGTAGTCAATAAGTATGCCAACCAAGGAGATTCTTTAGTGCTTTCCAAGGTTCTGCGTAGATAGCTAGGGTCTGGAATATAAAGGTTTTGTGGGTACACCTCTTGTAAACCCTCCGGAGACAACACTCCGCCGCTAGGGCCACCTAGCGGTTTAACGGCTTGCTGCACGTGCTAAGTGTAGTCTTTTTATTTTCTAGAATAAATTTGCTCGAGGACTAGCAAATAATAAGTTTGGGGGTATTTGATAGACACATTTTTGTGTCTAATTTGATCTCAATACTATATATTGTTGGCACTCGATTTTGTACTTTTTATGATGTTTTTATGTATTTGTAGGTATTTTTGGGCAATAAACGTTTTCGGAAAAATTCGGCTTGAAAAGTTGTTAAAGGCATCCCGGAGGACATTTGCTAAACGGACTCTCATTGTGGATAAGGGGCACCCAAATGATAAGGGGTACCCATAGGATATTTGCACCCAAGCAGCTGACCAGAGGCACCCCTCATGGCATCTACTATTCGCACCCCCTACTCTGGATAGGGGGCAACCTTCATCTTTCTCAAATTACAGATTTGGCGGGAAAATTTCAGGCTTAACTGCAAACTTCTGTGGATGGATTTTCGGTTGGATATCACAGAGATTTTCATGGGAATAATCTTGTGTTACTTTGTTTGATTGAAACAGGGAAGGTAATCCTTTCAGAATCGAAAATAAAGGAAGTTACTGTATGTTTCTCGTGAAAACAGGGGAAGATATCTCGAGCTTGCTGGATCGAATTTTCAGTCGAGTTACTTGGATATTTTCTTGGGATTTACTTGGGATCGATTGGACACGAGTCAAACAGGGCTGCTAACGTGGGTAGTTCGATAAAAAAGGTTAGAACGAGCAAACCACAAGACAACAGGGTTAAGACATATGCCGGGGTGATTCTCAGGATTTTTGGTTGTACATGGAGTGTTTACGTTCGTATGAAGTCCCTCTGAAACACATGTTCAACGTGTTTGGCGTGTGTAAACCATCAGAAGATTCGAGCAGAGAAGAAAAAAAAGAAGAAAAATATTCTCGTGACTGGCAGAAGTTAATGAGGATTTCTCGGATTAATTATGAAAGATTTTCAACGTTGTTGGGTATATAAAGACGTTGAGGGAGTCAAAGATGGAGATGGAGAGTTAGGGGTAGGCTGAGGACGAAGAATCAGGCTGCAGGAGGAGTTGCAGCAGCAGCAGGAAGAAATAGTTGCAGACGACACATAAAGAGTGTCGTTCTGAAGAACACGAAGAACATAAGACGCACGGAGGGCCGTCGTAAATGCTACAGTGACAACGACATATCACCGTGGGTCGTATTGCTACAACGACATTTACCATTTATTGTACGCTGTAACAGTGGTTTGTAACGTTTCTCATGCGTTGCAAATTCCTGGTTTATTTGATATCTCTCCTTTTCATCATTTGTAAGCACCTTTGAGCAATAAAATCATATTTTGAGCGTGTTTCCAACACGATGAGCTAGACCCCATTACTGGGACGACGGAGGAAGACGAATTTCGTACATGGGTAAAATTATTTAATTCTTTTTTAAGACTTTTGCATTAATTTTAATTGAAATATGATTTGAATTAATTGGTTGTCATTTAATTTGATGAGGTATGCTTAGCTTAAATGTTTTGATACATCATGCTTAGGATTTACAACCAATCTTTTGAGAATCTATCTTGGCAAAAATAAGAGTCCATGTTTTTATTTGTTGAGCGATAATTGTTAAAAGAATTAATATTTGAACCTTTTGTTATGAGTTTGGCCGAATCCTGAGTCCCAGCACATCTCTTCATCCTGTGACAATATTTGTATATATTTTTCTTTTATTTTCTTTTATTAATTCTTAAAATCAATCTCATCAAGTCCGAGTGAACGATAATCCTTCTTACTACAACATCATTGAAAATAACCATCAACCATAATACGTGCGTCCAGCTTCAAGCGCTTGTATAAGGTCCGTCAGACTATATTTTAGTCGCCTGCCGCTGTGGTGCACCTCAAAAAAAAAGCTAAATTAATTTAGCTTTTAGTATGGGATTTGGTCTTTAGTGTGGCTCATGACTGTGGTTGCTCTAAGAGTAGGGTTTGGCAAGGATTTAAAATCAATACTTGTCGTAGACATCAAGCTTTTCTTCTTAATGATTGAGTCTGACTCAAAACCGAATACTCTTCCATCCTAGATCACCCTAAGATGAAAGAAAAAATTGAAAGTTTTTGAAAAACCCTAAAAAATCGCAGAGAGGGAAAATTTTTAGTACTTCTTTGGCTTTAAGTCAAGAACAACATGCAGGGCTAATGATCTTTGGTATGATTGATTGCATTTATTTTTAGTATTTTTTCTAAATGATTTTTCGTACATTTTACTAATACTTTAATATTTTTCTGGAGGAATTTCATCGTCATCTTGCTCACTCACAAGAATCTCGCCGCATGCGGGAAAGATGGGAACAATCACAAGCGAAGATTTCTAAATTGGAAGAGGATCTTAAAGCTGAGCAGGCGACTGCCATCTTTGTCGCAGGAATACGAAACTTCGCGGTAAGGACTATGTCTGACTGTATTTAGTGACTTTAATTTTGGTTCAGTCTTTGATTCCTAGATCATTCCTCCTAAAGCTTGCTGCGTAAAGCGAGAGATGAAAGCTAGAACTCATCAATTCACAGTTGAATATCCAGACTGAGAATGTAAATCTGAGGTACCAAATAAACAATTTAGGTGTAGAGAACGCGAATCTGAAGGATCAAATAGATAAGCTTGGTGATCGAGTGGATTACTGGACGAATCAACTTAAAAATGTTGACGAGTTGAGTCTAACATTGGAAGCGAAAAACTGATCTTGTTCGTGAGTATACGAGAATAAGCCAAGTATCAGAAACTCTTAGAAATCTCCTTCGTAATTAGAAGACCACAATTAGGGATCTAGAGCGTGAGAAAGAAGCATGGCCTCGTGAGAATAAGATAATTATTATGAATAAAGATAATATTGAACAAAATTTTAGAAGAATTCAAGAGGAGAATGATCACTTCGAAGTGGATAATTCTCGCTCAGATAAAGATAACATGTTTCCCATTGCTCGCAAAGATAAAATGATTTCTCGTCATAAGGGACAAGATGACGAGAACTTTGATAAGGCGCAAATTCGAATTGATGATGCGAAGACTGAGATTATGAAGTGTATTAGTTTGAAGGAAGATGTTGAAGAAACCTTGAGATTAACTATACTACAGAAGGAAGGTAGTCGATACGGCTGCCTCTGCTTTTGCTCGTGTTTTGACTTTATGTTTCGACATATTAGGTTTTCTGATTTTTATTGTTTGTTTGTGATTTGCATCTGAGGAAGGTAAACTAAGGAGTAAATTGGAAATTTCGGAGTGTGACACAAATAATTATGCAGGACAAATCATCAAGTTGAATGAAGATCTGAAGTTCGCTAATGAAGATTTGGACAAGATGGAAGCTGATACGAGGAAGTTTTCAAAGAACGCACAACGGGCTGCCAAATCATCTTGCCAACATTTCCCTAATTCTCTTTGTGAAAAGGATCCGATAGCGATGATGAGGAATTAGATGACGATATTCTCAATGAAGGGGTTCACGAGGAGGATGACGATGAGGATACTAATGATGAAATTCTCATGGATATCCCTATTAAGGTGACTGGCGAAACTACTGAAACTCGCGAGAATGATGTTGGAGAAAAGAAGGATGTCAAGAGTGATGTTGGCGAAAAAAAATGATGGTGAAACTATTCTTCCCACTGAAGTTGATGCGGAAGAATTTATAGCACTTAATCAATGGATTAAACATTGAAGACACTCATTTTATCCTTTTGTTGTTTCAAAGCTTTATCATCTTACTTTCCTTGAGTATTGGTTGAATATTTTGGTCGTTACATTGTTTGGGCGCTCCCAAGCTTGGAGGGCATATTTTCTTTTATGTTGAACCTCTTTTCTTTTGCTTGATTTCCATGCTTTATACGTCTTGCTCTTCTTTTCATTCTTCAACGCTTTAATCCCGCATCATAAGTGCAAGAAACACAACAACAAATCGATCGCAATAATATGAATGCTCATATATTTTCAATGATATTATTTTGAGTTTCATAATACTTAGCTCGATGAAGTTTGTTGTTTATGGTGAGTGAGCGTATGTTTTGGAAGTAATCTTGACTGAGAAGGTAAAGAACACAAATGCGCTTTTTATATTCCCATATATGCCTCTGTTCTTTACCTACGAAGGAAGGTTTGCTTATGAAGTATTGTGCGAGTGAGACATCTTCACGATATAACTAAATTTCTTTCCTACGAGTTTTGATGCTGGTAATATCTCATCATGCCTTAGCGAAGTCTCTCATTCTTTTAACTTTTGCGAACATCCTCATCTTCCCTTCGTGCCTCAGTGTTGTTTCTTATTCATTGTGGGGTTACGAGTATTTTCAACAACAAAAAAAATCGTGTCTCAGTGAGGTCTTATATTCATTCTTATAAATTATGCTTCTGTTGTTATTCCTCATAACTTAATCCTTCATCACTAGTATGAATTGAAAATGTAGGGGATACCAAATACACCTAACTTTTTTGTTTGGCAACCTGTATAGACAAAACTTAATACAATAGCAACCAGACCAACTGAATGATCCTTGACAATATGTATATAGATTTTATATCTCAACCTCTACTCAATCAGTATGTATATAGACTAAGAGTCCGTGAACCTGATTGTTAAGCAGAGTACTTGGACGATCTCAAAAATCAATATCCAAGATCAATCTAGTCGTATCCAAATAATCTAATCAGAATTCTGCCAAGTGATTAAACTTGTTATCTATCTTTCAAAATATGAATTCTACAAGAAACAAGTCTCGTAATCGATTACAAGTAAGCGGATGTATGTACTTAGATTGAATACGTACAAACCTGTGTAAATCCAACTATAAAGATAAATAATATAATGTAGAAAAGATAAAACACAAGACACAAGAAAACTTGTTAACGAGGAAACCGCAATAGCAGATAAACCCCGGGACCTCGTCTAGATTGAACACCATACTGTATTAACCCGCTAGAGACACTAGCCTACTATCAGACTTCGGACTGGAATGTAATTGAGATCGAATCCTCTCTCCAAGCGATTCAGTTATAGTCGTGCTTCTTACGTCTCTTGAACCTCACAAGATTCTATGCACTTGATTCCCTTAATTGACGTCCTTTATAGCCTAAGATTTGCTTCAGCGCAGTGAATACTTTTGATACCAATTTGCCTCTAACAGGTAAGCCTATTTGATTTCCGTTTAGATCAAATATTAAGGTGTGGCCTAGATTCTTAACCACTTCTCAAGAACAATCTTCGAAAGATCAACTAAGATCAGTCTTTAAATATTTATCTTGAGGAATCACAAAGTCTGAGACAAAGAGAACTTTGTGATTACTATTTATCTTGCCTGAAAGAGATTACGAAAACCTCGATAACAAAAAAGTAAGATCAGAATTCACAAAATATCAAGGTAAAGATAGTCGAACCTGGATTCACGAATCGCCAAAGCGAAGTAATTTAGTCGTAGACCTAATAATTTTCCACAGAGGAAACCTAGATCAATAAAGGATTACTCTAAATCAATTAGGACACAAAGTGTCAGGGATTGATTTTCCCAGTTGAAAGAGCATCTCTATTAATAGTTTTCAAAGACCATAGTTAGCTTAGATAACTTGATAATCAAGCAAACACTTTAGGTCTTCAAAATACAATAGAAGAGTGTACACATAGGTTTGGTTACGGAACCGTGTATAATGGCTGTTCGGTTTGGCAAATTAGCCAAAGAACTAAAAGCAATTTCATGTTCATTTAAACACCTAAGACTTTAATCATGATACACACACATAAGTGTTTAAGTAATCAATGAAGTCTTAGAAGTGTTTAAGAGAGTTCTAGTAATTCTAAACATATTATGAAAATAAGTCTTTAAGCATGTACTAAAATATAAACTGGGACAATTGGTACAACGGTTCGTGAACCGCGGGGATTGTGCACGAGTCAGGGCAATGGTTCGCCAACCATACTAGACTACGGAACTCAGTTGACCAAAATTCGTGAACCGGGTTCGTCAACTGATAGCCTATTTATCGAACTTATAAAATTCAGTTCAACACGGTTCGCCAACCGGATTCGTGAATTGTTCCCAACTGAACTTACGGTTTGCGGACTTGTTCACCAACCTTCCTGTATTTTTGTAACTTAAATATCTATGGTTTGCGAACTGGTTCTGAAAAAGTGGGGGTACAACAACCACACCTAATATTTCGATTAGCAATCTATATGGACTAACTCCAATATACTTTTAAGAGAATCAACTAGACAGTCAGACTCAATCTTAACAAAAGTATATCAAAGAGTTATATCTCTCTTTCTCGATTCAATACTTACTCAAGCAAATAGAAATCTGCGAGTCTAATTGAATATAAGAGAAAACACTTGAACGGTACCAAAGACCAATGTTCAAGGATCAATCAATTTCAATCAACAACCAAAGGTTGGATTTCCCAATTGATCGATTCAAACGCACAACCTGTGATATTTCAATTATATAACAAAATATAATGCGGAAAAGAAATAACACAGACACCAGAAGTTTTGTTAACGAGGAAACCGCAAATGCAGAAAAACCTCGGGACCTAGTCCAGATTGAACACCACATTGTATTAAGCCGCTACAGACACCAGCCTACTATAAACTAACTTCGGTCTGGACTGTAGTTGAACCCTAATCAATCTCACACTGATTCAAGGTACAATTGCGCTCCTTACGTCTCTGATCCCAGCAGGATACTACACACTTGATTCCATTAGCTGATCTCACCCACAACTAAGAGTTGCTACGACCCAAAGTCGAAGACTTCAATAACAAATCTGTATCACATAGAAAAGTCTACGACAATAGATAAATCTGTCTCCCACAGATAAACCTATGAGTTTTTGTTCCGTCTTTTGATAAATCAAGGTGAATAGGAACTAATTGATAACCCAGACTTATATTCCCGAAGAACAACCTAGTATTATCAATCACCTCACAATAATCTAAATCGTATGGTAGCGAGACTAGATATTGCGGAATCACAAACGATGAGACGAAGATGTTTGTGATTTCTTTTTATCTTGCCCTATCGAAGATATAATCTCAAGTCAATTATTTAATTGAACTCGTATGATAGAAAATGGCAAGATCAGATCGCTCAACTATAAGAGAAGTAGTTTTGTTTGGCTTTACAATCCCAAAGAAGTCTTTCAGTCGTTAACCTACAGGGTCTCGAGAAGAAACCTAAGGTTAAAGGAGAATCAACTCTAGCAAAACCAACTAGTATCACACAGGAGGTGTGGGGATTAGTTTTTCCAGTTGCTAGAGTTCCCCTTATATAGTTTTCAAATCAGGGTTTTCAATCTAAGTTACCTTGGTAACAAAGCATTCAATATTCGCCGTTAGATGAAAAACCTGATTCAACTAAGCTAATATCTTTCAACCGTTAGATCGAAACTTAGCTTGTCACACACAAATGAAATGTATTCATTTAGGTTTGAGTAACCGTACCTAAACGTGTACACTTAGTTGGTTCACAAATAGTTAACCAATGGTTAGCCATATGAGCACTTTCATATTAACCATATTCATCTTTCTCATAACTAGTTCAAATGACTCATAAGAACTAGTTCAAGAGTTGTTCAATTGCTTAGGTCTTTATTCATAGACACAATTGAAGCAAAATCAGTTTGATCCACTTGAATCAATTCATGAACAATATAGCCACGGTTTCCAAAGATTGCATTCCTTATAATTTATTGTTTTAAGCTCATGAACTACCGATTTGAGAAATAACCAGCTTGGGTACACGTACGGGTATGCGTACCTTACCTACCGGATTTGAGTTGGTTTTCGTTTCCAAACTCAGCAGAATTTTTCGGGTAGAAAAGTTCTGCCAGTACGCATACCTAAGGTGACTGGTTTATGAGTTCGTAAACTCCAAACTCAGCAGAATTTTCCGGGAGGAAAAGTTCCGCCAGTACGCGTACCCAACCTGTCTCCTTCACCAATACCGTATGCACACATATGCACACACTTGGTTTCCGGTACATACACTAATGTGAGAACACACTATATATGCTTATATCCATAGTTGGTAATCTCAACTCTACATTTCAATCATTAAAACATTCTTCTATAATGTTATAACAATCGTTATTCACGACTATCGTCATCAAAGCTATTCTCAAGATTGAAACGTCATCGTGACTTTCGTCACGGGTAAAGATGAAGATGGTTAAAGCGAAAGCTCACCAACACATATTTCGAGAAAAAGATAGGCGAGTAAACTCGGCTCGAAATAGCAAATGTGTATTTATGAAAACTATCATACTTATACGACTATTGTCTCAAGAGTAAGAGATAGAATAGACTTTTGAGTGACAGATAAGTTCAAGTCTCCACATACCTTTTTGTCGGATGAAGTTCCACTTGTTCCTCGAGTAGTTCTTCGTCTTCGTAAGATGATCGCCATGGAGTCTGGAGCTCAACTACACTTAACTATCCTAGACCGAGACTTAGTCATAAGTAAACTAGAAATCAAGACATATAGTTTTGATCACTAATATTGATAAACATGCTTGAGATAGCAACACATGCGAGTTCGACCGAGCAGTGCTCTAACAATCTCCCCCTTTGTCAATTTTAGTGACAAAACTATCAATACATATGGATTACAAAATAGATATAAAACCTTGTAGCTTCTCGTCCACATGCTTGATCTCCTTGGTGCTTCAACATTACTCAAAAACTTCGTCTTTTCCAAGTACTCCCATGATTCCATAGATGTTCAATTCAGCATCATAGTTGTTGAAGTCCCGTAGCCATAACAATGAGAAAACAAAAGCTCCCGATCATTGTTATACAGTGTCATAGTATTATTACACAACATCAAAGTTCTCATATCACAACTTCGTGAAGAATACTATGGTGATATGTATTACTCCCCCTTAGTCAATACTTTGTCTCAACACGATAACCACTCCCCCTTACATAATGATCTGAAAACCATATGTATTTGTAGTGTGAACTACATATTAATTCTCCCCCTTTTTGTCAATAAAATTGGCAAAGGTGCGAAAACGGGATCCTAATGAAATTTCCATAGAGACACTTCAAGACTAAAGAAAAGTACATATCAACTTTGTTTAGATGCAATCATAAACCCGAAGCTAAATGCATTCATCACGGAGTTTATAAAGATACAAGATAACTCCTCAAATATCCCAGCCGCACTCCCCACAAAGATATGGCAATTAAGCACAAGTTCAAAAGAACTCCCCCATTTGATGTCATTCCCGAAAGAACAACAAGAGCGACCTTAATTAAGAAAAGAAGGATTTCTTTGGACATAACAAATCACATACGAATATGAATTTGGATCCAAAAATACTCAATTAAATTAACCACAAGAAAACCCATGATTAATCTAATCGGAAATGCTCAACATAAGAGAACTTACAGAGCCTCACAGTGTATACATAAATTATGGATCATGGAAGATCAATACTGCGGAATAGACAAGGATTCATTCTATTTGCCATCACTATTGCACAATGACATACAATAGACATAATCCTTGTAAACAAAAGTTTTATCATTTCTTCCATTAAAACAATGACATAAAAGGCTTTAACTTTTGTAATGTCAAAAGTTCATTCTATCTTCTATCAATACTTTCATACCGACATAATAGAGATAACTTTTGAACAAGTATGGGATAGTCACAGGTTTACGGACGTAAACAACATATCCCATAACAATTTGCAATATATAAAATCATAAAGATTAAAATTGCAAAAATTATCTTCCAAATCACTTTAGAATTTAAATAAATAAATCTAAAAACATTGTAAGATGAACAGTTTGGCAATAGCTATGTGTAAATACAATAATTTCTATTCCAAACTCTAGTAATCCTTCTCAAAAACAAGAATAAATTCTTATAAGAAGTTTCCTAGGCATCAAGACAAACTTGTAATGCACATATAAGATGATTTGTCCTTGAGGGTAGAATCAATCTTTTTCGCCCGGATTTACACCAAGAATAGCTACCAAAGGCGTATAAAAAGATTTTCTTAACAAAGAAGAACATATAAAGTCATTAACGACCATGCACCATAGTTCACATAAGATGATTGTGATCATTCAAGAATCCCATAGTAATGCGTACTACTGTCCATTCTTGAACTTCCTTCTTTGTGATTCCCCAACAACATTCTTGTAAAAGCTACAAATGATCTCAGAAGAGTATTACTCCAAGAATCCAAGTGCCCAAGTCCAAGAGAAGTGGAATAAGTGCGACGAAACGGATCAAAAACACCCAAAAACAAGAGACAGGACAAATACCTTTTTAGAAGAATCCAGTCGAATTCTACAGCCTTTCCGAACATAATTTGTGTGCCCCAATTATCGTGCTTCCATCACTGTATGCATAACAGGGCATTCCTTGGTGAGGATGCACTTAGAACACAATCATGTTGTGTTGAGGTGAACATTGTCTTGCTCACCACAAGTCACTTTTGGATTATCATGAAAGAGATCGCTTTCAGAGACTTTCACATCCAAATCCATCTTTCCAAAGAACTTGTTAAGTTCCAACATCATGGATACTGCCTTCTCCATAGTCATGGAATTTTCTGGGAGATCATTCCTTTTCATACTCAAATCATTATTGACTTTCTTTGGTATCCACTTCTGAGTGCGTTTATGAACAACCGGAACCTTCTTCCCATTACTCTCTTCTAGAATTCTCGGAAGAGAATTGGATTGACTATTATTTTGCAAGTTAGTCTTCCTCCAATTGGGAACATCGGATCTTGTCTTCGTCTTTTCGAAGTTATCCTTTTGATAACCATTAAGATTGTGAAAAGGATTCGTATGACGTTTATAGGCAAATCTAGGTTTATCACAGCACTGATTTCTTTGCCTAAAGGTTGGACAGTTACAACCTGTAACGTTAAGTGGATTAGTCTTAACATATGATCTTGGTTTCACAACTTCTTGTGATGCCCAAACAAGAACATCATGAAGTTTCTCATTCCTTATACGGAAACGACATCTCCTTTCCAGGTGACCTCTATTTCCGCAATAATGGCAAACATAAGGAATGTTATTACCTCGATCCAAGTGTGCTGACTTTGGAGGTTGATATACTTTGGTCTTTTGAACCTTAACTGCCGGTGAAGGTATTTCACTTTTGCCATCAGTGGAAACCTTTTTTTTTGAGAAGAATCACTAGCCTTGACAAATTTTACCTCTTTGCTAATACTTGCAGAAAAACCCCGGGACCTAGTCCAGCTTTGAACACCACATTGTATTAAGCCGCTACAGACACTAGCCTACTACCAATGAACTTCGGACTGAAATGTAGTTGAGCCCTAATCAATCTCACACTGATCAAGGTACAGTTGCGCTCCTTACGTCTCAGAACCCCAGCAGGATTCTACGCACTTGATTCCCTTAGCTGATCTTACCCACAACCAAGATTTGCTACGAACCAAAGTCGAAGACTTGATAAACAAATCTGTCTTATACAGAAAAGTCTATTGGAATAGATAAATCTGTCTCCCACAGAAATACCTACGGGTTTTGTTCCGTCTTTTGATAAATCAAGGTGCACAGGAACCAATTGATAAACCGGACTTATATTCCCGAAGAACAGCCTAGTATTATCAATTACCTCACAATAATCTTAATCATATGGAAGCGAAACAAGATATTGTGGAATCACAAACGATGAGACGAAGATGTTTGTGACTACTTTTAATCTTACCTATCGGAGATAAATCTCAAGCAAATCTTAGCAAAGATAATAATCAATCACGATAGTAAAAGTAAGATCAGAACACACAACTACAGATAAAATAGTTGGGTATAGATTCACAATCCCAATGAAGTCTTCAAGTCGTTAACCTACAAGGTTTTGTAAAAAACCTAAGGTTAAAGGAGAATCGACTCTAGTCGCAACTAGTATTACACATAAGGTGTGGGGATTAGGTTTCCCATTTGATAGAGTTCTCCCTTATATAGTTTTCAACTCAGGGTTTGCAATCTAAGTTACCTTGGTAACAAAGCATTCAATATTCACCGTTAGATGAAAACCTGATTAGACTCAAGCTAATATCTTTCAACCGTTAGATCGAACTTAGCTTGTTAGACACGAATGAAATGTACCTTCATTTAGGTTTGAGTAACCGTACCTAAACGTGTACACTAGGTTGGCTCAACAGTAGTTAACCGTGGTTAACTATATGAACACTCTCATATCAACCTTATTCATCTTAACCACAACTAGTTCAAATGACTCAAATGAAACTAGTTATATAGTTGTTCAATTGCTATATTCTCGTAGAAGTATACAAGAACACAATTGAAGCAAAATCGGTTTGATTCACTCGAATCAATTCATGAACATTATAGCCACGGTTTGAAAATAATGCATTCCTTATTATATAAATGTATAAGTTCATGAACAAACCGATTTTAGAACTTTAACCACTCAAGTATGCAAACGTGTACGCATACTTAAGTAGTCGGTCTGAGTTTGGGTTCGCCAGTATGCAAACGGGTACACATACTTCCAAACACAACATAAATTCCCAGAACCAAACCCTTCGCCAGTTTTCGTACGGGTATGTGTACTTAGGTACTCGGAATTTCACAACTAACAGGTACGCATACGGGTATGCATTACTATAGTTCCGGTAATGGATCACATATATGCAAGAACGCATACTATGCTCCTAATCCAATGATGGTTAAGTGTTCTAAACTCTATTTCAATCATTGAAACTTTCTTAGAGGATGACAATAGCTGTTTTCACGAACTATTAGCATCAAAGCAACTTTCAAGTTATTGAAATAATCATAACGAAATATTCCAAGTCTACATCAAATGATTGTATCATACAAACCATGTAAGATGTTACTCGCCGATTTTCACATGATCATCTTTTGACTTTCGTCAAGAATATAAGATGAACTTGGTTGAAGCGAAATTTTACCAACACATATTTCTAGAAATATGTAAGCGAGTTAAACTCAGCTCGAAATCTCAAATGTGCATAATCAAATACTATGTAGTAATACGACTTTTGTCTCAATATAGGAGATAGAGTAAAAATAGACTTTACAAGTGATAGATGAGTTTTAGTCTCCACATTCCTTTTGTTGATGAAGTTCCACAACCTCTCCTTAGTGGTTCTTCGTCTTCAATTGATGAACGCCGTGAAGTCTAATGCTCAACTACACAATATATCCCAGTCCGAGACATTACTATAAGTAGACTAGAAATCAAGACTTATAGTTTTGATCACTAACATTGACAAACAAGCTTGAGATAGAAACTCTTGCGAGTTCGACCGAGCAGTGCTCTAACAATCTCCCCCTTTGTCAATTTTAGTGACAAAACTATCAATACATATGGATTACAAAATAAATAAACTTTGAAGCTTCTCATCCAAATGCTTGATCTCCTTGGTTCTTCAACATTACTCGAAATCTTCATCACTTCCAAGTACTCCAATGATTCTAAATGTGTTCAACTCAGCATCATAGTTGTTGAAGATCCGTAGCAATAACAATGAGAAAATAGTTGCTCTTAATCATTGTTATACAACGTCATAGTATTATTACACAACATCAAAGTTCAATTGTATTACAACTTTGACAACAATACTATGGTGATATGTATCACTCCCCTTTAGTCAATACTTTATCTCACATGAAAACCACTCCCCCTTACATAATGATCCGTAAACCATATGTATTTGTAGTGTGAACTACACATTAATTCTCCCCCTTTTTGTCAATATAAATTGGCAAAGGTACGAAAACTAGTGGGATCCTCATGAAATTTTCATAGAGATACTTCATGACCAAAAGAAAACTACATACCAACTTGTTTCGATGATTTCACATAGTCGAAACTTAGTGTATTCATCAAGGAGTTTATAAAGATACAAGATAACTCCTACAATATTCCACAACCGCACTCCCCACAAAGATTTGGCAATTAAGCCCAAGTTCAATTAAGAACCCCCCCCCCCATAAAATGTCATTCCCGAAAGAACAACAAGAGCGACCTTACTTTTACAAGAAAAGAAGGATTTCTTTGGACCTTAACAAATCACATGAAACATGAATTTGTATCCAAAAATCTCAATTGAATTAACCACAAGGAAAATGATCGATTCAATTGGCCATGCTCAACATAAGAGAGCTTACGGAGCCGCACAATACATACACAAAGATGTGGATCAGGGAAAGACCAATACTGCGGAATAATCAAAGATTCATTCTATTTTTCATCACTATTTGCACAATGACATATAATAGACTTAATCTTTGTAAACAAAAGTTTATCCTATCTTTTATCAATATTTCATACCGACATATAATAGAGTTAACTTTTGAGCATATGTGGGATAGTCACGGACGTAAACAACATATCCCATAATAATTTGCAATATATAAAACCATAAAGATTAGTACTGCAAAAATCATCTTCCAAATCAACTTTAGAATTTAAATAAATATCTAAAAACATTGCAAGGTGAAAATCGTTGGCAGTAGTTATGTGTAATCACAATAATTGCTATTCCAAACTCTAGTAATCCTTCTCAAAAACAAGAATAAATTCTCATAAGAAGTTTCCTAGACATCAAGACAAACACGTAATGCACATATAAGATGATTTGTCCTTAGAGGGTAGAATCAATCTTTTTCGCCCAGATTTACACCAAGAATAGATACCAAAGGCGTATAAAAAGATTTTCTTAACAAAGAAGAACATATAAAGTCATTAACGACCATGCACCATAGTTCACATAAAATGATTGTGAACATTCAAGAATTCCATAGCAATGCGTACTACTGCCCATTCTTGAACTTCCTTCTTTGTGATTCACCAATATCATTCTTGTAAAATCTACAAATGAGCTTAGAAGAGGAGTACTCCAATAATCTAAGTGCCCAAGTCCAAGATAAGTGGAACAAGTGTGACGAAAAGGAGCAAAACACTCAAAATACAAGAGACAGGACAATGACCAATATTAACTCATCCAAATTCAAGAATTCTCATATATAATTTGAAGATAATTCAAAGAGGAAGAGAATGCAAAAAGAATGAGTTCATTCTGAGTTCGGACGAAGAAGTTATGGCCAAAAAAAGTTTACCGAATATCGACGTCTACAGGGAAGTATGCATACGGGTTTGCAAACGAATTTTCGTGACCAGGAGCAGTATGCAAACGGTTTTGCGTACTAAAATCCCTGGATTTTGATTTTAAATGATGGTATGCATACCTGGTATGTGTACCATGAAGTCCAAACATCCCGAACTACTATTTTGAAACCTAAACATTTAAGAACCTTAAACACATATCAAGTTACGTAGAAATGAACGATAAGAAAGGTACGTGGATCATTATAAGTACTCTAAGAAAATAAATAAAAGCACAAATCCTTCTCAAGTTTATAGACATACCTTTATAGATGAATCCAATTGAATTCTACAGCCTTACCAAACATAATTTGTGCGCCCCAATTCTCGTGCTTCCCCCACCGTATACATAACAGGGCATTCCTTGGTGAGGATGCACTTACAACACAATCAGGTTGTGTTGAGGTGAACAATGTGTTGCTCACCACAAGTGACTAAAACAGTCTTTTTCGTAACTATGAAATTTTCACTATCTATAGTTTTTGGCTTATTCTGTTTCATTTTTGGATTATCATGAAAGAGATCGCTTTTAGAACTTTACACATCCAAACCCATCTTTCCAAAGAACTTTGTAAGTTCCAACATCATGGATACTGCCTTCTCCAAGGTCATGGAATTTTCTGGGAGATCATTCCTTTTCACACTCAAAGTATCATAGGCTTTCTTTGGTACCCACTTATGAGTGCGTTTAGGAACAATATGAACCTTCTTCCCATTACTCTCTTCTAGATTTCTCAAAAGATAATTGGATTAACTAGTCTTTTGGAAGTTAGTCTTTTTTCAATTGGGAGCATCAGATCTTGTCTTCGTCTTTACGAAGTTATCCTTTTGATAACCATTATGATTGTGAAAAGGATTCGTATGACGTTTATAGGCAAATCTAGGTTTATCACAGCGCGGATTCCTTTGCCTAAAGGTTGGACAGCTACAACCTGTAACGTTAAGGGGATTAGTCTTAACATATGATCTTGGTTTCACAACTTCTTGTGATGCCCAAACAATACAATCATGAAGTTTTTCATTCCTTATTCGGAAACGACATCTCCTTTCCAGGTGACCTTTATTTCCACAATAGTGGCAAACATAAGGAATGTTATTACCTCGATCCATGTGTGCTGACTTTGGAGATTGATATACTTTTTTCTTTCGAACCTTAACTGCCGATGAAGGTATTTCACTTTTGCCATCAGTGGAAACCTTTTGTTGAGAAGAATCACTAGCCTTGACAAATTTTACCTCTTTGCTAATACTTGGAGCATTTATTCCCTTATAGCCCAATCCTCGTGTATCACGATGATTTTTACTTGCTCCTAGCATAGTGGTTAATTTGCTTGAACTAGTGTTGAAATTTTTCAAGTCATCTTCCAACATCTTGATTTTATCAAGAGCAGCAGCTAAATCAGCCTCAAGGCATTTTTCTCGAGCGAGATAAGCGCTTTCTCTATCATCAAAACTAATTTGTTGAGAGTTAATCCTTGCTTCAAATTCTGCAAGTTTCTCTTCCAACGAAAAGTACTTTTGATAAAGATTATCACATTCAAGTGACTTCATACGTAGGTTTTCCTCAGAATCCCTGAGGATCGATTCGTTAGAACGATTCGAAACATAAACACCTGCGTAACATCTTCTCAATTTCTTGTTTTCTCGACAGAGAGGAGTCAGAAGAGGTGTGACATGAGAAGTTGTCATCTTCTTCTTTTCCAACGTATTCAAAACCTTCACATACTGTGAGACTTCCTCATCAACATCTCTATCAATATCTGAATCACCTTCATCAGAAAGTTCGTCCAACTGTTCTTTTAGGCGTGTTTCCCAGACTTCAACAGTTTTTACGTTAAGAGAATGTTTAGATATTGACTTAGATGTGGCAGTTCTCACAGGTGAATCCAAGCTTTGAAAATCATCTGGTAATTTATGAACATGTACGTTATTAGAGATAGACTCGTCCATAATCAGGTTGCTACAAACACAGACTTATAAGGTTTTTAATGTGTTTGCATGCTCTGATACCAATTGAAAAAGCGGGGGTACAACAACCACACCCAATATTTCGATTAGCAATCTGTATGGACTAACTCTAATATATTTTTAAGAGAATCAACTAGACAGTCAGACTCAATCTTAACAAAAGTATATCAAAGAGTTATATGTCTCTTTCTCGATTCAATACTTACTCAAGCAAATAGAAATCTGCGAGTCTAATTGAATACAAGAGAAAACACTTGAACGGTACCAAATACCAATGTTCAAGGTTCAATCAATTTCAACCAACAACCAAAGGTTGGATTTCCCAATTGATCGATTCAAATGCACAACCTGTGATATTTCAATTATATAACAAAATATAATGCGGAAAAGAAATAACACAGACACCAGAAGTTTAGTTAACGAGGAAACCGCAAATGCAAAAAAACCCGGGACCTAGTCCAGATTGAACACCACACTGTATTAAGCCGCTACAGGCACTAGCCTACTACAAACTAACTTCGGTCTGGACTGTAGTTAAACCCTAATCAATCTCACAATGATTCAAGGTACAGTTGCGCTCCTTACGTCTCTGATCCCAGCAGGATACTACACACTTGATTCCCTTAGCTGATCTCACCCATAACTAAGAGTTGCTACGACCCAAAGTCGAAGACTTCAATAAACAAATCTATATCACACAGAAAAGTATGTGATAATATATAAATCTATCTCCCACAGATAAACCTATGAGTTTTTGTTACGTCTTTTAATAAATCAAGGTGAACAGGAACTAATTGATAACCCGGACTTATATTCCCGAAGAACAACCTAGTATTATCAATCACCTCACAATAATCTAAATCGTATGGTAGCGAAACTAGATATTGCGGAATCACAAACGATGAGACGAAGATGTTTGTGATTTCTTTTTATCTTGCCCTATCGGAGATATAATCTCAAGTCAATTATTCAACTGAATTAGTACGATAGAAAATGGCAAGATCAGATCGCTCAACTACAAGAGAAGTAGTTTCGTATGTCTTAACAATCCAAATGAAGTCTTTCAGTCGTTAACCTATAGGGTCTCGAAAATAAACCTAAGGTTAAAGGAGAATCGACTCTAGCAAAACCAACTAGTATCACACAGGAGGTGTGGGGATTAGTTTTTCTAGTTGCTAGAGTTCCCCTTATATAGTTTTCAAATCAGGGTTTGCAATCTAAGTTACCTTGGTAACAAAACATTCAATATTCACCGTTAGATGAAAAACCTGATTCAACCAAGCTAATATCTTTCAACCGTTAGATCGAAACTTAGCTTGTCACACACAAATGAAATGTATTCATTTAGGATTGAGTAACCGTACCTAAACGTGTACACTTAGTTGGTTCACAAATAGTTAACCAATGGTTAGCCATATGAGCACTTTTATATTAACCGTATTCATCTTTCTCATAACTAGTTCAAATGACTCATAAGAACTAGTTCAAGAGTTGTTCAATTGCTTAGGTCTTTATTCATAGATATAATTGAAGCAAAATCGGTTTGATCCACTTGAATCAATTCATGAACAATATAGCTACGGTTTGCAAAGATTGCATTCCTTATAATTTATTATTTTAAGCTCATGAACTACCGATTTGAGAAATAACCAGCTTGGGTACGCGTACGGGTATGCGTACTTGAGCTACCGGATTTGAGTTGGGTTTGGTTTCCAAACTCAACAGAATTTTTCGGGTAGAAAAGTTTTGCCAGTACGCGTACCTAAGGTGACTTGTTTATGAGTTCGTAAACTCCAAACTCAACAGAATTTTCCGGGAGGAAAAGTTACGCCAAGATCTGTGCACGGTACGCGTACCCAACCTGTCTCCTTCACCAATACTGTATGCACACATATCCACACACTTGGTTTCCGGTACATGGATTTATACACTAATGTGCGAACACACTATATATGCTTACATCCATAGTTGGTAATCTCAACTCTACATTTCAATCATTGAAACATTCTTCTATAATGTTATAACAATCGTTATTCACGACTATCGTCATCAAAGCTATTCTCAAGATTGAAACGTCATCATGACTTTCATCACGGGTAAATATGAAAATGGTTAAAGCGAAAGCTCACCAACACATATTTTGATAAAAAGATAGGCGAGTAAACTCGGCTCGAAATAGCAAATGCGTATGTATGAAAACTATCATACTTATACAACTATTGTCTCAAGAGTAGGAGATAGAATAGACTTTTGAGTGACAGATAAGTTCAAGTCTCCACATACCTTTTTGTCGGATGAAGTTCCACTTGTTCCTCGAGTAGTTCTTCGTCTTCTTAAGATGATTGCCATGGAGTCTGGAGCTCCACTACATTTAACTATCCTAGACCGAGACTTAGTCATAAGTAAACTAGAAATCAAGACATATAGTTTTGATCACTAATATTGACAAACATGCTTGAGATAGCAACGCATGCGAGTTCGACCGAGCAGTGCTCTAACATGTTCGCCAACCTACCCTGAGTAGAAATATCAGTAAGTTCATACTCCTCTCTTATGATGTTTGAACATTCCCAAGTGATACGATCATTTGCACGGGCAATTTTCAATTGATCCACAAATTAATTCGTAAAACTAATATTATTGTTAAGGACCGTTGAACGTCTTATTTGCTAAATCATATTTCTAGATTTTTCACAAGACAAGCTTGACTCGAAACTTCTTTTTTGTAACTCTACTAGAAGTCATGCGACATAGTCTCAATAGATAAAATGATGGTATAGAGAGTAAAATAGAATGGTTCAGTCTTCACATACCTGACACATAATTTTTCCAAATATCTTTGTCGATCTTCAGTCTTCAAGGGTGATCTTTGATACTCAACTACAATTCTAACCTAGTCTGAGACTTGACTTAGTAGACTAGAAATCAAGCTTGAGGTAGAAAAACTTGTAGGTTCAACCGAGCAATGCTCTAACATAAATAATATAACAATTGTACGATAATAATTTGAATGTTTATGCATTTTTGATGATAGATAGTGTTATTGTTGTTAGAGCATTGCTCGGTCGAACTCGCATGCATTGCTATCTCAAGCATGTTTGTCAATGTTAGTGATCAGAACTATAAGTCTTGATATCTAGCCTATGTAGCTAAAGGTCTCGGACTAGGATATAAAGTGTAGTTGAGCTCAAGAAATCCATGGCAATCATCATACAAGACGAAGGACTACTCGAGGAACCTGTGGAAATTCATCGACTAAAAGATATTTGGAGACTTGAACTTATCTGTCACTCAAAAGTCTATTTACTCTATCTCCTACTCTTGAGACAAAAGTCGTTTAGATGTATAGACTTTCATTATACACATTTGCTATTTCGAGCCGAGTTTAACTCGCATATCTATTTCTCGAAATATGTGTTGGTAAGCTTTCACTTTAACCGAATTCATATTTACCTAGTGACGAAAGTCATGATATGTTTCAATCACTTTGGAAATTGCTCTGAAGAAAAATGGTATGTGAATAACGACTATATAACGTTCTCTGAGAATGTTTCAATGATTGAAATGAGAGTTTAGATTACATAACCATTGGTAGGATATAAGCATTGTTGTGGAAACACATATATGTATAAGTCCTTATTCCTTGAACCAAAGTTTACGAACTTTGTTGATCAAGAGAAATGGAAGTGGCGCAAGCCAAGTCCGCGAACTGGCGGAAGTTCTCGACCCGAGAATTTCTGCTGGAGTTTGTGTACTCCTTCCATGAGCTTAAGTCCGCGAACCCAGTCCGCGAACTTGAGTTGGTTATATCTAAAACCGGTTGTTCTTGAATTAATGTTTATATAAACTAAGGAATGCTTTTGCAAACCGTGGCTATAAAGTTCATGAACTGATTCGAGTGAATCAAACCGTTTTTGCTTCGATTGTGTCTTGTGTAGTTATATAAGATCCAAGCAATTGAACAACTCTCTAACTAGTTCATTTGAGTCATTTGAACTAGTTATGGTGAAGAAGAATATGGTTGATATGAGAGTGTTCATATGGCTAACCATTTGGTTGACTATTGTTGAAACAACAAATGTTAATGTTTGGGTACGGTTCATAAACCCAAAATTGAACATTTCGTTTGTGTGTAACAAGCTAAGTTTTCGATCCAACGGTTGAGAAATATTAGCTTGAATCTAATCAGGTTTTCATCTAACTGTGAATATTGAATGCTTTGTTACTAAGCTAACATTGATTGCAAACCCTGATTTGAAAGACTATATAAGGGAGAACTCTAGCAACTGGGAAACCTAATCACCACACTTTATGTGTGATACTAGTTTGCTAAGCTAGAGTCGATTCTCCTTTAACCTTTGGTTTTCTTCTTCTAAAACCAGGTTAACGACTTAAAGACTTCATTGGGATTGTGAAGCCAGACCGATTCTACTTTTCTTGTAGTTGTGTGATCTGATCTTGCATTTTCTATCGTACGGGTACAATTGAAATAATTGGATTGAGATTTATATCTCCGATAGGCAAGATAGACAAGAAATCACAAACACTTCGTCTCATCATTTGTGATTCCACAATATCTTTTTTCACTGCGTCGATTAAGATTATTGTGAGGTGATCAATAATACTAGGCTGTTCTTAGGGAATATAAATCCGGGTCATTGATTGGTTCCTGTTCACCTTGATTTATCAAAAGACAGAACAAAACTCATAGGTTTATTCGTGGGAGACGGATTTATCTATTCTATAGACTTTTCTGTGTGATACAGATTTGTTTATTTAAGTCTTCGACTTTGGGTCGTAGCAACTCTTAGTTGTGGGTGAGATCAGCTAAGGGAATCAAGTACGTAGCATCCTGCTGGGATCAGAGGCGTAGGAGCATAATTGTACCTTGGATCAGTGTGAGATTGATTGGGGTTAAACTACAGTCCAAACCGAAGTTAATTTGGAGTAGGCTAGAGTCTGTAGCGGCTTAATACAGTGTGTGTTCAATCTGGACTAGGTCTCGAGGTTTTTCTGCATTTGCGGTTTCCTCGTTAACAAAATTCTAGTGTCTGTGTTATTTCTATTCGCAATTATATTTGTTTATATAATTGAAATATCACAGGTTGTGCGTTGTTCAATCAATTAGAATATCCGACCTTTTGGTTGTTGATTTAAATTGATTGACACTTGGGTATTGGTCTTTGGTACCATCCAAGTTATCTCTCTTTGATAAAGACTCGCAGATTTCTATTTGCCTGAGTAAAGATCAAATCGAGAGATTGAGATATAAACTCGTTGATATACTTTTTATCTAGATTGAGTCCGATTGTCTAGTTGATTCTCTAGAAAGTATATTGGAGTTTGTCCATACAGATTGCTAAGCGAAATATTGGGTGTGGTTGTTAGACCCCCGCTTTTTTCAATTGGTATCAGAGTAGGCAAACACGTTCAAGACCTTATAAGTCTGTGTTTGTTGCAATCTGACTCTATGGACAGAGGTGCTATCTCTATAAACGTACCACCAGTCTTCGATGGCTCTAATTACTTATGGTGGAAAATTGCTATGCGAGCTTTTCTTCAAGCGCGTGATTTTCAATCATGGGTATATGTTGTTAATGTATATGATCCTCCCGTCGTGGCAGTTGGTGATGTAAACGTTCCCAAGAATATTGGTGAATACACCCATGCTGAGGTACTTGCTGCAAAGCAAAATTCCGACGGTTTGAATGCCATTATACATGCCATTACCTCAAATCTTCAGCACCATGTGACAAACTGCACTAAGTCGCAAGAAGCTTGGGATATCTTAGAAATCGTTTTTGAAGGTAATACCAGTGAAAAGGAAGCTAGGATTCAAAACCTTAATTCCGATTGGGAAAACCTTATGGGTGAAAACTATTTCTGTCGGTTTTGGTAATTTGGGGTGTGTGGATGAGAAATGAGTATAAACCTTAAACAAATGCACTGCACGGGATTGCTTGTAGATTCGAGAAATCAATCTGTGCAAGTCCGGCCTAAACCAAGAAATGGCCGTTCCAGACTTGTTTCGGTCACAAAGTGAAGGAGATGGGGTTGATCTTAGGGAGGGAAGCGAAGAAGGTGTTGAGATTGTGAAGGTGTTGGCTATATGACTTGTATCAGAATGCTGAACTGGCTTGCAGGATGTAAGCTATCAGTTTCGGTGTTTGAATACAATTGTATCAACACTTGCCTCTGTTGTCTTGTCTTGCCTTGTTCCCCTTTTTTGGAAAATAGGGAGGAGAACCTATTTATACAAGTCTTTAAGCCTAACCCTCGTATCTCATGGGAAGTGGAGAAAGTGGAATGATGGAGTAGTGGAGTCGTGTGTTGGTGTCACACGACCAGTCTTGCCCACTTCTCCCATCATCACCACCTGTCCATGACTTCCTGATACGTTCTTGTGATGGCGCGTTGTGCGCTGCACGCTGTAAACCGCCAGACCAATACCCTAGTATGTATCCCCCAGTTTGTGACATGATTGATGTCTCGAGTGTGTGGATCGTGGGACCCACATAAAGTAGCATGTAATGCTAGATTAAATAACTAAGTTATTTAGGAAGTCGATACTTGTGAAGTATCGTGTGTATTCTATGCAGGTACTGCATCGAGTATATTTAGCGTGCATGAAACATCGCTGTTTGAGCGTCTCAAAATAGCCTCATGTCCAGCCTATTTCATGTGATGGTTTGGAGGTTGCGTAAGCAAGTCCTTCCTTGGCCGACCACATGGTGTGGTAGAGTGACGAGTGGTGATCTTCATGACACCTCACTGACCAATTAACTCCTGACCGGGGCTGTATAACCAAGTCGGTGAAGTTGGACGGACGAGATGATCTTTGAGACACTCATCTGCGACCGTTAGTGGAATTAGGTTTTTAGAAGAGGTGCGCAAGCACCACTTTTCAGCTTGGTCGAATCCAAGCTTGGGACACGATTTTGGCATGGCCCATCGGGCATGCGTGTAGACGGCTTGCCGGTATACATGCCCATACCTCATTGTCCCGTTAAAGTGTGATCTGGACCGCTCAATTTTCCCGGCAAAGAGGAGTGGTCAAGATTGATTTACGACAGAAGTTTGGTGCCGCAAATGCCGCGCGTCATGCCTTCTTCAGGCGCGCGTTACGGGACCAACCAAGCTTGGTCGGTCCTGGACGATTGGTTCGGCGTGTAGGTGGCAGGCTGGTGTACATGCCTATATCTTACTTTCCCATAGGAACGTGATCTAAGCCACTTAATTCATCCGGCGAAGTTGAGTGGTCGAGATCAGTTTGCGATTGGGAAGTGTGACCCCGCTAGTTTGGTCGTGCGAATTGGAACGATCAGGCATGGTATGCCTTGGCCGATCGGGTATGGAGATAGATGGGTCCACGGTGATCATGTTGATGCTCACCGGACATGCTTAGTCGACTCATAAACCCTCCATTCGATCAGGATAAAACGGACGTTTGCGATCAATGCAAACTCTAATTTAGGGTTTTTCGTCCATACTGCTTCGGCTTGGACGGTTTGGCAAGCTATGCCACCCTTTTGGGGAGTCCGACCATGCGGGGCCCGCGTTGGGTTGGTAGTGAATATTCCAATACCTGCTTGGGGTCATGGATTCGATCTAAGCCATCCAATCATGCTGGTGAAATTGGATGGTCGTGATCGTTTCTGAGACTGATATGGACAGTCCAGATTCAAATATGCTCAATCGGGCAAGTATAACACATTGAGAGATGTATGCTCAATCGGGCTAGTATAACACACCGAGAGTTGCAGCCTGTACGGGTATTTCGTACATGCTTCATTATTTATGCTTGGAGGTTTGTGTTGCTCTGCTGAGAACAACACTCAGTCGTCATGCCGCACCGATAATGAGTACATGAAATACAAGGCTGGTCATGCATTAATTAATAATGATGTAAATTCACAGGGTATATGGGATTGTTGCCACATGCTCCAAACTGGATGAATTTCGTGTATTTAATTCACAGAATACTGGGATTATTGCCACATGCTCCTTTCTAGGTGAATTAGTAAAGTGAAGAAGTATTCATCACTTATTAATGGCTTTATCTTTTGCAAGATGTTAGCGCATAATTTTGGCTTTTACAATTTTAGCCTTAAATGAAAATCCACCATCAACATTAAGTCCCCTGTCTAGCGCATAATGGTTACACTATTGTGGGGTAGGCATAAGATGGTGACAAGTTTGTATACAGAAATGACCAAGCTAAAGTGAATACACATTTACCGCATAGGTCGACATCGTCAGGTGTTGTCCCAGAACTGGTCGGTCCTGATTAGGATGGTGAAGGAAGCAGGACTTGATATGGCGAGTCGCTTTGGTTTCCTCCGTACGTATCTAGACAGAGCTTGGCCCGTTTCTTGGACTAGGTGCACTCCCCTTCGTTACACGGCAGCTTTCCTCAGATATATCCGATAATTATCGTTGATCGCTATCTCGAATCGGTAGCCTTTACAGGTGGCAAGTAAAGACTCATTTTCTCCTGGGATTCTGTTGACTTGCTAGATTATAAAGAAAAATTCTAAGGATTCTTCTCATCACATAGGCGTTCCTTCTATATCTCAGGTATTGCTCCGTACTTATCTGATCTTCTGATTGACTGATGATGATACATACATTTTGTTTGCTCATAACTTCTTCTTCTTTGCGGCTTATCATGGAAGCGGTGGGCGATGATCATTACGTAACTTCTCGAGAGAAAAAAAGTTTCAAGAAGTTGACAAACCCGAAACTAATGCGCACGAAGAGGTAATGGCTAAAATTGACCTCCCACTTCGCGAAGTCGGTCGTGCTATACAGGGGATGTCCATTCTGCACCCGCGTATTGCAAGGGGACGCATATGTGCCCTTTCAGCTGCGATCGACATGGAAGAGTGGTGGAGGCATGAGGAAGCGTTGCGAGCACCATTATGCGCAAGGGCAGAGAGATTTGCAGCGCGGTTAAAGAGGCGGAGGGTGGAGCATAAACGGCCTCCGGATGAAGATAGGCGTGATTATCCAATCCAGGACGGTCTGATAATCCTTAACTCTGACACAGACGGACCTGAGTGTTCGAAAGCAGTCAGCGTAAACCCTAATGTTGATGTGACCTTTGAGGAAGACTTGGAAGATGCTCCTGCCGATGATGTTAGGACGGAGGGTGTTGCTGCGGAAACATCTGAAGCGGAAGCTGAGGCTCCAAAGGGAGAAGCGGTAGCAGGTGATGGCGTTGAAGAAGGACCTAGCAGTGGTGCAGGCGCGGTCGCTCTTCTTGACGGCTAAACCTCTTTGCTTCTTTTTCTCTTTTCAAGTGTATTCCCGTAATTCTTGAACATCTTTCTTGTACTCGGTGGTGCTGAGTTCAAGATCTTTTCTTTCGTTTGCTTACTTTGAATAAAGGTTTATGTCATAACCCCTCGTTAAGATTGCATCTGTATGTGCTCCTGACGTGAGATCTCCTTGGTCTTGCTGGGGTAAATGGCTCAAATCATCTTCCATTTGTGCACACATTCTATTTCCTTCTTCCCGTGAGATGTTTGCTTAGGGTTTCCTTCCTTGCTCTAGTGGGTTGATTTAGGCTGACTCAGGACTTTGTGTTTTTAGGGGTAAAGAGGTTCTCAGATGGAAATAATGCTTCAATTAAATTGAAAATTGAACCCTAACTATGAATGCAAGTATTGCAATCATTTTCCGGAGGAATTACAAATATGACGTGAAATTGTAAAAGGAAACATGCTGGAGAAAGTAGCACATCATTTTAAAGTGTGGATGACGCTAGAAAGTGGTAGCACAGCGTCTTAAGTACGGTAGGGCTGGAACCGTCGCGAGTGAATTGTTATGCCTTCTAGCTTGTCAGCGTTGATGAGCTTGCAGTAGCCGCCTAGGATGACATCTGCTACCAGGTACGGTTCATCCTCCTTTTCGGTGGGTGAGTCAGGTGGGGTAGCCACTTTCACCATAATGCTTCCAACCTTGAATGCGGTTGTCTTCGTCACTAGATCTCCAATTCCAAACGGGTTTGGACGTGTAGATGTCTGGACCTTGGACTTGTCGTACTCGTCGTCTTTGATCGAGACAACTTCTAGGCTCCTGATAAACTGTTTGAAGGGGCCATCCTCCCATTCACATCTCTTAGCCAGGGTTGGTTTGTTGGTTGGAGCCAGTCCCCAGGACTTATCAGAGTGAGGAGCAGTTGATTGTAAAAAGGTTGCGCGATGAGACTTACTTGAGCCCGGAACCTTTTAATGTATGCTGAAAAGCTCTCTCCAGGAAGTTGTGTCACGTTGGCAAGTTACAGGTGGCGCGGCAATAGGCAGTCATTAGGTCTAGACGGCATGTTGGAGATCATTTCGGGTATCGGAGCCGGTAGAGGACAGACTCCTAGTGTTGCCTTGTCGTCGTGTATCCAAGAGCGCCCTAGGATCATGTCGTAGTTCGGATGTTCTCTGAATATGTAGAACTTTGTTTGTGTCGAGGAATCAACCAATTTTACTTCAAGATTGATGTATCCATATGCATCTCTGAGTTCTCCTTCTGGAGTCTTAATCACAGTTGGGTTGCGAGTAGCCTCCTGTTTTGAAATCTTTGCTACTTTTAAGGTTTGGAGGGTGATGATGTTGAATTCAGAGGCCGTATCGATCAATGTTTTATCGAACCCGACATCCCTCAAACGACCAACGGTTAAGAGTCCCCAATTTCCCTTGCTTGCATCTTCCAGCAAGGACTGAGGTTTCGAGACCGCTTCCTCTTCCAGATACAAGCGCCTGCCTGAGACAACGCGGTTGAGGGCTGCAAATATGTGCCGACGTTGTGCTTTGGAGAAGTACAAGATCTCGCATAAATGTTCCATCATAGATTGTACAGTCTTGCGAACGAAATCCCCAGAAATCATGCAGTTCTCGACAGAAGAGGATCTCTACGAACACCTTCGTTTCCAAGCCGGAGTTCTCCGTCTCTATCTTTTCTCTGAAGATTTGTTTCATCCTGTTGCATTCTTTGGTTGGATGGTGAACGAACCTATGGTAACGACAGTACTTGGGATCCGCCATATCTTTCTCAGTTGGTGGACGTCTGATAGGAGGCAGCTTGATGGCATCGTCTTGAATCCATGCTTCCAAGAGTTCTATTTCTTCACTCATGGGGAAAGGAAAGCCTGCATCTTCGGTGTCTTGTGCAGGAGCTTTGTCCGCTCCCTTCCGAGACGAAGTCGTGTGTGCCGGGGATGCCCGCTTGGTTTGTTGTTCTGTTGCTGATGCTTTCCTTTTTTCACCTCCGCCCACCACACTCACAGAAGGACCAGTGTTGTATTGCTTGTTCGTGAGACGCCTGCTTCCTCGACTTTCACGTGAATCTTCACTTCGAACAACTCTGGTTCTCTCTAGCAATGCTGGTGCAGTTGTGGCTGAACGTTTGGCAGCTTCATGGAGTTCGGAGAACGTTTGAAAGCCCAGATTCTCTAATAAAGCGCGGTATATGGGTATCATCCCATTAATGCATAGCTCCACCAATTGTCGTTCGGTGACATTCGGGTCGTGACAATCTAGTGCTTGGGTTCTGAACCTCTTAACGAAGTCGTTAGGATGCTCGTTATTCCGCTGAAGAATTCTTCCCAGGTCTGAAAAGATGATCTGTTCAAACACGAAGAAGTACTTTCTGTAGAAAGCACTGACCATCTCGCTCTAATTGGATATGCTGTTAGGCACGATGTTGTTGTACTAGGTATACACCCTTCCCGTAAGTGACTTTGAGAATTTTTTTAGGCGGAGAACATGATTGTATTCATGCTCTCCCAAGGATTCCAAGAATCGAGAGACGTGTTCACGAGCATTACCAGTACCATCGTAGAGGGAGAACTGGGGAGAGTTGTAACCTCTTGGAAGAGGAATTCGTTGCACATCTTGAGGGTACGGCGGCTGATGCTTGTGTACATCTGTTCGGTCTCCTTTGCCTCAGTTTTGGAGAAGTCGTTCTAGGTCCTCACGTGTGATGAAGTCGGACGGCTGGTCCCTTTCTCTTGGGCGTTCAGGAACAACGCGAGTTTCTTCATCCATGTGGGCCAGGATGGAAACGCTTCCCCCGGGTTGTCGTGAATTTTGTGGTAATCGTTCAGTTAAAGTTTTGAGGAAAGTGAGTACCTCTTTTTGAGTTGTGGCCATATCTGTTTGAGTCTTAGCAAGAACTTCCTGCTTTTCCATCAAGTCTGCAATGGTAATGGGCGGTGGTCCTCCTCTTGTCCCTCCGGCTCCTCGTCCTGATAAAGGAGTGAAAGTTGTTGCTCTGGTGACCACTAGAGGCGTTACACTTGAGGATATGCCGGGATTCGCGGCTGCTCTGGCTCTGGTGATGGGAGGCGTTACACCTACTGGAATGTCTCCTACTCCGCTAGCGTTGGTGATAGAAGTGACGGCTCCACGAGATGTATTGACCACGGTAGCTCCACTGATGGGTACATCGACACCGAGAGTGTTATCCACACTAGCTCCATCGAATTGATTCTTGATCCAGCACACGAGTTCCACCATCTTGAAATGAATTGTTGATTGAATTGGTTCTAAGATCTACCCTTTTTGAAATTGATAAAATTGAATCGGATTTGAAGAAATTGACTTTACAACCGAGAGATTAACCTCCCGCTGTGGTCGCCAATTGTTTATGTGTGAAAACTATTTCTACCGGTTTTGGTAATTTGGGGTGTGTGGATGAGAAATGAGTCTAAACCTTAAACAAATGCACTGCACGGGAGTGCTTGTAGATTCGAGAAATCAATCTGTGCAAGTCCGGCCTAAACCAAGAAATGGCCATTCTGAGACTTGTTTCGGTCACAAAGTGAAGGAGATAGGGTTGATCTTAGGGAGGGAAGCGAAGAAGGTGTTGAGATTATGAAGGTGTTGGCTATGTATGACTTGTATCGTAAAGTCGAATCGGCTTGCAGGATGTAAGCTATCAGTTCCGGTGTTTGAATACGATTGTATCAACACTTGCCTCTGTTGTCTTGTCTTGCCTTGTTCCCCTTTTTTGGAAAATAGGGAGGAGAACCTATTTATACAAGTCTTTAAGCCTAACCCTCGTATCTCGTGGGAAGTGGAGAAAGTGGAGTGATGGAGTAGTGGAGGCGTGTGTTGGTGTCACACGACCGGTATTGCCCACTTCTCCCATCATCACTAGGCATCCATGACTTCCTGACACGTTCTTGTGATGGCGCGTTGTGCGCTGCACGCTGTAAACCGCCAGACCAATACCCCAGTATGTATCCCCCAGTTTGTGACATGATTGATGTCTCGAGTGTGTGGATCGTGGGACCTACAGAAAGTAGCATGTAATGCTAGATTAAATAACTAAGTTATTTAGGAAGTTGATACTTGTGAAGTATCGTGTGTATTCTATGCAGATACTGCATCGAGTATATTCAGCGTGCATGAAGCATCGTTGTTTGAGCGTCTCAAAATAGCCTCATGTCCAGCCTACTTCATGTGATGGTTTGGAGGTTGCGTAAGCAAGTCCTCCCTTGGCCGACCACATGGTGTGGTAGAGTGACGAGTGGTGATCTTCATGACACCTCACTGACCAATTAACTCCTGACCGGGGATGTATAACCAAGCCGGTGAAGTTGGACGGAAGAGATGATCTTTGAGACACTCATCTGCGACCGTTAGTGGAATTAGGTTTTTAGAAGAGGTGCGCAAGCACCACTTTTCAGCTTGGTCGAATCCAAGCTTGGGACACAATTTTGGCATGGCTGATCGGGCATGCGTGTAGACGGCATGTCGGTATACATGCCCATACCTCATTGTCCCGTGAAAGTGTGGTATGGACCGCTCAATTCGCCCGGCAAAGAGGAGCGGTCATGATTGATTTACGAGAGAAGTTTGGTGCCGCAAATGCCGCGCGTCATGCCTTCTTCAGGCGCGCGTTTTGGGACGACCAAGCTTGTTCGGTCCCGTCCGATTGGTTCGGCGTGTAGGTGGCAGGCTAGTGTACGTGCCTATATCTTACTTTCCCATAGGAACGTGATCTAAGCCACTCAATTCGTCCGGCGAAGTTGAGTGGTCGAGATCAGTTTGCGATTGGGAAGTGTTACCACGCTAGTTTGGGCGTGCGAATTGGAACGACCAGGCATGGTATGCCTTGGCCGATCGGGTATGGAGATAGATGGGTCCACGGTGATCATGTTGATGCTCACCGGACCTGCTCAGTCGACTCCTAAACCCTTCATTCGATCAGAAGAAAACGGACGTTTGCGATCAATGCAAACTCTAATTTAGGGTTTTTCGTCCATACTGCTTCGGCTTGGACGGTTTGGCAAGCTATGCCACCCTTTTGGGGAGGCCGACCATGCGGGGCCCGCGTTGGGTTGGTAGTGAATATTCCAATACCTGCTTGGGGTCATGGATTCGATCTAAGCCATCCAATCATGCTGGTGAAGTTGGATGGTCGTGATCGTTTCTGAGACTGATATGGACAGTCCAGATTCAAATATACTCAATCGTGCTAGTATAACACACCGAGAGATGTATGCTCAATCGGGCTAGTATAACACACCGAGAGTTGCAGCATGTACGGGTATTTCGTACATGCTTCATTATTTATGCTTGGAGGTTCGTGTTGCTCTGCTGAGAACAACACTCAGTCGTCATGCCGCACCGATAATGAGTACAAGAAATACAAGGCTGGTCATGCATTAATTGATGATGCTGTAAATTCACATGGTATATGGGATTGTTGCCACACGCTCCAACCTGGATGAATTTCGTGTATTTAATTCACAAAATACTGGGATTGTTGCCACATGCTCCTTTCTAGGTGAATTAGTAAAGTGAAGAAGTATTCATCACTTATTAGTGGCTTTATCTTTTGCAAGATGTTAGCGCATAATTTTGGCTTTTACAATTTTAGCCTTAAATGAAAATCCACCATCAACAGTTCTCAAAGGGGTCATGAACTTTCAAGGTGTTACAAGTACAAACACCAACTAAGGAACGTCAACAAACTTCAACGAAGAGCAAATCATTTAACAAGGAAACTTAAACTTGCTCAGAAGACCGCTGAGGTATGTAGGATTTTATCTTCATATAAGAAGTTAGTTTCCAAGGACAAACCAAGACCATTAGAAAAGAAAGTATGGTCGAGTCGGTTTGATAGACAAAAGTCCGAGGATTCCTCTCATGAGGAAAATGGTGGACAAATTGATGTTCACGGCAACGCAATTTAATTGTGTTGTTTGATGAAAATCTTGTCTCATATGCCTGATCAAAGAGACAATGATTTTGTACCTCACAGGCTTTAGGAAAAGTTTTTTTTTTCTTTTTTTTTTCTTAGTTTTGATTTTGTGTCTGTCAAACAAAAAGAAAGGGTATTATCGATAATTCTACTCTTCATAGGGTTGAGAGTGGTCGTGTACGAGCCATTTAAAGGTTTCGAAACTCTACATTCCTTTTCCTTCTTTGAAACTCCTTTTTATCCCAAGACTACTTGTTGAGTTTGTGATTTCCTCTCACTAACCCATACACCTATGGATATTCCAAGTGTTCTGTCATCTGATAGAAAGGATGTTAATATGATTGTCAAGCCATCAATCATGAAGGAAAACGAAAAATATCCATTAGCTCCAATATTGAAAAGATTAAGAAGGAATGTGAGGAAGCCAAGAGCCGTTCCTTCAAACTCTCAGAAGTTTTTTGATATTCTTGAAGTGTTGAAAGAGATGGGAAAGGAGATTCAACAAATAAAGGCTTTTGTGTTTAAGACTCATGAGATTCAGAAGGCCCTGGTTCGACATCATCAGCCAAGAAGGTTTATTGATATAAACTCCCACCTTTATGAACCTTATGTCCCAATGGTTGTTGACGACAAGGAGTTCGGGGACGATAAATAATTCTTCAAAGATCTTAACATCTAGTAAATCTTCTATTTTTTCTGTTTTTTAGAAGAATAACTAGAGATTGGAATAGCCATTATTGTGATTACACATAGTTATGTCCAATGTTCTCATCTTCATGTTTTTAGATTTATTGGTTTAAATTCTTAACTTGTTTGGAAGATGATTTTTGCAGTATTTATGGTTTTATATATTGCAATTGTTTATGGGATATGTGTGTTTGCGTCCGTGAACTATGATTGTCCCATATCTTGTCAAAAGTAAAGTCTTTCGTAAGTCGATATTCTTATATTGATAAAGGAATGAATTGACTTTTGACAAATACAAAAGTTAAGCCTATATTGTCAATTATAGGTTAAAATCTTTTGTTTTCAAGGATTATGTCTATTGTTTGTCATTGTGCAAATGGTGATGGAAACTAGAATGAATCCTTGTGTATTCTGCAGTAATTGATCTTCTCTGATCCATATTTTTTGTGTATTACTGTGAGGCTCTGTAATGTGACTTATGTTGAGCACTAAAACAACCAAGTTGGTTATTTTATGATTAACTTTGTTGTTGTTCCGTAAGGTACTTTATGTCGAGCGTTTTTGAACTAAATTAATCATCTTGTTTGGTTATTTAGTTATAACTCCATAAGTTTCTTATGTTTGAGCGCTTTTGATTGGGTTGGTTATTCTCATAATTAACTTAGTCATTGCTCCATGGATTCTCTTATGTGAGTATGGACAATTAAATTGATTACTCTTTGTGATTAGTTTGATTGTGTATTTCGATTAAATTAATCATAGGTTCTCTTGTGGTTAATTTAATTGAGTATTTTGGATTCAAATTCATATTTGTATGTGATTTGTTATGTCCAAAGAAATCCTTCTTTTCTTTCGAAATTAAGGTCGCTCTTGTTGTTCTTTCGGGAATGACATATTATGGGGGAGAGTTCTTTTTGAACTTGCGCTTAATTGCCATATCTTTGTGGGGAGTGCGGCTGTGGAATATTATAGGGGTTATCTTGTATCATTAAACTCCTTGATGAATGCATTTAGCTTCGGCTTTATGATTGCATCTAAATAAGATGATGTGTGTTTCTTTCTTTTGGTCTTGAAATGTCTCTTTCGGAAATTTCATTAGGATCCCGTTCTTGTACCTTTGCCAATTTTATTGACAAAAAGGGGGAGAATTAATATGTAGTTCACACTACAAATACATATGGTTTTCGGATCATTATGTAAGGGGGGGGTGGTTTCCATGTGAGATGGAGTATTGACTAAGGGGGAGTGATACATATCACCATAGTATTGTTGTTGAAGTTGTGATACAATTGAAATTTGACGCTGTGTAATGATACTATAACACTGTATAACAATGATTGAGAAATCTTGTTTTCTTATTGTTATAGCTACGGATTTTCAACAACGATGATGCTAAACTTACAACCTTTGGGATCATTGGAGTACTTGGAAGTGACGAAGATTTCGAGTAATGTTGAAGATTAGACACGTGGAATAGGAGCTACAAAAGTTTATTTATTTATTTTTTGTATTCCATATGTATTAATAGTTTTGCCACTAAAATTGACAAAGGGGAGGATTGTTACTTGTTAGAGCATTGCTCGGTCGAACTCGCATGCGTTACTATCTCAAGCATGTTTGTCAATGTTAGTGATCAAAACTATAAGTCTTGATTTCTAGCCTATGTAGCTAAAGGTCTCGGACTAGGATAGAAAGTGTAGTTGATCTCAAGAACTCCATGGAAATCATCATACAAGACAAAGGACTACTCGAGGAACCGGTGGAACTTCATCGACTAAAAGGTATGTGGAGACTTGAACTTATCTGTCACTCAAAAGTCTATTTACTATATCTCCTACTCTTGAGACAAAAGTTATTTAGACGTATAAACTTTCATTATATACATTTTCTATTTCGAGCCGAGTTTAACTCGCCTATCTATTTCTCGAAATATGTGTTGGTAAGCTTTCGCTTTAACCGAATTCATCTTTACCTAGTGAAGAAAGTCATGATATGTTTCAATCACTTTAGAAATTGCTCTGACGAAAAATGGTCTGTGAATAACGGCTATATAACGTTCTCTGAGAATGTTTCAATGATTGAAATGAGAGTTTAGATTACATAACCATTGGTAGGATATAAGCATTGTTGTGGAAACACATATATGTATAAGTCCTTATTCCTTGAACCAAAGTTTGCGAAATTTGTTGATCAAGAGAAATGGAAGTGGCGCAAGCCAAGTCCGCGAACTGGCGGAAGTTGTAGACCTGAGAATTTCTGCTGGAGTTTGTGTACTCCTTCCATGAGCTTAAGTCCGCGAACCCAGTCCGCGAACTTGAGTTGGTTATATATAAAACCGGTTGTTCTTGAATTAATGTTTATATAAACTAAGGAATGCTTTTGCAAACCGTGGCTATAAAGTTCATGAACTGATTCGAGTGAATCAAACCGTTTTTGCTTCGATTGTGTCTTGTGTAGTTATATAAGATCCAAGCAATTGAACAACTCTCTAACTAGTTTATTTGAGTCATTTTAACTAGTTATGGTGAAGAAGAATATGGTTGATATGAGAGTGTTCATATGGCTAACCATTTGGTTGACTATTGTTGAAACAACAAATGTTAATGTTTGGGTACGGTTCATAAACCCAAAATTGAACATTTCGTTTATGTGTAACAAGATAAGTTTTCGATCCAACGGTTGAGAAATATTAGCTTGAATCTAATCAGGTTTTCATCTAACTGTGAATATTGAATGCTTTGTTACTAAGCTAACATTGATTGCAAACCCTGATTTGAAAGACTATATAAGGGAGAACTCTAGCAACTGGGAAACCTAATCACCACACTTTATGTGTGATACTAGTTTGCTAAGCTAGAGTCGATTCTCCTTTAACCTTTGGTTTTCTTCTTCTAAAACCAGGTTAACGACTTAAAGACTTCATTGGGATTGTGAAGCCAGACGGATACTACTTTTCTTGTAGTTGTGTGATCTGATCTTGCATTTTCTATCGTACGGGTACAATTGAAATAATTGGATTTAGATTTATATCTCCGATAGGCAAGATAGAAAACAAATCACAAACACTTCGTCTCATCGTTTGTGATTCCACAATATCTTTTTTTGCTGCGTCGATTAAGATTATTGTGAGGTGATCAATAATACTAGGCTGTTCTTCGGGAATATAAGTCCGGCTTATTGATTGGTTCCTGTTCACCTTGATTTATCAAAAGACAGAACAAAACTCATAGGTTTATTCGTGGGAAACTCATTGATTGGTTCCTGTTCACCTTGATTTATCTATTCTATAGACTTTTCTGTGTGATACAAATTTGTTTATTAAAGTCTTCGACTTTGGGTCGTAGCAACTCTTAGTTGTGGGTGAGATCAGCTAAGGGTATCAAGTACGTAGCATCCGCTGGGATCAAAGGCGTAGGAGCATAACTGTACCTTGGATCAGTGTGAGATTGATTGGGGTTCAACTACAGTCCAGACCGAAGTTAATTTGGAGTAGGCTAGAGTCTGTAGCGGCTTAATACTGAGTGTGTGTTCAATCTGGACTAGGTCCCGGGTTTTTCTCGCATTTGCGGTTTCCTCGTTAACAAAATTCTGGTGTCTCGTGTTATTTCTATTCCGCATTATATTTGTTTATATAATTGAAATATCACAGGTTGTGCGTTGTTCAATCAATTAGAATATCCGACCTTTTGGTTGTTGATTTAAATTGATTGACACTTGGATATTGGTCTTTGGTACCATCCAAGTTATCTCTCTTTGATAAAGACTCGCAGATTTCTATTTGCTTGAGTAAAGATCAAATCGAGAGATTGAGATATAAACTCGTTGATATACTTTTTATATAGATTGAGTCTGACTGTCTAGTTGATTCTCTAGAAAGTATATTGGAGTTTGTCCATACAGATTGCTAAGCGAAATATTTGGCGTGGTTGTTAGACTCCCGCTTTTTCAATTGGTATCAGAGCAGGCAAACACGTTCAAGACCTTATAAGTCTGTGTTTGTTGCGATCTGACTCTATGGACAGAGGTGTTATCTCTATAAACGTACCACCAGTCTTCAATGGCTCTAATTACTTATGGTGGAAAATTGCTATGCGAGCTTTTCTTCAAGCGCGTGATTTTCAATCATGGGTATATGTAGTTAATGGATATGATCCTCCCGTCGTGGCAGTTGGTGATGTAAACGTTCCCAAGAATATTGGTGAATACACCCCTGCTGAGGTACTTGCTGCAAAGCAAAATTCCGACGGTTTGAATGCCATTATACATGCCATTACCTCAAATCTTCAGCACATGTGACAAACTGCACTAAGTCGCAAGAAGCTTGGGATATCTTAGAAACCGTTTTTGAAGGTAATACCAGTGAAAAGGAAGCTAGGCTTCAAAACCTTAATTCCGATTGGGAAAACCTTAGTATGGCAGATGAAGAAACGTTTGATGAATTTCATCACAAAGTGTCTAAAATTATTAATGCATCTTTTGCATTGGGTAAGACTATTCCTGAAAAGGACATTGTGATGAAAATTCTCATATCGCTGCCATCCAGATACGATTCTAAGAAGCATGCCATTGTTGAGGGAAATAACCTTGATAATCTCTCCAGAAATACGCTGGTTGGGAAGCTTAAGATCTTTAATCATGAACATTTATCCAAGACTAAGGGTGTTGCGTTCAAAGCACTAAAGGACACTAAATTACTTGATAAAAGTAAAAAAGTGTATATCTCTAAAGATGATCAATCTGAGACAGATTCATCAGATGAAGATCTTGACAAATCAGTCTCGATGATCACAAGACAGTTTAGGGATCTTCTGCTGAAGAGAAGTAAACGGTTCTCCAGAGATAAGCCTAAGGCATCAGTCAAACCTCATAATCGTGTTCCACCTAAAAATAGGGATATTGATGAAACTGATGACGAGGATATGCCTCAGTGCTTTAAGTGTAAAGGATTTGGTCATTTTGCAAACGAGTGCCAAAATCGTAGAAAATATACTGGGAACAAAGGTCTTGCTGCAACTCTTGATGAAATGACTGACAACTATGATTCTAATGAAGACGAGAAATCAAGTGTTGCACTTCTTGGTGAAAGTATTGATTTTGATAATTGTAGCAATACATACATCAATCTTGATATTCTTTCAGAAGATAATCCAACTATTCTAGAAGATAAAGTTGATCCATACTTTGGAAACTCTGTTTGTAATATTTCTGGTTTCACTATGTGCCTAGCTGCGTGCACATCTCAAAAGCCTGACTTTTATCCTAGATTGACGTGTTCATATTGTTCTCAAAGGGGTCATGAACTTTCAAGGTGTTACAAGTACAAACACCAACTAAGGCACGTCAACAAACTTCAACGAAGAGCAAATCATTTAACAAGGAAGCTTAAACTTGCTCAGAAGACCGCTGAGGTATGTAGGATTTTATCTTCATCTAAGAAGTTAGTTTCCAAGGGAAAACCAAGACCATTAGAAAAGAAAGTATGGTCGAGTCGGTTTGATAGACAGAAGTCTGAGGATTCCTCTTATGAGGAAAATGGTGGACAAATTGTTGTTCACCGCAACGCAATTTAATTGTGTTGTTTGATGAAAATCTTGTCTCATGTACCTGATCAAAGAGACAATGATTTTGTACCTCACAGGCTTTAGGGAAAGTTTTTTTTCTTTTCTTTTTCTTAATCGACAATTCTACTCTTAATAGGGTTGAGAGTGGTCGTGTACGAACCAGTTAAAGGTTTCGAAACCCTACATTCCTTTTCCTTCTTTGAAACTCCTTTTTATCCCAAGACTACTTGTTGAGTCTGTGATTTCCTCTCACAAACCCATAAACCTATGGATATTCCAAGTGCTCTGTCTTCTGATAGAAAGGATGTTAATATGATTGTCAAGCCATCAATCATGAAGGAAAACGGAAAATCTCCGTTATCTACAACATTGAAAATAAAAAGAAGGAATATGAGGAAGCCAAGAGACGTTCCTTCAAACTCTCAGATGTTTTCTAATGTTCTTGAAGTGTTGAAAGAGATGGGAAAGTTTATTCAACAAATAAAGGCTTTTGTGTTTAAGACTCATGAGATTCAGAAGGCCCTGGTTCGACATCATCATCCAAGAAGGTTTATTGATATAAACTCCTACCTTAATGAACCTTATGTCCCAATGGCTGTTGACGACAAGGAGTTCGGGGACGATAAAGAATTCTTCAATGGTCTTAACATCTAGTAAATCTTCTATTTTTCTGTTTTTTAGAAGAATAACTAGAGATTGGAATAGCCATTATTGTGATTACACATAGCTATGTCCAACGTTCTCATCTTCATGTTTTTAGATTTATTGGTTTAAATTCTAAACTTGTTTGGAAGATGATTTTTGCAGTATTTATGGTTTTATATATTGCAATTGTTTATGGGATATGTGTGTTTGCGTCCGTGAACTATGATTGTCCCATATCTTGTCAAAAGTAAAGTCTTTCGTAAGTCGATATTCTTATATTGATAAAGGAATGAATGGACTTTATTCGTAGGAGACGGATTTATCTATTCTATAGACTTTTCTGTGTGATACAAATTTGTTTATTAAAGTCTTCGACTTTGGATCGTAGCAACTCTTAGTTGTGGATGAGATCAGCTAAGGGAATCAAGTACGTAGCATCCTGCTGGGATCAGAGGTGTAAGAGCATAACTGTACCTTGGATCAGTGTGAGATTGATTGGGGTTCAACTGCAGTCCAGACCGAAGTTAATTTTGAGTATGCTAGAGTCTGTAGCGGCTTAATACAGTGTGTGTTCAATCTGGACTAAGTCCCGGGGTTTTTCTGCATTTGCGGTTTCCTCGTTAACAAAATTCTGGTGTTTATGTTATTTCTATTCCGCATTATATTTGTTTATATAATTGAAATATCACAGGTTGTGCGTTGTTCAATCAATTAGAATATCCGACCTTTTGGTTGTTGATTTAAATTGATTGACACTTGGATATTGGTCTTTGGTACCATCCAAGTTATCTCTCTTTGATAAAGACTCGCAGATTTCTATTTGCTTGAGTAAAGATCAAATCTAGAGATTGAGATATAAACTCGTTGATATACTTTTTATCTAGATTGATTCTGACTGTCTAGTTGATTCCCTATAAAGTATATTGGAGTTTGTCCATACAGATTGCTAAGCGAAATATTGGGTGTGGTTGTTAGACCCCCGCTTTTTCAATTGTTAAACTACAGTTGTTTAGCAAATAAAATTTCGCACATCAATTTATTACTTTGAAGTTTCATAGCACTTAGCTTGAGTGTGTAAGCGGTGTGCGTTGGCAAAGTTTATTGCTAAGTGGGCATCTGCTTTAAAAACAATCTTGACCAATAAAGTAAATAACACAAATGTGTTTTTGTATTCCCATACATGCCTCTATTCTTTAGATCTGCGGAAAAGATTTTTGATGAATAATGGTGCGGACAAGATGTCTCAATTTTCATGTTATTCGTCAAGGAGCATTAATGCATGGATTTGTTTCCTTTTTGATTATTGCCTATCTTTAAAATATTTGAGGTCTTAATTTCCTCCTAACTAAGGTCTTAGCTGCCTTTTGTTTTTGCATGCCTCGGTGAGGTCTTTTATTTTATTTATCTTGACGAGTATATTTGTGTTCATTTATATTTGGCAACGAAGTCACAAACCTTAATACTTCCGTGAGCAAAAACCTCTCGACCTCGCCTTATCTAGTCACAAGCTCCCTAGAGGAGGGTGTTATCCCGTTATATTCCTCGTGAAAGATCCCTATTGTACGACCGGCAGATACTACCACGCTCTTTCCCTCCAGTTATGCAACAATCACTTTTTTTTTCGTGGCCTCTTATTCCTTCACAGATTTGGCTCTGGGTACGAGACCACACCCTAATGGGTTTCCTGGGAACCGTGTGCATCCAACCAAGGACTTGGCGATAATGAAAATGGTCGGTGACGCTTCAAACGCCCCGGGCACCCATGCCTCAACCGTGTACCTCGGCGCCTCTTGCGTGGTCACACCCCTTGCCAAATGTGTTTCGCCAGGTTATAATCGACGATATTTCACAAACTAGGTCTTACTCAGTGTGCCTCCTGCCTGTGGCGGCGATTATCTCTAGAGTGCATGTTGCCTTTTAGGAGAAGTAGGGTGCACGCCAGATTGGGAGTTCCAGCTTCCTAATGAGGTTTTTAGTGTAGGTCTTATTTGCCTCCTAATTAAGGTCTTAGTTGCCTTTTTATTAGGTCTTATTTGCATTTTTATTAGATCTTCTTTGCCTTTTATTTAATGATTCGTTAATATTCAGGGGAACATTATTTTTCATTTGAAATTATGTAATTATTATTACATTTCCGACATCTTCATAAATCTGAAATTTATTTTTATGAAATTCTTTTCTTTGCCATTCATGCGGCTAGATCATTATTCACTCTTCTTTCTTTCTTTCAAGGACAATACTTCTTGATGAACAATGGGTTCCACGGATGTTCTGATTTCTTGCCTTCGTGATCTACCAGCTCGTAAGCACCGTTTCCCATTGTTCACTCAATGATAGATGGACCTTATCAACTTGGCTCCAATTTTCCTCCATGCCCTTTCTGGTATGGTGGTATTGCTCGCAGGACTAATTCGCCGTGCTGAAAATTTCGCGAATTCACCCGCTTGCTTCACTCGCTTGTCATATTCTCTTGATAATTTATTCCCCCAAAGTTCAGTTTTTTATGTGGTGCGTTAGCCAAAACGGTATCGCTACTATCGATAATTTGCTAAGAAGAGGAGTAGAGATGCAAAACACGATGTGCTCACTATGCAATCTTCATCCAGAACAGTGGATCATCTTCTAATGCAGTGCAGTTTTACCCATAAGATCTGGACATATTTCACCAATGGGTACAATGTCAGATGGGTTCAATGTGGCTCGATTCTAGCTCAAATGGAGGCTTGGAAATTCAGGAGGGGAAGAAATAGGGGTAGAAAGATCTGGCCTTTAATTATCTTTGCAATATGTTGGGAAGTCTGGAATGAAAGAAATCGAAGAGTTATGGAAAATAAACTCCCAAGAAATGAAGACGCATTGATAATAAACATAAAAGCATCGATATACAAATGGGGTGCAGTGGGCAATTGGTTTTGGGGCACTTCTTTTAGAGATTTAGTATCTCGCTGGAAAGTTGTAAAAGACACAATTTAAAGCTTGTATTTCTCAAATGGGGTCTTTAGACCTTATTACATTTTCATTTATACATTTTAACCTTTTACCTTCAAAAAAAAAAAAAATATTCTCTTGATAATTTCTGATGATATTTAACCATATGACGCAAGGTTGTCTCCCTATTTTCTTCCAAATCATCCAACTTTGCCAAAATTAGATCCGTAGTTAAATTCTTCTCTCAGGCTTCTGTCGGAAAAACTGCCTCTGCTCCATAAGTCAAATGAAATGGAGTCATTCATGTTGCCTTTCGTCGAGTTGTTCGATAAGCTCATAGCAAATTATGAAGATGTTTACTCCAGCTCTTATGTTCTCCCTCTAGCCTTTTCCTTAAATTGTCAACAATGGTCTTATTTGTCTCCTCGGCTTACCATTACTCTGCGGATAAAGTGGCGTAGATTTTCCTCGCTGGATTTTGAATGCGTTGAAAAGTATATCTATGTTCTCCCCTTCAAATTTTTTTCCGTTATCCGAGATAATTTGTACTGGAATGGTAAATTTGCATATAATTTGCTCAAAAATGAAGGCGACGTCTTGATCACGAATGTGTTTTAGAGTTTAGCCTCTACACACTTGGTGAAGTAATCTGTGGCGACAATAAAATATTTTCGTTGCTTATTTCCTGGGACTAAAGGTCCAACAATGTCTATTCGCTGCTTCATGAAGGGCCATGGACTTAGCACTAAATTCAGACTCGTGGCTGGAGCGTGTATTTTTCTCTCGAAATGCTGACAGGCTTCGCATCATTGAGAGGCATCCTTCGCATCATCATGTATGTATGGCAAGAAATAACCCTAACCTTTAACTTTGTGTGCCAATGATCTTGTTCCACTGTGATTTCCTGCATCTCCATAATATATTGCTTTCAATATCTTCATGCCTTCCCCGCGAGATACACAACTCAACAAGGGTCCTAGAAAAGATCGCTTATGTAAAACTCCATCTCGTACTTCGTAATTGGTAACCTTGCTTTTGAATTTATTAGCCAACATTCTATCTTTAGGCTGCTCTTCGTCCATCAGATACTTGTGAATAGGGATTCGCCAATCAAGTGCCCCAACTTCCTCTTCTTTTTTGTGAGTTTTCAATATCATGACTTCCATGCTCTGAGTTACCGGATATATAAATGAGTATTTTTAACCATTCTATCTTGATAAATCTTGTTTTTGTATCTGCCATCATAGATGAGATAAATGCCAGGGCGTCAAAATAACGATTATCTTTTCGATAGATGTGTCACCATGTAATGCTCGGGATGAGTGTCGAATATTATCTGACAAGCTGAAGGTATTTTTGTAGCGAAAGGTCATAAGTTTGATATCGATGTTGTATCTGATGACGAGCTGGGAGTCACTCGTTAATCATATGTCTTCAAGCTTCATCTCAATTGCCAATCTGAGAGCGTGGATCACTGCCTCATATTCAATTTCATTGTCGGCAGATTGAAATTCTAAACTGAATGTATGAACCACCCTTGTTACCCCTGGCAAAGTGAAAACAATCCATATGCCTCTGCCTTCGTTGTTAACCATCGACGAATAATTCTCATCTTCGCGGGTTGTTTTCCTTAAGCAAATACTGTGGAACTGTGAGCTCATAGTTTATGTCCATCATTTCTTCTACATCTTCGTCATCTTCTAGTGGGAACTCAACTAGGAAATCAACAATTACTTGTGAATTTGGTGAAGATAGAATTCCATAATCTACACCGAATTGTTCTATCTACACATTCTATTTTGAGACTCTGCCTACCCTTTGTGTATTTTTTAGTACTGACTCAATTTGAGTTTTAGTCATGATTTTGATTTTATGAGCTTGAAAATACGTACGCAGCTTCTGAGTTTCAAAAACCAATGCTAATACTAAGTGTTTAATCTTCGTGTAATTCCTTTCAGCGGAGCTGAGAGTCTTGCTGATATAATAAATTATCTTTTCCACTTCTTCGTCAGATCGAAGTAATACTGCACGGATTGTATTAGATATTAATGCGACATATAAGAGAAGGGTTTCGCCAGGTTCTGGTCTTTGTAAGATTTACAAATTGGCCAAGTAATCTTTGATACTTTGCAGAGCTTGTTCACATTCATCCGTCCATGAGAATTTGTTACCATTTTTTAAGATGTCAAAGAAGTTTTTGCACTTATCATATGATCTAGCTATGAACCTTCCCAAAGATGTGAGCTTCCCATTGAGCTTATGAACATCCTATATTGTCGCTGGCGAGGGCATGTCACGAATTGCTTGTACCTTCGCTAGGTCAACCTTAATCCCATTCTTCGAGACGATGTGACCCTGACCCATGACTTCGTTTGTTCATGACTTAGACGATTTTAAAACTTAACCCACTCAAGTATGCAAAATGGTACGCATACCTAAGTTGTCGGACTTGGCCCGTGTTCGCCAGTATGCAAACGGGTACTCATACTGTCGTACACAACCTAACTCAATTGAAGTTAGTATGCAAATGGGTAAGCATACTATAGTTCCTGGACTTCAACTGTTGAATCAGTACGCATACGGGTATGCACACTAGATTCCCAGACTTGAAATAACTTGCAACAGTTAGCATACAAGTACGCATACTATGCTATATCCAATCATTGGTTAATTTTTCTAAACTCCAATTTCAATCATTGAAACATTCTTAGAAGACGATAATAGCTATCTCACACAAACTATTAGCTTCAAAGCAATTTTCAAGTGATCAAATGATCAATACGAAACATTCCGAGTCTACACCAAATGACTGTCTCACACAAATCATATAAGATGTTACCAGGCGATTTTCGCATGATCATCTTTTGACTTTCGTCAAGAATATAAGATGAACTTGGTTAAAGAGAAAGCTTACCAACACATATTTTGAGAAATATGTAAGCGAGTTAAACTCAGCTCGAAATATCAAATGTGTATAAATTGAAGTCTATATAGCTATACGACTTTTTGTCTCAAATAGGAGATAGAGTAGAAATAGACTTTTGAGTGATAGATGAGTTCAAGTCTCCACATACCTTTTGTTGATGAAGTTCCACAAGCTCCCCTTAGTAGTTCTTCGTCTTCAATCGATGAACGCCGTGAAGTCACATTCTATCCTAATCCATGACTTAGCTATAAGTAGACTAGAAATCAAGACTTATAGTTTTGGCAACTAAACTTGACAAACAAGCTTGAGATAGTAACGCTTGCGAGTTAGACCGAGCAATGCTCTAGCATTAACTCCATTTTCCTTATCTTTTTTGACGCCATCCTTGTCTTCAACAGATCTGGATCTGACAATGCTGACAAAGTACTCGTGATTATAACTTCAACTCAAAATCGGACGACTCACTGTATTGGACACAAATTTAGTTTAATAATATTCTATCAACTTTTGAACAATGATTATGTTGATAGATCCAAGAAAATTCCATAAATAAATGCTTGATAATAATGAATATACTGTTGACAAAGGAAAATTTGACGAGACGTGAAAAAACCTGAAAAAGCGGGGGTACAACAACCACACCCAATATTTCGATTAGCAATCTGTATGGACTAACTCTAATATACTTTCAAGTGAATCAACTAGACTCAATCTTAATAAAGTATATCAAGGAGTTATAATATCTCGATCCCTCGATTTAATTCTTACTCAACCAAATAGAAATCTGTGAGTCAAATCAAATACAAGAGAGATAACTTGGATGGTACCAAAGACCAATATCCAAGTGTCAATCAATGTAAATCAACAACCAAAGGTTGTTTTTTCTAATTGATTGATCTAACGCACAACATGTGATATTTCAATTATATAACAAAATATAATGCGGAAAAGAAATAACACAGACACCAGAAGTTTTGTTAACGAGGAAACCGCAAATGCAGAAAAACCCTGGGACCTAGTCCATATTGAACACACACTGTATTAAGCCGCTACAGACACTAGCCTACTACAAACTAACTTCGGTCTGGACTGTAGTTGAACCCCAATCAATCTTACACTGATCCAAGGTACAATTGCGCTCCTTACGTCTCTGATCCCAGCAGGATACTACGCACTTGATTCCCTTAGCTGATCTCACCCACAACTAAGAGTTGCTACGACCCAAAGTTGAAGACTTTAATAAACAAATTTGTATCACACAGAAAAGTCTACGGTAATAGATAAATCTGTCTCCCACAGAAATACCTACGAGTTTTTGTTCCGTCTTTTGATAAATCAAGGTGAACATGAACCAATTGATAACCCGGACTTATATTCCCGAAGAACAGCCTAGTATTATCAATCACCTCACAATAATCTTAATCGACGCGACGAAAGAAGATATTGGGGAATCACAAACGATGAGACGAAGGTGTTTCTGATTACTTTTATATCTTGCCTATCGGAGACATCAATCTCAAGCCAATCATTACAATTGTACTCAATACGATAGAAACAACAAGATCAGATCACACAACTACAAGAAAGTAGTATCGGCCTGCTTCACAATCCCAATGAAGACTTCAAGTCGTTAACCTACAGGGTCTCGGTAGAAACCTAAGGTTAAAGGGAAAACGACTCTAGCTTATACAACTAGTATCACACATGAGGTGTGGGGATTAGGTTTCCCAGTTGTTAGAGTTCTCCTTTATATAGTCTTTCAAATCAGGGTTTGCAATCAATGTTAGCTTAGTAACAAAGCATTCAATATTCACCGTTAGATGAAAACCTGATTAGATTCAAGCTAATATCTTTCAACCATTAGATCGAAAACTTAGCTTGTTACACACAAATGAAATGCACGTTTTAGGTTTGTGTAACCGTACCCAAACATGTACATTCGTTGGTTCAACAGTAGTTAACCAAATGGTTAGCCATATGAGCACTTTCATATTAACCATATTCTTCTTCACCATAACTAGTTCAAATGACTCAAATGAACTAGTTAGAGAGTTTTTCAATTGCTTAGATCTTATAGAAGTATACAAGACACAATCGAAGCAAAAACGATTTGATTCACTTGAATTGATTCATGAACTTTATAGCCACGATTTGCAAACTTGCATTCCTTAGTTAATATAAGTATAAGTTCAGAATAATCGTTTTTAGAAAATAACCAACCTAAGTACGCGGACTAGGTACGCGGACTTAAGTACCCGGAATAAGTTTGTAAATGATTCACAAACTCCAGCAGATTTTCTCGGGAAGAGAACCTCCGACAGTACGCGGACTGGGTTCGCGGACTCTGTTCCGGTTTCCTGAGCAGCAAAGTACACAGACTTTGGTTCAAGGAATAAGGACTTATACATGTATGTGTTGCCACACAATGCTTATATCTAACAATGGTTATATAATCTAAACTCTCATTTCAATCATTGAAACATTCTTAAAGGACGTTATATAGTTGTTATTCACAAACTATTTTTCGTCAAAGCCATTTTCAAGCAATTGAAACATAACATGACTTTCGTCACTAGGTAAAGATGAACTTGGCCAAAGCGAAAGCTTACCAACACATATTTCGAGAAATAGATAAGCGAGATAAACTCGGCTCGAAATAGCAAATGTGTATAATCAAAGTCTATATAGCAAAACGACTTTTGTCTCAAGATAGGAGATAGAGTAGATAGACTTTTGAGTGATAGATAAGTTCAAGTCTCCACATACCTTTTAGTCGATGAAGTTCCACCAGTTCCTTGAGTAGTTCTTCGTCTTGTATGATGATCTCCATGGAGTTCTTGAGATCAACTACACTTTCTATCCTAGTCCGAGACTTAGCTATAGTAGACTAGAAATCTAGACTTATAGTTTTGATCACTAACATTGAAAAACATGCTTGAGATAGCAACGCATGCGAGTTCAACCGAGCAGTGCTCTAACAATCTCCCCCTTTGTCAATTTTAGTGACAAAACTATCAATACATATGGAATACAAAAATAGATAAATAAACTATTGTAGCTCTTCTTCCACATGCCTAATCATCAACATTACTCGAAATCTTCGTCACTTCCAAGTACTCCAATGATTCCAAAGGTTGTAAGTTTAACATCATCGTTGTTGAAAATCCGTAGCTATAACAATGAGAAAACAAGAATTCTCAATCATTGTTATACAGTGTCATAGTATTATTACACAGCATCAAAGTTCAATTGTATCACAACTTCGACAACAATACTATGGTGATATGTATCACTCCCTCTTAATCAATACTCCATCTCACATGGAAACCACTCCCCCTTACATAATGATCCGAAAACCATATGTATTTGTAGTGTGAACTACACATTAATTCTCCCCCTTTTTGTCAATAAAATTGGCAAAGGTACGAAAATGGGATCCTAATGAAATTTCCAAAGAGACATTTCATGACCAAAAGTAAGCACATATCAACTTATTTAGATGCAATCATATAGCCGAAGCTAAATGCTTTCATCAAGGAGTTTATAAAGATACAAGATAACCCCTATAATATTTCATAGCCGCACTCCCCACAAAGATTTGGCAATTAAGCACAAGTTCAATTAAGAACTCTCCCCCATAAAATGTCATTCCCGAAAGAACAACAAGAGCGACCTTAATTTCATAAGAAAAGAAGGATTTCTTTGGACATAACAAATCACATACGAATATGAATTCGAATCCAAAAATACTCAATTAGATTAACCACAAGAAGACCCATGATTAATCTAATCGGAAATGCTCAACATAAGAGAAATTACGGAGCCTCACAGTATATACATAAAATATGGACCAGGGAAGATCAATACTGCGGAATATACAAGGATTCATTCTATTTTCCATCACTATTTGCACAATGACATACAATAGACATAATCCTCGTAAACACAAGTTTTATCCTTTCTTCTATCAAAATATGACATAAAAGGCTTTAACTTTTGTAATGTCAAAAGTTCATTCATTCTTTTATCAATACATGCATATCGACATATGAAAGACTTAACTTTTGATAAAGTATGGGACAATCATAGTTCACGGACGCAAACACACATATCCCATGACAAATTGCAATATATGAAACCATAAAGATTAATACTGCAAAAATCATCTTCCAAACAATTTTTTAGAATTTAAACAAATAAACCTAAAAACATGAAGATGAAAATGTTGGACATAGCTATGTGTAATCACAATAATGGCTATTCCAAACTCTAGTTATTCTTCTAACAAAACAAGAAAAGAAGATTTACTAGATGTTAAGACCTTTGAAGAATTCTTTATCGTCCCCGAACTCCTTGTCGTAAACATCCATTGGGACATAAGGTTCATGAAGATAGGAGTTAATATCAATGAACCTTCTTGATTGATGTCGAACCAGGGCCTTCTGAATCTCATGAGTCTTAAACACAAAAGCCTTTATTTGTTTGAATCTCCTTTTGCGTCTCCTTCAACACTTCAAGAACATCATAAAACTTCTGAGAATTTGAAGGAACAGCTTTAGGCTTCCTCACATTCCTTCTTTTTCTTTTCAATGTCGGAGATAACGGAGATTTCTCTTTTTCCTTCATGATTGATGGCTTGACAATCATATTAACATCTTTTCCATCAGAAGACATGATGCTTAGAGTATCCATAAACGTATGGGTTTGTGAGAGGAAATCACAATCTCAACAAGTCTTAAGATAAAAGAAGTTTCATGGAAGGAAAAATGAATGTAGGGTTACGCAACCTTTAACAGGTTCGTGCTCGCACAATTCTGAACCCTAGAGAGAGTAGAATTGTCGAGAATAACCCTCCTTTAGAGAGAGAATTCCAAAAACTAAAAAAAAAGAAGAAAACAAACTTTTCCTAAAGCCCGAGAGGTACACAATCTTGTCTCTTTTGATCAGGCACATGAGACAAGATTTACAATCCAACACAATCAAGTTGTGTTGTGGTGAACAACAATTTTCCTCCTGAGAGGAATCCACAGTCCTCTGTCTATCAAAACGATTTGACCATATTTTCTTCTCTAATGGTCTTGTTTTGTCCTTGGAAACTAACTTCTTAGACGAAGATAAAATCTTACATACCTCAGCAGTCTTCTGAGCGAGTTTAAGCTTGTTTGCTAATCGATTTGCTCTTCGTTGAAGTTTGTTGACATATCTCAATTTGTGTTTGTACGTGTAACACTTTGATAGTTCATGACCCTTGAGTGAACAATATGAGCACGTCAATCTTGAATATAATTCAGGCATCTGAGATGTGCAAGCAGCTAGACACATAGTGGAACCTGAAACATCATACACAGAGTTTCCAAAGAAGGGTTCAATTTTATCTTCCAGACTGGTTGAGTTTTCTTCTGAAAGAATATCAAGATTGATGTGTGTATTGCTACAATTATCAAAATCAATATTTTCACAAAGAAGAGCAACGCTTGATTTCTCGTCTTCATTAAAATCATAGCTGTCAGACATTTCATCAAGAGTTGCAGCAAGACCTTTGTTCCCAATGTATTTCTTTCGATTTGGACACTCATTTGCAAGATGACCAAAGCCTTTACACTTAAAGCACTGAGGCATATCCTCGTCATCATTTTCATCAATATCCCTATTTTAGGAGGAACATGATTATGAGGTTTATCTGACGACTTGGATTTATCTCTGGAAAACCGTTTACTTCTCTTCAAAAGAAGATCCCTAAACTGTCTTGTGATCAACGAGACTGACTTGTCAAGATCTTCATCTGATGAATCAGCCTCAGAAAGATCATCTTCAGAGATATAAACACTTTTACTTTTATCAAGTAGTTTAGTGTTCTTTAGTGCTTTGAAAGCAACATCCTTGCCAGACTTGGACGTATGCTCATGATAAAAGATCTTTAACTTCCCAACCAAAGTATTTCTGGAAAGCGTTGCGAGATTATTTCCTTCAACGATGGCATGCTTCTTAGAATCGTATCTAGATGGCAGCGATCTGAGAATTTTCATCACAGTGTCCTTTTCAGGAATAGTCTTACCCAATGCAAAAGATGCACTAACAATTTCAGACACTTTGTGATTAAACTCATCAAATGTTTCTTCATCTGCCATACGAAAGTTTTCCCAATCAGAATTTAGGTTTTGAAGCCTAGATTTTTTTCTCACTGGTATTCCCTTCAAATACGGTTTCTAAGATATCCCAGGCTTCTTTAGACTTAGTGCACATAGTCACATGATGCTGAAGATCTGGGGTAATGGCCTGAATGATGGCATTTAAGCCGTCAGAATTATGCTTTGTAGCAAGAATTTCTTCTGGACTATATCTACAAATATCCTTCGGTATAGATACATCGCCTTCTGTATTAACCGGATGATCATAGCCATTAACAACTCGTACCCATGTTTGAAAATGATGCGCGTCGTTTACACAACAAATTATTCAAGATATTTCCCACTAATTAACTGGTAATATAGTGGTAGTAAGAGATCGTTCCCACAGAGAGCTGTGTAATTGATAGGTTATTTAGTTCAGCAAAGTAAAGTAAAAGATAAAGGGTGTGGTTTTATAGTGAAGTAAAAAGAAACAAATAAGAAAGAAAGATGATTAAGGAATCATTCGCCGCCACTGATCAGAAACTTAATAAAAGTACTTGTTTATCTCTTGTTAATTTTCTATTATCACCAACCGTAGAATAGCAATAAGCTCTGTTATCCCCGGAATTCCTGTTGCCACTGGATACGGAAGCGCTCGACTACCAGATTCTATCCATCTGAGCCACCATGAATAAGCTCTCAAGATGTAACCCACCGGATGCATTATGTTTTGTGAATTAGGTTGATCCTAGCATCAGACGCATAAGCTCGGTCTGCTTACTAGTGTCATCTCTATACACAATTGCTTAATGTAATCCCTCTCGTCGCCTTTTGCGATGTACTACTTGTGTATGGAACTGACTGACTATTACACGTATCACCAATCCCAATACTAGTAGAAGAATTACTATCACGTTAATTCAAATGGCCAGTTGAATAACCCAATAGTAATCTTAGACACTAAAAATAATATAGACAATCGACAAGAAAATTAAACTCAAAATAAATTTGTAAAAAGAATTAAAGTTCCATTAATCAGGACATTGAAATCATACCTTAATCAGTGAAAATTTAGCCACACATGGATTTACTAAAACCCATAAAAATATATATAGAAGAAGAAAATAACTTGGTTTTCCCCTAATGGGGTTAACCCTAAAATATAAATTAAGAACCTTTCTTCCCTCTTTTATTTTCTGTTTCTCTCTCCCAAAAATTTGTATCTTTCTCTCTACCCAGTTGTCTTTCTTCTCAGAAATCCGGCCTTATATAGGCTTCAAAGTGCGACAAATACTCACGCGATAAGGTTGCATAGTCGGTGAAACAAAATTTTATGTTTTGTAAATTAAGTGACTTTGATACGGTGTGACGCGGAGTAGCAACAGCTCACTGAGAAGGATTCCTGATTGGCTGTAACAATAGCAGGACCCATGTGTCATCTTTTGGTACTATCTATGTATCGAACTCGATATGCAAGGCTGTAATGGATTCCCATTTTCATATTTTACGCGTGAGAAAAATCCTCCATGCATGAGATATCTCTCTCACTGTTCCATGCGTTTCTCAAATTCTTCCACCGGCGGCAAGCTGGATTCTCGCTCACATAACAAAACCTAAATCACGTATCATACCAATATCCCGTGTGGACTCAAGCTACATCCAACTGACCATGGCTATCCGGCCGCAAACCCTTTCTAGCCGTGAAAGAACCACAACTCCATATCGTCCATTAAGCCATCTTCTCTTCATGAACCAGCCTTTTCATCACTGCCTATGCCATCAATGGCAGAACCCAGACTCAACTCGGTCTATCTGCATGCCTCTGCCAAGCTCGACCATCTTCTCTGTTTTGTAACTCGAGCTCTCGTTTCATCTCTTTTATACAGCAGAACCAACTCTTTGTTCCTCAACTTCGATCATCATCTCGACTCCACCAATCAACAGCAACGCAACTCATATAAGCCTTCACTACCACCACATACTCGAGTTCAACTCCATTTCCGATCATCACATGATCATCACCTTCTCGACCATCATCACCGAGCATCACAGCTCCATTCTTCTCGAGCTCCATCAACACCGTAAGCTCTCAGCCAGTCACCATCATTCAACTGCCATCAATGGCATAGCCAACTCGAACTCATACTTTCTTCTAGATCACAGCAGGAACCGTTGCTCACCATCATCTCTTGTCATCGAGCATCAACAATGGCAGCAAGCCATAACCATTATTCGCCATCGACTGAAACCTTCATGGATAAACTCCAGCAGCATCTTCAAGCTCTTCTGCTTGGTCCATGTGGTTCCTCGAGCTCTTATCTACCTCCCATCATTAATAGCAACCCCAGCTTCCTTTCCATCAATCACCGAAGAGTATACCATCATCAATGGCAGCAGCGACCTGTTTTGCTGGAGCTCGACTTACTTCATCAGCACATGACAGCAGCAATCACAAACTCGAGCCATTAGAACCAGCACCTAATTCCTCGTCCCTGCTAGAACTCGACCTGATGCTGGAGAAGACAATGGTGCCCTTAGTGAAACAACGGGTGTTGTTATCACCATTTGAATTCTGGCTTCCCCCTAAGCAAAAGACCAGACTCCCTTTAGCAGCCCCTTTATAACAATTCACCCCTTATCAGAATGACTGCCCCTTAACGTACAGTGGGGGTGGCAATAGCACTTTCCCGATAAAATGACCATTTTGCCCTTTATGCTTCTAAGTTCTTGTTTTGCTCATAACTTCATCATACGAGCTCTGAATGACTCCGTTCTTTCGCCATTGTCTTCATCTTCTCGTCCTCTACACAATGAAAAGTCGAAATCTTGTATTTGAACGAGTTCCAATTGGTCTTTGGCCTTTCTCCACTTGTAGCTAGCTTCTTTCCTTGCACAATTAAGTGCAAATTCACTTCTTTTGGATGATTTTCCTAACAAAACACAAATAAAAGAAAACAAGCGTAATATACAATAATTTGCAAGAAAACCAACAAATACTAGCATGGAATTGACACTAAATATATGTGAAATATGCACTTATCAGAAAATCACGAGCTTGAAGAAAAGCACGCATAGCAATTTTCCACCATAAGTAGTTTGAGCCATCGAAGACTGGTGGTACGTTTATGGAGATAGAATTCATGTCCATAGAGTTAGATCGCTACAAACACAGACTTGTAAGGTCTTTAAACGTGTTTGCCGGCTCTGATACCAATTGAAAAAGCGGGGGTACAATAACCACACCCAATATTTCAATTAGCAATTTGTATGGACTAACTCTAATATACTTTCAAGAGAATCAACTAGACTCATTCTTAATAAAGTATATCAAGGAGTTATAATATCTCGATCCCTCGATTTAATTATTACTCAAGAACATAGAAATCTGCGAGTCTAATTAAATACACGAGAGATAACCTGGATGGTACCAAAGACCAATATCCAAGTGTCAATCAATGTAAATCAATAACCAAATGTTGGATATTCTAATTGATTGATCTAACGCACATCCTGTGATATTTCAATTACATAACAAAATATAATGCGGAAAAGAAATAACACAAACACCAGAAGTTTTGTTAACGAGGAAACCGCAAATGCAGAAAAACCCCGGGAGATTGAACACACACTGTATTAAGCCGCTACAGACACTAGCCTACTACAAACTAACTTCGGTCCGGACTGTAGTTGAACCCCAATCAATATCACACTGATCCAAGGTATAGTTGCGCTCCTTACGTCTCTGATCCCAGCAGGATACTACGCACTTGATTCCCTTAGCTGATCTCACCCACAACTAAGAGTTGCTACGACCCAAAGTCGAAGACTTTAATACTTATATTCCCGAAGAACAGCCTAGTATTATCAATCACCTCACAATAATCTTAATCGACGCGGTGAAAGAAGATATTGGGGAATCACAAACGATGAGACGAAGGTGTTTGTGATTACTTTTATATCTTGCCTATCGGAGATATCAATCTCAAGCCAATCGTTACGATTGTACTCAATACGATAGAAACAGCAATATCAGATCACACAACTACAAGAAAGTAGTATCGGTCTGGCTTCACAATCCCAATGAAGTCTTCAAGTCGTTAACCTACTGGGTCTCAGTAGAAACCTAAGGTTAAAGGAGAAACGACTCTAGCTTATACTACTAGTATCACACATGAGGTGTGGGGATTAGGTTTCACAGTTGCTAGAGTTCTCCTTTATATAGTCTTTCAAATAAGGGTTTGCAATCAATGTTAGCTTAGTAACAAAGCATTCAATATTCACCGTTACATGAAAACCTGATTAGATTCAAGCTAATATCTTTCAACCGTTACATCGGAAACTTAGCTTGTTACACACAAATGAAATGCACTTTTTATGTTTGTGTAACCGTACCCAATCATGTACATTCTTTGGTTCAACAGTAGTTAACCAAATGGTTAACCATATGAGCAATTTCATATTAACCATATTCTTCTTCACCATAACTAGTTCAAATGACTCAAATGAACTAGTTAGAGAGTTGTTCAATTGCTTAGATCTTACAGAAGTATACAAGACACAATCGAAGCAAAAACGATTTGATTCCCTTGAATCGATTCATGAACTTTATAGCCACGGTTTGCAAACTTGCATTCCTTAGTTTAAGTATAAGTTCAAAATAATCGATTTTAAAAAATAACCAACCTAAGTACGCGGACTATGTAAGCGGACTTAAGTACCTGGAATAAGTTTGTAAATTATTCACAAACTCCAGCAAATTTTGTCGGGAAGAGAACCTCCGACAGTACGCGGACTGGGTTCGCGGACTCTGTTCCGGTTTCCTGAGCAGCAAAGTACACAGACTTTGGTTCAAGGAATAAGGACTTATACATGTATGTGTTGCCACACAATGCTTATATCCAACAATGGTTATATAATCTAAACTCTCATTTCAATCATTGAAACATTCTTAAAGGACGTTATATAGTTGTTATTCACAAACTATTTTTCGTCAAAGCCATTTTCAAGCAATTGAAACATAACATGACTTTCGTCACTAGGTAAAGATGAACTTGGCCAAAGTGAAAGCTTACCAACACATATTTTGAAAAATATATAAGCGAGATAAACTCGGCTCGAAATAGCAAATGTGTATAATCTAAGTCTATATAGCAAAACGACTTTTGTCTCAAGATAGGAGATAGAGTAGATAGACTTTTGAGTGATAGATAAGTTCAAGTCTCCACATACCTTTTAGTCGATGAAGTTCCACCAGTTCCTTGAGTAGTTCTTCCTCTTGTATGATGATCGCCATGGAGTTCTTGAGCTCAACTACACTTTCTATCCTAGTCCGAGACTTAGCTATAGTAGACTAGAAATCTAGACTTATATTTTTGATCACTAACATTGGCAAACATGCTTGAGATAGAAACGCATGCGAGTTCGACCGAGCAATGCTCTAACAAAACCTTTGTGCCAGTTTACCACAAACAGAAAATAATACACCTTGGATGTCAGATATACACCTTCAAAAGAAAAACACAATCCTGGAAACCAAAAAGTGATACTATAACTGAAAACTCAGACCTAGAACTTTAGAGAGAAGAAAATGGAAAATAAAAGGAAGAACAACGAGTAAACAAGAGAAAATTTAATAGTGTAAGCTATTTTAAAGAACAAACCACTCAGGTAGGATAAATCCTTTACTCTTTCAAACTATTTCTAGTGCAAAAATGTAGTTGCAGGAAATCCTACAACTACACCTAAAGAACAAACCCCAACAACTAATAAGATCCAAAAACTCAGATCAAACTCAAGAACATGAAAATGAATTCATTAAAGTAACGAACATATGATTTCTTATTGATTTCACTATTATGATTTGAGATTACAAGAGAATGAAATGTAAACTTAAATTCTCAGACTCTCATCAGATCTCATATACACATAGCGTACCCAAAAAACTCAACCCTCTCTTCTCTCTTTTCCCTCCTTTTATACAAATTAGATAATGGAAGACAACTAATAAAGTTCCCGACTTCGTCGATGAACCTCGCTCCTTGCGCAACAATTCACTTCGTTACCAAACCCTTTTTTGAGGAATAATCGATCTTCGTCACTCTTCCGAACTTGTTTACTCGGATAATTATCTTTGATGCCAATCTTGATTAACTACACCTCGTCAAGAATGTTCTCAGTTTTCTATCAGTTGATTTGAATCCTCTGCTCGCTTATTAAATGCTCAACCACCTGTTCGTACAACCTCATTAATCCTTCGTCAGAACTTTACACGTGCTTTCATTTCGTTAAATGGGTAGATATCTCGAAAACGGTAAAGTGCTTTATAGATACTGCGTCAGTACTCGTCATGAATACTCCTCACAGTATTTCAGCCATCAAATTCTTCCGCGTGGCAAAGAGATTTTATGCACCCACAACGCCCAAATTTGGGAGGAGTTTGAAAACTCTGCTAAAGATTCACAACATCAAACTGAAGTTGTTTGATGACCCAAAGAAAAATCGGATATGGCATGTAAGCCATTAGACGATGAAGTAGAGATCCGCAGCAACTGGTTAGTTTTACTTGGCGGTGTTTCGAAACACGCTTACTTTAAATCACCTACACAAGCGAAGTTTAAAAACTCGCATTTTCCCTGAACATCGCCTAACTTTTTGACGTGGTTTAAAACCGAGTGTGGATATTTAGTCCCTTCTTGACTAAAACGCTAAAATTCAAATGGTATTAATATGTTTATCCTCTATTTTACCCTTATTTTAATAGGAAAATAGCTTTTATTAAACTTATTAAGAAGAAATATTTTTGTTCTGGTCATTTAGGATCAGAGTATTGATCCAAGTAGGCCAATCAAAGTACCACTCTACTGGAACTACTTGAGATTTTGCAAACTTAACCAAAGCATCTGCTAGATTGTTTGCATCTCTATGAGTATATCTACATTCCCAATGTTCAAAATCAGATAAAATAAAAAGAATGTCTTGAATAATATTTTTTAGTTGTCCACTTTACTGAGGTAGAGTATCCTTGGATAGCTTTCCACATTCAAACAGTCGCCTTCCATTTGAATACTTCTAAGCCCTTTATCCTTTGCCCATATTAGCTTCCAACGCTCCTAACGCCTCAGCTAGTTCAGCATCTACTACTTTGGATGGGATGCATCGCACTCCACTGCAGTTCCCTGCAGAATTTCTCAAGATTATGCCAATACAAAAGTATACAGAACAGTCTATAAAGGAAGCATCAAAGTTTATCTTCTCCACATTAGCTGAAGGAGGGTGCCAAAAATGCCTGACAGAAGAAATATTATTACTCAGAGAAATAGCAAGAGATAAAGAGTTATGCCAGTCCTGGAGATGGTTAACAATATTCTCAACTATATGAGTGTCATTAATCTGAGTATTCTCAAAGTTCTTAGAGCATCTGGCCTTCCAGATATACCAAGTTATAAAACTGGTAAATTCAAAGCTTTTGAGATCAACCTGCACACCATTATTACCTGCATTTAGGATATTAAATAACCAATCACGCAGATTATATTTACTAATGGAATGGTATAGGTTAGAATTTACTTTGTTCCATATATTACTTGCCACTGGACAATCAATGAACAGATGTTAAAGAGACTCAATACCATTATCACACAGGGGACAAGAAGTGCTTTTGTGTTTAGTGAATTTAGCTAACTTATCATTTGTCGAGATATAATTGTGTAGCACCTTCCACATAAAGTGTTATATCCTAGGACGAAGTTTTAAACTCCAGAAGGGCTTCCAATTAACATGCATATTATTCTTGGTAGGACAAACAACTAAGGAATAAGGATTCATTCAAGATAGCTCTATAAGCATATTTAACTGTAAAACACCCATTATGAGCAGGGGACCATCTAATCTTATCACAACCTATGAAAGGGATCATAATACTCAATATTTCATTAACAATATCCTCATCAAAAAGGGTTCTAAGTATGTCTATCCTCCAAGTGTGTCAGTCACTATCTATAAGCTGACTGACATAACTCATATTAGCTAAATAATTTGCAGTATCTGAATGCTTAATACTATTTGGTAGCCAATTATCTTTCCAAATAGCAATTTGTTCTCCATTTCCAACTTCCCACACATAATGCCTTTTAACAATTTCTAACCCCTGGCATATGCCTTTCCAGATCCAAGAACCCTAAGAAGAAACAATGTCATTAAGAGGATTAATATTACTGAAGTACTTGCAACTTAATATTTTGACCCACAACTCATCTTGTTGGTTTACCATTCTCCAGGCAAGTTTAGTTAACAGAGCAAGATTTAAAATATCTGTTCTTTTTATAGTAAGACCTCCTAAATTCTTAGGGAGAGCAACATCCAACCATGTTTTAGGATATATACCTCTACATTTTTCCTCTTTCCCCCATTGGAAATTCATTTGCATTGAGTCCATTTTATCAGTGATAGTCTTTGGCATAGGAAAGACTGCAAGGTGATGGTTAGCCATGTTGCCCAAAACTGAATGAATAAGTATTGTTCTACCAGGGGGTGCAATAAACTTACCTTTCTAGGTTGCCAGATTGCCTTTGTAGTTATCAATCAGATGAGAAAATGATTGAGATTTATCTCTTTGGAGTAGCAATGGCACTCCCAGATATTTCTCCTGTAAAGCCATTGTTTTTATTTGAAGGATACTAGAAATGGTGGTCTTTATGTTACCAGGAACTCTAGGGCTGAAAGCAACTGCTGATTTGTTAAAAATTCACAGCTTGACCAGAAAACTTACTGAATTGGTCAATAATAGAAGATAAATGATTGGCTTCCTGAATTCTAGCTTTGATGAACACTAAACAATCATCTGCAAAAAACAGATGTGTGATGGGAGGAGCATCTTTAGTAACTTGGAAACCATGAATCATATTAGATTCCTCAGCAGTTCTAAGAGCTTTAGAAAAAGCTACCATACAGAGAATAAATTGATAGGGAGATAAGGGATCTCCCTGTCTTAAACCTCTTTGGGGATAATATAACTTACCTGAAGCACCATTAAGTAAAATGGAAGTGGATACTGTTACTGTTGAAATACACTGCTCAATCAAAGCACACCAAATGTCAAAGAAACCAAGAGCTTTTAAATTAGCAATTAAGAAAGGCCATTTAACTCTGTCAAATGCTTTTGACATGTCAAGATTAATACCAATACCTACATCTTTAACTTTAGTTTTCTTTAGAGAATCAATTATCTCATGAGCAATCACAATATTATCCTGGATAAGTCTACTAGCAACAAATGCAGTTTGATTTGGAGCAATAATTTTGCTTAAAATCCTTTTTAATCTAGAAGTTTGGATCTTTGATATAATTTTATAAGATACATTGCACAAACTAATTGATCTGAAATCAATAGCATGCTTAGGACAATTATTTTTTGGTATAAGAGTAGTGAAATTATGCTTTAGTTGTTTTAAAATATGTTGAGATTGAAAAAATGATATAACCATATTAACTACATCTTGACAAACTGTATCCCACATAATTTGATAGAAACCTGCAGGGAATCCATCTGGACCAAGAGATTTCCATGGTTTCATATCAAAAAAAATGTTTTTAACTTCATCATAAGAAGGAAATTCAGTAAGCATGCAATTATCATCTTGAGTAATGCAAGGAGTGACATTATTCGGATAAGTGATAGGACTACTTGGGTTAGTAGTTCTACTCATGCTAGAAAATTGATGTAATAATTCCTCTTCAATTTCCTCTCTTCCAGTAAGCCATTCACCTGTTCTACTTTGTAAAGTGTCTATTTGTGTCATTTTCCTTCTAAAATATCTTTCTGATGAAAGTAGGCAGTGTTCCTATCATCAAATCTTATGTTTTCATCCCTATTCCTTTGTTTCCAGAAATCCTCTTCTGCTTAGTACCAGAATTTAAGCTTATCAGTTAATTCTTTAACTTGGTCATTATTTTGATTAGACTTGCTTCTAGTAATCACAGAAAGTTGAGCTTCTATCTTAGATATCTGAGTGCTAATATTACCAAAATGGTTATAGTTCCAGTTCTTAAGAATATATTTGGTATCAAACGAGTTGTTATAAAATATGAAAGCAAAAGAACCAGTATTATTAGCACCCCAATTATCCCTAATTAAAGAAGAACAAGTAGAATCATTAAACCAAGCTTTAGTCACCCTAAAAGGCTTTTTGGTGGAGTTATCCATCTTAGAAGTAACTAGCATGATGGGACAATGGTCGCTGCCAAAAATGGTAAAGTGATATACAACAACATTAGTGAATTCCTGAAACCATTTTAGGGCGGCACAAGCTCTGTCTTGTCTTTCTAGAATAAGTTCTTCCCCTTCTCTTCTGTTAGTCCATATAAATGGATTACCTATATAGTTCATGTTGTGGAGGCCTCTATTATGAATTAAATTATTGAAAGAATCTAATTCAGATTGAGAGGGAATATTACCACCTTCCTTTTCATCACAATTTAGAATGAAATTCAAGTCACCTAATAATATCCAACTATTATGATGGTTATGTCTAATATCATCTAGGTATTTCCATTGAAGTTCCCTGTTACTATCATTTAAAGCACCGTACATGAAAGTTGCCAGAGAAGCATTGTTCATAGAATCTAGCTTGATTAAATAATTAATGATGTTGACATTGATATCCAGAACTGTAAGGTCCTCTCCATCTTTCCACATTAAGCAAAGCCCACTAGATAGACCAATAGGGTTGTGAAACACAATATTAGGAAATTTATATCTTGCAGTTAAGAATTGCATTCTTTTGAGATGATTTTTGGTTTCTGATGAGAAAATTACATCAGGGTTATTTGATCTGATTAGGTTTTGAAGTTGATTTATGGTGTCGTTATATCCACTGACATTCCAAGATAAAATTTTCATATTGTAGGGTTATTTCCTAAGTAATAAACCAGAGTACTTTTTAAAAATTACTATGCAGTGCAGTTTGAAAATAGAACAATAATACTTATGAAATTTAGAATGTACCTTATACTCCCTAGTAGTGCTTCCAGATTGCTTACCCATTGGTGTGATTCTCAGTTCTTCTGTGTTGACATCATTATTATTTAGAGCTTCTCCATATTTTAAGAACCTTTGCCTTTTTCCCAATCTACCACCCACATCTCCAGCTTCATTTATGGTCTGAAATGTAACTATTTTACCATCAATCGGAGGAACAAATGGAGCAGATTTAACACTCCTTATAGCTAGAGGTTTAGGAGTACTGCTTGTTGAAGAGCGCACAAACATACTTTTCTTAATAACTCTTATCCCTCCAAAAGGTAAAGGTTTTTCATGTGCTACTTTTAGATACTCAGCTGCATCCTTAAGGGGCTCCTTTGCAATGGTTAATAATGAAGCATTCCCTACATATTTTGTTTGGTTGCTTTTCATAAAAAGACCTTATCCATTTAGTAGAACCATCTGCAGTAATTGCTAGTACACCTCTTCTTAACGGAGTTATGAGATCAATCCTTACACAGACCTTCACTGGAATACCATCAACATGGATAACATTGTTTAGTTCAATAGCAAGCACTTCCCCCAATAGTTTCCCCATTTCTTCAACTAATTTCACATTCATATGTTCTGGTTGCATATATTTTAGTTGAACACAATAAACTTGCTTACTCCAGTCTAATTTTTGATGTATCAGGCCCAAAAAATAATCAAACAAGATGCATAACTTCCCATCAATATTCCATGGACCTTCCTCAATTACTTTGTCCACCGGGTTTTGGTTCTTGAGTTTGAAGATCATTACACTCGCATCAACTTCGATAATCTTGACTTCTTCAGTAGGGATGAAAAGCCAAGTAAATTGAGTATTCTTTTCTACATCACCATAGGATACTTTACCTTCTATTATTATTTTGCCGATCAAACAAAAATCCCATTCTCCATTTCTATCTTCTTCATTTATGACAGATTCCTCATTATTGAGAAAGACAACCTCATCTCCGGATTGCAATTCCAGTTTTGCTTTCCTAAATCTCATTGCCAACTCCAAAACTTCATTACTTGATTTTTGGGTAGCTTCAGAATTGGTATGAATTTCTTCCATTTGATATTTTTTGTTCAATAAGATTTTAGGGTTTGTGGGTTTTAGAGGATAAAAGTACGAATAAGTAATACTCAGATTAGGGTTTCCTAGAAAAGGATAGGTATGATATTTTTTCTCATTAACCATCGAGAGATTTTTGGAATCAGTTAAACCATAAAAGGTAAGAAAGTGAGCTGTTGTTGAACAGAGAAGAAGGATGGCTATCAACATTTCAAATTTCAAACGGCATCTATGTTTATTGTACGTGCAAAATACACAAGTGAGTTTAACTCTTGTTGAATCGGTGAAGAAGCAAACTTTTCCTGTGAAGAAGCAAACAACGATGATGAACACAGTAGGAACTAATGCTTTAAAAAACAGTAATACAACAGCTGCAAACGCAATAATCAACATTGAATACCCGACAAACGCCATATTTGGGACAAGACAATCTATAAAGGGGAAATAATAGTTTGGTCCATTTATACTTGGGACCACAACAGTTTGGTCCAGCGGGAAAACACGCTTCCTGTTTGGTCCATAGTTATTTAAAAATATTAAATGGACCAAAATGCCATTATGTGTTAATTCTTGCTTATTTTCTTGTAGTAGTTCATTCTGTCTGATGAACTATCAGCCTTTTATAGATTTGAGTTCATTATTTTTCGTGAAAACTATACACTTCATTATATTCAATGAACTTCATTACACTTCATTAAATTCTACAAAAATTTCGTTATTAAGAACAAAATGAAAAGACGAGGGTACCCAAATATACATCAATCTAAAACTTTTCCACCTATAAGTCCTTTCTCTGAAAGTGATTATCTATGGACTGAGTCGAGACAATACAACTAATCGGTTCACACTTCGTGTGATTGTCTATGGATATGAGATCCATACAATACAACAACAAGATAACTTGTGTGATTGACTATGGATACAAGATCGAGACAATGCAACAACGGAGTATGTTTACTTGATAAATGGTTCGGACTTAACCAAACACAATAGGATTACTATCAAGTTAATAGGAATTAACGTTTGTGTATTTTACTTCTAATTATAATAAAAACAATTATAATTGCGGAAATAGAAGAGTAAAAGACATAGCAAGATTTTGTTAACGAGGAAACTACAAATGCAGAAAAACCCCGGGACCTTGTCCAGAATTGAATACTCTCAGGATTAAGCCGCTATACAAAATCAAACCAGCTTCGTATAGTTGAGACCAAGCAACTAAACCTATAGTTCACCTAGTTCCGTCTGTATTCCCACGCCTCCAACTTGTAATAAGTCACGTACTTGGAACAATTCCTTTGGTTCGTATTCCAAACAGTAAAGGAACAACAAATTTGTTTGGTAGCAACTCTTTTCAACCAAGTGATGTGAGTTTGACACAAGGCGCTTCCGTTTATACCAATAAACTCCTTTGTCAGGTCCTTAGATCTATCTTATCAACAACTACCAAAGTAATTGTTAAGATTTTGCAATCAATACTTTTAATCACAAAGAATTGTATTGATGCCGATCTACTCAACTAATCAATCCAATCTACCACAAGGATTAACCGATTATAGTTGGATCCTCTTTAACCGAAACAAGTATTATGTACACCAAAGATTATGAACCCAAATCAGAAATCTTCAAAGTCTTCGTTGTCTTCAAATCTTCTTAGATCTTCAATAAACACCTGCACACAATCAACTTGAATCTCTTGTGATCAATCACGCACAGAACGGAGTCTGTTAACAATAGATTATCACAAGACATCTTTAGATCTACAAACAGTCTAAAGATCCTCGTCGAAACTTCGATATAGTATGAGTGAATCTTATATCAAAAGAGAAGATTCTCAAGCATAAACAAACTAGGTGCAATCAAAGTTCAACAACCGTTAGTCAATCAAATCAATCGAAAACTAATATTAAACCGCAATTATCTAGTTTCCCACCAACGGTACTAATAGAGCTTCTCAATCCCAAAAAATCTTTAAACCGAGCGGCCGTAAGAGATTTCGCCTAATTAGGTTACTTTCCTCTCCGAATAGGCGGCTCCACCAGTAACAACACAACTAGGTAGTTTTTCTAGCTCTGAGGATTAGTTTGCTCGAAATGCAAACTTTGTTATTTATAGATCAAGGAAGTTTAGACACCAAGGAATTTCCAAAACCGAAAATATTCTTAAGATATGCAATATATTTCCAAATTCGGTTTCCATAATTCTTGGAAATGCTTTGTCCAAACATTGACCAAAAATCTCTTAGAAAATCTCCAACTAGTAAATGCACATTACTAATTTTCATTTTCCAAAAATAAAATTAAAAACCTTAATTAAAAGATTCTCAATTTATTTTTTCGATCCGGGATTTTTCCTTTAGCTATTAAGGAATATCTTTGAACAATTAAAGATAAGCATTACTGCACATGCTCAAAGTATGTCGACATCTTAACTTAGTAAATCATCTTTCATAGTTACTATCTTGGAATCGATTTGCCACACTTCCAAACAAGTTTAGAATTGGTTCATCTGACTTCCAAGAACTATGTGATTGATCAAGAACACTCAATCACCAATCATGGGTTTCACGGTTCTACCAAAACAAGTTTCGGTTCTACCTTCCATGTGAGTACTGTGCATAGTCACACTAGCTTTCCAAAATTCGGTTGACTAGGTACTAGGATCGGTTCCCACATATATATGGTATCTAACTTGTATTTGTTGCACATGTCCATAGGATCGGTTCCCAATATCTAAAAACTTGTTGCACGTGTTCATAGGATCGGTTCCCAATATCTAGAAACGTGTTGCACCTCTTACAAGGATCGATTCCCCTTTTGTGATCGGTTGCACCTCTTACTAGGATCGGTTCCCCTTTCCCCAGAGTCGGTCTTACACAAAATCACAAACTCGATCATACCATCTCAGGTGATTACTTAAGATCGGTTTCACTAATAAAAGTCATAGCAATACAAAAGTCAGGCCTTGTGAATAGTTTTACCAAGAACATAAACAAGTCATGAGCGGTTATACTAACCACACATATTGGTAGTTCAAAAGATATGCAATGAATAACAATACCAATAAGCCTAGCGATTTCCCTTTCGATTCACCAAACAAGTTCATGAATTTACTTCCTTTAAACGAATGTAAAATATTGTTTCCTAGGATGAAATCTTCACCTCATACCCATACATAATCACAATAGCATTCAAACGATTATGTCGATGTCTTATATACGAAATTCAAAAGATAAGCGTTATACTTCGTATTGTATTCCTTAATACTACGTCTAACTAGAGTATAATCATTCATTCTTCGCAGTTATGTTTTCAATATGCACGACTTGAAAGATACGTTAGGGAATGAAACAGTTCAAGTCAAATATCACTAACCTCAAGTGGAAGGATGATGTTGTCGTTGTAGCTCCTTACTTCTTCACTTCTTCAAGTATTCGCAATACTTGTAATGTCTCATATCCTAATACTTTCAAGCTAACCTATACAAAGTTGACTCTAGTACATAATCAAGTGACTGTTTAAATGAGTTTTGGTTCACTAAAATATGACAACCAAACTTGACATACCAACACTTGGTGAGTTCAACCGAGCTATGCTCTAACACAAAAATCAGAGTTCATTTTTTCAAATGAACACACAACAAAAACTCCACTATTATGAATAAAAACAAGAGTTCATTCTTTCAAATGAACACCTAATAAAACCTACATGAAAACATAGTTCATTCTTTCAAATGAACACCTGATATAACCTATATAAAAACTGTTAGAGCACCGCTCGTTCAAACTCGTAAGCGTTGCTATCTCAAGCTTGTTTGTCAATGTTAGTGATCAAAACTATAAGTCTTGATTTCTAGTCTACTTATAGCGATGTCTCGGACTAGAATAGATTGTGTAGTTGAGCATTAGACTTCACGACGTTAATCATCATTTGAAGACGAAGAACTACTAAGAAGAGCTTGTGGAACTTCATCAACAAAAGGCATGTCATGTGGAGACTAAAACTCATCTATCACTTGGAAAGTTTATTTCTACTCTATCTCCTATATTGAGACAAAAGTCGTATTGCTATATAGTATTCGATTATACACATTTGAGATTTCGAGCTGAGTTTAACTCGCTTACATATTTCTCGAAATATGTGTTGGTAAGCTTTCGCTTCAACCAAGTTCATCGTATATTCTTGGCGATAGTCAAAAGATGATCATGTGAAAATCGCCGAGTAACATCTTACATGGTTTGTGTGATACAATCATTTGGTGTAGACTTGGAATGTTTCGTAATGATTATTTCAATAACTTGAAAATTGCTTTGATGCTAATAGTTCGTGAAAACAACTATTGATCCTCTAAGAATGTTTCAATGATTGAAATAGAGTTTAGAACACTTAAACATCATTGGATTATGAACATAGTATGTGTTCTTGCATATATGTGATCCATGACCGGAACTATAGTATGCATACCTATATGCGTACATGTTAGTTGTGAAATTCTGTGAGCCTAAGTACACATACTGGTACGCGTACTGGCGTAAGGTTTGGGTCCGGGAATTTCTGCTGTGTTTGGAGGTATGCGTACACGTTCGCATACTCGCGAACCCAAACTCAGTCTGGCTACTTAAGTATGCGTAACCGTTTGCATACTTGAGTGGTTAAAGTTCTAAAATCGGTTTGTTCATGAACTAATACATTTATATTATAAGGAATGCATTCTATGCAAACCGTTGTTATAATGTTCATGAATTGATCATAGTGAATCAAACCGATTTTGCTTCAATTTTGTTCTTGTATACTTCTATGAGAATATAGCAATTGAACAACTCTATAACTAGTTTCATTTGAACTAGTTGTGGTTAAGATGAATAAGGTTGATATGAGAGTGTTCATATAGCTATATTCGGTTAACTACTGTTGAGCCAACCTAGTGTACACGTTTAGGTACGGTTACTCAAACCTAAATGAAGGTACACTTCATTTGTGTATAACAAGCTAAGTTCGATCTAAAGGTTGAAAGATATTAGCTTGAGTCTAATCAGGTTTTCATCTAACGGTGAATATTGAATGCTTTGTTACCAAGGTAACTTAGATTGCAAACCCTGAGTTGAAAACTATATAAGGGAGAACTCTAGCAAATGGGAAACCTAATCCCCACACCTTATGTGTGATACTAGTTGCGACTAGAGTCGATTATCCTTTAACCTTAGGTTTTTCACAAAACCTTGTAGGTTAACGACTTGAAGACTTCATTGGGATTGTGAAGCTAGACCCAACTATTTTCTCTGTAGTTGCGTGTTCTGATCTTACTTTTACTATCGTGATTGAGTATTATCTTTGCTAAGATTTGCTTGAGATTTATCTCTGATAGGTAAGATTAAAAGTAGTCTTAAACATCTTCGTCTCATCGTTTGTGATTCCACAATATCTTGTTTCGCTTCCATATGATTGAGATTATTGTGAGGTGATTGATACTACTAGGTTGTTCTTCGGGAATATAAGTCCGGTTTATCAATTGGTTCCTGTGCACCTTGATTTATCAAAAGACGGAACAAAACCCGTAGGTATTTCCGTGGGAGACAGATTTATCTATTCCAATAGACTTTTTTGTGTGAGACAGATTTGTTTATCAAGTCTTCGACTTTGGGTCGTAGCAACTCTTGGTTGTGGGTGAGATCAGCTAAGGGAATCAAGTGCGTAGAATCCTGCTGGGGTTCAGAGATGTAAGGAGCGCAACTGTACCTTGATCAATGTGAGATTGGTTAGGGATCAACTACATTCCAGTCCGAAGTTCATTGGCAGTAGGCTAGTGTCTGTAGTGGCTTAATACAGTGTGGTGTTAAAAGCTGGACTAGGTCCCGGGGTTTTTCTGCATTTGCGGTTTCCTCGTTAACAAAATTTCTGGTGTCTGTGTTATTTCTTTTCCGCATTATATTTTGTTATACAATAGAAATATCACAGGTTGTGCGTTAAGTTCAATCAGTTCTTGAATCCGACCTTTGGGTTGTTGATTGAATTGATTGACACTTGGATATTGGTTTGTGATACCATCCAAGTTATTTCTCTTATTCAATCGGGCTCGCAAATTCCTATTTGTTTGATTTCGGATTGAATTGAGAAATTGAGATATAAACTCTTTGATATACTTTTCTAAAGATTAAGTTTGACTGTCTAGTTGATTCTCTTGAAAGTATATTGGAGTTAGTCCATACAGATTTTCTAAGCGAAATATTGGGTGTGGTTGTTAGACCCCCCGCTTTTTCAAAAACAGAGTTAATTCTTTCGAATGAACACCTGATAAAACCTATATGAAAATAAGTTCATTCGTCAAAATGAACACCTATCAAAGTTCATTATTGTAAACAAAAATTCAGGATTCATTCTTTCAAATGAACTCCCAATCAAAAGGACATAATTATGAACAAAAATTAGAGTTCATTCGTCAACGTGAACACCTATCAAAAACTAAGCAGCATATTTGAGTTCATTATGTTCGATGAACTTCATCGTCTTCATCATCTTCAACAGCAGCACATTTGAATTCATTATGTTCGATGAACTTCATCGTCTTCAAAGCAAAAGCAGAAAGAAATTCTTCGTCATCTTCAACATCAACAGAACTTCATCTTTAACACAAGCAACAAACACCAACAACACATCGTCTTCAACAGTAGCAGCAAACAACAACAACATATATTTATCATCAAAATTAATCACCGTCTTCAACAGCAACATATCTTGACGTCTTCATCATATTTAAACAGTAGATCTCGAAAATCTTCAAACAACAACTGCAGATCTTTATCGTCTTCATCATATTTAGCAATATCATCAAAAGACAGCCGCAACAAAAACAACAGCAACACCAAATATTATCATCTTCATCGCATTTCACAGCAGCAACAAAAACAAAAAAAAAAATGTGTAAACCAATCTTCAAAATCAACAGTTTAACAGCAGCAGCAGAAAATGAACAGTTCGTGTTCATTCTAAACACGAAGCAAAAAAACAAATGATAAGAAATAAAAATTACCGATCTCATCGTCCTCCATTATCAACCTTCATCATCTTCATAAAACCCTAAAAAAAATTCTTCATCGTCTGCAAATAACAACAGCAGAAAAGAAAAAAAAAAAGAGGAGAGAAAAACTAGATCTGAAACTAAAGAAGAGAGAGAAAGTGAATCTGGAAATAAAATATTTTCTAATGATTTTTTATATATATATGGTCCCATATTAAAGGGTATTTCTGCCACTATAAAAGGAAAATTACATCATCCATGACGTCATTCTGCGTGGGTATTTCTGCCACTATGTCCGGATTGGTTAGAAAAAGCAAACGTTGGGATTTCCCTAACACTAACCCTAGGAGGATAGGACCAAATAATAATTTCTAGGACCAAACAACAAGAGTTATTGTCAGGGAAATCCCAACGTTTGCTTTTTCTAACCAAACCGGACATAGTTTGATTCAACCCAAGTGGAAGGACAAGTGAGTTTGTCCGTCAATATTTAGTAAGTTTCATATTTTTTCTTCTATTTTTACTCCTCCACCACAGTTTAGTCTTTAAAGTAACCCAACTTTAGTCGTTAAATCCAACCCACCACCTTGTCCCCTTCCCTTCCCTGAGAACATGCCGCCAAGATCTTGGCCACCACCGATTTGTTGTCCAACCTGGTTGATCATATTCATCATTGAAGGATTCCTTGTGAACTGATCCAACATTCCCCTTAGTCCATCAGGTGAACCCATGCTTGTTTGCTCTGATACCCCTGCCAATAGACCATTCAAAGCAGGGATGTTCAAAACTTGAGACATCATGCCTGCTGCATCAAACTGACTATTGGAAGCAGGGACTGCCGGTGGCCTGACACCCATAATCTGATCAGATATACCTTATTATCCGTTCTTGCATTGGAACCTCGAGCTACAATTGACGGTAGAATCTGCACAACAAAATAATCTGATATCAAATATAAAGTACTATATTGTCGAGAAGCAGGGACTGTCGATGGCACAACAAAATAGCCATAATCTAGTACCCATAATCTGATCAATATAAAGTATTATATTGTCGAGATATCAAATGGCACAACAAAATAGCCATATTATTTTTCTTAAGTCGTAGAAAATAAATTGGGTACGATACTTCATGGTCGTATAAATTAAATTGGGTAACTCATTCTGACGGTCTAGGGGGGAGGGGTTATTTAGTTCAAACATACACTGCAAAATCTAAATAGAGAATACAAGTTGCAAAATCTAAATAGAGAATACAAGTAGATTAGTGGTTTCTAGTTCATAGTCCCATCCAGCTTCGCTAAGAATATGAGGGATATGATAGTTTTACTACTACCTGTTCTAGGTCTTCTCATTGTAATCCAGCATCCCAGTTCAAGGAAAGGATTTTTAATCGATAGTAAACCATACCGAGTTTTAATGTAAACGGTCCAACCCATTATAGGCAGTTATCATCAGTTGGGGTTAGTTAGCAAACTGAAAATCACTGTGTGTCTGACAGCTTAGTGTTTCATCCACTAAGTCGAAACCCAACTTAACCACATTCTAATCCTAGCTAGACATTCATCACTCATGATAGCAGATTAGATTCTATGTCAGAAATGTGAAGCTTCTTCCTATATAATACAAACAAAGCCTGAACCCTTCATTTTTTTTATTTATTTTTTTGGCAAATAAAGAACTTCACTAGCCTAGGTTGAAGACCCTCCATAATTCTAGGTAATGTACCACTTCTTCTCGCCATTCCAACTCTCAATACACTAAGTAGTTAAATAAAATTGAAGTTTATTGCCTCCTGTTTCTCCAAAGATTTTCATTCTTCCAAAAACTTAATCTATACACCTACACACTACTATATCATTACTGAATCAAACAATCCACCACCTAATACTACCAAATCAAAGATTTCTTTCTTAATCTCAATTTCACTCAAAATCCATTTTAACAAGTTGAGAACTACTAGTAGTAGCTAATACATAAACAATCCCCTGAACCAAAATCCACAAATCCATTCGCCAAAATCCCAATTTCACAAAACGATAACCAAATTCCACAAAATCCCTTACAATCAATAAAACTCAATTCATCTGTATTCCCATCAGCATTTCAAAAGAAATCAAATAAACACCAACAAAAATTAATAAAATAAAATCCTTAATTCAGTCTTACGAATGGAAAATGAAGAAACTAGGGCATAAATTGGGTTGAGGAAGAGAATAGATACCAGAAGGAGAATGAAAACCATAGCATTACGTCTCTCAAATCCTTGTGAAATCCTTCCAACAACAACAAATGATCCACCTCTATCAATTTTCGATCTCTCCACCTTCTTATAATCTCTCTCTCTCTCTCTCAATCTTCTCCCCCCGCTAAATTTCCTCGTTTCCAAAGGCTTTAGTTTTTTGTTCTGGTTTCTAGTCCGAGTGTCTGTTTTGTGCTTGAAAGTTGTAACCAAAAGAAAATACACTGCGTATGCTCAGCTAGAAATGGGAGGAAAAAAAAACTCTAATTAACTGCCGCCATTGGTGCTGTACAGTGTACACATACAAAATAACCAACAGCAAAAAACTTTTACACTAAGTTGCTCAAAATTCACAGAACCAAATTCTCTCTATATACAAAAAAACACACAAAAAAAGGTTGATTTTGCTACATTTCACCTTCTACGCGTTCTTTTCCTTCCTTTTACCACTCCATCGGTCTCAGTTCGTTTCGGTTTTTGACCACCATTTCCTCTCCCAACCTTCTTACTTCGACCTGCTCCAGTTTTCTTCACCACCTCCAAAGCCACTAACGGGGACTCCACCAAAATCTTAGCATCGGAACTGCCTTTCTTGGTTTCTTTTCTAGAAGGAATCATCTGTTTTGGCACCTCAGTTTTACTATTCTTATTCACTGGCTTCTGGGCAATTATTTCTTCCGCCTCAGTCTTACGTTTCTTTGTTAGCTTTAGGGTAATTTTTTCTCCCATCTCAGTTTGACCTTTCTTAGTATCCTTTTTCAAAGTACTAACCTCTTCTGTAGCCTCTGTTTTACCATTCTTTGTTTCTCTAGTGGGAAAAAGTATATCTTCCACCTCAGGTCGACTCTTTTTGCTGTCCTTCTTGGGTGACATTCTCTCTTCTGTCACGAGTTTTCCAATGACTTTCCGGATACGAGGTCGTATACTTCTAGGTTTTACAGGTAAGCTGAATTGCTGTGCTTCACAAGATATTCTATCACCACCTCCGCCAATACTATCTCCACCAGAATCTAAACATGACACACTTTGAATTTGCTGGAATGTATTTTTGGCAAGATTCCTGAGACTGATAGCAAAGGTGTATTGGCGTGTATTTTTTGAATAGAAATTTATGGCATTGTTGGTGAGTAGAAGAATATCTCTATAAAGTTGTCTGGTTGATTTAACTGAACCATTGCTAATTCCTGCTCTTATGGTGTTGAAATCCATGTGCCGACGAATGGTATTCTTGTACCTTGCTCTCTTCTGTAAACAAGCAAAGAAAATGAATCAACTACCGAACCATTGTAATATCCACTTTAAGAAAACAAATCAACATAGTGTTGATGAAATTTACCTGACTATCAAGGCGGGAGCAAAACATAGATGCATGTTCATTCTCCATGAATGATTCAAAGATTTTCATCAAATCAAGTTTTTCTCCTCCTCCCTTCACGACAACTGTCTGGTCAACTCTCTCAGAAAGTTTAGCACTCTGATCATCAAAATCTCGACCATCCATAGCAACCTCAGCTGTACTCAGTACATCACTTTCTCCATTTTCTCCTACACTTGTTTCCTTCTTCAGTTCTATACTACTACAATCTTTTCTCTTCCTTTTCCCTCTTCTTTTCCTCAAATTACTGATCGGAATATCAGCACAAACTTCTTCAACACTCCTCAGATTCTCTGGCTTTACTTTTGCATCTTCAGGGTCTGTATCAATAAGATTATCCATTTCTTGATTCGACGTAGTTGCTACGGGAACCTGACACACCGGTGACCAGTTTGTACGAGTTTCTTCGGTAAAACTACTGGCTGATAATCCATCTTTAGAATTATTCGATGTTGTTTCCTTTCGGGGAAAGCCAATTCTTTCAGTACTTCCATTAGAATCTGGCGATACAGTTGGGCTTGGGTCATATCTAACCATGTTGATATTATCATTATCCTGATGCTGATCTTCAACTTTCTCAGCTTTCAAACTCTCGATCTTTGTTTCTAATGATCTGCAAAGTTATTAGTTAATGAACTGCTTATTATTCGTTTTGGATAAAAAAGATTAGATTCACTGGAATATATCTTCCACTCTATAAAGAAATTAAAAAGCAGAACCGAGGATCCATTCGTGGCCAGTAAATGAACGTATAAAAGTGGGCTCCACCTACAGGATCCAGATATTTTTGGGCTAGACCGGCCCACTGGCTGTAGCCGATAAATGTTTTTGTTGAAGGATCAAGAAGAAATACGTACCCAATGGAGTCTTCCGACTTCACCAATTCACGTTTCAGTTCAGCGACTCTCTGCTTTCGAAGCTCTTCAAACCAAGTCCTGTTTTAATTGGAAATTTAATCAAAAGAAGATGTTGTTACAGATATGCCCCTATTGACACATGAAGTCTACAAGTAATTAATGCAGCCTAATTTCTAATATAGGACTACACACGTGGATTGTCTGACCTGTAAATTATCCAAAACAAATCATAAGAATTAGTTCAAAAAGAGAGGACCGAAAACTCACTTGCATCCGCAATATCGCTTTCTCAAGTCTCTATATTTGGCTTTACATACCTGCAAGCAATATACTTTCGATTAAGATATCAAAATTAATATATAAAACTAAAGAAAGTCCTCAACAAACAAAATTTGGTTTTGGTTTCTCACAAACGCTTTCTGCGTATCTCTAGATAGACCGGAATTACCCACGTGGATATTCTAATGTCTTAAAATATTACTGAGTATATAAGAAAAAGAATCTACCACCAGGGGTGCTTTCGACATTATATTATATAAGAAAAAAAATCTACACCAGGGGTGCTTTCGGCATTTTACGAATAAAGTCCTACGAAATTATTCTGTAGTACCCTGCTTTCCTGAATAAAATCGATTTCTTTAGAAAAGAAAGAATTTAATTAATTAATTCTGATTTTGTGTAATCTACACGAATGAAAATTCATTAAATACTAACAGAAAAAAACAACCAACTACGCGATTTCTTATAATCCGAGTTTAAAATGCTCAAAATATTCGAACTAATTTATTAATTATGTTCAAAAAAATTAATAAAACATGCTTCAAAAAAAAAAAAAAAAAAAATTAATAAAATAACCGGTTCAAAGAAACCTAAATTCAATTTAAAAAAAGATCGAAAGATTTACGAGTAGTTATTTTAATCCCCAATTTGAATTGAATGATAATTGAAATATCTGGATAAATTGGATAGAAAATGACCTCCGGTGTGAAGGAGAATGGATAAATAGTTCTGGATCGGAGTTCCGAGGCTACAGCATCCCAGGCTCGGGTTCCATGGCGGATAACAGCACCACCGAGAAGAAGCTCTTCCCATGTACCCCAATTCATCATCATAATCATCTCTGTTTCCTTCATCATAAATTAATCTCAGCCGTCTCTGTACAAATTTACGGATTGTTCTACATTAACGAAACACCATAACCTCATTCGACAAAATTTCCAGCAAAAAAAAAACAGAAAAAGGTTGCAGAAACCGGTTTAGGAAGATTACAAAGGGTGGTTTTGCGTATTTACAGAGGGAAAATAAGGTGGTTTGTGAGAAGGGGAAAGGTGGTTTTACGTTTCAAAGAAGAGGTTTTTGACGTGTTTTGGTAGAATCGGAAAAGAAGGAGAGAGAAAAACAGGAAATAGAAGATTGAATTGAATTGAGGAGAGAGAAAGGGAAAAAAAAAATAGGAGAGATTTGGTTTCTTTGTATTTGAATACATAAATAAATGATGAACTTTCTCATTCCTTCTCACAAAGGGAAACCTATCTTCGGAGACATTTACCCTTATCATATACCTGATATTACTAAATATGCCATAAGAATTTGAAATTCCTTTTTCTTAGGATAAATTTTAATTACCCGCGATTAATATGAATCTTAAATCCCAGCGGCACATTTTGGTGGTACTGATTCATGAACGACTCAGAATCCACTTGTTCTTTTGATGGTTGAAAGACTCAATTAAACCAATAATATTATTACAGCTGGCACTTGATTCGTCGTCTGTGGATTTTGTCAATATTGTCCGTTGCTTTTCTTTCAATGCCAGGTATTCTATTTTTTTCGAGTATCGAGTCCCCTAGAGCCTAGGCCTATCTTGACATAACTGGGTTTTGTATTGTTGTTTTGTCCTCTTTTTGGTAAAGGGAGAAAATTCAAAATTGGTTATTCCGGATTTGTGTCTTTTGAGGAGTCCAATAATTAGGAATCAGGTTTATTATCTATGGCTGTCATGTAGGATAGCCAAGGTCTCGTACCTCTGAAAATTTGGGATGTTACTTGTTTTTGCCGGTAGGAAAAGCAAATAACAGTCTCGGCAAGGATATTACAGATGAGACACTTCAGCTGCCGGTAGGCATACTGGATACAAGAGGGAGGCGGAGGGAGCAACCAAGTTTCACTGATTTCGTTGGTCTTGCTTAGAGACTATGGGCAACTTCATTCCCATTCGTATTATCATGATAAGTTTTGAACTGATTTGAGGAATCCCTTGGCTAGTCTTCCAATCTCAGTAATAAAGGGTTTTATCTTCTAGGAGGAGTTTGAGAGATGGAGTTGCTCAAATTGACTGCCACTTGGATGTCTCATTTGCGTGTGATCCGTTAGACATAGATTCAATTTTTCAATTTATTTGAATCCTCAGCATTTTTTTTCCTGTTCCCGGTGATATTAAGATGCCACTATGCCATGATATCTTATTTGTCTCTCCAGAGAAATGGATATCCCTAGAAAAGATTTTCAGTTCAACCTTTTTTTTTCCTCTCCACCTGGACTAATCTCCCACGCGGCTTCTTATATTTAAGGTGATTCATGTATCGATTCCAATAATATTATTATTTTGTACCATTATGGAAGAAAATCTGTATAAGATATGCGCTTTTTCAGGAATGGGAAAAAAACGATCTACTTTCTTTTGGTAATTTTGCTCTTCGATACTCAATAAAATCCTCTTTCTTTACAATAAAACGCATCTATAGAGTCTCATATTTAGTAATTCGAAGACTTTTCTTATTTTTATTTACAAAATCGAATGTGTATAGGATATTCCCAGTTTCAAAAAAAAAAGGAGGTCACCTCTCTTGAAAACAAAAGCATTCGAATCCATAAAATCCCATGGTAAGAATTCTGGCAATAATGGGAGACACTTTGTTAGAGCATAGCTCAGTTGAACCCACCAAGCGTTGGTATGTCAAGTTTGGTTGTCATATTTTAGTGAATCAAAACTCATCTAAGAGTCGCTTGATTATGTACTAGAGACAACTTCGTATAGGTTAGACTAGAAAGTCTAGGATTATGAGACATACAAGTATTACTCGAAGACCCGAAGAATGTGAAGAAGTAACAAGCTACAACGACGACATCATCCTTCCTCGTGAGGTTAGTAATATTGACTTGAACTATTTCATTCCTAACGTATCTTTCAAGTGCTATATTGAAAACATAACTGCGAAGCTGTGAATGATTATATTCTAGTAGTAAGACATGATCACATGATCATAGTGTTAAGGAATTAGAATACGAAGTATAACGCTTATCTTTTGAACTTCGTATATATGACATCGACATAATCGTATGAATGTTATTGTGATTATGTGTATGGGTAAAGCTGAAGATTTCATCCTAGGAAACAATGTTTACATTTGTTTAAAGGAAGTACATTCATGAACTTGCTTTATGAATCGAAAGGGAAATCGCTAGGCTTATTGGTATTGTTATTCATTGCATATCCTTGGATTACCAATATGTGTGAGTTAGTAGAAACCGATCATAACTTGTTATGTATCTTGGTATGACTAATCAGAGTGCCTGACTTATGATTTGGTATGACTTTTATTAGTGTAACCGATCCTAAGTAATCACCTGAGATGGTATGATCGATATTTTTAATGGTGTGACCGATCCTAGTAATTGGTGTGACCGATCACGGAAGAGTTGTGTAATCGATCCTTGTAATTGGTGTAACCGGTCCTAGTAATTGGTGTAACCGATCCCGGTAATTGGTGTAACCGATCCTAGTGACTTGTGTAACCGATCACAAGTAATACCATGAGTATATGGTAACTGGTCCTGGTAATTGACGTAACCGATCCTGGTAACTGGCGTAACCGGTCCTAGTAATCATATTAAGGTAGAACCGATCCTTGTGTTTGGTAAAACCGTAAACCCATGATTAGTGAATTGATATTTGATCAATCACATAGTTGTCTTGGAATATAGATGAACCGATTCTAAACTTGTTTGGAAGTGTGGTATAATCGATTCCAAGATTGTAAATATGAAAGAGGATTTACAAATAAAAGATGTCAACATACTTTGAACATGAACAATAACTCTTATCTTTTATTGTTCAAAGATATTCCTTAATAACTCAAGGAGATCCCGGTCCGAAATAAATTTAGAATATTTTAATTAATGTTGTTAGTTTTATATGCTTTAATTACCAGCAATTAAATCCATATCTCTAGAAAATAAAAATTGGTAATGTGCATTTACAAATTGGAGATTTTCTATTAAAAGATTTCGGAAATACTGGACAAAGCATTTCCAGGAATTATGAAAACCGATTTTGGGCATTTAATGCATATCTTGAGAATATTCGGTTTTGGAAATTCCTTGGTGTCCAAACATCCTTGGTCTATAAATACCCAAGTTTGCATTTCTAGCAAACTATCCTAAGAGCCATGCAAACTTCATCTTTTTGTTATTTCTGTTGGAGCCGTATATTCGGAGAGGAAAGTACCCTAATTAGGCGAAATCTCTTACGACCGCTCGTTTAAAGACTTCTGTGGGATCAAGAAGCTCTACGAGTACCGTTGGTGGGAAACTAGATAATTGCAGTTTATTTTAGTTTTCGATTGATTTGATTGACTAACGGTTGTTGAACTTTGATTGCACCTAGTTTGTTTATTCTTGAGAATCTTCTCTTCTGATATAAGATTCACTCAAACTAGATCGAAGTGTCGACGAGATTTTTATAACTATTTGTAGATATAAATATATCTTGTGATAATCCATTGTTAACAAACTCCATTCTGTGCGTGATTGATCACAAGAGATTCAAGTGGTGTTGTGCATGTGTTTATTGGAGATTAAAGAAGATTTGAAGATAAATAAGATTTCTTATTTGGTTTCTATATCTTTGGGTGTGCACAAACCTTGATCGGCTGGGATCCAACTAAATCGTATTTATTCGATTGGTTAGTTGTGTAAGATTGGCATCACCTTATAGTTTCTTGTTGGAATTTATATTGATTGATTGCAAATCTAAACTCTGCTACTTCGGTAGTTGTTGGATAGATTGATCTGACCAGGCAAAGGAGTTTATTGGTTAAACGGAAGAGCCTTTGCATATGACTTGAGATATCTTCATATGAAAGAATCAAGAGAGTTGTTACCAAACAGATTTGTTGTTCCTTTACTGTTTGGAATACGATCCAAAGTAATTATTCTAGTGCGTGCACTTATTGAATGTCGGAAGCGCATGGATACTGAAGAAACTAAGTGAACTAGGTTTAGTTGCTTGGTCTCAACTATACGAAGTTGGTTTAGATTTTGTATAACGGCTTAATTATGAGAGTATTCAATTATGGACTAGGTCCCGGGGCTTTTCTGCATTTGCGGTTTCCTCGTTAACAAAATCTTGCCGTGTAATTTACTTTTCCTTTCCGAAATTATAATTGTTGTTATTATAATTTAAAGTAAATTACACAACCGTTAACTCCGTATTACTTGATAGTGATCCTATATAGTTTGGTTAAGTCCGAACCTATTATCAAGTAATCACACTTTGATTGTTGTATTGTCTCGATCTCGTATCCATAGACGATCACACAAAGTGTGAATACCGATTTGTTGTATTGTCTCGACTTTGTCCATAGACAATCACTTTCGGTAAGAGGACTTATGGATAATTTAAAGATTGTGGTGTATTTGGGTACCCTCGTCTTTTCACACTTCGGCTGCGGAGGCATACTGGATACAAGAGGGAGGCGGAGTGAGCAACCAAGTTTCACTGATTTCGTTGATCTAGCATAGAGACTATGGGCAACTTCATTCCCATTAGTATTACCATGTAAAATTTGAACTGATTTGAGGAGGAATCCCTTTGGCTAGTCAACTAATCTCAGTAGCAAAGGGTTTTTTCTTCCAGAAGGAGTTAGAGTCTTTGAGAGACGGAGTTTCTCAAATTGACTACCACTTGGACATCTCCTTGGACTTTTATTTTTTTACAAAATCGAATATGCATAGGAAATTCCCAATTTCAGAAAAAAGAGGTCACCTCTCTTGAAAACAAAAGCATTTGAATTCATAAAATCCCCTGGTAGGAGTTCTTGCAATAACGGGGAATAGTAGTGTTTTTTCTCTAGATACAGTCAGATGCAATTTTATTTGTGTTTTACAAGTAGGTGCGTTGGTATTGCTTTAACAAAAAATTTAAAAACTAATATAAGTATTAATTTCCATATATATTTTACCCCCTAGTTTGAGGCCTATGCCTTCTATTTGAGGCCTATCACTAAAAGACAAAAGGGTCATTATGAAGTAATTTCACAAAATCCCTTAGCCAACTATTTATGTTAATGGCTAAGTCCCATGGTCTTCTAATCTAACATTTAAATTGGAAGTCCACATCAGCTAGAATAACCCCCTAAGTCCTATGGTAGTTCTAATCTAGCATCTAGATGCGCTGAACCATTCTCGTGGCCGCGCTGAATGGAACAACGCAACCATCTCAGCCGTTGGATCAAAAAATAAATCAATCTGCGTTGATCCAAACAGAGAAAAGTTGATTTTTCTCTGCGCTGAACCATTCAACGAAACTATCTCGCTACTAGTTGGAATGCGAGATATATCTGGAAACAGAAGTAGTGTTAAAGAATAGACAATGCTTTTTTAGTAATCTGCAACGTTTTTTGTCTAATCTAGCAGCCAAATCTAGCCCATAGGACTTAGTTTATGTGTCATTATTCATTAGTGATGATTAATTAAGTTAGTACTATTAAATTGATTAGTGTTTGAGTTTGATTATAATGTTAGAATTAGAGTAGAAATTCATTTCATTTTATAAGATTTGGAAAACAAGTAGTAGAGGAAAAAAAATAAACAAGGGTTTGTGATTTTGTTAGCAAAAATGAAACTTTATAGTGACGATGAAGACTCCAGTGGTGATAAAGAAGTGGGTGCATCAGATAATCATGATTCGATCCTACGGATTTTGATTATTTTTTGAATGAACAAGACCATGTCAACCAAAGCCTAGTTGAGAATATTATTGCAGCACAAGAAGAATATTACCGAGAAAACCAATGTTATAATGCTTCCAGTTGGCAGGTATGTGTTTTTACGATCTCCAAACATGTATTTGCAGCTTATAATCACCTAAATTCACGAACACTAAGGCATTTGATTAGGTTATACCTTTAAATAGTACTTCATGGTGGCTTTGACGAATATACCCCAATAGTAGAGAATACTTATTATCCGGTGAAATTAGGAATTTTGGAGATAACCCACAGTACTTGTTATCTTATGGTTGATGATAATAATTTTCATCCTTGATTATATCATTACTTGCTTTATTATTTATTTACTTTTCTTTACAACCTATAAACAAAACCTTCTTTATGATAATTGACAATTGAAAACTCCTTGCTCCTCGTAGGAATGATCCTTATTACTATTGTATTACTTGTTAGTGTGGTAGAAACAAGTGATTCAATTTTTTGTACCTTTTATAGCCCATTAAATTTTGGCGCCGTTGTTTTTTATTTTTAAGTTTTATTGTTAGTTTTTGGTATTGTCTTCTGGATTTTTTGATTCCATGTGCTTGAACTGTGGCTCTTGGTTATCGTGTTGGTTATCAACAGTGTGGTATTACTACATGAAGTGGAATAATACTACAAGATTCAACATTAGGAGAGATGGTTGACGAAACAAGGGACCAAGGAAATCCTCAACGTCCACCTCTTCTTGAAAGGAAGACACTCAAGGATCTGACTCAATTGACAATTGTCAACATCATTTGATCAGCAACAACTTTGCATCAGCTTAGATGACTCAAATCTCATTTGATACATTGGTTACCGAAGTTCAAAGGGCTTGCGAAAGATGATCCCCATCGTCATTTGTAACTTTTTCAACATAGGTTGACAACTTTGAAGTCGGATGGAACTAATCAAGAAAAGCTATACTGACAATTTTTTCATACTCTTTGACTGATTCTGCAAAAGAACGGTTTCTTTCACTCGAAAGCATTATAATATGGAAGGATATGGAGAGAGTGTTCATAGAAAAGTACTCCCCCTACAAAGCAACAATTATTCATAAAATAATTTGTAGGGTTACACAGATTACTGGTGACAAGCTTTACAAATAAGCGGTATAGAAAGTTGTTAGCAAGCTTCCCACATCATCATACCGGTGAGTAACTTATAGTGCAATATTTTTATGATGGTTTGCTTCAGTCAAAGAAAAGTCTTATCAATGCAGCAAGTGGTGAGGAATTAACCAACAAAACTATCGAAAAAACTACATATTTTATTGATAATATGGTTGTAAACAAGCAACAATTCAATATAAGAGGTGAGTCGGTGGTTATGAAACTTTATAAAGGTAACTCTTCTTCATATATGGAGCATCTGTTGAGCAATATAGAGAAGATGATGCAATGTATAACATATGCAGTTATTCTTACATATGAGGAAGATCCCAATGAGGTTAATACGATGCTCCCTTATCAGAGGCCAGGGTATGATAATATATCCATGTTCTTCTACTTACAATGCAAGTTGGATGGATCATCCGAATTTCATCTATGCAAACAAGCAAGCTGCAACACCCATGTCATCTTACGGGCGACAATATGGGTTTCATCAACCACAATAATCTACAGATTAGAGATCTTCCGTAGAGGAAAACTTCAATGCCATGGTGCAAAGCATGCATGGTTTCACTTTTATGTTTCAGCAGAGTTGAAAAGGAGAGGATACCAAGTACACCACCAACTTTTCATTTGAACCTATAAGACAAAACCTAATACTATCAACAAGTAAACCTTTAGAAGATCATTGTATATGATTGTATATACAATTTATCTTTCTTGTACAATCAATAGTTTAATTAGATCAAAGATCCGTGAACCTGATTGTGTACAAGAATTATTTGACGATCTCAAAATTCAATATCCAAGAACAACCTATTATGTATCGGAACAGTACATGAAGTGAATTCCAACAAGAACAAGTCTTGTAATCTATATTTCAAGATAAGAATTCACAAGAACAAGTCTTGAAGGTTCAATACAGTTCTAGTTAAAAACTCTAAGTTGATTATGGAATCACTTGATTTTACTTTAATTATATCAAACACAAATATAAAGCGGAAGTAAAAAGTAAAGCAAGACAACAAAAATTTTGTTAACGATGGATACTGCACCTGCAGAAAAATCTCGGGACCTTGTCCAGTTTGAACACCATATTGTATTAAGCCGCTACACATACTAGCTTACTATCAGACTTCAGACTGGAATGTAGTTGAGACCGAATTCACTCTCCAGTAATTCATCTGCAGTTGTGTTCCTTACATATCTTGAACCTCGCAAGATTCTACGCACTTGATTCCCTTAGCTAACGTCCTTTACAACCTAAGAGTTGCTTCAACCTAAGTGAAGACTTTTTGATATTTTGCTTTCACAAAATACCGGTTTGATTTCCCTTTAGATGTGAATCAAGGTTTTGGAAATCTTGTGCTTGTTTTGAACAATTACCATGTAAAAGTAATATCAAAACAAACTTGTAGATTTAGGGTTTATCCTCTTCAAAACTTGTAGAGATACATATTCTAGAACAAGTACAACTAGAATAAATCTAGAGATATCTCGTAAAACTTCTTAAAGAATTTATGAGACACCTTATATGAAGTTTTCTTTTTAATCCAGATTTCGACCAACTAGTGTCGGTATACGATCTAGTATTTCAATGCTTCTCCTGGTAAGTCATATGAGAGTTGACCTACCACTACCTACCTGCATCATGGCTCCCATGTGATTGGTCGAAACCAGCATGTCTTACATGCACGATAAACATCACATACTTACTTGATTAAATGACCACATCTTCTTCCCCACCTATCGTAACTACTCTTTAGTCAAAGAGAGGTGTTGGACTAATCACGTTCCACTACACAACTTGCCGACCTAGTCAGGTCAACTTAGTCATGCAGGTCAGGATAGTTGAGCAAGTCGACTTCTTTTACAATTTTTACTCGAGACATCAACAATGTCAAAAATGGGGGATGTTCATTAGGTTATTGGTTTGGCGGTCTACAACATGTGGTGTGCAACACACCCATGTTCATCAGGGTATTGGTTCGACCTAGTCAGGTCAACTTAGTCATGCAGGTCAGGATAGTTGAGCAAGTCGACTTCGAGACATCAACAATGTCAAAAATGGGGGATGTTCATCAGGGTATTGGTTTGGCGGTCTACAACATGTGGTGTGCAACACACCCATTATGAAAAAGTGACAAGAAGAGCGGACAATTTATGAGTAGAGGAGTAGTAGGTGGTGTTAGAGCATAGCTCGGTTGAACTCACCAAGCGTTGGTATGTCAAGTTTGGTTGTCTTATTTTAGTGTGTCAAAACTCATTTAAAGTCGCTTGATTATATACTAGAGTCAACTTCGTTTAGGTTAGACTAGAAAGTCTAGGAATATTGAGACATAAAAGTATTACTCCGAAGACCTGAAGAATGTGAAGAAGTAACGAACTACAACGACGACATCATCCTTCCATTTGAGGTTAGTAATATTGCCTTGAACTGTTTCATTCTTAACGTATCTTTCAAGTCGTGCTATATTGAAAACATAACTGCGAAGCTATATATACTGTACATATTGTATAATACTCTAGTGATGTGACATGGTCATATTTTTATGATCATATTATTAGGGAATTAGACTACGAAGTATAACGCTTATCTTTTGAACTTCGTAGATATGACATTGACATAATCTTGTATATACTATTATGATTATGTGAATGGGTTATGGTGAAGATTTCATCCTAGGAAACAATGTTTTTTACATTCGTTTAAAGGAAGTACATTCATGAACTTGTTTTGTGAATCGAAAGGGAAGTCATTAGGCTTATTAGTACGGCTATTCATTGCAAACCTTTGGATTACCAATATGTGTGAGATGGTACAACCGATCGTAACTTTGTTATGTATCTTGGTATAACTAATCACAATGCCTGGGTTATGATTTGGTATGACTAGTTTTTATTAATTTGTGTAACTGATCCTAAGTAATCAGCATGAGATGGTATGATCGATATTTGTAATTGGTGTGACCGATCCTAGTAATTGGTGTGACCGATCACAGAGTGTTGTGTAATCGATCCTTGTAATTGGTGAAAAGCGAGGGTCTAACAACCACACCCAATATTTCGTTTAGGCAATCTGTATGAACAAACTCCAATATAATTCCAAGAGAATCAACAAGACAGTCATACTCAATCAATGGAAATATATCCAAGAGTTATATCTCTGTTTCTCAATGTAATCAGCAAATCAAATAGATAGAATCCGCGAGCCTGATTATTATGAGAAATAACTTGAACGGTACCAAAGACCAATGTTCAAGTGTCAATCAATTTATATCAACAACCAAAGGTTGGATTATCAAATTGATTGAACTACGCACAACCTGTGATATTTTAATTATATAAACAAATATAATACGGAAAAGAAATAAAACAGACACCAGAAATTTTGTTAACGAGGAAACTGAAAATGCAGAAAAACCCCGGGACATAGTCCAGATTGAACACCACACTGTATTAAGCCGCTACAGACTCTAACCTACTACAAGTTAACTTCGGACTGGAATGTGGTTGAGCCATAACCAATCTCACACTGATCAAGGTACAGTCGCGTTCCTTACGTCTCTGAATCCCAGCAGGACTCTACACACTTCATTCCCTTAGCTGATCTCACCCACAACTAAGAGTTGCCACGACCTAAAGTCGAAGACTTTGTAAACAAATCTGTCTCACACAGAAAAGTCTATTGAATAGATAAATCTGTCTCCCACAGAAATACCTAAGAGTTTTTTTTCCGTCTTTTGATAAATCAAGGTGAACAGGAACCAATTGATACACCTGATTTATATTCCTGAAGAATAGCCAAGTAATTTCAATCACCTCACAATAATCTTAACCGTATGGCAGCGGAACAAGATATTGTAGAATCACAAACGATGAGACGAAGATGTTTGTGACTATTTTTTATCTTACCTATGGGAGATTAAATCTCGAGCAAATCTTAGAGAAGATAGTACTCAGTAAGATCAAAACACGCAACTACAAAGAAAATAGTTGGGTCTCGCTTCACAATCCCAATGAAGTTTTCAAGTCGTTAACCTATAATGGTTTTAGGAACAACCTAGGTTAAAGGAGAATCGACTCTAGTCGCAACTAGTATCACACAGGAGGTGTTGGGATTAGGTTCCCAGTTACTAGAGTTCTCCCTTATATAGTCTTCAAATCAGGGTTTGATAACTTTAGGACAAAGCAATCAATATTCACCGTTAGATGAAAGCCTGATTAGATTCAAGCCAATATCTTTCAACCGTTAGATTTTCTTGGCTTGTTACACACAAATGAAATGTACCTTCATTTAGATATGGGTAACCGTACCTAAACGTGTACACTTAGTTGGCTCAATAATAGTTAACCGAAGTTAGCCATATGAACACTTTCATATCAACCTTTTTCATCATAACACAACTAGTTCAAATGACTCAAATGAAACTAGTTATAGAGTTGTTCAATTGTTTATATTCTCATAGAAGTATACAATACACAATTGAAGCAAAATCGGTTTTGATTCACTCGAATCAATTCATGAACATTATAGCCACGGTTTGCAAAAGATTGTATTCCTTATTATATAAGTATGCAAACGTGTACGCATACTTAGAGTTTCCGGACTTGGCTTGTGTTCGCCAGTATGCAAACGTGTACGCATACTGTCGTACACTTACCAAACTCTGTTGAAGTTAGTATGCAAACGTGTACGCATACTATAGTTCCCGTACTTCAACTGTTGAATCCGTACGCATACGGGTATGCACACTAGATTCCCGGACTTGGAGTAACTTGCAACAGTTAGCATACAAGTACGCATATTTTGCTATATCTAATCATTGGTTAATTGTTCTAAACTCCCATTTCAATCATTGAAACATTCTTAGAAGACGACAATAGCTGTCTCACACAAACTACTAGCTTCAAAGCAATTTTCAAGTGATCAATTGATCAATACGAAACATTCCGAGTCTACACCAAATGGATGTCTCACAAAAATCATGTAAGATTTTACCAGGCGATTTTCACATTATCATCTTTTGACTTTCGTCAAGAATAAAAGATGAACTTGGTTAAAGCGAAAGCTTACCAATACATATTTCGACAAATATGCAAGCGAGTTAAACTCAACTCGAAATATCAAATGTGTATGATAGGGTATAGAATACATCCTATTTACTATTTATTGTTTATGCTTTCTTTGCTATTTTTCTTGTAAATTATGTATTTTACGCTTGTTTTGAGTTTTATAGCTACTATGGAGTCGCACGAACGAAAACAAGAAGAAATCACCCAATTTGAGCAAAAAGGGAAAAATTGTCATTTCAGGGGCGAACACTATCTGGAGCCCAGCCAAGGTTAAGGGGCAACTCTCTTTCGGAGGAGTGCTAAAGCCAGGCCCGCAGAGGTTAAGGGGTTTCCAAGTAGGATGGCCCTTATCTAACAAGTGGGGTGGTCCCTATCTCTGGGGTGTAATTATCCACCCAAATAACCCTAACTATCTCGAGAGTTATTCATTCTTCTCAATAATTGCTTCACCTGAATGAGAGGAAAGAAAAGCTGCGCAGCAGCTGAAGAACAGATCGAGAAATTGAAATTAAGAAAGATAGGGATCGGCTGTTGCTGTCATGGCAGAGATCGAGATGCAGAGAAATTGAAGAACAGATCGAGAAACAGACGGAAAGGTTGAGAGAATTAATGAGTTGTTCTGACCGAATCGAGAGATGAGAGATTCAATGGAGATGAGGTGGTTCTGTTATTGTTTGGAGGAAGGAAACGAGGGTTTGATGATCTTGATTGTTGAATCGAAAATGGGTTAGTTTCTGAATTGGAATCGAGAAGAGACGATGATTTTAGAACTGAGTTGCTGCTGCCATGGGTTTTCATGTGAGTCGATGAACATTCCGTGAAGCAGATAAAGATGAATCAGAGATGGTGTTGATGCCTCAGAGATGAAGAACAGGTGTTGCTATCGATGGTTCGGATGAATAGAATGAAGCGGAGAAGTAACAGGGGTTGATTTGCTGTTATAAAGGGCTAGATCGAATTTGAACCAAGAATGGGTTGATGGTGTTGTTGGTTGAAGTCTGAGGAGAAGTTGATGCTGGTTCCAATCGATTTTGGTGATGAATTAGAAGATGGGCTTGTGGTTGATTTAGCCGTGCTGCTGGTCCACATATTGAGTTTGCAGCTGCAGAATGGAGTGTTGGTGGTGTTGTGTTTAAATTTGGTGTTGCTAAGAGAAGAGATTAAATGGGTTTTGTGGCTGGAGTTGCTGTTCAAACTGAGGTTGAGAAGGAGGATGAAATAGCCTTTAGGACCAGGGGAATTAAAGCTCAGGGAGATTGGGTCTGTGAATCAATATGGAAGAAGTCGCTGCTATTGTTGAGACGAAATCAAATGGTCTGTGTAATTGAATATGGTGGAGGTGTGAAGACTGAATGTTGCAGACAAGAAGGGAAGCAAGAATTGACTCACAGACCCAATCTCCCTGAGCTTGAGATGTTTGAACTGAATAGATGTATGTGTAGGTTCTTAGCAGGGGAAGACTGAAGAAAATTGAGGCCTGAACTTGGCCGGGAAGTCCTATAAACAAACAGAACTCGGCCGGACTCTGGTTCTGGCGAGTCAACTCGGCGATGTCCGATCCAGCCGATCCAGCTCAGCCGAGTAAGACAAGTCAGCCACCTAGGGAGCTGACTCATAGCTGACTCAGTGTCTAACTTCCCTCCTTTTGACCCAGTTGACTGACGGTTGACCCGTTTGACCGTTAGTCCTAACGGTGGACTGACGGAATATTCCGTCGAATATACCAGTGACGGTGAATTTTCAGGTGGCCGGCGGTGACGGATTCCGGTCAAATTCCGGCCATAATACCAGTTTTTCCGGCGAGCCAAAAATTCCAGAATTTTCTGTGGACTTCTCTCATGGGTGTGAAGACTTGGACTAGGAATTGGATGGAGAATTGGGCTCAAATTTGGAAAGAGAAGATGGAAGAGTTGAGAAAGGCTTGGATTTGGAAATTGAATTGCTAAAGGAAAAGGATTCTATTCCTTGGAAGATTTGGAGAATATTGAAGCCTATAAATAGAGAAGTTTTCTACATCTTTTACACACCTCTTTACACACACAACACTTGTGTTTTTGCTAGCTTTTGAAAATTCTTCTTTTTAATTATTTGTGTGAACTTGAAAATTCTCCTTTTAATTATTATTTGTGAGAATTTCAAAAACATGAGTAGCTAATTTTCTTATTGATTGAGGATGAATTCCTAGTTCTTAATATATGATTTGAGTTTTGTTTCAATTCTATCTTGAGATTTTTCACATGATTATCGATTGTTTTTACTAATAGGAATGTTTATTCATTCATGATTGATTGATAGATTGTTTAGAGTGCACGCTAAATTGATTTGTTAATTTGATCTAAAGCTAGTGAAAGTTAGGGGATAAGTAATCGTTTCTTGACTCTTTACATAAGTAGCAAACACGAGACCTTGCGGAGGGATTCCGTGGAGCAATTGTGTGTGAAAACAACGTTAGCAAGTAGACCTTGATCTAAGAGTCTAACTACTAATATTGACCTAATAAGTTCATAAATCTTAATGCATTTATTTAAATTACATCTAGAGTGATCTACTACTAGGTGGTTTGGTAAATAGAATCCGGTAGTCGAGAACTTCCGTATCCGGTGATACAAGGGATTTAGGGGTTTAACACTGATCTAGCTGCTTTACCTACGGTTGGTGATAATCTGTGACTTATAACAAGTAGAAAAGAACATAACTTGATTCATTGTTTTGCAACGAAGAAGGATTCCTTGGTCTTGTCTCTCTTATTGATTTCAACTTTACCTTTTAATTGCTTTGTTTATTTTCTTTTGCTTTATACATCCCCCCTTTTTGTGACAATTTTTACAACTAGAATCTCTTGCTCCTCGTGGGAACGAACTTGACTTCCATTATATTATTTTTAATTGAGTGGAAATAAGATATTAATTTGATTGCACCTACGACACGCATCAAATTTTGCGCCGCCGCTGTCGGGAGCAACGGACGGTTTTTAGTTGTTTTTATTTTGCTTTACTCTTGCTTTGTTAGATTTTATACCGTATCTAACTTAGTTTTCGAGAATCTTGTTTCAGGTGCTATACCTTTGGTGAATGCTTAAGAAGGGCAGACCGAGTCCAATACGTCTTCGATCCGGCACTCAACTAAAGGATTTCATTCGAGCGATTAACACTCCACTTCCTCCTTCTTCATCAAGTGATTCAGACAAAGAGGAAGAAACAATGGCTGATCGTACACTCAAGGACCTAGCTTCTCAAAAAGCTTGATACACAACAATGGTGTATCCAAACTAACTCAACCTTCGAGATCAAGCCGGGGTTGATTAGAGAGTTACCAAAGTTCCATGGCATGGTGAATGAGGACCCAAACAAACATCTTATGGACTTCTATACCATAGTTATGGCTATGCTTCCACCGGAGACTAATGCGGATGGAGCAATGTTAAAAGCTTTCCCGTTTTCTTTGGCGGGCAATGCTAAGGAATGGTTATATTATTTGCCTTCCGGAAGTATCACAACATGGAATGGTATGAAGAAACTTTTCCTCGAGAGATATTTTCCCGCATCCAAAGCTACTCAAATTCGCAAGGAGATTTGTGGATTGAAACAACATGTGGGAGAGTCGTTGTATGAATGTTGGGAGCGATACAAGAGGTTGGTGGCAAGCTGTCCACACCATCAATTTAGTGACGTTATGATACTCCAATACTTCTACGAAGCTCTCAACCCAAGTGATAGGTCTCTTCTTGACGCCGCGGGTGGTGGTGCACTAGTGAATAAGACGGTGACCCAAGCTACCGAGTTGATTGAAAGTATGGCTGCGAACTCGCAACAATTCTACACAAGAGATGAGCCAATGGTTAGGCGAGTGCATGAAGTTAGTGATTCATCATCACATCTTGATCAAAGGATGAGTAACATGGAGATAATGATGCAAAGGATGGCCGCGGTAATTATTCCGGATGGTGAGACCGAACAAGTAAATGCTTTATATCCAAATCAAAGGCCAAGGTACGATCCATACTCCAATACCTATAATCCCGGTTGGAAGGATCATCCTAACTTTAGTTATGCAAACAAGCAAGCGGCGGCTCCTAATCCATATGCGCAACAAGGTGGTTTCCAACAATCACGCTTCCAACCTCAACAACAAGGTGGTTCTCAACAATTCCAACCACAACAAGTCAAGGAGCGTGATTCTTTGAATGATGACAAGCTCAATGCATTAATGCAAGGTGTGCAAGGTCTTACTTCTATGTTCCAACAAAGCCAACAAAAGACCGATTCGGCGATCAAGGATTTACAAACTCAAATGGGGCAATTGGCGACCGATGTGAACCTATTAAAATCTCAAGCATCCACAAAACTTCCTTCACAACCATTTGTGAATCCAAGAGAGAATGATAATGCGGTTACTTTACGAAGTGGAAGACAAGTGGAGGGTCCAAGTCATCATGAAGAAGCTAGTGAAGAGGTAGTCAAAGACAAGGAGGAAGCCGCACCAAAGGAGAATTCACCACCAACCGACCAATCCAAGGAACCGGTTCCTACTTTCACTACTCCACCTCCTTTTCCTAGTCGTTTTGCTAAATCCAAGAAAGAAGCTCAAGACAAGGCACTCATGGATATTTTCAAGAAGGTCGAAATCAACATCCCATTCATCGAGGCCATCAAGACAATTCCAAGGTATGCCAAGTTCATGAAGGAATTATGCATCAAGAAGGATAGGTTGCTTGATAATGAAATTACTAAAGTTGGCGAGAGTGCGTCGGCTATGCTATTAAAGAAGATGCCTACAAAGTGCACGGATCCCGGCGGTTTCACGGTGCCAATTACTATTGGTAAGAAAAGGTTTGAACATGCTTTACTTGATTTGGGAGCTTCCATTAGTGTGATGTCGGCCGAAATATATGACTCCTTGAATCTTGGACCTTTGAAAGAGACAAGAGTTATTATCCAATTGGCAAACAAGTCTAACATATATCCTAAGGGGCTTGTAGAAGACGTGCTAGTGCAAGTAAATGAGCTTATTTTTCCGGTGGATTTCTTTGTGGTGGATATGGACAACAATGAGAACCGATCATCTACTTCTTTACTTCTTGGGAGGCCATTTATGAAGACCGCAAAGACGAAGATTGATGTTGATAAGGGTACACTCACTATGGAATTCGACAAGGAGATAATACATTTTAACATATTTGAAGCCATGCGCTACCCAAGTGATGTGCATTCCGTTTACTCCATTGATGTGGTTGATTCATTAGCGCAACAAATGGTGGAATTGAATCAAGAGGATGAACTTAATGTGGTGTTGCAAAAGAGCATTGAATTGGACATCCACGGCTTGTCTAACTTGGATGTTGAAATCTCCAAGGAATTGGTGGAGATTTGTGGTGCTTTGGCGACATTGCAAGAAGCTAAAAAGGGTGATGTTTCATATATTTCTTTACCCGTGAATGATGAAATACTTGTACCATCTATTGTGAAGGCGCCCAAACTAGAATTGAAGCCACTTAGGACCATTTGAAGTATGCTTTCTTGGGAGATGGAGATGAGCTTAGGTGATTATTGCAAAGAACCTCACACCGGTACAAGAAGACCGTTTGCTTAGAGTCTTGAGAGAGCACAAAACGGCTATTGGGTGGACAATTGCGGACATCAAAGGCATTAGTCCATCCATGTGCATGCATAGGATTCTAATGGAAGAGAACGTGAAGCCGGTACGTGATGCTCAACGTAGGCTTAATCCTCCCATGATGGAGGTTGTGAAGAAAGAGATACTCAAATTGCTAAGTGTGGGGGTAATCTACCCAATTTCCGATAGCAAGTGGGTTAGTCCAGTACAAGTGGTACCAAAGAAGTCCGAGTCACGGTTGTTCGAAATCAAGACGATGAACTTGTTCCTACAAGAGTTCAAACCGGTTGGAGAGTGTGCATTGACTATAGAAAGCTTAATTCCGCAACCCGAAAGGATCACTTTCCTTTACCTTTCATTGATCAAATGTTGGAGCGGTTAGCGGGGCATTCTTATTATTGCTTCTTGGATGGTTATTCGGGATACAATCAAATTGTTATTGCACCGGAGGACCAAGAGAAGACCACTTTCACTTGTCCGTTTGGAACGTTTGCATATAGACGGATGCCGTTTGGTCTTTGCAATGCACCGGCTACTTTTCAAAGATGCATGGTAAGTATATTCTCGGATTATGTGGAGCGCATCATCGAGGTATTTATGGATGACTTTAGTGTTTATGGCAATTCTTTTGATGGTTGTTTAAATAACCTTGAACTAGTTCTTAAACGATGCATAGACACAAACCTTGTCCTTAATTGGGAGAAATGTCACTTTATGGTAAACCACGGCATAGTACTTGGTCACATTGTGTCCTCTCGAGGGCTCGAAGTGGACAAGTCAAAGATAGATTTAATAAGAAACTTACAATATCCCACTTCGGTGAGGGAAATCCGTTCTTTTCTTGGTCATGCAGGTTTCTATAGGCGGTTTATCAAGGATTTCTCCAAAATCTCCATGCCGATGTGCAAGTTATTACAAAAGGAGGTGCCTTTTGACTTCAACAAGGAATGCAAGGATGCTTTTGACAAATTGAAGGAAATGTTGACAAGTGCGCCAATTATCAAATCACCGGATTGGAATCTTCCGTTTGAATTAATGTGTGATGCTAGTGATTATGCGGTTGGAGCCGTTTTGGGTCAAAGAGTGGACAAGTTGTCCCATGTTATCTATTATGCATCTAGGACCCTTAATGATGCACAAATCAATTATTCTACCACGGAAAAGGAGTTATTGGCTATAGTTTTTGCATTGGAAAAATTTCGATCATACTTGGTGGGTACAAAGGTTATTGTGTATTCCGATCATGCCGCACTAAGACACTTAATAAAGAAGAAAGAAGCTAAGCCAAGATTAATCCGGTGGATCCTATTGTTACAAGAGTTCGACATAGAAATTCGTGATAAGAGGGGTGTGGAGAATACCGTTGCGGATCATCTTAGTAGACTTGTTATGTCTCAAGAGGAACTTCCATTACATGACCGCTTTCCAGGACGAACAACTTTTCTCCATGGAAGAATCAACACCTTGGTATGCGGATATAGTGAATTACTTGGTGACAAGGAAAGTACCTAGTACAATGTCTAATTTCCAAAAGATGAAACTTAAGAAGGTAGCTAAGCAATATGTGTGGGATGAACCATACTTATGGAAATATGGCGTTGATCAAATAATGCGAAGGTGCGTGCCTAATTCGAATTTCAATCCATTCTCTCCTTTTGCCACACTTTTGCTTGTGGTGGCCACTTTGGTTCTAAACGTACCGCTCTCAAAGTTCTCGAGAGTGGATTTTATTGGCCCACCTTGTTTGAAGATTCATATGCCTTTTGTAAATCGTGTGATAGATGTCAACGAACGGGCAATCTAGGTGCTCGAAATCAAATGCCACTCACACCAATTCTCGCCGTTGAGATTTTTGATGTGTGGGGTATCGATTTTATGGGCCCTTTTGTCAATTCGAATGGAAACTTTTATATACTTCTTGCCGTTGATTATGTTTGAAATGGGTGGAAGCTAGAGCCACCAAGACTAATGACTCTCAAGTTGTTTGTGATTTTGTAAGGGAAAATATATTCAATAGGCATGGTACACCAAGAGTGGTGATAAGCGATGGAGGCTCACATTTCAAGAAGGCTTTCCACGCTCTCCTCAAGAAGTACAACATAACACACAAAATTGGTACGCCTTATCATCCACAAACTAGTGGACAAGCGGAAATTTCAAATCGTGAGATCAAGTCCATTCTTGAGAAAACGGTGAATACCACAAGGAAAGATTGGAGCTTTAAGCTCAACGATGCACTTTGGGCGTATAGAACGGCGTATAAGACACCGATTGGTATGTCTCCATATCGGTTGGTTTATGGCAAGGCTTGTCATCTTCCGGTTGAACTTGAACATAAGGCTTATTGGGCGATAAAGAAATTCAACATGGAGTATGATGAAGCGGGGAAACAAAGGAAGTTACAACTAAATGAGTTAGAGGAGATACGTAATGATGCTTACGAGAGTGCCCGGATTTACAAGGAAAAGACCAAGCTTTTTCATGACAAGATGATTTCTCGTAAAAGCTTCATCGTGGGACAAAAAGTCCTTTTATATCATTCTCGCCTTAAACTATTTCCTGGAAAGTTAAGGTCCCGTTGGATTGGACCATATGTTGTTACTAATGTTTTTCCTCATGGTGCAGTTGAAATTACTAGTCTTGGAGACAATTCGGTTTCCAAAGTCAACGGCCATAGATTGAAGCCATATTATGAGAACATCGCTTATGTGAATTTGGATGAACTTTCATTTGGAGATGCACTCCCTCTGGAGGAGTAATGTGCGGCAAGGGCTAAGTCGGGCCGTCGACTTTAAAACAAGCGCTTAATGGGAGGCAACCCATAGGTTTTGTATTTCTTTTTTTGTATTTCTTTTTTTTTTCTTTTGCTTTTTATTTTTGTTATTTCTTTTTCTTGTTCCATATCATGTTAAAATTTCCCACCTTGACTTTACTAGGACGATTCAATTACATTGAGTACAATGTAAGGTTTAAGTGTGGGGGAGTGGTTAAGCATGTATTTAAAAAATTTACAAAAAAATTTAAAAATTAAAAAAAAAAAAAAAAAAAAAGTTTTACATAAAACTCCAACTTTTAGAGATTTTAGAGTCACTAGCATACTTCTAGGTATGTTTACATAGAGATTTTGACCGACATAATTGAACTTGGAAATGTTAGAGAACTACATTCGGATTTCTTGCTTGTTAGAGTGTTAAATAATGGATTTAATCATGCCGTTGATGCAAATTTGGTGCAGGGAGAAATGCATTATTAGAGTTGCTGATCAATCATTAGTGGAGACTACCCGTATTCATATCATGTGAGTCACCGACCAGAAAATTTTCCATATACTAAAGAGCTTTCTTTTGAGTGTGTGTCACCATACGTTAATTCCGGGTAGAATGGTGAGCTACCCAACCTCCCACCAATAGAAGCACTACTCTTTGATCTCTTGAGTGCTAATTTTGTCAATCATGAGGGTGACGTCTATAGATGAAAGCTTCCTTCTTGTAGTTCGATTTGCAGTTAGCACCATTCTCTCTCGCGACAACAACGGATCCATAGAAACACCATCATCATCAACAAGGAGCGACATCAAAATCTACAAGGAAAGTTGGAAAAAGTTTAAGGTTTACAAGCAACGGAACGAAAAAAAAAAGAGCAAATTTCAAATACAAGTAAAGCAACATACAAAGAGCAGATTTTTACATATTTGTTGAGGACTTACAATATAATGAGGTAATTCTATATCCAAGTATAAGGACTTATTCACAAGAGCGAAGAAAATCAAAAGGTGAGAATTGTTGAAGTTTATGATTTTGAGGCGATATAAGTTGTGAAGAATCAAGCGGTAAAATACTACTCCCACGGCCATGGTTTATTTTGTATTTAATTTCTCAAAAAAAAAAAAAAAAAAAAAAAAAAAAAAAAAAAAAAAAAAAAAAAAAAAAACAAGAGAAATATTTGTTTTGTTAATAAGCCGTGGGGAAGGAAAATCTATAAGGAAGTTTCAAGCGACAAGGATTTAAGGTAAAAAGAGTTATAAATTGTTAAGGATTTATGAAATTCGAGAGTTTATCACCAATAGTTGAAACCGAAGACGAAGACTAAGAAGATCAAGACGAGGAGCGGAAGACGTTTCTATTGGATGCCGTGAGAGTGGTGTTATCATAATTGGCGATCGGATGTGAAGGTGAGTAAGTAATCTCATCCTCGATAATAGTGGTTGATTTCCTTTCTTAGAGATCGTTAGAAAAATGGTTTTTCAAAATGTTAAAAGATGTGGGTTTTTCAAAATATTTCGGAAGTTGTCCTTCCCACCATTCAACGTGTTGCAGGAATTCTCTCTTCATTCCTACCTGCACACATGTGAGACCCATAAAAAGCCATCTTTTTGAGTGCAATTATCATAAAATCCTTTTTGGTGAGGCAGAAGTCGAGGAGAAATGCTTATTGATCGTTTCTCAAACACGCGTTCTCTCATTATGGTGTGGTTATTTCTCACTCAACATTTAAGAATGAGAATATGTTCTTTAATATTTCTAACTTCTTATTACTAGCATGCAGAAACTCTATGTCCTCATAGCTCTTTGGATGCTCGGGACGCTTGAACGCTTTGAAGTTGTGAGTTTTTAGTTTGATTTGCTCGAGGACTAGCAAAGTCTAAGTGTGGGGGAATTTGATAGGGTATAGAATACATCCTATTTACTATTTATTGTTTATGCTTTCTTTGCTATTTTTCTTGTAAATTATGTATTTTACGCTTGTTTTGAGTTTTATAGCTACTATGGAGTCGCACGAACGAAAACAAGAAGAAATCACCCAATTTGAGCAAAAAGGGCAAAATTGTCATTTCAGGGGCGAACACTATCTGGAGCCCAGCCAAGGTTAAGGGGCAACTCTCTTTCGGAGGAGTGCTAAAGCCAGGCCCGCAGAGGTTAAGGGGTTTCCAAGTAGGATGGCCCTTATCTAACAAGTGGGGTGGTCCCTATCTCTGGGGTGTAATTATCCACCCAAATAACCCTAACTATCTCGAGAGTTATTCATTCTTCTCAATAATTGCTTCACCTGAATGAGAGGAAAGAAAAGCTGCATGTACCTGAAGAAACAGATCGAGAAATTGAAATTAAGAAAGATAGGGATTACTTATTCTTTGTCATGGCAGAGATCGAGATGCAGAGAAATTGAAGAACAGATCGAGAAACAGACGGAAAGGTTGAGAGAATTAATGAGTTGTTCTGACCGAATCGAGAGATGAGAGATTCAATGGAGATGAGGTGGTTCTGTTATTGTTTGGAGGAAGGAAACGAGGGTTTGATGATCTTGATTGTTGAATCGAAAATGGGTTAGTTTCTGAATTGGAATCGAGAAGAGACGATGATTTTAGAACCGAGTTGCTGCTGCCATGGGTTTTCATGTGAGTCGATGAACATTCCGTGAAGCGAGATAAAGATGAATCGAGAGATGGTGTTGATGCCTTTGAGATGAAGAACATGTGTTGCTATCGATGGTTGAGATGAATAGAATGAAGCGGAGAAGTAACAGGGTTGATTTGTCGTTATAAAGGGCTAGATCGAATTTGAACCAAGAATGGGTTGATGGTGCTGTTGGTTGAAGTCCGAGGAGAAGTTGATCTTTGGTTCCAATCGATTTTGGTGATGAATTAGAAGATGGGCTTGTGGTTGATTTAGCCGTGCTGCTGGTCTACATATTGAGTTTGCAGCTGCAGAATGGAGTGTTGGTGGTGTTGTGTTTAAATTTGGTGCTGCTAAGAGAAGAGATTAAATGGGTTTTGTGGCCGGAGTTGTTGTTCAAACTGAGGTTGAGAAGGAGGATGAAATAGCCTTTAGGACCAGGGGAATTAAAGCTCAGGGAGATTGGGTCTGTGAATCAATATGGAAGAAGTCGCTGCTATTGTTGAGACGAAATCAAATGGTCTGTGTAATTGAATATGGTGGAGGTGTGAAGACTGAATGTTGCAGACAAGAAGGGAAGCAAGAATTGACTCAAATTAAAGATCACTGCAGCTGAAGCTTGAGATGTTTGAACTGAATAGATGTATGTGTAGGTTCTTAGCAGGGGAAGACTGAAGAAAATTGAGGCCTGAACTTGGCCGGGAAGTCCTATAAACAAACAGAACTCGGCCGGACTCTGGTTCTGGCGAGTCAACTCATCGATGTCCGATCCATCCGATCCGATGAAGCCGATCCGGCCGAGTAAGACAAGTCAGACCACCAGTGAGCCGACTCATAGCTGACTCGGTGTCTAACTTCCTCCTTTTGACCCAGTTGACTGACGGTTGACCCGTTTGACCGTTAGTCCTAACTGTGGATGACGGAATATTCCGTCGAATATACCACTTGGGCTTGGAATCGATGACGGTGAATTTTCAGTGTGCCCATGTGACGGATTCCGGTCAAATTCCGGCCATAATACCAGTTTTCCGGCGAGCCAAAAATTCCATAATTTTCTGTGGACTTCTCTCATGGGTGTGAAGACTTGGACTAGGAATTGGATGGAGAATTGGGCTCAAATTTGGAAAGAGAAGATGGAAGAGTTGAGAAAGGCTTGGATTTGGAAATTGAATTGCTAAAGGAAAAGGATTCTATTCCTTGGAAGATTTGGAGAATATTGAAGCCTATAAATAAAGAAGTTTTTTACATCTTTTACACACCTCTTTATACACACAACACTTGTGTTTTTGCTAGCTTTTGAAAATTCTTCTTTTTAATTATTTGTGTGAACTTGAAAATTCTCCTTTTAATTATTATTTGTGAGAATTTCAAAAAACATGAGTAGTTAATTTTCTTATTGATTGAGGATGAATTCCTAGTTCTTAATATATGATTTGAGTTTTGTTTCAATTCTATCTTGAGATTTTTCACATGATTATCGATTGTTTTTACTAATAGGAATGTTTATTCATTCATGATTGATTGATAGATTGTTTAGAGTGCACGCTAAATTGATTTGTTAATTTGATCTAAAGCTAGTGAAAGTTAGGGGGATAAGTAATCGTTTCTTGACTCTTTACATAAGTAGCAAACACGAGACCTTGCGCAGGATTCCGTGGAGCAATTGTGTGTGAAAACAACGTTAGCAAGTAGACCTTGATCTAAGAGTCTAACTACTAATATTGACCTAATAAGTTCATAAATCTTAATGCATTTATTTAAATTACATCTAGAGTGATCTACTACTAGGTGGTTTGGTAAATAGAATCCGGTAGTCGAGAACTTCCGTATCCGGTGATACAAGGGATTTAGGGGTTTAGCACTGATCTAGCTGCTTTACCTACGGATGGTGATAATCTGTGACTTATAACAAGTAGAAAAGAACATAACTTGATTCATTGTTTTGCAACGAAGAAGGATTCCTTGGTCTTGTCTCTTTTATTGATTTCAACTTTACCTTTTAATTGCTTTGTTTATTTTCTTTTGCTTTATACATCCCCCCTTTTTGTGACAATTTTTACAACTAGAATCTCTTGCTCCTCATGGGAACGAACTTGACTTCCATTATATTATTTTTAATTGAGTGGAAATAAGATATTAATTTGATTGCACCTACGACACGCATCAGTGTATAAATTAAAGTCTATATAGCTATACAACTTTTGTCTCAATAGGATATAAAGTAGAAATAGACTTTTGAGTGATAGATGAGTTCAAGTCTCCACATACCTTTTGTTGATGAAGTTCCACAAGCTCCCCTTAGTAGTTCTTCGTCTTCAATCGATGAACGACGTGAAATCTAGATCTCAACTACACATTCTATCCTAATCCGAGACATAGCTATAAGTATACTAGAAATCAAGACTTATAGTTTTGACAACTAAACTTGACAAACAAGCTTGAGATAGAAACGCTTGCGAGTTCGACCAAGCAGTGCTCTAACAATCCCCCCTTTGTCAATTTTAGTGACAAAACTATCAATACATATGGATTACAAAATAAATAAACTTTGTAGCTTCTCATCCAAATGCTTGATTTCCTTGGTTCTTCAACATTACTCGAAATCTTCGTCACTTCCAAGTACTCCAGTGATTCTGAACGTGTTCAACTCAGCATCATAGTTGTTGAAGATCCGTAGCTATAACAATAAGAAAACAGTTGTTCTCAATCATTGTTATACAGTATCATAGTATTATTACATAGCACCAAAGCTCAATTGTATCACAACTTTGGCAATAATACCATGGTGATATGTATCACCCCCCCTTAGTCAATACTTCATCTCATAATGAAAACCACTCCCCCTTATATAATGATCCGTAAACCATATGTCTTTGTAGTGTGAACTACACAATAATTCTCCCCCTTTTTGTCAATATAAATTGGTAAAGGTATGAAAACTAGCGGGATCATAATGAAATTCTCATAGAGATACTTCATGACTAAAAGAGAACATATCAACTTTGTTTCGATGATTTCACATATTCGAAACTTAGTGTATTCATCAAGGAGTTTATAAAGATACAAGATAACTCCTACAATTTTTCATAGCTGCACTCCCCACAAAGATTTGGCAATTAAGCACAAGTTCAATTAAGAACTCTCCCCCATAAAATGTCATTCCCAAAAGAAAAACAAGAGCGACCTTACTTTTACAAGAAAAGAAGGATTTTTTTGGACATTAGCAAATTACACGAAACATGAATGTGTATTCAGAAAACTCAATTAAATTAACCACAAGAGAACCCATGATTAATTTAATCAGAAATGCTCAACATAAGAGAACTTACGGAGCCGTACAGTGCTTTCTGTTAGAGCACTGCTCGGTCGAACTCGCAAGCGTTGCTATCTCAAGCTTGTTTGTCAAGTTTAGTTGCCAAAACTATAAGTCTTGATTTATAGTCTACTTATAGCTAAGTCTCATATTAGGATAGAAAGTGTAGTTGAGCTTTAGACTTCGTGGCGTTCATCGAATGAAGATGAAGAACTACTCAAGGGAACTTGTGGAACTTCATCAACAAAAGGTATGTAAAGACTTGAACTCATCTATCACTCAAAAGTCTATCTACTCTATCTCCTATTTGAGATAAAAGTCGTATTGCTATATAAACTTCAATTATACACATTTGATATTTCGAGCCGAGTTTATCTCGCTTATCTATTTCTCGAAATATTTGTTGGTAAGCTTTCGCTTTAACCAAGTTCATCTTTTATTCTTGACGCAAGTCAAAAGATGATCATGTGAAAATCGCCTTGTAACATCTTACATGATTTGTGTGATGCAATCATTTGGTGTAGACTCGGAATGTTTCGTATTGATCATTCGATCACTTGAAAATTGCTTTAGAGCTAATAGTTGTGTGAGACATCTATTGTCGTCTTTTAAGAATGTTCAACGATTGAAATGAGAGTTTATAACACGTAACCATGATTGGATATAAACATAGTGTGTGTATTCACATTTGTGTAAGGTCCAAGTCCGGGAACCATAGTATGCATACCCATACGCGTACTGGTTGGTGAATGGAAGTCCGGGAACTAAGTATGCGTACCCGCACGCGTACTGGAGTAAGTCTAAGTTCCGGAATTCAACTGAGGTTGTAAGTATGCGTACCCGTTCGCGTATTGGCGAAACCAAACACAGTTCGGCTACTTAAGTATGCGTACACGTTTACGTACTTGAGTAGGTCATGTTTTAAAATCGGTTTGTTCATGAACTAATATTTATAAATTAAGGAATGCAATCTTTTGCAAACCGTGGCTATAATGTTCATGAAATGATTAGAGTGAATCAAAATCGATTTTGCTTCAATTGTGTCTTGTATACTTCTATGAGAATATAAACAATTGAATAACTCTCTAACTAGTTTCATTTGAGTCATTTGAACTAGTTGTGATAAAGGTGAATAAGGTTGATATGAAAGTGTTCATATGGATAACCTCGGCTAACTATTATTGAACCAACTAAGTGTACACGTTTAGGTACGGTTACCTTTATTTAAATGTTGTTACATTTCATTTGTGTATGACAAGCAAAGTTCGATCTAACGGTTGAAAGATATTAGCTTGAATCTAATCAGATTTTCATCTAACGGTGAATATTGAATGCTTTGTTACCAAGGTAGCATTGATTGCAAACCATGATTTGGAGATTATATAAAGGAGAACTCTAGCAACTGGGAAACCTAATCCCCACATCTCCTGTGTGATACTAGTTGCGACTAGAGTTGATTCTCCTTTAACCTTAGGTTTTTCTAAAACCCAATAGGTTAACGACTTAAAGACTTCATCGGGATTGTGAAGCCAGACCCAACTATTTCTCTGTATCACACAAACCATGTAACATGTTACTCGGCGATTTTCACATGATCATCTTTTGACTTTCGTCAAGAATATAAGATGAACTTGGTTAAAGCGAAAGCTTACCAACACATATTTCAAGAAATATGTAAGCGAGTTAAACTCAGCTCGAAATCTGAAATGTGCATAATCGAATACTATATAGTAATACGATTTTTGTATCAATATAGGAGATAGAGTAGAAATAGACTTTCCAAGTGATAGATGAGTTTTAGTCTCCACATACCTTTTGTTGATGAAGTTCCACAAGCTCTGCTTAGTAGTTCTTCGTTTTCAATTGATGAATGCCGTGAAGTTTAACGCTCAACTACACAATTTATCCCAGTCCGAGACATTACTATAAGTAGACTAGAAATCAAGACTTATAGTTTTGATCACTAACATTGACAAACAAGCTTGAGATAGCAACGCTTGCGAGTTCGACCGAGCAATGCTCTAACAAACTCTTGGATATATTTCTTGATTGAGCTCGCTTTATTAGTTGGTGCTCTCAGAATTATATTGGAGTTTGTCCATACAAATTGCTAAGCGAAATATTGGGTGTGGTTGTTAGACCCCCATTTTTTCAATTGGTATCAGAGCAGGCAAACACGTTTAAGACCTCATAAGTCTGTGTTTGTAGCAATCTGACTCTATGGACAGAAGTGATATCTTCATAAACGTACCGCCAGTCGTCGATGGATCAAATTACTTATGGTGGAAAATGGCTATGCGTGCATTTATTCAAGCGCGAGATTTTCAATCATGGGTATATGTTGTTAATGGTTACAATCCTCCAATTGTTACAGTAGACGGTGTCTCTGTTCCAAATGATATTGGTAGATATGAACCAGACAAAATTCTTGTTGCAAAGCAAAATTCTGAAGGATTAAATGTTATCATACATATCATTACCTACGAGTTTTGTTCCGTCTATTGGAATAGATAAATCTGTCTCCCACAGAAAAGTCTATTGGAATAGATAAATCTGTCTCCCATAGAAATACCTACGAGTTTTGTTCCGTCTTTTGATAAATCAAGGTGAACAAGAACCAATTGATATACCGGACTTATATTCCCGAAGAACAACCTAGAAATATCAATCACCTCATAATAATCTTAATCGTATGGTAGCGAAACAAGATATCGTGGAATCACAAACGATGAGACGAAGATATTTGTGATTACATTTTATCTTGCCTATCGGAGAATAAATCTCGAGCCAATCTTAAAGAAGATCGTACCCAAACACGATAGAAGATCCAAGATCAGATCACGCAACTACGGAGAAAATAGTTGGGTCTGGCTTCACAATCCGAATAAAGTCTTCAAGTCGTTAACCTACAAGGTTTCCTGAAAAACCTAAGGTTAAAGGAGAATTGACTCTAGCTTATACAACTAGTATCACACGGGAGGTGTGGGGATTAGGTTTCCCAGTTGCTAGAGTTCTCCTTTATATAGTTTTCAAATCAGGTTTTGCAATCTAAGTTACCTTGGTAACAAAGCATTCAATATTTACCGTTAGATGAAAACCTGATTAGATTCAAGCTAATATCTTTCAACCGTTAGATCGAACTTAGCTTGTTACACACAAATGAAATGTACCTTCATTTAGGTTTATGTAACCGTACCTAAACGTGTACACCATGTTGGCTCAACAATAGTTAACCAAGGTTAGCCATATGAACACTCTCATATCAACCTTATTCATCTTAACCATAACTAGTTCAAATGACTCAAATGAAACTAGTTAAAGAGTTGTTCAATTTCTATATTCTCATAGAAGTATACAAGAACACAATCGAAGCAAAATCGGTTTGATTCACTCGAATCAACATGAACATTATAATCACGGTTTGCAAAGAATGCATTCCTTAATATATAAATGTATTAGTTCATGTACACAACCGATTTTAGAACTTTAACCTTCAAGTACGCGAATGGGTACGCATACTTAAAATACCCAGACTGAAATTAGGTTTCGCCAGTGCACGAACGGGTACGCATACCACCGATCCCAGCAGAAAAATCTCGGACATGAATCTTACGCCAGTACGCATACGAGTACGCATACTTAGGTTCCCGGACTTCTCAAACCAACAAGTACGCATACGTGTACGCATACTATGGTTCCCGGACATGGACAACATATGTGTAAGAGTACACAACATGTCACAATCCAATAATGGTTAATTGTTCTAAACTCTTATTTCAATCATTGAAACTTTCTTAGAGGATGACAATAGCCGTTTTCACACACTATTAGCATCAAAGCAATTTTCAAGTTATTGAAATAATCATAACGAAACATTCCAAGTCTACATCAAATGATTGTATCACACAAACCATGTAAGATGTTACTCGGCAATTTTCACATGATCATCTTTTGACTTTCGTCAAGAATATAAGACGAACTTGGTCAAAGCGAAAGCTTGCCAACACAAATTCCGAGAAATATGTAAGCGAGTTAAACTCAGCTCGAAATCTCAAATGTGTATAATAGAAAACTATATCGTAACACGACTTATGTCTCAATACAGGAGTGTTGATGGTGGTTTTTAGCTTAGGGTTGAAATCGTAAAACCTTACATCTAATGTGACGTCACTCTGTAAAGGAAACGGTGCCGTGAGTGCTAACCTCTCCACCGACATATTTATTGAGCCGTTCAATATACTTACATGAAATTTATCCAGACTGGCGAATGTAGCAACCATCCCAGATGTTCTGTAAATTTTGGCGCCTCGTCTATATTCACTTAATATAAGTTCCTTTGAATGCCTTCTATGCTATGTTCTCCGGCCGAACCCTTAATGTTGATATGGCATGACGATTTGTGTTCACTCGCAGCAGAGTAGTACGAATTTCCAAGTATCAAGGATAAGGTCTTTGCATAAGGTATTCAATCAGAAAAAGCATGCTGCTCTCTGGCAATGAACTTAAAAGAACTCTATGTCAACACATAGAATTCAATCAATTGACCTAACTAACTTGCAGAAGTTAGGGTTTTGCGCCTCACGCAGTATATTAGACCTTGCTTGTCGAAATTAAACCTAGGCAAACTAGGTAATTAATCCGCAATGGATTAGCAGGTACAAAACCTTGCTCAGAATCAGAAAATAGGGAGCCGCAGCAGCAAAGGGAGGCGTGGCCATGCCTTAGGCCAACTGGCGCCACTTGCCATTGGCCACGCCCCTTCCTAAACCGGCCCTATTTTTCTCGACCAATCGTGTCGCCTCAAATTAGCCACGCGCACATAAGTTGTGGCTGGGCCCATACTTGCTGGCCCCACTTGCCATCGACCAATCAGGTTGCTCTAAAGCCGCCACACTCTCACCAGAAGTGTAGCCACGCCCGTGCTTGGCCGACCCACTTTTAATCGACCAATCAGGTCGCTCTAAAGCCGCCACACTCTCACCAGAAGCGTATACGCGCCTTATGTTTGGCCGCCCCCTTTTCTTGGCCAATCAAGTCGCTCTAAACTTGCCACAATACATTAAAGGCCAAACGCACCCTGCCGCTCCAAAATACTAACTGGTAAGCCAAATGCGTCTTACCACAACAACATATTGATCGACATGCCAACATGCCACTCTGCCGTGGTAGCATGCCACTTTAGCCTTGGCCACGCCGCCAAGCCCTAATTCTTACCACGACGCCAAATCCTAGCCTTGGCCACGTCGCCAAGCCCTAATTTTGGCCACGGAGTCAAACCTTAGCTTTGGCCATGCTACAACGCCACAGGCGTGGCCATGCCACAACGCCACTGGAATGCCACGGCTACTAGCATGCCGCTATGCCATGGCTCCACCAGGCGCTACTATGCCAGTGGCGCCACTTCGCTATACAACAAGATGCGGCCATAATCAACGGCCACTCTTCCTCATGAGATGCAATCTCAGCCATCCAAGTTCGCCACTGAACTGACGGACTTGCGGCAAGTCCCTGGCAACCCGCTACGCTAGGCGCCACTATGCTAATGGCGCCACTTTGTTACATAACAAAGATGTGGCCATAATCAACGGCTACCCTTCCTCATGAGATGTAATCTCAACCATTCAAGTTCACCACCAAACCGACGGACTTGTGGATAGTTTTAGGCGGCCGACCAAGGCAAGCCTAATAGCATCACATGCTATTTTCCTATGGCAAAGTCTCTTGACTTTGACTTTCCACACATAGCAACCTGCTACACGTTTTCCACGAAAACACTCGAGACATCAAACATGTCACAAACTGGGGATACTCATCAGGGTATTGGTCTGGCGGTATACAGCGTGCGGCGTGCAATGCGCCCGTTACAAGAAAGTGTCATGAAGTAGGACAATTAGTGGTGGTGAAAAGTAACGGTGTAAATAATTCATTTCCTTCATCATGGAAGCGTAATGAATGACGGTTACACGAATTCACTTCCCTCATCATGGAAGCATAACGCCTGACGGTTACACGTTACTCTATTCTTCCACCACTCAATCGTTTCCACTTCCTACGAGACCAGGGTACGTTTCAATATGACTTGTATAAATAGGCTTCACCTATTTTCACCAAAAAACAAGTTTTGGTCGGCAACAACATAGTATCCAGAAATCACCAAGAACTGATAGCTTTTCACTCTGCAAGCCAGTTCCACTTTCTGATACAAGTCATAAAACAAGTCACATCTTCAGAATTAATCATTTTGGTCTCAACACTCTCTTCACTTCCTTCCCTAAGACCAACCCTTCTCCTTCACTTTGTGATCGAAGCAAGCCTGGAACGGCCATTTCTTGGTTTAGGCCAGGATTGTACAGATTGATCTCTCGAATCAAAATTACTCACGTGCAGTGCATTGTTTAGGGTTAAGATTCGTTTCTCATCCACACACCCAAATTCACCAGAACCAGCAGAAACAGTTTTCACCCACAAACAATTGGCGACCACAGTGGGAGATTAATCTCTCGGTTGCAATACCAATTTCCAAATTCCAATTTCATTTTTCAATCTCAATTTCAAGATGGTAGAGCTCAGGTCCTAGTCAGCAACAAACTCTGAAAACACTAGCGCTGAAATTATTCTCGGTACCAGCGTTACTTCTAGTAGCGTTAATACGCCACCTATCAACGCCAGCGGCGCGTAGAATGTTCCTTCAGGCATTACACCTTCGGTTACTAGAGCCGCTGCCGCGGAAAACTTTCCTTCAGGTATCACACCTCCAGTCACCAGAGCCAGGGCCGCTGCTGCCCCCCCCCAACGTTTCTTCAAACGTGAAATCTCAAACCTTCACCAGAGTCGCTGCTACTCCATCAGTACGAGAGACTGGGGGAGCCAGAGTGAGCCGATCCCATGTTACCATTGCTGATTTGATGGAAAGACAACAAGTTCTTGCTAGGGCTCAGACGGACATGGCTTCGACTCATAAAGAGGTGCTTCTTTTTCTCAAGACACTAACGGAGCGGCTACCACAGGAACCGCGCCAACCAGAGCCAACGAGGAACACCTTCAATACTCCTGGCGCTGATGCCTCAGCAAGGCGCACCTTTGTAGATGAAGAGACTCGTTCGGGGGCTCCAACCGAGAGGAATCAGCCGTCCAATTTTGTCACACGAGAGGATTTGGAACGACTTATTCGAAACTGAGACGAAAATGATTCTGCAGACATGCATCAACATCAACCCCCGTATCCTCCTGAAGTACAAAGAATTCATCTCCCGAGAGGATACTCTTCATTCTCCTTATATGATGGCACCGGTAATGCACGTGAACAAGTCTCTCGATTTTTGGAATCCTTGGGCGAGCACGAATACAACCATGTTCTCCGTTTGAGGGAGTTTTCAAAGTCACTTACCGGAAGAGCATACACCTGGTACAACAGCATTGCACTAAACAAAGATACCCAATTTGGGTGACATGGTTACTGACTTTCTACAAGAAGTACTTCTTTATGTCCGAGCAAATTACCTTCTCAGATTTAGGAGGATGTTTCAACGAAACAATGAACATCCAAATGATTATGTCAAAAGATTCGTGGATTCAAGCTACTGGACTGTCACGACCCAAATGTGACCGAACAACAATTAGTAGATTCTTGCATCAATGGTATGGTACCCATCTACCGTGCCTTACTGGAGAATCTGCGATTCCAGACGTTCTTTGAACTTCATGAGGATGCTAAATAGTCGGCCACAACAGCACCAGCATTATTGGAAAGAACCAGGCCAGCCAAGGTTGAAGACACACGCGAAACTCGAGAAAACATATGCCTCATCAACAAGCAATATAACACTGGCCCCTCTGTGAGCGTGGTAAGTGAAAGAGGAAAAAGGAAGGCTCCAGCGACAGAACAACAACCCAAGCGTGCAACGCCAGCATATCAGGCGGCTCCACCGCGGAAGAATGCAGCTACAGCTCCTGCGCAATATCAAGGAGCCGGAGAAAGGGCCTTAGATTTCCCGTTCCTAATCGAGGAAGTAATTGAACTCTTAGAGGCATGGATCCAATATGACGCCATCATATTGCCCCCTACTAGGCGCCCACCAACTGAAGAGGAAATGGAAAATCCTAAGTATTGACGCTACCACAAATTTTTCCATCACCCGACCAGTGACTGCAATAAGTTAAAGCGTATTTTCAAAGAAAAGGTGGAGGCAGGGGAACTTCAGCTGGGCAATGAGGGAGTTCACAGAGATCCTCTTCCAGTCAGGAGTTGCATGCTCTCTGGGGACTCTGTTCACAAAACCGTGCAATCTATCATGGAGCATGTATGCGAGATTCTCTATTTCTCCAAGGCGCAGCGTCAAGATATATTTACAACCCTCAATCGAGTTATGTCGGGCAAGCGACTTTTTCCTACTGAAGAAACTACGCCAGAACCCCAAACTCTCTCGGGAGACGGTGCTGGAAAGTACAACTGGGAACTGCTGACCACGGTTCATCTGAAGGACGCCGAGCTTGACAACACATTGATTGACGCGGCCTCTGACTTCAACATTGTTACCATCAAAACTCTGAGAGCTGCGGGAATTTCGAAGCAGGAGGCTACACGTTCCCCAATCATGGTCGAAAATTTGGAAGGAGAAGCAATAGACACATATGGCTACATCAACCTTGAAATTAAGGTAGGAGACGCTCTAACACATGGAAAATTCCACATTGTCAAAGAAATCTCAAATTACGACATGATTATGGGGCACCCATGGGTACACGACAACAAAGCGAAATTAGGAGTATCCCCTCTGCCGGTGTCGATACCCGAAAGAATTTCCAACAAACCGTCCAACTTTGAAGATTACATGTTGTCGTATCAACAACTTACCGATGTAACTCAATCATCTGGAGAACGCCCATTGGTGTTCATCCGCAGATTCCAAACGCAAGTAAGTCTGGTTAAACAACCCTTTCTGCACCCATTCACTTCTCCTCTCGGCCAAGCATGGGGACTCTGTCCAATCACCAACCCGGGCGTCATTAAGAGATGTGAATGGAACGCTGGGCCTTTCAAGTGCTTTGTCAAAAATTTGGAAGCTTCCGCAGTCAAAAATGACGAGCTCAAAAATCAAGTGGTTGCACAACGCCCAAACCCGTTTTAAATTGGAAATATGGTAGTCAAGACGACCTCGTTTCAAGTTGGGGATGTAACAGTAAGGATAGCCGCTCAACCTGATTTGCCTAAAGAAAAGGAAGACGAGCCGTATCTGGTGGCAGATGTTATCTTGGGTGGTTACTGCAAACTCATCAATGCCGACAAGTTGGAAGGTGTGACGATTCATTCGCGATGGATCAAGCCCTTCAATACCTAAAACGATGTGCTACTTTCCCCTCCAGCGTTCTCCTTTCAATATTTCCTTCAGCAATTTCCCCTTTCATGCGATGTTTGTAACTTCTCTAAAGTGATTGCACTTCTTGCATTCATGAGTAGAGTTTTCAATTTCAATTAAAGAACATCTTCCCTTAAAAAGTTTTACTGGACCATCTTAAAGGAAAAATACCAAGTAAACCCAAACTCTCACAGAGTCATTACCCGTCGATTGAAAACCAGAGAAATCAAACCCCCACAAAATGTCTTATTCATAAAATACTGAAGAAAAGAATAATGCAAGAAAGAAGATCATCAAGCAGCGGCGCAGACACTTTCCCTCAAGAATCTCTAGCCACGACTTTCACCTGACGGATTTCTCTATTTCTCTCATGACATGTTATCCAGCTTGTGGCAGCTCGCACTTCTACGCACTCAGGCGGCATGCCACGGAAGCCCTGGATAATTTGCAAGGGAAAATCCAATAAAAAGAAATGGTTCTTCATAAAAGGGGTTTTGCTAGGTCTCTTCCAGAAGGTTTTATTCATTCAATTAAAGATATGAAAGCAACATAAACGAAGGAATGATACTCGGTGAGACATGGCTTCGGCCGCACAAAAAAAAAAACTGAAGTACCAAAAAAACATCTACGAGCTACGAAAAGATTGTTTTTCTCTACGGAATGAAATTACAAAATGGGAAAACTGGTTGTCAATGACGGACACCTTGGTCAATGATGCCTCCATCAGAGCTTTTTCAAGCACTTCCCCCAACACCTTTTCCGACAGCAAACATTCCATCCAGAAGCTATCTCAGCAGCAGCTTCAGAATCCCATCCAGAAACCGTTTGAGCTTCAACATTCCATCCGAAGCCCGTTTGACAGCTAGCCTTCAACATTCCATCAGGAAGCCGATTTTTGCCAGACAGCTTCAACATCCCATCCGGAACTGCTTCAATGACAGGTTCCAACATACATCCCCACAACTTCTCCAACAACTCCAACATATGCTTCCACCGCCTCACCATCTGCCTCGACATCATCCTTAGTGGTCGCTTCGATTTCCTCAACATCAGTTTCGACATCCACTGGGAGTCGCCTTCAGTCTCGCAAACCATGACCTCTTGGAAATGCTCGGTTCGTCCACCTCGAATCGAGGATTATGATACCATTACGGACAGGGTAATTAAACTGGCTCTCGTCTAGAAGTTTCTTGGACTCAGTCCTTTGCCGTTTCAATCGAGAGGCGAATCGTTCAGCCCTGGCACTGGGTTGTGGAGAAGCTTCATCACGTTGATATTTCCCGACTTGATGGGATAATTCATGACGTCTCCACTTCTCCTCCATGTCAATCAAAGCCATGAAAGCCTGGGCGCGCACCCGCACGATGCGTAGATGGGTGAGGGACATTCCTTGTATAATCCGGCCGTCTGCATGGAATAAATGGTTGATTTGGTTTAATATCTCCTCATGTGAAGAAAACCTGGGTTCGTCGACTTCAAAAAAATTCTCCGAAGAGTCAGAGGTATGATCATCACTAGAAGATCCCATTGTGCACTACAAAAAAAAAAAAATTACATTATGTCTGCATCGGCAATCTACATGATGAAGAACACAAAATGGAGAACTACGAGAAAAGACACGAGACGATACCTGTGAAGAAGATGGGTGCAATTCTATGATGATCTATACGAAAGAAAGAATAATTGGCTCACCTGGACTGCCGATGGAAAGAGGCTTGCCGTTACAGAGGTAAAACCAATGATACGAAAATAAAAGGGTGGACAACGCCTTTTATATACATTGTATTTTGAAGTTTGGGTAGAAAAATGTTTCTTCTTTCGGGTCATGCACGCCATTCCGTGACTTAGACAAAGGGGTGCCTTCTTCACCGCTCAAAGCAGCGCAATCGCCGCCCGCTCCACAGCCTAGCAAGTAACGCCATGACTCCAGCACCCCGTGATTAAAGACGCACTATCTCTTCCCATTCTGCGAAAAATGACGGCTCCATCTTCACTGTTTGGTAGCCAAAGTTCAAAGTGTTGTTTCCACCATTCCACGGACATCACCAAAGCGGCGCTATCTTAGCCGCTCAAAGAAGCGCCATCTTAGCCGTTCGAAGAAGCGCCATCTCCACCAGCCAAGGAGGCGCCATCCTGGCCGTTCAAAGAAGCGTCATCTCCATACGTTCCGTGACCTAGCCAGCTAGCGCCATTCACCGATTCACGGACCAAACTGCAGCGCCATCTCTGCCAATCAATAGCCAAAGCAGCAGCGCTGATGCCAATACCCCATGGCCAAGCCGAATTTATGCAAAACCACAAATACAGGGATCACGGATTCCTCATGCCTTCCGCTAAAGGTTAGTTGAATTTTCTCGGCAATCTCTTCACGTCTTATCCTTTCGATTTTACTCTTGTCTGTTACCATCTCATGCTTACCCCGCAACAACGCCGTTGTTACGTGCTAAGCATGGGACTTAATGTTGATGGTGGTTTTTAGCTTAGGGTTGAAATCGTAAAACCTTACATCTGATGCGACGTCACTCTGTAAAGGAAACAGTGACGTGAGTGCTAACCTCTCCACCGGCATATTTATTGAGCCGTTCAATATACTTACATGAAATTTATCCAGACTGGCGAATGTAGCAACCATCCCAGATGTTCTGTAAATTTCGGCGCCTTGCCTATATTCACTTAATATAAGTTCCATTGAATGCCTTCTATGCTATGTTCTCCGGCTGAACCCTTAATGTTGATATGGCATGACGATTTGTGTTCACTCGCAGTAGAGTAGCACGAATTTCCAAGTATCAAGGATAAGGTCTTTGCATAAGGTATTCAATCAGAAAAAGCATGCTGCTCTCTGGCAATGAACTTAAAAGAACTCTATATCAACACATAGAATTCAATCAATTGACATGACTAACTTGCAGAAGTTAGGGTTTTGTGCCTTGCGCAGTATATCAGACCTTGCTTGTCGAAATTAAACCTAGGAAAACTAGGTAACTAATCCGCCATGGATTAGCAGGTGCAAAACCTTGCTCAGAATCAGAAAATAGGGAGCCGCAGCAGCAAAGGGAGGCGTGGCCATGCCTTAGGCCAACTGGCGCCACTTGCCATTGGCCATGCCCCTTCCTAAACCGGCCCTATTTCTTTCGACCAATCGTGTCGCCTCAAATTAGCCATGCGAACATAAGTTGTGGCTGGGCCCATACTTGCCGGCCCCACTTGTCATCGACCAATCAGGTCGCTCTAAAGCCGCCACACTCTCACCAGAAGCGTAGACCCGCCTTATGTTTGGCCGCCCCCTTTTCTTGGCCAATCAAGTCGCTCTAAACTTGCCACCACACATTAAAGGCCAAATGTACCCTGCCGCGCCACCATACTAACTGGCAAGCCAAACGCGTCTTACCACAACAACATATTGATCGGCATGCCAACATACCACTCTGCCGCGGTAGCATGCCACTTTAGCCTTGGCCACGCCGCCAAGCCCTAATTCTTACCACGACGCCAAATCCTAGCCTTGGCCACGCCGCCAAGCCCTAATTTTATCCACGGAGTCAAACCTTAGCTTTGTCCATGCTACAACGCCATAGGCGTGGCCATGCCACAACGCCACTGGCATGCCGCCATGCCACGGCTACTAGCATGCCGCTATGCCATGGCTCCACCAGGCGCTACTATGCCAATGGCGCCACTTCGCTATACAACAAGATGCGGCCATAATCAATGGCCACTCTTCCTCATGAGATGCAATCTCAGCCATCCAAGTTCGCCACTGAACTGACGGAATTGCGGCAAGTCCCAGTCAACCCGCTACGTCAGGCGCCACTATGCTAATGGAGCCACTTTGTTACACAACAAAGATATGGCCATAATCAACGGCTACCCTTCCTCATGAGATGTAATCTCAACCATTTAAGTTCGCCACCAAACCGACGGACTTGTGGCAAGTTTTAGGCGGCTGACCAAGGCAAGCCTAATAGCATCACATGCTATTTTCCTATGGCAAAGTCTCTTGACTTTGACTTGCCAGACATAGCAACCTGCTACACGTTTTCTACAAAAACACTCGAGACATCAAACATGTCACAAACCGGGGGATACTCATCCGGGTATTGGTCTGGTGGTTTACAGCGTGCGGCGTGCAATGCGCCCGTTACAAGAAAGTTTCATGAAGCGGGACAATTAGTGATGGTGAAAAGTAACGGTGTAAATGGATCCACTTCCTTCATCATGGAAGCATAATTTCTGACAGTTACACGTTACTCTATTCTTCCACCACTCAATCGTTTCCACTTCCTACGAGACCAGGGTACGTTTCAATATGACTTGTATAAATAGGCTTCACCTATTTTCACCAAAAAACAAGTTTTGGTCGGCAACAACATAGTATCCAGAAATCACCAAGAACTGATAGCTTTTCACTCTGCAAGCCAGTTCCACTTTCTGATACAAGTCATAAAACAAGCCACATCTTCAGAATTAATCATTTTGGTCTCAACACTCTCTTCGCTTCCCTTCATAAGACCAACCCTTCTCCTTCACTTTGTGACCGAAGCAAGCCTGGAACGGCCATTTATTGGTTTAGGACAGGATTGTACAGATTGATCTCTCGAATCAAAAGTACTCCCGTGCAGTGCATTGTTTAGGGTTTAGATTCGTTTCTCATCCACACACCCAAATTCACCAAAACCAGCAGAAACAGTTTTCACCCACAAACAAGGAGATAGAGTAGAAATAGACTTTCCAAGTGATAGATGAGTTTCAGTCTCCACATACCTTTTTGTTGATGAAGTTCCACAAGCTCTCTTTAGTAGTTCTCCGTCTTCAATGATAAACGTCGTGAAGTCTAATGCTCAACTATACAATCTATCCTAGTCCGAGACATCTATAAGTAGACTAGAAATCAAGACTTATAGTTTTGATCACTAACATTGACAAACAAGCTTGAGATAGCAACGCTTGCGAGTTCGACCGAGCAGTGCTCTAACAATCTCCCCCTTTGTCAATTTTAGTGACAAAACTATCAATACATATGGATACAAAATAAATAAACTTGGTAGCTTCTCATCCAAATGCTTGATCTCCTTGATTCTTCAACATTACTAGAAATCTTCGTCACTTTCAAGTACTCCAATGTTTTCAAATGTGTTCACCTCAGCATCATAGTTGTTGAAGATCCGTAGCTACAACAATGAGAAAACAGTTGCTCCCAACCATTGTTATACAGTTGTTTATGGGTAAAAATCGTTTTCGCCGATTTCGGTAAATTCGGTAGGTGAGTGAGAAACTGGTTTAAACCCTAAACAAATGTGCTGCACGTGAGCATTTTCTAGATTCGAGAGATCAATCTATACAAGTCCGGCCTAAACCAAGAAATGGCCGTTCCATACTTGCTTCGGTCACAAAGTGGAGGAGAAGGGTTGATTTGGGGAAGGAAGCAAAGAAAGGTGTTGAGACCAGAATAATTTTGGGAGAGTAGTGTCTCGACTTGTATCGTAAAGTGAAAGCTTGGAAGCTTGCAAGAGATGAAAGCTTTTGGAGAGCTTCCAAAGTTGCCTTTTCCGAGAGTGTTGTATTTTTCTCCCGACCGAGACTTGTTGTCCGGTGGAAATAGGTAAGACCTATTTATACAAGTCGAGATTGAAACGTACCTCGGCCTCATGAAGGAAGAGAGTAAAGGGTGAAATAATGGGAGGAGGTGGTAACCGCATGGTGTTTATTGGGTGAAAACGTTTTCACCATTATTTCCTCATTTATTTGACCGATTTATTCCTATTCACGCTTTCTTAATGTGAGCGTAGTGTACGCTGCATGTTGTGACCGCCAAACCAAGACCATGGAAAGCATCCCCAGTTTGTGTTGATGTCTCGAGTGTTGGTTGCACCTTGAGTGCAAGTGGCGCTGCTAGTGGCGTGTGTGGCATGTGCCAATGCCTTTGTTGCGGGTTGCACCTTGAGTGCAAGTGGCAATGCCAGAGCTGCTAGTGGCGTGTGTGGCATGTGCCAATGGCATGTGCGGAATGCCTTGGTGGTAGGTTGTATGTTGAGTGTTGGTGGCAATGCCAGAGCTGCTAGTGGCGTGTTTGGCATGTGCCAATGGCGTGTGCGGAATGCCTTGGTGGTAGGTTGCACGATTTGCAAGTTAGGCTACCAGCGTGGGTTTTGGCATGTGTCAATGGCATGTACGGCCAAGTTGGCCTAGGTTGCACGGCTTGCAAGTTAGGCTACCAGCGTGCGTGTTTGGCATGTGCCAATGGCATGCGTGGCCAATTTGGGTCACGGCATGGTAAGAAAGCTACCAGCGATGCATGTAGGCATGTGCCAATGGCATGCGTGGCCAATTTGGGTCACGACCTGGTAGGAAAAGCTACCAGCGAGCGTGTTGGCATGTGCCAATGGCATGCGTGGCCAATTTGGTCACAACCTGGTAGGAAAAGCTACCAGCGAGCGTGTTGGCATGTGCCAATGGCATGCGTGGCCAATTTGGGTCACACCGCCCTGGTAGGAAAAGCTACCAGCGAGCGTGTTGGCATGTGCCAATGGCATGCTCGGCCATTAGGGCCACGCCGGGGTGAGAAAAGCTACCAGCGAGCGTGTTGGCATGTGCCAATGGCATGCTCGGCCATTAGTGGCCACGCCCGGTGAAAAAGCTACCGGCGAGCGTGTTGGCATGTGCCAATGGCATGCTCGGCCATTAGGGCCACGCCCGGTGAGAAAAGCTACCCGCGAGCGTGTTGGCATGTGCCAATGGCATGCGTGGCTAATTTGGCCTAGGTTGCACGGTTTGCAAGCCTAGGTACGGGCGCTACTTTGGCATGACGCGGCTAGGGCCAAGGTAAGGGTGTTTGGCTTGGCGTGGGGTGACCAGCGTAGCTAGGGCCAAGGAAGAGTGTGTTTGGCATGGCGCGGCTAGATTGGGCAAGGTGTGGCTGACATGATTTGCCATTGGCACATAGGTGCGGCTAGCATGGTTGGCATGCTTTGGCGCGTTTGGTGTGGCTGGCATGATTTGCCATTTGCATAGAGGTGCGGCTAGCATGGTTGGCATGCTTCGGCGCGTTTGGTATGGCTAGCATGATTTGCCATTGGCATAGAGGTCTAGCTTAGCTTAGGCTAGGTGTGGCTGGCATGATTTTCCATTGGCACGGAGGTGCGGCTAGCATGGTTGGCATGCTTTGGCGTGTTTGGTGTGACTAGCATAGCTAGGGCCAAGGCGAGTGCGTTTGGCATGGCGCGGCTAGCTTGGGCTAGGTGTGGGCAAAAGAAGGGAGTGGCATGATTTGCCATTGGCATAGAAGGGAATTGAAAAGAAGACCCAGCTGGCTAGCTTAGGCTAGGTGTGGCTGGCATGATTTGCCATTGGCACGGAGGTGCGGCGGAGGTAGCATGGTTGGCATGCTTTGGCGCGTTTGGCGTGACTAGCATAGCTAGGGCCAAGAAAGGCTTGTTAAGGTTGAGGATGGTGCGTTTGGCATGGCTTGAGCGGCTAGCTTGTTGGTGTGTGTGTGGCATGATTGCCATTGGCACGGAGGTGCGGCTAGCATGGTTGGCATGCTTTGGCGCGTTTGGTGTGGTGGGCATGATTTGCCATTGGCACGGAGGGAATTAGGGTTTTGTTCGTTGTAACCTAATTTGAAAAAATACTATGCCATAGTTATGGCCATGCTTCCACCTAAACTAATGCGATGGAGCCCTATGATACTCCAATACTTCTATGACTCTTCACCCAAGTGATAGGTCTCTTCTTGACGCCCCGCGGTGGTGGTGCATTAATGAACAAGATTAATGTTTTTCTCTTTTTGCTTTATCATGTTAAAATTTCCCACCTTGACTTTACTAGGAGGATTCAATTACATTGAGGACAATGTAAGGTTTAAGTGTAGTTTTTAAAACAAAAATTACAAAAAATTAAAAAGTTTGAAAAAAAAAAAAAAAGTTAAAAAGGGTTACAAATTGTTAAGGATTTATGAAATTCAAGGGTTTTGAAACCGAAGACGAAGACCAAGAAGAAAGACGAGGAGCGGAAGACGTTTCTATGGATACCGTGAGAGTGGTGTTATCATAATTGATCGGATGTGAAGGTAAGTAAGTAATCTCATCCTCGATAATAAAAGCTGAAACGCATGTTTTGAGTTTTATAGCTACTTTGGAGCGCGGAGGAAAAGAGAAGAAATCACTCAATTTGCAAAAGGGTAAATTGCAAGGAGGGAATACTATATGGGCCCAGCCAAGGTTTTCAAAAGAGGTGTCCCTTATCCAAAAGAAGGGATTGAGAATAGCACATTTGGGTGTATTTATGGTGGGTGTCCAATCCCACCCACACCCGCACACCCGCACCCGATCCATGTGAATCAGCCCCATTTATCTAACCCTAAATCGAGAAGGCATGAAGAAGAGACCCTATACGACTCTCGTGGAGGAATTTGGAGATCGAAATGAAACTCGGGGAGGAAGAAATCAGTGGAATGGGTTGAGATAGAGAAGATAGAGATGATTCTCGCCATCGATGGGTTCATGCCACGTCAGTGAGGCAAGAGAGAGGAAATCGAAATGAGTTCGCGGGAGGTGATGTTAAGCATGTGAGAAAAGGTCTCGGGGGATCGAAATTGTTAATCGTTTGTTGTTCAACACTTTAGTCGAGAAGGAAATTGAACCGAAATTGGGGGAAGAGGCGTTTATAGGAAATGAATTTATGTTGTTAACGGGTTGATTTGGGTCCGTGATGATTGAAGAAATGGGTTTTGCTGTTAAAGGTTGAGGATGGACTCATATGACGAAATTAAGATGGAATTTGAGTCAGTTGTTATTTGAGTTCAGTGGGATATAGAGAGTTTGGAGATGTCAAGGGATTGTTGGCATTGTTTGTGAGCTAAGTAGGGAAGAAGAATTCAAAGTGAAATGGCTCCGAGAAACTTTTGCCTGGGTTGGGTGTGGTTTGTGAAGTCATGGAGATTTCGGTGGCTTTGATTGCCGGGTAAAGACGAGTGGTGGAATTGGCATATGGTGGTGGTATTTTGAGATTTGGTGATTCGGTTGGTGATTGCAAATGGATCAGATGAAGAATTACAGGAGAGATGCATGAGTACGATTGGCGAATGGTGGCTTTTGAATGTGTGCTAAGTGGTTGAAAAAGTGGAGTCTAGCAGAATTTGGTGTTGATGGGATTAGAGGCGGAGCCGGTAGGAGGTCAAAGAAGAGAATCAAGATAATAACACAGTCATGGATTTGAAGTCGTTTACAAGGAATGATGAAATGGCTTGTGTATGAGTTCGAGATGATTGCGGGGTTGGTGGTGTTGATGTTACAAAAATGTGTGAATGAGTAAGTCACGAAGGTTCTGTGGCTGGCCATGATTAAACAGGAAGATACGACCCTCCATTGGCAGCGTGGCTTGACCGAGTCGGATCGTTGACTCATTTCAACCCCGGACCAACTCACCTCAAAGAAGACCAGTCACCTGAAAGTTGGAATGGTCGGCTGCTGACTCACCCCTTGCTATATGAATATTCGTTTAATATTCTCCCAGACGAGAAATTTTTGGCACGGAGCTTTTCCGCGAGTGAGAATTTTCTATGGATTTCTCTCATGGGTGTGAAGACTTGGGCTTGGAATTGGATGGAGAATTGGACTCAAATTTGGAAAGAGAAGGTGGAAGAGTTGAAAAAGCTTGGATTTGGAAATTGAATTGCAAAAGGAAAAGGATTCTACCTCAGAAGATTTGGAGAATTGCCTATAAATGCAGGAAGTTTTCTCAACTTCTGACACCTCTCTACACACACAACACTTGTGTTTTTGCTTGCTTTTCTAAGATTTTTTCTTTTAATTACTTGTGTGAATTTGAAAAATTCTTCTTTTAATTATTATTATTTGTGTGAATTTCAAAAACATGAGTATCTAATTTTCTTATTGATTGAGGATGAATTCCTAGTTCTTAACATGATTTGAGTTTTTTGTTTTCAATTCTATCTTGAGATTTTTCACATGATTATCATTGTTTTTACTAATAGGAGTGATCTTAAAGACATTCATGATTGATTGATAGATTGTTTGGAGTGCACGCTAAATTAATTTGTTAATTGATCTATATCTAGGTGGGAATACGTAATCGCATGATTTGCCATTGGCACGGAGGTGCGGCTAGCATGGTTGGTTCTTTTGAATGCTTTGGCGCGTTTGGTGTGGCTGGCATGATTTGCCATTGGCACGGACTTTCGGGAATTAGGGTTTTGTTCGTTGTAACCTAATTTGAAAAAATACCCCATTAAGGGTTTTGTCGTTTAACTCGACTACTTGCATTAAATGTCCTAATAAATGTGTCACCGGTGACATTAGGTTATTTGGGGTTTCAAGATTTTACCCTTTGTTTAAAAACCACCATCAACATTAAGTCCCCTGCTTAGCTCGGAACATGATCTTTGTTGCGAGGTAAGCATAAGATGGTGACAAATTATCAACAACAAATCGTAAAGAGAATTGAGGAGGCTTGTCTGACCTTTTTTATAAATAGGATTTGGAATCCTTGCCTCTGGCAGTTTTGCACAAATCGGGAGGCTGGCACAATTGGGAAGTCGGCGTCATTGAGAGGCAGGAAGCTGGGCGGCATCGAGAAGTTGACGCGAGTTGGGAAACTGAGCGTGCTAGCTGGCGGGACCGGCGCAAAGTGGGAAGCTAATCGCGCTAGCTGGCGGGACCGGCGCAAGGTGGGGAAGCTGAGCGTGCTAGCTGGCGTGACTTGGGCGGTCGTTGGGAAGTTTGGCGCAATTGGTGGGACCGGTATGGCTTGGGAGATTGGAGAGACTGGCGCGAGCTTGATGGGACCGGTGTAAACAAGGAGGGAGTAGGTGTTTCTACCGATAGCAAAGTTTCCTTATTTTTCCTTCCTTCACGCGCGACTTCAATCAGGGTATCTTCCATGCCAAAATCTGGAAGCGTTATGTCCCTCATTGCTTCCTTTCCTTTTTTTAAGGTTCCGTATTCATACCCAACGTAATTGTACCGCCTCCCTTGTTTGAGAAAAGGTTCTTCTTGTTGAGTTTCTTTCTTTGCCTAGAGACGAATCCTCCTCTAAACAGCCAGATTCTCCAAGTGAAGGCGCGAGGTCTGACTCTTGCAAAACCACCCCGACTAGGGTTATTCGGGCTAAGAAGATCACACCGGTATGTTTTCTTCTTCTTCTCTGTTCGTGTTGTCCTCTTTTGTATAGATATGATGGAACTTGATCATTTTCCCCATCTTTTGCAGTGTATGATGGGACCCTCCAGAGATGGCCGTGCCTTTAACTCTTCGGAGAAGGACTTCAGACTTGGCGGAGATCGATCTTCTTCTCTTGAGGAGGCATTGGTTGGGATTGAATCTCCGTTCCATGAAGCTAGTGAAATCATTAAGGACCTCCCTTCCATCTATCCCCATGAAGAACAGGTGCATGTTCGGACTTTCTTGGGTTCAGTGAGCATGGAGGAGGGGCGAGAGAACGAGGAAGAGTCTTGGCATGTTGAGAGGTTTCAGAGTGGCAAAGCCTTTCCTCGATCCGGGTATGGGGCGGATCGGACTGTTTCTAGGTTGAAGCGACGGAAAAGCGAACGTGTGGGGGTCTTGGAGGAGAGCGCCATGATTCTTGACTCTGATGCGGATGAATCAAAAAACTTTCTCCGAAGTGTCACTGAGAAAACCTTCGAAGGAGCATATGACGGAAACGAAATACCCTTTGAAGTTGATGCCAAAGGTGTCGTTGGTGATACCGGAGGGGCCATGGTGGCGTATGCTGGACCGGTCGTCGGGGAGGACACTGTTGCCGCTGTGGTTGCTTCGGGATGGGATGCTGAGGTTGCTGCTGGTAACACCGTTGAATGAAATCTTTGTTGCCCGAGGGATTACTGGGGGAAGTGCTTGAAGATAGTCTTACCCGAGGGGACTTGTGCTCCATCCTTCGAGGGCTAGTTCTTCCCTTTTGTTATTTCTGTTAGCTGCTTTAGTTCCCCTGATGCCCTCTTTTTTTTTTTTTTTCGCAAACTCATATTTACCTTCTTCATTCAGTCAACATTTTGCTTCATATATTTTTTTGAAAGAGGTTGTGGTATGATGGCTCCGCAATGGTTTTCTGGGTTTATCTGATGTATTTCTCTGATATCTGGAGAATTTGCTTGGAAAGAGATGTATTTATGCTCTTTTTTTTTTGACGGAAAAGGGAATCCCATGAAAAAAGATACAAACGGTGTATTCATCTTGGGGGAGTACAACTACTAAGAGGAATTGTTAAAGGAAATACTAAAGGGGAGTGATTGGGAGGTACATCGTTTTAGGGATTGGAGACCTTGAGCCATCGCGAGTGAATTATCACGCCTTCAGGTGTGTCTGCATTGATGAGCTTGCAATATCCTCCCAAAAGGGTATCCGCAACCAGATACAGCTCGTCTTCTCTTTCATCGGGCGAACAGTTTGAATAACCATTTTTACTGTCATCCTCCCAACTTGAAACGAGCTTTCCTTAACAACTACATCTCCGATTGAAAACGGGTTCAGACGTCGTGCAACCGTTTGAGTCTTGGCTTCGTTGGTTTCAATAGAAGTTTCCAAGCTTCTTGCAAAGTGTTCAAATGGTCTAGCTCCCCATTCACATTTCTTGACAGCGTTCGTGCCGATGTCCTTGCGAGTCCCCATGACGGAATGGGGAAGGAAAGACTAGTTGCGTAAAAGGTTGCTCGGTCAGACTTACTTGCATTTGAAAATCATGAGCTAGCGCCAATGGGTCCTCTCCGGATATCTGGGTTCCTTCAATAGCTCGTTGATGCGATAACCGGTGGGATGATTTGTTGGGAATTCCTTCGGGCGTGGACGTCGGCAGAGGGTGTACATCCAATTTCGCTTTGTTGTCGAGCACCCACAAGCGTCCCAATATCATGTCATGATCTAGTTCTTTGACAATGTGGAATTTGCTATGTGTTATAGAGTCTCCCATCTTGATCTCTAGGTTGATGTAACCATGCGCGTTCAAAGTTTCTCCTCTCAAGTTCTTAATCACGGACGGGGAATAGGTAGCATCTTGTTTTGTAAATCCTGCTGCCTTTAGTGTCTTGAAAGTAATGATGTTGTGGTCAGAGGCCGTGTCGATGAGCGTGTCGTCAAATTCGTTACCTCTTAAACGGGACGTGGTCGCAGTCCCAGTTCTCCTTTTTGGTTCCTTTGTTTGGAAAGCTTGGGCCCTGGCGTGGTTTCCGAGGAGAGAAAAGTCGTTTGCCGGATACAACATGATTGAGAGCTGCGAAAATATCTTGCGCTGCACCTTGGAAAGATAGAGAATTTCGCATACATGTTGCATCATGGATTATGCAGTCTCGCACGAGAGTCCCCGAGAGGACCCGCAGTTTCTTATTGGGAGTGGGTCTCGATGCACTCTTTCGTATCTGGTTGGAGTCCTCCCGCTTCTATCCTTTCTTTGAAAATATGCTTTAGTCCGTTGCAATCGCTGGTTGGGTGGTGAACGAACTGTGGTAGTGGCGTACTTGGGGTTCGCCATCTCAGCCTCAGTTGGTGGACGTCTGGGAGGTGGCAGTCTGATAATATCATCTTGAACCCAGGCTTCTAGGAGGTCAATCACCTCCTCGATGGGAAACGGGAAATCAAGGGTATTTCCTTCGGTCTCATGATGCTGCATGGGAGTTTTAGTGACGGTCTTTCGTGGCGGGGGTTCCCGTTGCGCCGACGCTTCACGTTTTGGCTGGTGGCTCGTAGTTGGGGCTTTCCTTTTTCCCCTTTCGTTTACTATGTTCACGGAGGATGAGCCGACATTAAATTGCTTGCTGATGAGGTGTCTACTCCCGCGAGTTTCACGCGTGTCTTGGTTCGAGTTGGCCTAGCTCTTTCCCAGTAATCTTGTCAGTGCTTTGTTGTTGCAGATCGTCTGGTGGCTTCATGGAGTTCGGAGAATGTTTGGAAGCGCAATTTTTCTAGTAGGGCGCGGTAAATAGGAACCATACCATTGATGCATGCGTTCATCAGTTGTTGCTCGGTCACGTTTGGGTCGTGACAAATCGAGTGCTTGAACCACGAACCTCTTGACGAAATCATTCGGATGTTCGTTATCCCACTGGTACATTCTTCCGAGGTCCGAGAAAGTAACTTGTTCGAGACACGAAGAAGTATTTCTTGTAAAACGCAGGTGACCATGCTACTCCGGTTGGGAATGTTGTTCGGTGGGATCTTTGTTGTACCATGTATACGCCCTTCCAAGTAAGTGATTTTGAGAATTCCCTTAAACGAAGAACGTGATTATATTCATGTTCACCTAGGGATTCCAGGAAACGGGAGACATGCTCATGTGCATTCACGGTACCATCGTATAGGGTAAATTGAGGAGAAGAGTACCCCCTTGGGAGAGGGATTCTCCGCATTTCGGATGGGTAGGGGGTTGGTGATGATGCACGTCCAATTCATCATTCTTGATTCGGTTGCGGAGAAGTTGTTCCAGATCTTCTCGCGTCACGAAGTTGGGCGGCTGATTTCTTTCCAACGGGATTCTAGCGCGAGTTTCCTCATCCGTGGAGGCGTGCTCCGCCGAGGTGCTTGTTGGTGAAACCCTAACCCTAATTATCTCTAACCTAGCTTCTAGGGTGATGAGAAGCTATGAAAGAGATAATTTGAGAGAGAGAGAGCGTAGCGGAGCAGGAGGTAGTGGTGAAGGCGACATGAGAAAGAGATGGTGGTGATGATGATCTCTGCACTGGTATGGGAGGAAGGTGAAGGTAAGGGTTTCTCTGTGGAGTTGGTGGGGAGAAGAAAGAGAAGAAGAAAGAAGAAATGGATTTGCTCGAATGGGGGGTATAGGTGTAGGAGGTTTCGTTGTGAAGCAGGCGCAGCGACGGACGATGAGGAAGCTGTAGCGAGCGTTGGATGTGGCGAGTGAGATCTGAACAGCCGAGGGAGGATTGGGGTGATTTGGTGTTGAGCGGAGGCATCGAGAAATGATGTGAGTGATGGAGCGATCGTAGGATGCAGTTGGGAGAGATCTCAACGGCTTGGAGTGGACGGGCTCGGATCCGGGTCGCGGGTCTTGGATAGCTTGGGCCCATGTCTTGTAAATGGTTTGCTCCTGATGCGCGCGCGGGCTTTGGCTTTCTGCTCCATAGACGCTTGTCTCCAATTCTTTGCTCTTTTGGCTCCTCCATTTCTCTGAACTTTATTCACTACCTAAAAACACAAAATTAATTAGTACAAATATTTATTCTTGAAAACAAAGAAAATACAAAATCTGGGATAATATCTGATTTCTGAGCACAAAAGATGAGTTAAATGCCAATAAATAGATGTAGAAATATGCAATATTTGGCACTCATCAGTGCTGGCGTCGAGGTTGTTGGATACGTTCCTAAGCGGCTCTGGAGGACACGAATCACGTGGTAGTCGCTCTGTCAGGGTCTTGAGAAAGACGAGTACCTCTTTCTGCGTTGAAACCATGTCCGTCCGGGCTCGGCGAGCATCTCCGTCGTTCCATCAAATCAGCGATGGTGACATAAGGACGACTTCCTCTGGTCCCTCCGGTCTCTCGTCCCGTCGGCGGGGTAGTTGGAACCTTAGTTGTGGTCGGAGGCGCCATGCTAGACGAAGCATTAGGGGCCGCAGCGGCGGCTCTGGCCCTGGTGAATGGTGGCGTGACACCCGAAGAGATATTTTCGTTGCCATGATTAGAGGGTTGTGCAGAGACACTAGAGGAGGCAGCGGCTCTGGCCCTGGTGATTGGCGGTGTTACGCTTGAGGGAGTGCATTCGATGTTCTTTTGTAGTCGCAGGTGATGCAACAACGTTATTGGGAGAGACGCTAACATCGGGGGTGTGTTCGGTCTTGGTATTCTCGGCGGCCGCTCCGGACTGAGTTCCACCATGTTGGGATTTGACGTTCGGGAAACGAAATCAGGAGTCGGAGTTGGTATTGTAACCGATAGATCAATCCTCCCGTTGTGGTCGCCAATTGTTTATGGGTAAAAATCGTTTCCGCCGATTTCGGGTAGGTGAGTGAGAAAGCTGGTTTAAACCCTAAACAAATGTGCTGCACGTGAGCACTTTCTAGATTCGAGAGATCAATCTGTACAAGTCCGGCCTAAACCAAGAAATGGCCGTTCCAGACTTGGTTCGGTCACAAAGTGGAGGAGAAGGGTTGATTTGGGGAGGGAAGCAAAGAAAGGTGTTGAGACCAGAATAGTGCGGGAGAGTAGTGTCTCGACTTGTATCAGAAAGTGAAAGCTTCGGAAGCTTGCAAGATATGAAAGCTTTTTGGAGAGCTTGCAAAGTTGCCTTTTCTGAGAGTGTTGTATTTTTCTCCTGACAGAGACTTGTTGTCTGGTGGAAATAGGTAAGACCTATTTATACAAGTCGAGATTGAAACGTACCCTGGCCTCATGAAGGAAGAGAGTAAAGGGTGAAATAATGGGAGGAGGTGGTAACCGCATGGTGTTTATGGGTGAAAACGTTTTCACCATTATTTCCTCATTTATTTGACCGCTTTATTCCTATTCACGCTTTCTTAATGTGAGCGTAGTGTACGCTGCATGCTGTGACCGCCAAACCAAGACCATGGAAAGCATCCCCCAGTTTGTGTTGATGTCTCGAGTGTTGGTTGCACCTTGAGTGCAAGTGGCGCTACTAGTGGCGCGTGTGGCATGTGCCAATGGCATGTACTGAATGCCTTTGTTGCGGGTTGCACCTTGAGTGCAAGTGGAAATGCCAGAGCTGCTAGTGGCGTGTGTGGCATGTGCCAATGGCATGTGCGGAATGCCTTGGTGGTAGGTTGTACGTTGAGTGTTGGTGGCAATGCCAGAGCTGCTAGTGGCGTGTTTGGCATGTGCCAATGGCGTGTGCGGAATGCCTTGGTGGTAGGTTGCACGGTTTGCAAGTTAGGCTACCAGCGTGGGTTTTGGCATGTGTCAATGGCACGTACGGCCAAGTTGGCCTAGGTTGCACGGCTTGCAAGTTAGGCTACCAGCGTGCGTGTTTGGCATGTGCCAATGGCATGCGTGGCCAATTTGGGTCACGTCCTGGTAAGAAAAGCTACCAGCGATGCGTGTAGGCATGTGCCAATGGCATGCGTGGCCAATTTGGGTCACGACCTGGTAGGAAAAGCTACCAGCGAGCGTGTTGGCATGTGCCAATGGCATGCGTGTCCAATTTGGTCACGGCCTGGTAGGAAAAGCTACCAGCGAGCATGTTGGCATGTGCCAATGGCATGCGTGGCCAATTTGGGTCACGACCTGGTAGGAAAAGCTACCAGCGAGCGTGTTGGCATGTGCCAATGGCATGCTCGGCCATTAGGGCCACGCCCTGGTGAGAAAAGCTACCAACGAGCGTGTTGGCATGTGCCAATGGCATGATCGGCCATTAGGGCCACGCCCTGGTGAGAAAAGCTACCAGCGAGATTGTTGGCATGTGCCAATGGCATGCGTGGCCAATTTGGCCTAGGTTGCACGGTTTGCAAGCCTAGGTGCGGGCGCTACTTTGGCATGGCGCGGCTAGGTCCAAGGTAAGGGTGTTTGGCTTGGCGTGGCGTGACCAGCGTAGCTAGGGCCAAGGCAGAGTGTGTTTGGCATGGCGTGGCTAGCTTGGGCAAGGTGTGGCTGGCATGATTTGCCATTGGCACGGAGGTGCGACTAGCATGGTTGGCATGCTTTGGCGCGTTTGGTGTGGCTGGCATGATTTGCCATTGGCATAGAGGTGCGGCTAGCATGGTTGGCATGCTTCGGCGCGTTTGGTATGGATGGCATGATTTGCCATTGGCATAGAGGTGCGGCTAGCTTAGGCTAGGTGTGGCTGGCATGATTTGCCATTCGCACGGAGGTGCGGCTAGCATGGTTGGCATGCTTTGGCGCGTTTGGTGTGACTAGCATAGCTAGGGCCAAGGCAGAGTGCGTTTGGCATGGCGCGGCTAGCTTGGGCTAGGTGTGGCTGGCATGATTTGCCATTGGCACGGAGGTGCGGCTAGCATGGTTGGCATGCTTTGGCGCGTTTGGTATGGCTGGCATGATTTTCCATTGGCACGGAGGGGAATTAGGGTTTTGTTCGTTGTAACCCTAATTTGAAAAAATACCCCCTATTAATTACTGACTACATGCATTAAATGTCCTAATAAATGTGTCACCGGTGACATTAGGTTATTTGGGGTTTCAAGATTTTACCCTTTGTTTAAAAACCACCATCAACAACAGTATCATAGTATCATGATACAACATCAAAGTCCAATTGTATCACAACTTTGACAACAATACTATGGTGATATGTATCACTCCCCCTTAGTCAATGCTTCATCTCACAATGAAAACCACTCCCCCTTACATAATGATTCATAAACCATATGTATTTGTAGTGTGAACTACACATTAATTCTCCCCATTTTTGTCAATAAAAATTGGCAAAGGTACGAAAATTAGTGGGATCCTCATAAAATTTCCATGGAGATACTTCATGACCAAAAGAGAACAACATACCAACTTGTTTAGATGCCATCATATAGCCGAAGCTAAATGTATTCATCAAGGAGTTTATAAAGATACAAGATAACCCCTACAATATTCCACAGCCGCACTCCCCACAAAGATTTGGCAATTAAACACAAATTCAAATAAGGACTCTCCCCAATAAAATGTCATTCCCGAACGAACAACAATAGCGACCTTACTTTTACAAGAAAAGAAGGATTTCTTTGGACATTAACAAATCACATAAGAATATGAATTTGTATCCAAAAATCTCAATTGAATTAACCACAATGAAAATGATCAATTCAATTGGCCATGCTCAACATAAGAGAACTTATGGAGCAACACGGTATATACACAAAGATGTGGATTAGGGAAAGACCAATACTGCGGAATAATCAAAGATTCATTCTATTTTTCATAACTATTTGCACAATGACTTATAATAGACTTAATCTTTGTAAACAAAAGTTCATCCTTTCTTCCATCAAATAATGACATAAAAGGCTCAACTTTTGTAGTCAAAAGTTCATTCTATCTTTTATCAATACTTTCATACCGACATATAATAGAGATAACTTTTGAACAAGTATGGGACAGTTAAGGTTCACGGACGTAAACAACATATCCCATAACAATTTGCAATATATAAAACCATAAATATTAATACTGCAAAAATCATCTTCCAAATAAACTTTAGAATTTAAATAAATAAATCTAAAAACTTGCAAGATGAGAAACGTAGGCAATAACTATGTGTACTCACAATAATAGTTATTCCAAACCCTAGTTATCCTTCTTAAAAACACAAAAATAAATTCTCATAAGAAGTTTCCAAGTCATTGAGACATCTGAAAAATTATTTATCGTCCCCGAACTCCTTGTTGTCAACCGCCATGTGAACATAAGGTTCATGAAGAAAGGAGTCAATTCCAACAAACCTTTTGAACTGATGCCGAACCAGGGCCTTCTGAATTTCAAGAGTTCTCAAGGCAATAACCTTTATTTCCTGAATCTCCTTCCTTGTTTCCTTCAACCCTCAAGAACACCAGAAAACTTCTGAGAATTTGAAGGAACAACTCTTGGCTTCCTCACATTCCTTCCTTTTCTTTTCAAAGTTGGAGGTAACAGAGATTTATCTTTTTTCTTCATGATTGATGGCTTAACAATCATATATCATCTTTTCCATCAGAAGACATAATGCTTGGAGTATCCATACAAGCGGAATTGTGATAGGAAATCACAAGATAATCTCAACAAGCAGTCTTATGATAAAAAGAGTTTCAAGAGAAGGAAAAAAGGAATGTAGGGTTACGGAACTTTTAAACACATAAGTTCACGCACGCACAACTCACAACCCTAGAGAGGGTAGAATTGTCGAGAATAACCCTCATTTATTGATTAAACATGGAAGTCCTTTCCAATATCAATTAGATATGAAGGAGGCACGAATTCCAGACTTACAATGCTCAACAGAGCAAAAACAAGAAAAAAAATATTAAAACAATCTAAATTTTTTTTATTTTCCTAAAGCCCGAGGTGTGCATAATTTTGTCTCTTTTGATCAGGCACATGAGACAAGATGCACAAACCAACACAATTAAGTTGTGCTAGGGTGAACAATAATCTGTCCACCATAACCTTTTCCAAAGGAATTCATAGAGCCATGTTTCTCATAGTGTTTAGACCATAAATTTCTATCTAATGATCTAGACTTTTCTTTGGAAACTAACTTGTTTGAAGAAGAGATACGTTTACATACCTCTGATGATTTATGAACAAGTTTGAGCTTGTTTGCTAATCAATTCGTTATTCGTTGAAGTTTGTTGACATATCTCATTTTGTGTTTGTACTTGAAAAACTTTGAAAGTTCATGACCTTTGAGAGAACAATAAGAGCATGTCAACCTGGAAGATGATTCAGATGCCCAAGATGTGTACGCGACTAGACACATAGTGGAACCTGAAAAATCAGAAAAAGAGTTTCCAGAAGAAACAGGTAGATCCATTTTTTCTTCCAGACCGGTTGAGATTTCTTCTAAAAGAATATCAAGATTGATGTATGTATTGCTACAATTATCAAAATCAATATTTTTACAAAGAAGTGCAACACTTGACTTTTCGTCTTCATTAGAATCATAGTTGTCAGACATTTCATCAAGAGTTGCAGCTAGACCTTTGTTCCAAGTGTATTTTTTATGATTTGGACACTCATTAGCAAAATGACCAAAACCTTTACACTTAAAGCACCGAGGCATATCCTCATCATCAGTTTCATCAATATCCCTATTTTTAGGAGGAACACGATTATGAGGTTTAACTGATGACCTAAGCTTATCTTTGGAAAATCGTTTACTTCTCTTCAACAGAAGATCCCTAGACTGCCTTGTGATCAAGGAGACTGACTTGTCAAGATCTTCATCTAATGAATCAACCTCAGAAAGATCATCTTTAGAGATACAAACACTTTTACTTTTATCAAGTAATTTAGTGTTCTTTTGTGGTTTGAAAGCAACATCCTTTCCGGATTTGGATGTATGCTCATGATCAAAGATCTTTAACTTCCCAACCAGAGTGTTCCTGGAAAGAGTTGCAAGGTTATTACCTTCAATGAAGGCATGCTTCTTAAGATCGTATCTAGATGGCAGCGATCTGAGAATTTTCATCACAATGTCCTTTTCAGGAATAGTCTTACCCAATGCAAAAGATGCATTAACAATTTCAGACACTTTGTGATTAAACTCATCAAATGAATCTTCATCTGCCATACGAAGGTTTTCCCAATCGGAATTTAGGTTTTGCAACCTAGCTTCCTTTTCACTGGTATTTCCTTCAAATAAGGTTTCTAAGATATCCCAAGTATCTTTAGACCGAGTGCACGTAGTCACATGGTGCTGAAAATCTGGGGTAATGCATGGATGATAGCATTTAACCCGTTAGAATTTTGCTTTTGCGAGAATCTCTCTTGTGGAAGTTCGTATGCACCAATATCCTTTGGAAAGTTGCATCGTTCTTCCATGCAACAACTTAGGAGGATTATAGCCATTAACTACATAAACCCATTGTTAGAGCATTGCTCGGTCGAAATCGCAAGCGTTGCTATCTCAAGCTTGTTTGTCAAGTTTAGTTGCCAAAACTATAAGTATTGATTTCTAGTCTACTTATAGATAAGTCTCGGATTAGGATAGTAAGTGTAGTTGATCTCTAGACTCCATGGCGTTCATCGAATGAAGACGAAGAACTACTCAAGGGAACTTGTGGAACTTCATCAACAAAAGGTATGTGGAGACTTGAACTTATCTATCACTAAAAAGTCTATCTACTCTACCTCCTATTTGAGACAAAAGTCGATCAATTGGTAAATCCAACCTTTTGGTTGTTGATTGAAATTGATTGATCCTTGAACATTGGTCTTTGGTACCATTCAAGTTATTTCTCCTATATTCAATCAGGCTTGCAAATTCTTATTTGTTTAATTGCGTATTAAATTGAGAGATTGAGATACAACTCTTTGATATACTTTTCTTAAGATTGAGTCTAACTGTCTAGTTGATTCTCTTGAAAGTATATTGGAGTTAGTCCATACACATTGCTAAGCGAAATATTGGGTGAGGTTGTTAGACCCCCACTTTTTCAATTGGTATCAGAGCAGGCAAACACGTTTAAGACCTCATAAGTATGTGTTTGTAGCGATCTGACTCTATGGACATAAGTGTTGTCTCAATAAATGTACCACTCGAATTACTTATGGTGGTAAATCCAAAAATTGAAATTGATTGATCCTTGAACGATGTGTGCCTTTCTTTATTTGTTTAATTGCGTATTAAATTGAGAGATTGAGATACACGTTATTTTCAATCATGGGTTTACTTTTTCGTTGTTAATGGCTATAGTCCTCGATGTGTGCCTTTCTTCAAGCACGTTATTTTCAATCATGGGTTTACGTTGTTAATGGCTATAGTCCTCCGGTTGTTACAATAGGCACTGTAACTATTCCTAAGGATATTGGTGATTATGATGTTGCCGAGATTCTTGTTGCGAAGCAAAATTCTGACGGATTGAATGCAATCATCCATGCATCATCATGTGACTACTTGCACAAAGTCTAAAGATGCTTGGGATATCTTAGAAACCGTATTTGAAGGGAATACCTGTGAAAAATAAGCTAGGCATCAAAACCTAAATTCTGATTGGGAAAATCTTCGTATGGCAGATGAAGATTCATTTGATGAGTTTAATCACAAAGTGTCTGAATTTGTTAATGCATCTTTTGCATTGGGTAAGACTATTCCTTAAAAGGACATTGTAATGAAGATTCTCAGATCTCTGCCATCTAGATATGATTCTAAGAAACACGACATCGTTGAAGGAAACAACCTTGATGTGCTTTCCAGAAATACTCTTGTTGGGAAGCTAAAGATCTTTGATCATGAGCATATATCCAAATCAGGAAAGGATAATACTTGATAAAAGTAAAAGTGTTGGCATCTCTGATGATGATCTTTCTGAGACTGATTCTTCAGATGAAGATCTTGACAAGTCAGTCTCATTGATCACAAGACAGTTTAGAGATCTTCTTTTGAAGAGAAGTAAATGGTTCACTAGAGACAAACGTAAGTCATCAGTTAAACCTCATAATCGCGTTCCTCCTAAAAACAAGGATACTGTCGATACCAATAATGAGGATATGCCACATTTGCTTCAAGTGTAAAGGTTTTGATCATTTTTCAAATGAGTGTCCAAATCGTAGAAAGTACACTGGAAACAAAGGTCTTGTTGCAACTCTTGATGAAATATCTGACCATTATGATTCTAATGAAGATGAAAAATCAAATGTTGCACTCTTCTGTGAAAATACTAATTTTGATAATTGTAGCAATACGTTCATCAATCTCGATATTCTTCCAGAAGAAACTTCAACCACCTTGGAGGATAAAATGGATTTCTCTTTGCTATCTGGAAATTCTGTTTATAATTTTGCTGGTTCCACAGTGTGTCTAGCAGCCTGCACAGATGTGTTGTATAAACCTTCCTCCAGTTTGACATGCTCTTATTGTACTCTCAGAGGTCATGAGTTATCAAAATGTTTCAAGTACAAACATAAGATAAGATATGTCAACAAACTTCAACGAAGAGCAAATCGATTAGCCAATAAGCTCAAACTTGTTCAGGAATCGACTGAGGTATGTAATCTTATCCCCTCTTCAAAGAAGTTAATTTCCAAAGATGTGTCTAGACCATTAAGAAAAATATTTCGGTCTGAACAGTCTGGGAAATAGAGAACTAGGAATTCCGTTTAAGAAAGGTATGGTGGACAGATTGTTGTTCACCCCAGCACAATGTAATTATGTTGGTTAAGTGTCTTGTCTCACGCGCCTGGTTCAAAAGAGACAAGAGTAGGCACTCCACAGGCTTTAGAAAAGGTGTTCCGTCTTGGTTTGTCGTTGATTTGGTTTTGCTGTTTTGGAATTCTTCCATCTTTTCATATCTAATTGATATTGAAAGGACTCTTCTCTGTTTTATCAATAAAAGAGGGTTAAAGTAGACAATTCTGTCTTTTCTAGGGTATGAGTTGTGCGTACATGAATCCTTTAATGTGTATAAAGGTTCCATAACCCTACATTCCTTTTTCCTTTTATCACAAGTGTTAGAGCATTGCTCGGTCGAACTTGCATGCGTTGCTATCTCAAGCATGTTTGTCAATGTTAGTGATCAAAATTATAAGTCTTGATTTCTAGCCTATGTAGCTAAAGGTCTCGGACTAGGATAGAAAGTGTAGTTGAGTTCAAGAACTCCATGGCAATCATCATACAAGATGAAGGACTACTCGAGGAACCGGTGGAACTTCATCGACTAAAAGGTATGTGGAGACTTGAACTTATCTGTTACTCAAAATTCTATTCACTCTATCTCCTACTCTTGAGACAAAAGTCGTTTAGACGTATAGACTTTCATGATACACATTTGCTATTTTGAGCCGAGTTTAACTCGCCTATCTATTTCTCGAAATATGTGTTGGTAAGCTTTCACTTTAACCTAATTCATCTTACCTAGTGACGAAAGTCATGATATGTTTCAATCACTTTGGAAATTGCTCTGACGAAAAATGGTCTGTGAATAACGGCTATATAACGTTCTCTGAGAATGTTTCAATGATTGAAATGAGAGTTTAGATTCTATAACCATTGGTAGGATATAAGCATTGTTGTGGAAACACATATATGTATAATTCCTTATTCCTTGAACCAAAGTTTGCGAACTTTGTTGATCAAGAGAAATGGAAGTGGCGCAAGCCAAGTCCGCGAACTGACGGAAGTTCTCACCCGAAAATTTCTGCTGGAGTTTGTGTACTCCTACCATGAGCTTAAGTCCGCGAACCCAGTCCGCGAACTTGAGTAGGTTATATCTAAAACCGGTTGTTCTTGAACTAATGTTTATATAAACTAAGGAATGCATTTGCAAACTGTGGCTATAAAGTTCGTGAACTGATTCGAGTGAATCAAACCGTTTTTGCTTCGATTGTGTCCTGTGTAGTTACATAAGATCTAAGCAATTGAACAACTCTCTAACTAGTTCATTTGAGTCATTTGAACTAGTTATGGTGAAGAAGAATATGGTTGATATGAGAGTGATCATATGGCTAACCATTTGGTTGACTATTGTTGAACCAACAAATGTTAATGTTTGGGTACGGTTCATAAACCCAAAATTGAACATTTCGTTTGTGTGTAACAAGATAAGTTTTCAATCCAACGGTTGAGAAATATTAGCTTGAATCTAATCAGGTTTTCATCTAACGGTGAATGAATGCTTTGTTACTAAGCTAACATTGACTGCAAACCCTGATTTGAAAGACTATATAAGGGAGAACTCTAGAAATTGGGAAACCTAATCCCCACACTTTACGTGTGATACTAGTTTGCTAAGCTAGAGTCGATTCTCCTTTAACCTTTGGTTTTCTTCTTCTAAAACCAGGTTAACGACTTAAAGACTTCATTGGGATTGTAAAGCCATACCGATACTACTTTTCTTGTAGTTGTGTGATCTGATCTTGTTGTTTCTATCGTACGAGTACAATTGAAATAACTGGCTCTAGATTTATATCTCCGATAGGCAAGATAGAAAATAAATCACAAACACTTCGTCTCATCGTTTGTGATTCCGCAATATCTTTTTTCGGTGCTTCGATTAAGATTATTGTGAGGTGATCAATAATACTAGGCTGTTCTTCGGGAATATAAGTCCGGGTTATTGATTGGTTCCTGTTCACCTTGATTTATCAAAAGACGGAACAAAACTCATAGGTTTACTCGTGGGAGACGGATTTATCTATCACTATAGACTTTTCTATGCAATACAGATTTGTTTATTAAAGTCTTCAACTTTGGGTCGTAGCAACTCTTAGTTGTGGGTGAGATCAGCTAAGGGAATCAAGTACGTAGCATCCTGCTGGGATCAGAGGCGTAGGAGCATAACTGTACCTTGGATCAGTGTGAGATTGATTAGGGTTCAACTACAGTCCAGACCGAAGTTAATTTGGAGTAGGCTAGAGTATGTAGCGGCTTAATACAGTGTGTGTGTTCAATCTGGACTAGGTCCCGGGGTTTTTCTACATTTGCGGTTTCCTCGTTAACAAAATTCTGGTGTCTATGTTATTTCTATTCCGCGTTATATAATTGAAATATTACAGGTTGTGCGTTGTTCAATCAATTAGAATATCCTACCTTTTGGGTTGTTGATTTAAATTGATTGACACTTGGATATTGGTTTTTGGTACCATCCAAGTTATCTCTCTTTGATAAAGACTCGTAGATTTCTATTTGCTTGAGTAAAGATCAAATCGAGAAATTGAGATATAAACTCTTTGATATACTTTTTATCTAGATTGAGTCTGACTGTCTAGTTGATTCTCTAGAAAGTAAATTGGAGTTTGTCCATACAGATTGCTAAGCGAAATATTGGGTGTGGTTGTTAGACCCCAGCTTTTTCAACAAGTTTGCTTGTAGAGCTTGTTCTGAGAATTTCCTCTCACAAACCCATATTGCTATGGAGACTCCAAGCATCATAACTTCTGATGGAAAATATGTTAATATGATTCTTAAGCCATCAATCATAAAGGAAAAAGACATTCCTCCTGCTCACTCAAACTTGAAAAGAAAAAGGAGGAATGAGAGAAAGCCAAGAGCCGTCCCTTCAAATCTTCAGAAATTTTATGGTGTTCTTGAAGAATTGAAGGAATTAAGAAAGGAAATGCAGCAAATAAAGGCTTTTGTGTTTAGGACTCTTGAGATTCAGAAGGCCCTGGTTCGACATCAGTCAAGAAGGTTTGTTGATATCAACTCCTATCTTCATGAACCTTATGTCCCAATGGCTGTTGACGACAAGGAGTTCGGGAACGATAAAGAATTTTTCAAAAGTCTTAATGTCTAGGAAACTTCTTATGAGAATTTATTCTTATGCTTTAAGAAGGATAACTAGGGTTTGGAATAACAATTATTGTGAGTACACATAGCTATTTCCAACGATTTTCATCTTGCAATGTTTTTAGATTTATTTATTTAAATTCTAAAGTTTATTTGGAAGATGATTTTGCAGTATTAATCTTTATGGTTTTATATATTGCAACTTGTTATGGGATATGTGTGTTTGCGTCCGTGAACTATGATTGTCCCATACGTGTTCAAAAGTTAACTCTATCATATGTCGGTATGCAAGTATTGATAAAAGATAGAATGAACTTTTGACAAACAATTAAGCCTATTATGTCATTATGCAAATATTGATGTAAGATAGGATGAACTTTGGTTTACAAAGATTAAGTCTATTATATGTCATTGTGCAAATAGTGATGAAAAATAGAATGAATCTTTGTTTATTCCGCAGTATTGATCTTCTCTGATTCATATCTTTATGTAAATACTGTGCGGCTCCGTAAGTTTTCTTATGTGAGCATTTCCGATTAAATTAATCATGGGTTCTCTTGTGGTTAATTTAATTGAGATTTTTGGATACAAATTCATGCTTCATGTGATTTGTTAATGTCCAAAGAAATCCTTCTTTTCTTGTGAAAGTAAGGTCGCTCTTGTTGTTCTTTCGGGAATGACATTTTAATGGGGGAGAGTTCTTAATTGAACTTGTGCTTAATTGCCAAATCTTTGTGGGGGTGCTTAATTCTGTGGAATATTATAGGGGTTATCTTGTATCTTTATAAACTCCTTGATGAATGCATTTAGTTTCGGCTATATGATTGCATCTAAAAAAGATGATATGTGCTTTTCTTTTGGTCATGAAGTATCTCTATGGAAATTTCATTAGGATCCCATTAATTTTCGCACCTTTGCCAATTTTATTAACAAAAAGGGGGAGAATTAATGTGTAGTTCACACTACAAATACATATGGTTTTCGGATCATTAAGTAAGGGGGAGTGGTTTTCATGTGAGATGAAGTATTGACCAAGGGGGAGTGATACATATCACCATAGTATTGTTGTCAAAGTTGTGATACAATTGAACTTTGATGATGTGTAATGATACTATGACACCGTATAACAATGATTGAAAGCTATTGTTTTCTCATTGTTATTGCTACGGATCTTCAACAACGATGATGCTGAGTTGAACACCTTTAGAATCATTGGAGTACTTGGAAGTGACGAAGATTTCGAGTAATGTTGAAGAACCATGGATGAGAAGCTACAAAGTTTATTTATTTTGTATTCCATATGTATTGATAGTTTTGTCTCTAAAATTGACAAAGGGGGAGATTGTTAGAGCATTGCTCTGTCGAACTCGCAAGCGTTGCTATCTCAAGCTTGTTTGTCAAGTTTAGTTTCCAAAACTATAAGTCTTGATTTCTAGTCTACTTATAGCTAAGTCTCGGATTATGATAGTAAGTGTAGTTGAGCTCTAGACTCCATGGCGTTCATCGAATGAAGACGAAGAACTACTCAAGGAACTTGTGGAAATTCATCAACAAAAGGTATGTGGAGACTTGAACTTATCTATCACTTAAAAGTCTATCTACTCTATTCCTATTTGAGACAAAAGTCGTATTGCTATATAGACTTCGATTATACACATTTGCTATTTCGAGCCGAGTTCATCTCACTTATCTATTTCTCGAAATATGTGTTGGTAAGCTTTCGCTTTAGCCATGTTCATCTTTACTTGTGACGAAAGTCATGTTGATTATTTCAATAACTTGAAAATCGCTTTGATGAAAATAGTTTGTGGATAACAACTATTTTAACATCCTCTAAGAAAGTTCAATGATTCAAATGAGAGTTTAGAACAAGTAACCAAGTTTGGATATAAACATAGTGTGTTCTCACATTTGTGTAAAAGTTCAAAACCGGGAACCTAAAATATGCGTACGCATACGCGTACTGGCGGTTGTTGGAAATCCGGGTAAGTATGCGTACCAATACGCGTACTAGCGAAAGATTCACGTCCGTGAAAATCTGCTAGAGTTTGAAAGTGAAAAACAAACTCAATCCGGTCACTTAAGTATGCGTACACGTTTGCATACTTAAGCAGGTTACTTTCTAAAATCGGTTTGTTCATGAACTAAAACATTTTTCTTTATAATAAGAGACCCCTAAATCGCCACATGTCGACGCCACAATCACTCTTGCTTTTGGTGAAGCCATGTCAGCAGTAACTCCATGTCATCGTTGCCTGATTGGCTAAATTTATAGGACACAATCCAATACAGAACTCGAAGAGTCACTTATTTATACTCCCTTTCACAAATAGCACACGCATGTTTGTAATTTCTCTTTTTCATATTGAAAAGGTTCAATAAATAGTTCCTGGACATTTAGTAAAGAGACCGCTTTTCTTCACATTGAAAAGGTTCAGTAAAGCCACCTCCCTTCCCAAGCGAAGTCATGGTTGGATGAATAAAACACGTTAAGACATGGTGGTAGTTACAGGAGAACCTTTTATTTTTAGTGTATTTAATTTTATATTTAGGGTATGAGATTTTGTAGGAGGGAATTGTTTTACCCGCTCTTTCATGATTGTAAATTAAAAATTTGTTTTTCCATGGTGGTGGGTTTTTGATTAGTTGAAGATAATGAAGAGAAATTACAATGGTGGTAGTAATTGGTTGGTTGAAGAAAAAGATGACATTAGTTGAAGACAATGAAGAGAAATTACTTCAATGAGTTATTTTGTCGATAAAAACCAAATAAAGTGATGTAATTGAAGAAGTAGGTGGTTGAAGAAAAAGATGACACTTTGAAATTTGCTTTTGTTCGCAAGCTCTTTTGAAACGGTGATACTCTCAAACACGAAAGCCATCAACGAAGAGGTAATAACTTTAAACCTAAGTCTCCTTTGATCAAATTCTTTTCTTACCTCAACTTTGGAAACACGATTTAAAAGAAACTAGTTCAAATGACTCATATGAAACTAGTTAAAGAGTTGTTCAATTGTTATATTCCCATAGAAGTATACAACACAATCGAAGCAAAATTAGTTTGATTCACTCGAATCAACATAAACATTATAGCCACGGTTTGCAAAGAATGCATTCCTTAATATTTAAATGTATTAGTTCATGTACACAACCGATTTTAGAACTTTAACCTTCAAGTACGCGAACGGATACGCATACTTGAAATACCGGACTGAAATTGGGTTTCGCCAGTACGCGAACGGGTACGCATACCACAATTGGATTGTGACATGTTGTGTACTATTGCACATATGTTGTCCATGTCCGGGAACCATAGTATGCGTACACGTATGCGTACATGTTGGTTTGAGTAGTCCGGGAACCTAACTATGCGTACCCGTACGCGTACTGTCGTAAGGTTCATGTCCGAGATTTTTTGCTGGGATTGGAGGTATGCGTACATGTTCGCATACTGGCGAAACCCAATTTCAGTCCGGGTATTTCAAGTTTGTGTACCCGTTCGCGTACTTGAAGGTTAAAGTTCTAAAATCGGTTGTGTACATGAACTAATACATTTATATATTAAGGAATGCATTCTTGCAAACCGTGGCTATAATGTTCATGTTGATTCGAGTGAATCAAACCGATTTTGCTTCGATTGTGTTCTTGTATACTTCTATGAGAATATAGCAATTGAACAACTCTTTAACTAGTTTCATTTGAGTTTTTTGAACTAGTTATGGTTAAGATGAATAAGGTTGATATGAGAGTGTTCATATGGCTAACCTTGGATAACTATTGTTGAGACAACATGGTGTACACGTTTAGGTACGGTTACATAAACCTAAATGAAGGTACATTTCATTTATGTGTAACAAGCTAATTTCGATCTAACGGTTGAAAGATATTAGCTTGAATCTAATCAGGTTTTCATCTAACGTTGAATATTGAATGCTTTGTTACCAAGGTAACTTAGATTGCAAACCCTGATTTGAAAACTATATAAAGGAGAACTCTAGCAACTAGGAAACCTAATCCCCACAGCTCTTGTGTGATACTAGTTGCATATGCTTGAGTCGATTCTCTTTTAACCTTAGGTTTTTCATGAAGCCTTGTAGGTTAACGACTTGAAGACTTCATTTGGATTGTGAAGCCAGACCCAACTATTTTCTCTGTAGTTGCGTGATCTGATCTTGCATCTTCTATCGTGTTTGGGTACAATTTTCTTCAAGATTGGCTCGAAATTTATTCTCCGATAGGCAAGATAAAAAGTAATCACAAACATCTTCGTCTCATCGTTTGTGATTCCACAACATCTTGTTTCGCTACCATACGATTGAGATTGTTGTGATGTGATTGTTAATATTAGGCTGTTCTTCGGGAATATAAGTCTGGTTTATCAATTGGTTCCTGTTCACCTTGATTTATCAAAATACGGAAAAAAAACTCGTAGGTATTTCTGTGGGAGACAGATTTATCTATTCCTATAGACTTTTCTGTGTGAGACAGATTTGTTTATCAAGTCTTCGACTTTGGGTTGTAGCAACTCCTGGTTGTGGGTGAGATCAGCTAAGGGAATCAAGTGCGTAGTATCCTGCTGGGATCAGAGACGTAAGAAGCGCAACTGTACCTTGAATCAGCGTGAGATTGATTAGGGTTCAACTACAGTCTAGTCCGAAGTTCATTGGTAGTAGGCTAGTGTCTATAGCGGCTTAATAAAGTGTGGTGTTCAAATCTGGACTAGGTCCCGGGGTTTTTCTGCATTTGCGGTTTCCTCGTTAACAAAATTCTAGTGTCGGTGTTATTTCTTTTCCGCATTATATTTTGTTATATAATTGAAATATCACAGGTTGTGCGTTGAATCGATCAATTAGGAAATCCAACCTCTGGTTGTTGATTGATCCTTGAACATTGGTCTTTGGTACCGTTCAAGTTATTTCTCTTATATTCAATCGGGCTCGCAAAATTCTATTTGTTGATTGCAGATTGAACTGAGATATAGAGATACACAACTCTTGGATATACTTTTCTCTAGATTGAGTCTAACTGTCTAGTTGATTCTCTTGAAAAGTATATTGGAGTTTGTCTATTTAGATTCCTAAACGAATTTTTGGGTGTGGTTGTTGTACCCCCTCTTTTTCAGTTGGTATCAGAGCAGGCAAACACGATAAAACCTCATAAGTCTGTGTTTGTAGCGATCTGAGTATGGACGATTCTGTCTCTAAAAACGCTTCACCAGAAATGGATAAAATCAACTTCGAGCGTGTTCTAGAAACCATCGATATGGTTGAGGATCCTAAGTTAAAAAAAAATCATCAGTAATCTTTGTCTAAAAAAAATAGTCTGATAAGGAAAATTGATGGACTTCATTGCGAGAATTATATAAAAAATTCTGAGCTTCGAGAATGTTCTGAAGAGGTTGTTAATCTCCAAAAGATGTTGGATGAACAAATTCGGATCAACTCTGATCTTGTTGCAGAAATCGCAAAACTTAAGGATTTGAAACCTGTAAAGTCATCTTCAATGGATTTGAGTAACTCCTCTAATTCTTCATTGAAGAATTGTCGTATGTCAGGTGATAAGCAAGGTTTAGGCTTTGTGAAAACTGAAAGTGCTCAGAATTCTTCGAACAAGAATAAAGATGTTGGTACATGTATGTTTTGTGGTTTTCATAATGACCATCATCATGTATGTTTGTCTTTTAGAAAAAGAGTAAATGTTGCACGTAATCTTCACAAGAATACTGTACAACTTATGTCTGCTCTTAAATGACAATCAATACTAACAAGAAAGCCCAATTGGGTTAGTAGTGCTAGTATGGGAGCTTTTGCTCCAAAATCAACATCACCCTTTCAATTGTTTCTTGATAGTGGATGTAGCAGGCATATGACTGGAGATCTCTCGTGGTTTGTCAATACAAGCGACTTTGATGGTGGTCCAGTAACATTCGGTGATGAGAGCTGCTACTACATAAGCAAGAAGGGGACGATCAAATTACCTGGTGTTCCTGAAATTCATGATGTAGTATATGTTAAAGGTATGACTGCTAATCTTCTTTCTGTTAGTCAAACATGTGACAAATGCCATAAGGTTGTCTTTCATGCTAATGGATGTAACATTGTAGACAAATCTAAGTGGTGGATTTTCATTTTTAAATTTGTAAAAAGGATCACATCTTGTAAAAGATAAAAAAACACTCACTTAATTCACCAAGAATATGTTGGATACTTAGTTTAGTAATTGTTGCAATTTGACTAAGGTGGAATCCATACATCTTTGGCATGAGCGTTTTGGTCACATCAATTATCGTCTTCTAACTAAGATCATTAACAAAGAACTTGTTAAAGGTGTTCCCCCAAAATCAATGCTACCAAGATTGAAGGGTTTGTGGCATATTACATGTGGTGCCTCTCAACCATCCATCTTCGTAGGTATAGATGGAGGGTGTAAACAAACGAAAGTGTCCACATAAATCATCTCGAGATATTCTCACTAAAGCCCCACTTGATTTAATTCATATGGATCTCTTCGGTTAATCCAAAATTCAACAACCTACTCCCAAAACCACAACCGATCTCGGAAAGAAGTATGGGATTTGGTTATGGTAGATGATTACACCGGATTCACTTGGTCGATCCTCTCCGAAATCCTTCCCATGCTTGGTTTCGACACTAAAATACACACGATACTTCACAAGTATCGACTTCCCGAATAACGGTCAAGTGTTTTTGGCCTACTCCACAAGAATGAAACCTCGTAGTCACCAGAGCAACAACTTCCACTCCTTCATCGGGATGAGGAGCCGGAGGGACGAGAGGAGGACCATTCCCCATTACCATTGCAGACTTGATTGAAGTTCTTGCTAAGACTCAAATGGATATGGCCGCAACTCGAAAAGAGGTACTCACTTTTCTTAAGACATTAATCGATCGATTTCTGAGCAAAAAAGGAACGCATTCAACGCACCGGAGAAGGGACTTCAGCGGCGCGTACCTCCATGGACCTGATCAAAGAAGCGACATCAGATTTGAGCGGTCCTGTCATGGAGACTCCTACACTGGGGACTGATCCTCACAACGATCCTCCTCAAGTCAAGAAAATAGTTTCACTATGAACCAGAGGCCGTGGATCGGGAAGCATTTTATCTCGGAAAGTTTATGCGAACTTTCACACCTCTAGAGAATCAGCGCACGGAGACATTTTGCTGCAATCAACCAGAGGAAGTTCACAACCGTGCCCTACATGTCACCGCACGCATCAAGGATTCAGAGTTCAAGACGGCCCTTATCGACACAGGAGCGTCTTTGAATGTGATTACTCTCAAGACTCTCGGGACATCCAAGGTTCTCCTGTGCAAGGTCGCACTTAAGCCTACCACAATGACGGACTTCGAGGGAAACCAAACCAGTACATACGGGAGGAGCTCCGATGAAAGAATCAGACAAGTTCGTTGCATCCCACTCCCCATGTGGGCGTCAATTCAGGAAGAAGACCGGCTTGCATCATTGAGAGCTAAAACCCACGATGCATCTTTTCGACGAAGCATTCTTCTCCATCCTATGAAGCCAGCCATGACCCACGTTCACACGAAGAGGGAACGCACTTTTTGTGGCGAGTCGTGACCGTAAAAGGAAAACGGTATACCGACACCGCCATTATCAATTATCGGGAGACCGCTACCCAGTCTCTCCACCCAATGGAATGCTACAAAAAGAACGAACCACAAGAACAAGTGCTAGATGCTCCACAATGCCTGCAAGATGGCACCAACTCCACAATCGATGAGATTGAAATCATTGAGGAATATCCTAGGCCTATCTCCATCACCAACCTTGTGTACGGATAAACGCACGAAGCTCGTGGAACTTCTCAAAGAGTACCAGGACATATTCGCTTGGAGATATGAAGAAATGCGATTTAGATGAAAATTGGTCACCCATCATCTACATGTCATACCCGGATCCAAGCTCGGTTAAACAGCTTTGTAGTTCGGATCGTGTGCCGCATAGACTTTAGAGACTTGAACAGGTGCTTCTCCAAAAACGATCCTCCTTTACCTAACATCGACATGTTAGTAGATTCAACTAAAATGGACATGGCATGTTTCTCTCCATGGATGGATGTAGCGGCTACAACCAGATAAGGATATACGATCATGATGCAAGTAAGATAGCTTTTCAAACTCCTCTCGGAAATTTTTATTATACCATACTGCCATTTGGTTTAAAGAACACCGGTGCAACGTATCAACGCTCTATGACGGCAATCTTCCACTGGAGCCGATACCTCAAGGGAGAAGCCTCAAGAAGATAACGATGTCCACGCGTCATATCGAGCAAGATCCGGGCGAGTCACTTTATCAGGAAGTGGTACATGTCTATCATGCTATGTTGGAGAATCCGCGCTTTTGGTCATCTTATGGAGCTGTTGAACGCTCATCTACAACAACATATGCCCTGATAGAAAGAAACAGGCTGCCTGCAGAATGAAGAGCCTCATAATGTTTGTAGGGGCATATATCTCACCAACAGCGGTGATACAACCTTCAGCCTTTCGTAAGCAATTTCAAGGCGGCAAGAGGAAAACCACCGAGATACAACATCATGCACGTCCGTCAACTCCAACTCCAAGTACCACATACATGACTCCCACAATGATGAAACAATGTCCAAGATATTCCATATCCGCTCCGACAACAACCACTACGAACAAACCATGTAAACCATGCTTGGGGATCGAGGCTCAAAGATGAAGTTCCTTCACCGTCGGTCAAGGAATTCTTCAACATGAGAGAGATGGTCGGTCAAGGAGCATGGAATTCGGCATGGGTAAATCAAACTGAAGAGGGAACACTTCAACGCTCCCTCTAGCGAAGTCGCTCAATGGTCTATTCAAGAGCCGCCTCAACGCTCTCTCCGGACCCACGATCGCTCTTAATCCTTCTTCAACACTCTCTCCAAGATCTACCTCAACGTTCGCACAGAAAACCACTTTAACATCCTCTCGAGCCATTTCAACACTCAAGCTACATCAATAATCTGCGCTCTGGTCAAGTTATCTTTGATGTACTCATTGCTCAACATACGTCTCATTCATCCTTCATGAGGGCCTAACGGAGCATGAAAAATCTTGAAGTCGATAGAGAAGGGTTATCTTGTGGAACGGATATTTTCATATAGTTGAAAGGGCGCGGTAAACAACTCATTATCAATGTTCGGCATATCTTTGAAGTTGTCAACACCTCCGACTTGGCTTTTGACATTATCCCCTAAGACATCTCAACAGAGTTCTTTTCTTCATTCTACAATAAAATACATGAGTCAAACGTAACACACATTCACGTTGGAGTACACAAAGGCCGGTATTGGGTCCAAACCGGTGTTGATCAAGTCACAAGTCAGATTGCTCAAGTCTCAAGTCCGCTCAAGTCTGTATTGCTCAAGCTTCAAGTCTGGTATTGATCAAGTCACAAGTCCGGTGTTGCTTAAGTTTCAAGACGGTGTTGGTCAAGGGCACGAGGTGGTATAAAGGTGACATTCATCCGTGCATACACGATATGGGACCCACGTTCAATCAAGCATATATGGCGGGACCATATTTATTTGCACAACACGGTTCTCTTATGTCATGGGAATCATGTTCACGAAATTCAAGCCCACGTTCGATTCAAGGTAACATCTAACTTTGTCTCATAAGTTTTATCTTTAACTGTCACCATCTCATGCCTACCCCACAATAGTGTAACCATTGTGTGCTAGGCAAGGGACTTAATGTTGATGGTGGATTTTCATTTAAGGTTAAATTTGTAAAAAACCGGAAAAATTATGCGCTGACATCTTGTAAAAGATAAAGCCATTAATAAGTGTTGATACTCCCTCACTTAATTCACCAAGAATGGAGCATGTGGCAACAATCCCATTCGCGGAATACATGAAATTCCTCCAGGTTGGAGCATGTAGCAACAATCCCATCCCGTGAATTTCATATCACCTTGTATTTCCAGTACTCATTATCGTGTGGCATGACGACCGAGTGTTACTCTTCTGAGTAACACGAACCTCCAAGCACTATAATGAAACCATGTACGAAATACCGCACAGCCGACTCTCGGTGTGTTATACTAGCCCGATTGAGCCTCTCGGTGTGTTATACTAGCCCGATTGAGCATCCGTGATCGACCGTATCGGTTCGGATATGATTCGATCGCAGTCATCCAACTCCATAAGCATGATTCGATGACCCCGGATCAATTCCATCACCCCCAAGCGGTATGGAATACCCACGACCGACCCCGCATGGTCGGTCACGGCATATTACATGTGTTGCAAAGTAGTCTCAACCATCCATCTTCGCAGGTATAGATGGAGGTGTAGATGTAGACTCAAAGGGCCCAGAGCATGTCAACACGATCACCGTGGGCCGCCACACACTTGACCAATCGGTCAAGACCAACCATGCTTGGTTGCAACAAATTCGTACGCCCAAAGGGAGCATGGTCACATGGCTATGAAAGCCAAAATTAGGGTTTCAAGCCATCACGAGCGTCCATCTTCTCGGCACGAATGGAGGGTCCCCATTAGATTAAACAGTCCTGGCCATACCAGCATGACCACTGTGGGCCCATCTACCTCCTCATGTGTTCGCCAAGGCATATCATGCCCTGGTTAATCCAAAACGTGCGCCCAAACTAGCGTGGCCACGCCTCCCAAACCACAAACCGATCTCGACCGCTCAATCGCCGGACGATTTGGGTGGCTCGGATCACGTTTTAATGGGATATTCAGGTATAGGCGTGAACACCAGCCTACCATCTTCACGACCGGCATGCTATCTACATGCCGGCCGGTCCTCTCCGAAATCCTTCCCATGCTTGGAGCTCACCAAGTCAAGAGTGATGCTTGTGCGCCTCTTCATTAACTGGCCGCAGATGAGTGTCTCAAAGTTATACAACCTCGGTCAGAGTTAATTGGTCGTGAGGCGTCATTACCCATCACTTTACCACACCATGATGCAAAGATCGCATAAAATACACACGATACTTCACAAGTATCGACTTCTGAATAACGCAGTTTATTCAATTCAAAGATTACATGCTATCTTTCGTGGATCCACAATCCACACATTCTAGACATCAATCATGTCACAAACTTGGGGATACATACCGGGGTATTGGTCCTGGGCGGTTTCGTAACAACGGCAACGCGCCATCACAAGAACGTGTTAGGAAGTCATGGACGGTTAGAGATGAACAGGAGAAGTGGGCAAGGCTGGTCGTGTATCACCAACGCACAACTCCACTACTCCATCACTCCACTTCCTCCACTTCCCACGAGAGACGTGAATAAGACTCAATGACTTGTATAAATAGGTTCTCCGCCCCTATTTCCAAATGACGGGAGAAAACAGAGAAAAACAACAAGAAAACACCCGAGCCTCGCTTACACCAATCGTAAGTTTGTTCACTTTCCTGTTTGCAAGTCACAAGCAAGTCTACACCTTCACAATCTCAACACCTTCGCTTCCTCCCTAAGATCAACCCCATCTCCTTCACTTTGTGACCGAAACAAGTCCTGAACGGCCATTTCTTGGTTTAGGCCGGACTTGTACATGATTGATGTCTGGAATCTACAAGCACTCACCGCGCAGTGCATTTGTTTAAGGTTTAAATTCATTCCTCATCCACACCCCAAATTACAAAATTCTGCAGGAGTAGTTTTCACCCATAAACAACGTGGCAAAAAAAACTGTTATATGTTGGATACTTAGTTTAGTAATTGTTGCAATTTGACTAAGGTGGAATCCATACATCTTTGGCATGAGCGTTTTGGTCACATCAATTATCGTCTTCTAACTAAGATCATTAACAAAGAACTTGTTAGAGGTGTTCCCAAAATCAATGCTAAGATTGAAGGTGTATGTGGTGCCTGTCAAAAGGGTAAACAAACGAAAGTGCCACATAAATCATCTCGAGATATTGATTTAATTATATGGAGGTTCCGTGGATGGAAAGAAGTATGATTTGGTTATGGTAGATGAATTCACTTGGGTAGTGTTTTTGGCCCACAAGAATGAAACCCTCAGTGAATTCAAGATTATTGTTAATAGGTTCCAGAATGAACAGGGTTGCCAACTAAAGAAAATTAGAAGCGATCGCGGCACGGAATTCAAAGACACCAAAGTGTTTGAATACTGTGACTCTCTGGGGATTATTCAACAATACTCTCCACCCATTACTCCACAAGCTAATGGAGTTGCAGAAAGAAAGAATAGGAACATTCGGGAAATGGCAAGAGTAATGCTCCATAACAAATTTACCGTTGAAGTTTGGGGAGATGCGGTTTTTTACAGCTTGCTACTTGATCAATCGTGTTTACTTACGGTCAAAGACCCTAAACACTCCATATAAGTTCTGGTACGGTAAGAAACCCAACTTACATTATCTCAGAGTGTTCGGCAGTAAGTGCCACATTCTAAAGGACCGTGAACAGAAAGGGAAATTTGACTCGAAAAGCGATGAAGGTATTTTTCTTGGCTATGCATCTGACAGTCATGGTTTCCAAGTCTTTAATCTCAGAATCCTAGTCATGATGGAATCTGCAAATGTTATCATTGATGATCTAAGTAATTTTCATCATGATGACTCTCCTGCTGAATTGCCTCCTACCGAGACAATTGAGAAAATCAAAGAAATCCCAGAATCAGTAGAAGTTATTCCACACGATTCGATCATCGACGTTTCTAGTGATGAGGAGAAAAGCCCTAGTCAGGCTGTTCCTGTTGAACAAGAACGTGCCCCTCCACGGCATCTCTGGGTTCAAAGGAATCATGATACTAACAGTATTATTGGTGGGATAGATTCTACAGCTAAGACGAGAGGACAACTTCAAAATATTTGTAATTTTGGTTGTTATCTATCGCAAGTAGAACCTAGAAACATTGATGAAGCTCTTAGCGATCCCTTTTGGGTGAATGCAATGCATGAAGAGTTAAACCAATTTCAAAGACAAGATGTATGGAAACTCGTACCTCTTCCCCCCATATCAATATTGTTGGTACCAAATGGATATTCAAGAACAAGTCTGATGAATTTGGCACCATCGTCTGAAACAAAGCTAGACTTGTCGCTCAGGGATATTCACAGATTGAAGGAATCGACTTTGACGAAACCTTTGCTCCTGTGGCACGCCTTGAGTTCATTCGATTGTTATTAGCTCATGCTTGTTTTCTAAAGGTTAAACTGTTTCAAATGGACATTAAATCCGGTTTCCTAAATGGAAATTTAAAGGAAGAGGTCTATGTCGCTCAACCAAAGGGATTCGAAAACCCTTACTTCCAAGATCATGTCCTTAAGCTTAATAAGGCATTATATGGGTTAAAACAAGCACCTCGTGCCTGGTTCGAAAAACTGACTACTTCCCTCCTTAGGAAAGGTTTTTCGAGAGGTGGAGCTGATAAAACGTTGTTTACCAAATGGAGTGGGAAAGATGTTGTTATTGCTCAAGTCTATGTATATGATATCATCTATGGATCAACATTTGAGAAACTTGTAAAAGATTTTCAAGTCTCTCTTGGCAAGGAGTTTGAAATGAGCAATGTTGGTGAATTAAAATTCTTTTTGGGTTTACAAATTCAACAATACAAGGATGGAATTTACTTATCTCAAGAGAAATATGCAAGAGATCTTGTCACAAGATTTGGTCTTGATATGTCAAGTCCAAAATTGACTCCTATGCCTACCACTGGCAAACTACATCGAGATGAGAAAGGTGTAAACGTGGATCAAAAACTCTATCGATCTATCATTGGAAGTCTTTTATATCTTAGAGCTACTAAACCTGATATTGCGTTTAGTGTTGGTTGATGTGCTAGGTTGCAGGCAAATTCAAAGGAATATCATCTTGCAGCCGCAAAAAGAATCATACGATATGTCAATCACACATTCGGGTATGGTCTATCTTACACTTTTGATACTAACACTGATCTCTCTGCCTATTCAGATGCTGATTGGGCAGGATGTGTGGAAGACAGAAAAAGTACATCATGGGTTTTCTACTATGTAGGAGTGAATCTTGTGGCTTGGCATAACAAGAAACAAAATTCACAATCCATGTCTACATGTGAGGTAGAATACATTGCTGCAGGCTCATGTTGTAATCAACTTCTCTGGATGAAACAAATGCTTGCTGATTATGGAATTAATAATGGGATAATGAAGATCTTTTGTGACAACTCTAGTGCGATTCGAATCACTGAGAATCCTATTGAGCACTCAATAACTAAGCACATTGATATAAGGTACCATTTTATTCGGGATCTATATGAAAATGGTATCATAAATATGGAATTTGTGTCGTCCGAACAATAATTGGCTGATATTATCACCAAACCATTAGATACTGCTACATTTCAACACTTACGACAGTCTATTGGTGTTGTTTTGGTTCATTTGTCTTTCCTAAACTCTTGCCCCTGCACTTATCTCGATCTGTTGGGCAATTGAGTTTGGAACTCCAGTTTAAGTGTTGCTTCAATTACGCTTTTGTTTCAGTAGTCGAATTTTTGTTGAGTATCTTAGTGTTTGTCCAAAGAAATACTTTTTTTCTTGTAAAAGTAAGGTCGCTCTTGTTGTTCTTTCGGGAATGACATTTTATGGGGGAGAGTTCTTATTTGAACTTGTGCTTAATTTCCAAATCTTTGTGGGGAGTGCGGATGTGGAATATTATAGGGGTTATCTTGTATCTTTATAAGCTCCTTAATGAATGCATTTAGCTTCGGCTATTTGATGTCATCTATACAAGTTGATATGTTGTTCTCTTTTGGTCATGAAGTATCTCCATGGAAATTTCATGAGGATCCCACTAATTTTTGTACCTTGCCAATTTTTATTGACAAAAAGGGGGAGAATTAATGTGTAGTTCACACTACAAATACATATGGTTTAGGGATCATTATGTAAGGGGGAGTGGTTTTCATTGTGATATGAAGTATTGACTAAGGGGGAGTGATACATATCACCATAGTATTGTTGTCAAAGTTGTGATATAATTGGACTTTGATACTGTATAATGATACTATGACATTGTATAACAATGATTAACATCAACTGTTTTCTCATTGTTATATAGCTACGGATCTTCAACAACGATGATACTGAGTTGAACACATTTGGAATCATTGGAGTACTAGAAAGTGACGAAGATTTCGAGTAATGTTGAAGAACCAAGGAGATCAAGCATTTGGATGAGAAGCTACAAAGTTTATTTATTTTGTATCCATATGTATTGATAGTTTTGTCACTAAAATTGACAAAGGGGGAGATTGTTAGAGAACTGCTCGGTCAAACTCGGAAGCGTTGCTATCTCAAGCTTGTTTGTCAATGTTAGTGATCAAAACAATAAGTCTTGATTTCTAGTCTACTTATAGATGTCTCGGATTAGGATAGATTGTGTAGTTGACACTACACCAAATTCTGGGATTAGAAACAGAACGAAGCCGTTACGAATCGGGGTTGTAACGGCCATTGCCTGTTTCAAAAAGGGGTGTTACAATTTTTTTCGTAACGGCAATGGAGTTGTTACGAATTTGGGGTTGTAACGGCGTTAGTAACAGAGAAGAGCCGTTACGAATTGACACGTGGTAACAACTGAGAGCCGTTACGAAATTTTTGTAACTACAGGGTCGTAACAGTTTCAAGCCGTTACGAATTTTTTTGTAACTGCAAAAAAATTACTGCCAGTCAACCTTGACCTGGTCAAAATTGATCAATATTGACCAATTTTGACCAGGTCAAAATGGATTGGCAGTTTATTTTCTGCCGGAAATAAGACGGACTTTTTATTTCATCCATATTCAATAACAGTTTCTTCATTCAATTCATATCAACATTCATTCAATTCATATCAGCATTAAATCAATTCATATCAAGAACGAATAAAAATTCTTTTAAGTATCAAATTCTGACAAGTACCTAAACACTCTTTTACATTCATTCTCTGTTAAGTACCTAAACACTCTTTTACACTCATTCTATGTTGGGCAAGTAAGTTATCATCGTGCTTGCTCACCTGCATTCAAATTCAGTTTCATAATTCATACTCCATAGTTGTTTACTAAGAATGAATGGTACATCATTCGTTCACAGTTGTTTACTAAGAATAAATGGTAAAACACTCAAATCCAGTTTCATAATTCATACTTCATACTCACACAGCCACATGTTACATAGCTCTTAAGGTATATGTTGCACAAGGTTTTAAGATTGATTGCAATAAAGTTGATACTCACCGCTTTTGGTGCCTCCTTTACTACCAGTTTATCCTTGTGGCTAACTATTGCTTCAGTGCAAGCTTGGAGAGAATTCGCAAGAACCTTTATCCCTTGTTCCTGTGTCAACCAGAACAAGAGCTTGATAAAAGGTACAACAGACATAGACTAAATAACTTTACACTCTGTATACCTTATCCCGAACAAACCTAGGAGCTAGCATATAGATTCTCATATCCACGATAACCATATATATGAAGAGCAAAACTAACCTCTACAGGAGCAACAAATGAAGAAGCCATCATCGCAAAGGCCTCGCATGCATTAAATTTGGGTGCACCAAATTGGGAATTTTCCTGAACAGAAGACGACGAGCAAGCTTTTTTCTGCCAAACAAAAACAATAAAGAATCAACTCAAGTTTAATGATACATTTAAGCAACTTCCGAAGGAAAAAAGCATATCAGTGAAAAAGTCATCATTACCTATATAACTCGACAAAAAGATCTTTGTCGCTAATGTAAACAAGTACTTTTACAACCTACAAAACTATACAAGACTTAATGATACCTCAATGAGTGTAGCTTGTTAACATGGTCTAAATATAGTGAATAAAGAAGAAGTCTACCTTGTCAAGTGTATCTTCAATGACATCATTATCCAGTTTTTCACTACCACCCTTCTTAAGGATATTATCGTTGAAATTATACAATAGCTCTGCACTTGAGCTTCCAACAATAACCTTGTTACAAAATACTTCAAATGCCCCTTTGAGTGCCTGAAAATCAAACAAGACAGTTGATTAGAGGAGCATGAGATAAGAAATACTAAACCAGGAAGAAACTATTTAGTACAGACCTTTGTGGAAAATAGTGCGGCCAGAAAAGTAAGTTGTCACATAGGAGATGTATTTTTCATGAAGGTCAATTACTTTCTTGATAAACATCTGCAAACAGAGAGCAAGTTATATTCTATACTTATAAAATTGATTTTTCAGTCTTTACTAGCCAAGGTCCAAGGGAGTTTACCTGCTCTTTGCAAGCCAGGTACATTTCGGTTCTCCTGGAAAAAAAATCAGATAGATTAAGCAGCAATCACATCAAAAGAAATCAAAAATAGAAAACCTAAAGCTACAAACAACTTTACTTGAGAGACGTATAACAAATACGGAAACAAATAACATTATCTCTAAAATAATCGTATACAATACTAATTCATGCTTGAATACAACACAGGAAAACGAGTAAACATGAAATTGTAATCTAACACTCACTGTAATTTTCAGTTTCCTAAACCCTAAATTTCACTGAGATATAACACAAAAAATACATACAAATTAATAATAAGGTAAAACCCTAATTAGATAGAGTGTTTGGGATTGTGAATTTAACATACCTAACAACCTTCAGAATCAACAAGTAATTCACCAATAGCATCAAAAACACCTTCACCTTCGAGACCGAAATCAAAATCTTCATTAGCTAAGACATTGCTTATGTAACCTATAATTGGTTTATCAAGATCTTCATCTCGATTACCCAATACATCACATACTATACTTGCTACTTCCACCATTTTTTTAGATGATGATTTCCGCTAGCAGTAAAACCCTAATGGAGATAAGGAGATGAAGCTCTTAGAGACGGAGGGGAGGCTTTAGTTTTTAGGACCAAATGAGAAATGATGAAGCGGTGCCCTCCTTTTTATCCTAACTCGGGACCGAAATCAAAATCTTCATCAGCTAAGACATTGATTATATCAAAACAAAAAGTGGAAGGAAAAGGTTGTACCAATTTAGAGAGCAGCATGTAGGGAAGGCAATGCTTGCTTCTAGACCATTTTCAGCAGAGAACCACCATTTCCTTATCCTTCATATCCTCCACCCATCTCACAGCAGCGACTCCACAATTTCATACTTTCCTTGCACTTCAGTTCAGCTGCAACCCAACCATCCACAACTTCTGAATTCTCTCAACCAATTCTATGGCACAAATCCTAAGAACCCATTAAACCAACACCAGATTCCCTTCATACTAAGTACTTCCTCCAAGTATATACTCTATATGAATTTAATAGACAGCTAAAGATGCCGTGATACTCTACATAAAAAAGATTGGGTTCCCGGGGTATAAGAAACAAGCATGCATTCTTAAATTTCAAAGAAGGATTACAAAAGTTCAGCTTCCAACCAGCAGTTAAGAAATGATGCCAACTCTTTCATCACTACATAACCTAAGGAAGCTGCAAGACTGAAGACGCATATACCGTAAATTGATATAGATATGCAATTTGCTAGCCTTGTATGTATTAGATGCTATATTCAGAAGCACTCCATTTCAACAACAAGAACAACAACAAAAAAAAAAAAAAAAAAAAAACTAAATCATTTGGAAGTAGACAACAAACACCCGCATATGATACTCTAAAAATTAGTCAAGACACTGCACTACTGTGTCCCTAAGAAGTAGAACTTCACAGTCTATCAACCACAGAACCCCATTTCCTCACCGTCAAGCAATAACATTGCTTAAAAGTAAACATATAGAAATTAACATAAAACCCTAAAATCAGTTCACATTTTGTAGCTTATATATACCTTCTAAGTTGGCAGGAATTCTTCAAAGTTCTTCAGTATTTCAAACCCTAAAATGAATCAGAAAATACAAATCGAATTAGATTTAATTAAAGAAGAAATACAAAAATCTATTCACAAATGAAACAAATCGTATTAGATTAACAGATTCACGAATTAACAAATCGTATTAGAAAAAAACAGATGCAACCCTAAAAACCGAAAAGCTTATGATGATGAACACTTGCAAAGATGGATGATTGAAGATTATCGAAGATGATTGATGTAATACCCGCGTTCTTTTTCGTAAAATATTGGGGTGTGAGCCTAATCCATTTGGATTGGAAGACTAGGAGTAGCGCAATGTGGAGCGAGAAACCTAGTTGTGTTTTTCCTAATAAACTATATTTTTCTTTGTGTGAGCCTGCCCGTAGCGTGTGTATGGGTCATAATAGAGTTTTTATACTCAAACTTTTGGTGAAATGACACTCACCAAGTTGATGTGTCGATTTTAAGAGAACTGAAGGGCATTTTGGAGATTTTATTTGTTTGATAAATATTATTTTTGCTGAATTTCGATAAGAAGCCAGCTCTTTCTCTTCATTCTCAAATTCTTCTGCTTCCTCCACTATTAAAATTTCTTGTTTTAAACTTGGAATTGAAGCTTATTAACACCGTTTGATCGGTTGCTTCGATTTGGTTGCTTTGGAAACTATTGCTACACAAAAGGTAGGGGGAATTCTTCTTTCTAATTGTTTTGAATGATTTCAATTCTCTGATTTGATATTCAATGAAATTGAAGATTCTTTATACTCTTATGATGCTCTCTATGATGAATTTATAATATTTAAAACGAATTCATGTTTGTTCATCTTGGTTTTGATTTTAGGGTTCATGAAAAGTTAGGTATTTCTTCTAATATGATGTTTGAACTTTATTATTCCTAAAAATTATCCATGGGTACTCGTGATTTATTGGGTTTGATCTCTATTTCTTCTTGAAACTCCGTTTTGAGCAATTCAATGATTTCTGAAATAATTTTTTGTCCTGTTTTAGGGATTGATTCTCACCCAGTTCCATCAATTATTGTTTTTGTTTATATTTTTCATATAAAATATGGCTTTCTCTTCTTTTAAACTAGCCAAGAATCAATGGATTCCGATAAGTAATGAAGTATGGGTGAATTTTTGAGTATAGACTTCTAAAACTGCAATTTCTGAAGAGCTTGGTTACTGCCCTGTTTATTTGAGTCTTTTCGAATCAACTAAATACCTTATTTCTTCTGTTTATGATTTTTATGTCAAAGTAGAATCTTTCAGTTTTCCAACGAGACCAAGTTTGCTAAATTCCGTTGAATGATGAATTTTGTACGAATTTTCGATTGCAGTCTACCAAAACTGAATTTTCTGAAGAACTGCACATCTGCCCTGTTTTGTTGAGATGTTTAAACATAGTTATGTACCTCAATAACTTTACTTATCATTTTTATGTCAAAGTGGGGTTTCTTAGCTTTCTAATGGTACCAAATTCTCTGAATTTCGTTATGTGATGAATTTTGCACAAAATTTTGAATGTAGACTGCCGAAATTGTAGTTTCTGAAAACCGTAAGTTCTGTCCAGTTTTTTTGAGGTACTTTTACACAGATATAGAACTCATTAATTTTTCATATCATTTTTATGTGAAATCTTATCTTATATTCTTTAAAATGAGCCAAGAAACACTCATTTTCATTGTGTAACGAATTCTACATAATTCTTTGAAAACAAGCTATGTAATCTGAAATTTCTGAAAAATTGTATTGTTGTTTTATACTTACGTCTTTAGTTCTTTGAGCTATTGAATGTATTCTTTTGGTGGTAGTTTTTACATGAATACATGCCTTCTATATTTTCTAAAATGATAATATTGGTTGAGTTTGTCTTGCATCAAACCCCATGGATATTTATGAGTTTAAATGGTTTAAAACGCATTTGGTTTAGAACGGATTTTGTCGCAAAAATTCATTGATTTGATGCATTTATCGATTCTGAGTTTTGCCCAACTTTATGTTTTGATACATCCTTGGATTTTATGATCTTGTCTTATACATGGTAAGCCAAGGTAAGTTGCTTTCATGGTTTATGAATAAAAACTTGTTGATGATTTGTTCAATACTCGTATTTAACGATGTTTGTGAACTATTTATGAACTGCGTTGAGCATCCTTTTGATTGTGAACACTACTGATGAGTTTTTTGGGCCCACAAGGGGCAATCCATATTAATGGTGACCTGCGGAAGATCGTCCGGGACGATAGGGTGGTTTTCTGATAAACCTCGACAGTTGGTTATTCGGACCCTCACAGTAGATTATTGCGAACTCAATGGGTTTTAATGATTTCGATTGTGTATTGGCTTTGTAAGGCATTTGATACTTCGATTTTGGATGTGCTCAACAACTTAACGCATTGTTTATGCTTTATTCGATTTGATATCTTATCGTTATCATATTTGGGCATTATTTATACTCGTGTTATCGTTTCGTTAACCCTCTACTGGGTTGTGGCTCACCCTTTTGTTTTGTTTTGTTTTGTTTTGTTTTCCACATAGGTTGAGGTCGGATTGAAGTACTAAGCTTTCTTAAGCTTAGTGCATTGAGCTTTGGGGGTCAAGTGAGTACGCTCGCTTTGTGTTCATGTATATATCCATGTATATCTGGGTTGGCTTATGAAAAAGGATATTGTATTTCCTATTGCTTTAGTTTGTGAAAACTTATACTATCGTTTCTTATTAAAGTTGTTGTTTGTAAAAAGAGTATTATTATTAGTAAGTGTGGGTCATGTTTAAATGGTTTCATGTCTCATATCTTGTATTCCACACTTTTTGGCTAACTGGTTTATGTAAATGAAACTTCTTTTGTTATGTTTAATAATATTATGACTTTTACTCTTGTTTACAAACTGGTTTTCAATCCGTGCATCTCAAATGGCAGCTCGGAGAATTTGGAACTTGTCAGTTGACCGAACTCCATGGACGACTGGAAGCGAAAATTTTTCCGGGCTGTCACAATTGAAGATGCACACTTACACAGATCGATGATTGAACTGTGAGAGGAAGAAAAAGATGGTTTCTATGAGAGGATGAAAAAGATGGTTTCCGTGAGAGGAAGAAAAGAGCGTCAGGAGCAGAAAGAGAGAGAGAAGATGAGAAATGAAGAAATCGATTTCACTAAGGCAGGATAAAACCCTATCTCAGGGGAGGAAATATCCTCTGGTACTACCCATCTTGGGTGGAAAAACAATAGCACGCATGTGAATCACACACGTACCGACTCCATCTGTTACGACCCTAGTGTGACCAAGCGTGTGACTGGCACGCCTATAAAAAATTTCGTAATGGCTCGACCTTGTTGCGAAATTTTCAAAAATTCGTAACGGTTGTTGCCTGTTACCAAAATTTTCGTAACGGCTATTTGTAACGGCAAATTCGTAACGGCCAATAAGCCGTTACGTATCCCAGAATTTGGTGTAGTGTGAGCATTAGACTTAACGGCGTTCATCATTGAAGACGAAGAACTACTAAGGAGAGCTTGTGGAACTTCATCAACAAAAAGGTATGTGGAGACTGAAGTACTCATCTGTCACTTGGAAAGTCTATTTTTATTTTATCTCCTATATTGAGACATAAGTCGTGTTACGATATAGTTTTCTATAATACACATTTGAGATTTCGAGTTGAGTTTAACTCGCTCACATATTTCTCGGAATATGTGTTGGCAAGCTTTTGCTTCGACCAAGTTCATTTTATATTCTTGACGAAAGTCAAAAGATGATCATGTGAAAATTGCCGAGTAACATCTTACATGGTTTGTGTGATACAATCATTTGGTGTAGACTTGGAATGTTTCGTTATGATTATTTTAATAACTTGAAAATTGCTTTGATGCTAATAGTGTGTGAAAACGGCTATTGTCATCCTCTAATAAAGTTTCAATGATTGAAATAAGAGATTAGAACACTTAACCATTATTGGATTGTGACATGTTGTGTACACTTGCACATATGTTGTCCATGTCCGGGAACCATAGTATGCGTACACGTATGCATACCTGTTGGTTTGAAAAGTCCGGAAACCTAAGTATGCGTACCCGTACGCGTACTGTCGTAAGGTTCATGTCCGAGATTTACTGCTGGGATTGGAGGTATGCGTACCTGTTTGCGTACTGGCGAAACCCAATTTCAGTCCGGGTATTTCAAGTATGCGTACCCGTTCGCGTACTTGAAGGTTAAAGTTCTAAAATCGGTTATGTACATGAACTAATACATTTATATATTAAGGAATGCATTCTTGCAAACCGTGGATATAATGTTCATGATTGATTCGAGTGAATCAAACAGATTTTTCTTCGATTGTGTTCTTGTATACTTCTATTAGAATATAGCAATTGAACAACTCTTTAACTAGTTTTATTCGAGTCATTTGAACTAGTTATGGTTAAGATGAATAAGGTTGATATGAGAGTGTTCATATGGCTAACCTTGGTTAACTATTGTTGAGCCAACATGATGTACACGTTTAGGTACGGTTAAATAAACCTAAATGAAGGTACATTTCATTTGTGTGTAACAAGCTAAGTTCGATCTAACGGTTGAAATATATTAGCTTGAATTTAATCAGGTTTTCATCTAACGGTGAATATTGAATGCTTTGTTACCAAGGTAACTTAGATTGCAAACCCTGATTTGAAAACTATCCAAAAGAGAACTCTAGTAACTGGGAAACCTAATCCCCACACCTCCTGTGTGATACTAGTTGTATAAGCTAGAGTCGATTCCCCTTTAATCTTAGGTTTTTCACGAAACCCTGTAGGTTAACGACTTGAAGACTTCATTGGGATTGTGAAGCCATACCCAACTATTTTCTCTGTAGTTGCGTGATCTGATCTTGCATGTTCTATCGTGTTTGGGTACGATCTTATTTAAGATTGGCTCGAGATTTATTCTCCGATAGGCAAGATAAAAAGTAATCACAAACATCTTCGTCTCATCGTTTGTGATTCCACAATATCTTGTTTCGCTACCATACGATTAAGATTATTGTGAGGTGATTGATATTTCTAGGCTATTCTTCGGGAATATAAGTCCGGTATATCAATTGGTTCCTGTTCACCTTGATTTATCAAAAGACGGAACAAAACTCGTAGGTATTTCTGTGGGAGACAGATTTATCTATTCCAATAGACTTTTTTGTGTGAGACAGATTTGTTTATCAAGTCTTCTACTTTGGGTCGTAGCAACTCTTGGTTGTGGGTGAGATCAGCTAAGGGAATCAAGTGTGTAGTATCTTGCTGGGATCAAAGACGTAAGGAGCGCAACTGTACCTTGAATCAGTGTGAGATTTATTAGGGTTCAACTACAGTCCAGTCCGAAGTTCATTGGTAGTAGGCTAGTGTATGTAGCGGCTTAATACAGTGTGGTGTTAAAATTTGGACTAGGTCCCGGGGTTTTTCTGCATTTGCGGTTTCCTCGTTAACTAAACTTCTGGTGTCTGTGTTATTCCTAGCAACTGGGAAACCTTATCCCCACACCTCCTTTGTGATACTAGTTGCATAAGCTAGAGTCGATTCTCCTTTAACCTTAGGTTTTTCACGAAACCTTGTAGGTTAACGACTTCAAGACTTCATTGGGATTGTGAAGTTGTCATGTCCCTTGTGTTAGGATAAGGGGTAGTTGTTGTTATTCCTAGAGGGTAGTTTTGGCAGTCTCTTTCGAGTAGCATTTCTGCTATTTAGGCCGAGAGGCATTGTAATCCTGATAATCAATTAATGAAATGGAATAATGTTCTTCTCTCCCAAATATCGTTTGTTCCTATCCCTTCCTCCTCTAATTCGTCTAATTCTACTTCTAACCCTCTAATTCCTTCTATCATTCTTCAATTATCTCTATCCTTAGAGATCTATCCTGCTTCTGAGCACCAATTTTAGTGTAGATCACTACAAGTGGTATCAGAGCAGTCGATTCTGAGACTACTATCATGAATATGTTTGAAATTGCACTTCTCTCTTCCTTGAAGAAGATTATAGCTGCTGAGTTTAAATCTTTCAGAGAACGTTTGTTGAAGAAGGAACTTGGAACCATTGATGAATTGCTGGAAATACCATCAGGTTCAAATTCTCAAGCTGACTTGAAAAAGGTTTTTGACAGCAGATTAAATTTTACTGATGGAATTGAGAGTACGGGTACTGATTCACAATCGATAACTGATGCTGGAAAATCGAAATTTGGATCTGTAGACATCGGTTTAGTTGGAGCTGAGTTAATTCATTCAAAGATGATTGGGGACGAAGTTGATGTCAATTTGAAACCAATTCCACATGATTCAGGTGATTCAAGTTCGATAAGTCAATTTCTTCAAAATTCTCCAACTCCTAGTCCAACAGATGAAGGTAATTTTCGATCTACACCAATAATTGCTTTCTATGGTGTTGATGGATCTAGTGTTGTTAATGAAGTTCAGAAACACAATGGGAATTCAATGTTTCTAGACTACCAAGAAGGTAAACCCTTCAATTCAACTAATAAGTCTTGTAATGACGATGTGTGTTTTCAAGTTAGAAGAGTTACAGATAGTGATGTAGGAGATTATAACTCGTTAAAAGGGGTCACTCGAAATTCTTCTAATTCTTTAGCAAGGGATGATTGTTTTTTTTTTTTGTCTCATACCTAATTGTTCAACAGTGGATAAAGCTGGTAATGTTGGTGCAGTTGTGAACTACAAAGGAGATTCGACGTTTCTCGACTACTAGGAGGGTAAACCCTTCAATTCTGAACATAATTTCCTTAATGTTGTTATGGATTCTCAAGTTACAAACAATGATGTGAAGGACTTCAACATACTGGATCAGAATTCTGATGATGCTTTCAGACAGTTTGAAGGGTGGAAGTTTATTACAAATAATAACCTACATCCAATACCATCTTACTTCATCATTTTTATCAGGTTGTACTCCTTCGCGCACCTAACTCAGACTACTTTTATTGGTAATGTTTCATCTAGTGCTAATTATACTCGGATGATATTTGATATAGGAAGAGAGTTGGATGGGTCTAATATAAGGGATAAATACAGTGATGACCTTGTTTATAAGTTAAATTTTGTTCATGGGGATTGTTTTCAACTTTTGAGTGCGAATTCAAGTGAATCTGTGTATGCTATTTTACTTAGTTTTGATTATGGTTGTATATTGTTTGAACGTGGTAAAATGTATGAGACCAGTTTGTGGAATTCCTGTTCGGAGGTGCTAATTGCATCAAGTTCGGAATTATTTCAGAAATTACTGAACTACATGGGAAACAATAATTATGAGATGGTTAATTGGAATGCAAGTAGGTATGTAATTGGTGTAGCTACAGTACTTGTGAAAACATCTCAAGGAGATAGTGAAGATTGCGACACATTGACTGATGACATAGTGCACTCAATGGTTACTGACTTACTATGAAGCGGAGATATGGTTTTATTGAAGTGTCTGTGTATTTAATGGGAAGTTTGAGCAGTGGAGAATGTTTGTATTGTAGCCTGGATATTGCTGGGAAGGTATATGATCGTGGTAGGTTGCTAGAATTGACCAGAAGTAGTAATGCCAGATATATGTTTGATAAAATGTTTACGCAATGTAATGTTCTCTGGACTGAGGTGATACTTCAACTGACTAAAGAAAGTGAGTCTGAGAATGCGCAAGATCTGTGTGATCGGTTGTTTGTTAGGTATATCAATCTTCCTGCTCAAATGGGAGAGGCTGGAAAAGGGTTCGTGGAGATGAATACACCCTTAGGAGGCAGTACTTTGCTATTAGTATGTAAGCTAATCCTTCTAACGGATTCTAACCTTTTGGGTTTCTTATTCAAGTTTGAATCCACCTTGTTATAGTTTTGTTTATGGAGAATGGGGAAGGTTATTGGCTATGTATGGATATTCATAGAGTTACTCAGATCACCTAGCTTTATGGGCTGTGGTGGTAATATGTGGTGTTTAAGTTGGATAGAATCCCTTGTAAGGGGGGTTGGAACCATCAAGATGTTTTTACAGCTTAACGATTGTGAAGTCCTTGGTGGGGATTCTTGCCAGCTTAATGATAGTGGTAAATGGAATGAGCTTGAAAATATATTAAACATTCAGTTGGAGGTTATTACACTCATTTCAGGTTCAGATATAGTGATGGTCATGGCAGTGGGAAAATGTCAGCTCCTGCTTCATGTAGTGTTGGTGTGATGCTTATGGTCTTCTAAACTGATTTTCAAGAAGAGTAACACAAATGGTGGTTGTTTTGGTGTCGAAACGACAAGATGTAGTTGTGATTGTGATTCTAAGGCGTGAAAAGTATGCGAGATAGGTTGTAAACAATTGGTTAAGGAGTATTAGGATGGTTGAATCCACCTCCTAATCCTATGCTAAGGCAATTCAACTCAAAGTATGTTTTTGTACCTTCCTTGAAGGTCTCTTTGTGGATGTTTTATCAACTAATTTCACTAATTCTCCCCTAGTATTGTTTGTCTTCTTACAAGACAACCAATCACAAAGCTAATTTGATCATGAAGATTAACTACCAATCCTAAGCAATACAACACACCAAGAACAACAAGAAGAAATTGATTAGCTTAACATCAAATTAGGGGTTTCATCTACACCCTAGAAAATGGAATTAGAACATGTCAAGATGATTAAAACACAAATTAAACTATAGCTTGGTGCACTGGCTAATCCAGGGCATAAGTTTTACAAACGCCGCTCTTCAATTCTACAAACGCCTATTTATACAAAAATCTCCCAATTCTACTTCAATTCAAAGATTATATGAAGACCCACTCACCAAAACAAATTTGAATTGGTTGTTCCTCTCTGTTAATCGCCTCGCAACTCCATTAAGCTGGTGTTTCCCCCATTGTTGAAGAAACCCTAACTCTATCTATCTCAAACCTAGCTTCTAGGGTTGAAGAAGCTATGAAGGAGATAGAGAGAAACTAGGAGGTGGCGAAGGAGGTCGTGGCTTTGGTGGTTGTTCATCGGGGAGAAGGAGGTGGTACTGGATTTCCGCAACCGGCCTGGGGAGAGATGGGAGCTCGGGTTTTGTCTGGGAAGAAGAAAGAAGAAATGAAGGTGGGGAGTGTTTGGCTACGGCTTGGTTAGGTGAAGGTGGTAGGTGGATATGATGTGAAGTGAGCAATGACGTTGATGTTCGGGCGAAGAAGCCGTTGGATGCGGCTGATGGATCAAATCTTAACGGCTCGTGATGGAGCGGGCTTGGACTCTGTCATTGGTAGGATCTTGGATAGCTCAAGCCCATATCTTTGTAGGTGGGTTGCTACTTCTCTTCCATAGTCGCTAGTCTCCACTTTTCTGCTCTTTTGGCTCCTCAATTCATCCAAGCTTTATTTAGCACCTAAAAACACAAAATTAATTAAGACAAGTATTTATTCTTGAAAACAGAGAAAATACGAGTAATTTGGGATAATATCTCGATTTCTAAGCACAAAAGATGAGTTAAATGCCAATAAAAAGGTGTAGAAATATGCAATATTTGGCACTCATCATTGGTGATGCAAGTGGAGGTATATCAACACGTGCTTCAGGTTTGACGACAAATTTTTCTTACCCCTTGTACTTGCATGATGTTTATGAGTGTTCCATTTCTTAAAAATAAGTTTAAGAAGATCATTCTTTGGTAGTGGTAGGCAGTTACTCTTGTGTGATGGAAGTAAGAGTGTCTACAAGAACTTAGTAGTGGGTCATGTAATAATCTCTGGACCGCTACAAGTGCTTCAATGTTATCTCAACACCAGTGGCGTCATAAGAAAGTTGGACAAGATGTTGATGAGGGTGTTGAATTTACTAAGCAGAAACTCACGTTCAAGGCTCAGTGGGAATTATTCATATTCATTTCAGTCATTTCATACTCATGTGGTGCTGCTGAAGAAGGTTGGAGTATGTCAAAGTTTACGTCTGACTTGAGAACAGGTTATTTATTTCTCTTGTATTTCTGGAGGTGCAGTAATGTTGCATGTTGTTGAGTTAAGTTTAAGGAGAATGCGCTAGCAGTGCTCATGCGATCAAATAGTTACGAGATGGGCATAGTTAGAGCTCGAGGAATTGTTTCTCAGTGTGACCAGGTAGTGAAAGGAGGACATGTCGAATTAAGAGCATCTAACAGCGGAGGAGGCCTTGTGCAATACAAAGAAATTTTTATTTTGCAACACAAGCCGGAAGCTGTCGTAAGGATGATGGGAATTATGGAAGTGCTCGCAAAGGCAATTACTGGTAGAATCAGTGAGCAAGCTGAATCACCAAGGGTTCAAAATGGAAAGGAAACTCACAAAGCAGGTACAATTAGCAGATTCCCTATAGAAGGTGTAGATCTTATATCTTATACCTCTAGAAGCTATTGGGAAATGGCTCTGAGAGCTAGGTTTGCACCATATATGGTTTTGTATGCTGGGAAATGCTTCAGTTCCAATATTTTATCCATTATTGATCAAAAATCTATGGAAGATTGGGTTCAACTAACAAATGCATCATATAATATCTGGATTTCTATGCACGAGTTCAAGGTTAAAATCCGTGGCTGCGAGGGAGCCATAGCTCATACGATACCGCAATGCCAATGAGTGCTTCTATTACATACCAAGCCGTGAGTCCTGATACTAGTGGTCTTGAGTACTGGGCCATAGAGTATGCTCCTTACATACCACTCAGAGGAAGATCAACAAATTGGGAGTCTCACTCAATTATAGTACTCGAGAAGGAACTACATTGCCCGTGTTCTCCGGTAGTTTTGCTGATTCATACCTTCCATCCTTGAGGACAAGGATGATTTGGAGAGGTGGGTATTTGTCATGTCCCTTGTGTTAGGATAAGGGGTAGTTGTTTTTATTCCTAGAGGGTAGTTTTGGCAGTCTCTTTCGAGTAGCATTTCTGCTATTTAGGCCGAGAGGCATTGTAATCCTGATAATCAATTAATGAAATGGAATAATGTTCTTGTCTCCCAAATATCGTCTGTTCCTATCCCATCCTCCTCTAATTCGTCTAATTCTACTTCTAACCCTCTAATTCCTTCTATCATTTTTCAATTATCTCTATCCTTAGAGATCTATACTGCTTCTAAGCACCAATTGTAGTGTAGATCACTACAGAAGCCAGACCCAACTATTTTCTCTGTAGTTGCGTGATCTGATCTTGCATCTTCTATCGTGTTTGAGTACAATTTTCTTTAAGATTGGCTCGAGATTTATTCTCTGATAGGCAACATAAAAAGTAATCACAAACATCTTCGTCTCATCGTTTGTGATTCCACAACATCTTGTTTCGCTACCATACGATTAAGATTGTTGTAAGGTGATTGATAATACTAGGTCGTTCTTCGGGAATATAAGTCTGATTTATCGATTGGTTCCTGTTCACCTTGATTTATCAAAATACGGAACAAAACTCATAGGTATTTCTGTGGGTGACATATTTATATATTTCTATAGACTTTTCTGTGTGAGACAGATTTGTTTATCAAGTCTTCGACTTTGGGTCGTAGCAACTCTTGGTTGTGGGTGAGATCAGCTAAGGGAATGAAGTGCATAGTATTCTGCTGGTATCAGAGACGTAAGGAGCGCAACTGTACCGTGAATCATTGTGAGATTGATTAGGGTTCAACTACATTCCAGTCTGAAGTTCATTGGTAGTAGGATAATGTGTGTAGCGGCTTAATACAGTGTGGTGTTCAAATCTGGGCTAGGTCCCAAGGTTTTTCAGCATTTGCGGTTTCCATGTTAACAAAACTTCTGGTATCTGTGTTATTTCTTTTCCGCATTATATTTTGTTATATAATTGAAATATCACAGGTTGTGCGTTGAATCGATCAATTGGGAAATCCAACCTCCGGGTTGTTGATTGAGATTGATTGATCCTTGAACATTGGTCTTTGGTACCGTTCAAGTTATTTCTCTTATATTCAATAGGGCTCGCAAATTTCTATTTCTGATTTAGATTGAATTGAGATATAGAGATACAAAACTCTTGGATATACTTTTCTCTAGATTGAGTCTAACTGTCTAGTTGATTCTCTTGAAAAGTATATTGGAGTTTGTCTATTCAGATTCCCAAATGAATCGTTGGGTGTGGTTGTTGTACCCCCTCTTTTTCAAGATTCACTCAAACTAGATCGAAGTATCGACGGGATCTTTAGAACTGTTTGTAGATCTAAAGACATCTTGTGATAATCCATTTTTAACAGGCTCCGCTCTATGCGTGATTGATCAAAAGGAAATCAAGTTATTTGTGCAGGTACATTGAAGAATGAATATTTGAAGACAATAAGATTTCTTATTGGTTTCTGATCAGTGATATACTTCGTACACACTTGATTGGGTGGAATCCAACGAGTTTTATCTTTGATATTCATAACTTGTTGTGTAGATCAACCATCTATCATTTGGTGGTCTTCTTCAGATCCGAAGTCGATAGATTGAGCTAAGATCCGATTATCTTGATAATTAGATCTTGGTTGATCGAATCTTGAACAAAGGAGTTTATTAGTTTAAATGAAAGAGCCTTTGTTTAACTCAAAATATATCTCTGATTTAGTTCTTTAGATTTGGAGCGGTTATCAGGAATACGTGATTAGTCCTTTATTGTTTTTTAGAATACAATCCAAAGGAGTTGAGTGGTAGAAGTCTTCATAGCGGGTGAAGCAACTTAAGATAGTTGAATCTATCTTAGGATTCACGTGCATTGACCATATTGATTGTAGGCGCAAGGATAATAAAGGAACTAGGTAACTTAGAGTTAGTTTACCTGGTCTCAACTACACAAAATTTGTAGTAGTCTTTGTATAACGGCTTAATTCTGAGAGTAGTCAAAACTGGACTAGGTCCCATGATTTTTCTGGATTTGAGGTTTCCTAGTTAGCAAAATCTTGTGTAGTTTTATTTACTTTTCCTTCTGGAATTATAATTATTGTTATAGTTATAATTAAAGTAAATAAACTTGTACGTTAATCAAACACTTGGTTTGCTCCCATAGATGTTTTGGTCCGAACTTAAACTATATACCAAGTAAACATCTTGTGGTTGTTATCTTCTTGACAGTCTTTGTATTTATTAGATCAGGCAAGGTGTGTGTTATATAGGTTGATATCGAAAAGATTGTGGTGTACTTGGTACCCTAAATCGTTTCAATACGCTCAATATCTTTGAAGATACACATTATCCTAGTAATGTCCATGCTATTTTTTTCAATTGACGCTATTGATGAAGTAGCTCAGTAGATGATTGCATTGAATAAAGAATATGAACTTGATGTTGTGTTACAGAATAATATCTAAATAGATATGGTATTCTGGACCCGAACGCTCATGTTTCTAATGCGATCGTGGAGACTTGTGGTGCTTTCGCAGCACTGCAGAATGTCCACTCGGATAATAATATTTTCCATATCTTTACTCATTACTAATGAAATTCATTTACCTCATGTTGTGCAGGCACCTAACCTAGAATGGAAACCTCTTCCTGGGGACTTAAAGTGCGCCTAATTTCTGTGATGGGAAAGAGTTACTAATAATTATTACTAAGAATCTAATAGCAATAAAAGAAGAATAATTAATTATGGTTTTGAGAGAGCAAAAAAAAAAATCATTGATCGGACTATTGCTTGATATCAAAGGTGTTACTCCATCAATATGTATACACCGAATCCTAATGGAAAAGAATGCCAAGACAAGATGATGCTCAATGTAGACATAATCCCTATGATAGAGATCGTAATGAAAAAGATCCTTGAACCGTTAATTGTGGGGTGATCCAATTTCTATTAGTAAGTGGGTTAGTCCAATACGGTGGTTCCTAAAAATAGGTGGTTTATTATTGTCATAAATCGGGATGATGAACTTGTCCGTATACGAGTTCAAATAGGAAGGAGAGTATGCACATACTATAGAAAACATAATTCGCCACCCACTCGAATCACTTTCCTTTGCTTTTCATTGAAAAGATGTTAGAGAGATCAGTAGGACATTCACATTATTGCTTTCTAGACGATTATTCGGGGTCAGGAGAGTACTACTTTCACTTTTCCCTATGGTGCGTTTGCCTAGAGACATATGTCGTTTGGTATCTGTAATCCACCTGCCACTTTTCAGAAATATATGGTTAGTATATTTCTAACTATGTGGAACACATCACTGGGGTATTTATAGATGATTTTAGTATTTATGATGATTCTTTTTATATGTTCTTAGAAAATCTTGAAGTAAAAATATGCATAAACACTAATCTTGTTCTTAATTGGGAGATATGTCACGTTATGGTAAAACATGATATAACGTTAGGCCTCACCGTGTCCTCTCAAGGATTAGAGGTGGACAAAGCAAAGACAGGCTTGATTAGTTAGAAACTTACAATAGTCCATTTAGGCGACGAAGATTCGCTTGTTTCTTGGTCATGAAGGTTTTTAAAGGAGGTTTATCAAGGATTTCACCAAAATCTCAATGTCGATGTGCAAATTGTTGTAAAAAGAGGCTCCTTTTAACTTCCACCAGGATTGTAAGGATGATTTTGACAGATGAAAGGAATTATTAATTACCGCATCAACTATTAAGTATCCATATTGGAGTTATCATTTGAGTTGATGTGTGATGCAAATGATTATGCAGTGGGTATCATTATAGGTCAGAAAGTAGAGAAGTTATCACACGTGGTTTACTATGCATATCGAAACCCTTAATGAGGCGTAAATCAATTATTCTACTACCAAAAGAGTTGTTGGCCATAGTGTTTGTAGTAAAAAAATTCAAATCTTATTTAGTGGTCACAAGTGATTATATATTCTGATCATCCAACACCTAGTTATCTACTAAAGAAGAAAGAATCTAAGCGAGGGATAATTTGGTAGACCACTCTGTTGCGAGAATTTGATTTTGAGTTTAGAGACTAAAAAGGTGTTAATAATACATTGACAGATCATCTTAGTAGACTTGTTGTTACAGAACAAGAATTTCTCTCACATGATTGTTTTCCAGATGAGAAACTTTTTTCTATGGATGAATTAGCACTTTGGTACGTTGATCTAGTGAACTACTTGGTTACTGAGAAGGTACCTAGTACATTGTCCAATTTTCAAAAGTTAAAGTTTAAGAAGATAGCCAAGCAGCATGTGTGGAATAAGCCCTACTTGTGGATTAATGTTCTTATCGATATGGTTAGCAGTGCGTACTTGACTTTGAATTTCAATATATTTTTAATTTATGTCAAGATATGCTTGTGGTGGGCACTTTGGTGCTAAACATACCTCTCTCAAAGTTTTGAGAGTGTCATTTATTGGACCGCTCTATTTGAGGATGCATATGTTTTTGAAAATCTTGTGATAGATGTCAACGAACATGCAATCTAGGTGCTTGAAATCAAATGCCACTCACGCCGACTCTCGTTGTAGAGATATTCGGTGGGCGAAGAATTGATTTTATGGGCCATTTTGTTAATTATTATGAAAATTTTTATATAATTCTTTTTAGTGGATTGTGTGTCGAAACGGGTGGAAGCTAAAACTACCACTGCTCTATGCGTTGTACACCATGAGTGGTCATTAGTGACAGAGGATCGCACTTCAAAGTATAACATTATTCACAAGATTTGTACGTCGTATCACCCGCAAACTAGTGGGCAAGTCGGGAAATTTCGGAATCGTGAGATTAAGTCTATTCTTGAGAAAACGATCAATTTCATAAGAAAATGTTGGAGCTTAAGTTTGCATATCATATTTTGCATTACCATCTTAAGTTTTACGTACAAATCCCTATATCTATGATGAAACTTTTGACGAAAAAAAAATTTATCTGAAAAATTATGACTACAATACCTTTTGGTAAAACACCTTTGACGACTTTTTTTAATCCAAATTGAGTGCTTGACCCAAGACAGATTTCACATTTATTTTCTAGAAATAAAATTTGAATTCAGAGTCTATTTGGTTGCAAAGAATTGGTCCGGAAAGTTTGAGTTTGCATTTTTTTCCATAACTTTTTTCGGAACACCAAGACCTTTGGCATGTTATAGTAAAGACATGGGTGAACATTTATCCGTTTAGAATGTTTTTCCCATTTCCCTACCCATTTGTACAATTTTTTAGGTTAATATGATGTTAATTAAAATTCAGAATTTTCAACTTTGAACATTGAGGATAATATAGACTTTAAATATGTGGGAGTAGTTAAGCATGTTTTTGGTGGAATATTAGTATGGGTATTCACTTTCATAGGCTAGTATTAGTGTTTATACATAGTACAAAAAAGAACTCTATGATTTCTACGGCTATTTGAATCAAAATTCATCTTCAAAGTTTTTGAGCTATTTAGGATGGCACCAAACCTTTTAGGTAGATGGAAATTATTATTTTGGCTATAAAATATTAAACATAGCGGGAAAACATGATCTATATTCTTATGTAAATGTTAAATTCAGGTGCTAGAAATAACATGATAGTCGTTGAATAATTAAGAAGAGAACTTGTGCATGCATTACTCATAATCCATTAATACTAAATCATGTTATACTTTTATTTTACAGTTTATATGTTTCTCTAAGTTGTTTGGTGCGACCTTAGTATTTCCTTGATGTTGTAGTAAGGATGGGTCAAATAGGTTGAGATCCCCAAAGACAATGAAAAACAAACAAAAGTATGCAATTGTCTTAAACACTCAAAAAGTGAGCCAACGTAAAAAAAAATCGGGCTCGGGTGTCTTCCCGATGTGATAAATCCAAAAGATTCGATGTGGTTATTGATGCTTGGATAGCAATATGCATGTGTCTTCCCTGTCTTTATCTCCTAAAATAGAACGGAGTGCAAGATCCATCGAAACAATCATGCAATTTGCTGAAAAGGAACATGTACTTGGATTCAAAAGATCTAATTCATGTTGTAGGTGAGATAGGTGTTAATTTCGTCTGTATAAAGAAATCCTTTCACAACATTCAGATGAATATTTTGGGTAACATTGTTCACCTTAGTCGACATCTGCATACTTCGAATTCTAGGAATTTTCACTTAGCTACCAAACACACAAGAAATTTGCATAATTCCCAGTATTTGTAATCCCGTGAAATTATATATCCACCAAACACACAAGAAATTTGCATAATTCCCAGTATTTGTAATCCCGTGAAATTATATATCCTTCGAAAGCATGAATTCTACAACCAAATACAGTAGTAAAAATAGAGTTTATTATATTATGCAAAACACACATATCAGAACTTCTCAAGTTCTTGATATTATGCAGAGCACATCCCAACAGATTGACAAATGAATCAAGTCAAAATTTATACAGTATAATCCTACTTTGGAGCCTAGATCAGATAAATAGTCCTAGACATCATCAACATATCAGTATGCTTCGGAAAAAAAAAATCAACATTAGTAAATGAAAATTTAATATCCACGTTATCCTTGGAGGAGGTAAGGGTTCGAACCTGGACCTTGTAATTGAACCCTGGACACCTGGACCTTGTAATTGAACCCTGGACCTTGTTGTAATTGCTAGTAGTATTTAGGGGCCACAACTAACCACTATACTAACCCATCAAAAAGAAAAATATCCACGTTATCATTCTACCTGGGAAATCTGAAAATTACAGGATACCTTTGCCTCTATAACCGACCTTTTTTTCCTCTAAGAAATAGCAAACTTATAATAAAAACCTAGTACACAAAAAAATCTTGTTAACTATATCTGGGTCAATTATAATGCAATATTGTAATTCTTAACGTTCTTCATTCACAAAATAAATAAATGAAGAACGTTAAGAATTATTGCATTATAATTGACCCAAATATAGTTAACAAGATTTTGCAACAGAGTTCCAATATAAAAAAGAAAACAATGAATACCATCATTTTTCTTTACTTAATTATGAGAAACTACACTTGAAGTTACATTTACACAATAGCAATAGCCAATAATGAGAGCTACAAAGCTAATCACACATCTACAGCAAAATAATGGATTAGCGCAATTATGCAATACAAATCATTTGTTCCTATGTTTAACGAGCACTATCCCAACAAATTGGAAGAAACGAACCTGTGAGACCAAAGAACTTCTATATGTAGTGGGTCACTTTGAATCGCTCCTTCGAAGAATATTTCGGTGTATGAACATCGTCTATGTTGTCAGAGGCAACGTACTGTAGTGTTTACATGAAAGAAGCTTTTTGTAGGGATGGCTTGTTCACGATTCACACTTTTGCCAGAACACGCAAAGTTTGTTACCAATCTAACTATGCATTCAACTCTAGGGGCTCCCTCTCTGTATCATTTGTACGAGGTTTTGAACTATCTCAGACATAGGAGGGCGGAACTCTGGTTCAGACTGCAAAATAGACATAGAATTAGCTAGCTTCATTATACAATGAAATAGAAAAGAAGAGAGAATGCTTGCAAAGGTAACATACACTATGTAATCCTCTTCAGCATAATTGATTATTTTTAATAAACAGTAAAATAACAATCAGATGCTAAAGGATAAGTAATTTGATAGAGAGTCACAAACTCCTCGACTTAAAGAACATACCTGAACACACAAAGAAATAATGTCCGCAAACCGCGACAACGATTTAGCAGGATAATTTCCATTTAAAGAAGGATCAACCATTTTTGACAGTGCTTCAATATCGTGAAGCTGAGGCATTGCCCATCTGACCAAGAAATGCTCACCTCGAGGCCTTGACCTATGTTTTTCAGACATCAAAAATATTGTTAAGCAACAAAACAATTACCCACATTGTAAAAATGAGAGAGATTTGGTTGTTCTCTCACCTGTCATACGACTTACGCCCGGTAAGAAGTTCTAACATAACCACTCCAAAGCTGTAAACATCACTCTGATGAGTGTAAGTTCCAGTTTCGAATTCTGGGGCACCATATCCATAGGTAGTTGAGAGATGTCCTGACAACTGAAATTGACCAACCATATATAATAATAAATACCTATTTGATCTGTCCTAAAAAAGATAGGATTCCTAATTGGAAGGGAGATTCACAAAAAATAACTTTATCCTTCATCTCCAATTTTTTACTTCCTGGATGCTAGATTACTGTGTTACAGATTAATAAATGTTAGTTTTCTCACCGGCTTGTGACTTGTGTCATTTACCAATCCCATTTAAAATCTGAACCTAGACAATCTGCATAGTTTTCGATTTCCATACTCAAACATGCATAACGATCAATAAGCATTTAAGTTAGATATCTACCTGACTAACAGCGCCTGACATTAATAAAGGAGCCAACCCACAATCTGAGACACGCACGGTGAGCTCATCGTCAAGCAGAACATTTGCAGCCTTAAAATTTCGGTGCACGACAGGTGGTTGACAGGTCTCATGTAGATACCTTCACAGCAAAACCAAGTTATATGATTAAACTTCAATATCTATATGACCTAACCAGCAAAAGGGGAAAAATAATAAAGAACAACAAGCAAAACTAAAGCTGTGCTGTTAGGCTCCTTGAGGAGCACAGATAATGTGGTTCACAGATTTCAAGGAACTGAACTATATTTCAATTCTCTTTGCCTTCACTGAATGCAACAGAAGTTCATCTTATTGTCTCATTAAGCAACTATGTGAGTAGGTAGAGATTAAACTATGTTGGTGCCATCGAACATTCTCCAATAAGTAACATCTATAGGAAAGACAGCATTTCGTCCTGATCCAGTTCAGAACATATGCAGAAACTCCCATCCTCTTTATTAGGATTAAGAAGAAATAACAGACCAGAACTTTTCTCTTACCTCGGAATCGAAGTTAAATATTTATATCATTCCCAAAAAGTAACTTCAAGGAAAAAATGCCTTGACGAACTAAGAAGTACATGGTACTAAAGTGCTGCAAAGAACAGTAATACTTACTCGAGAGCTCTTGCTGCTCCAAGGGCCATCCGAATGCGAACATTCCAAGAGAGAATCCTACTGGCCTCATCATATGAGTGAAGGGAATCATTGAGAGTTCCATTACTACAGTACTCGTAGATGAGCAATCGTTGCCCATGCTCCAAACAGTACCCCACAAGCTCGACCACATTAACATGCTGAAGTTTAGAGATACTTGACACTAGCTCAAGAAACTTTTCATCATCTAGCCGAACATTATCCAATTTCTTAACTGCCAACAACTACAAGACATCCAAAAGCAAATAAATTGTCAGAAAACAGCGACTTAAAGAGGAACAGTTAGGAAGAGTACATTTTCCTCCAGATAAATGAAACAGGGATCAGTAACACTGTTTAGCAGCAGTCAGAATTAAGTGACTTCGGAATAAAGATATAAGAATGTTACCTTCCCATCAGGGAGTTCTGCTCGGTAAACACTGCCCAGCCTACCTCCTCCAATCAAATTTTCCTGAGAGAAGCTGTTTGTATACTGTTGTAAGGATGCAACAGTAAAAGGCCTCACAGAAGTCGGAGGTATCAGATTTCTGGGAGGAGGGATTGCTGTAGTTACTTCTGAGGAAGAAATTGGATTTGCAACGACTTGCGCAGCAGGGGGAGGGGGAGGGGGTGGGGGAGGAGGAGGCGGGATCATAAAAGCATCCAATCCTGACCAGGACCTATCTATATCAAGTACATGCTTTTTCTGTGGAACCGCTTCGACTCTCTTCATCTCCATCTCCTCTTTGTTCCGCTGCGGAATTGCTTCAATTCTTTTAGTCTCCATCTCCTGTTTGTTTCTTGCAACCGGAATATCCTCAGTTCTTCTATTAGCTACAGCATGTTCCTCTTTTCGGTTCGTAATTTGTTTTTCCGGAACTGTTTCAAATTATTCAATTTTTATGCTCATTGTAATTCACCAATGCTAAAGAAAGAAAATCTTACTGAACTGCGTCAAGTTACCTGTTTCTGTTTGACGGTTAGGTCGTCCTGAGATGACACTGTCTTTAGATTTCTCAACTGGGACATTAGATGGACCTCTTTCAGGCCATGTGGTGTTTATGTAGGCATCTTGACTTCTTCGGCAACATCTTAAATAAATAAGGACAAGTCCAAATATAATTATGAGAATAATCAACCCCCCTGCTACTGCAATGCCCATAATCTGTTTCTTTGAAAATGTTTTTTTTGTACTTGCAGGACTTGATCCGTCCTGTGTGGATGTTCCACTTGCCTGTTTCGTAGGTGGGCCTTCGGAAGGTGGGGACCCTTTAAAAAAAGGTGGTGCCCGCGTGATAGGTGGAATAAAAGTAGGGTCTGGAAGTGGTGGTGCAGGGGCATCTGCGGGTGACGACTCAGGGGCAGAAGTAGTGTTGAACAGGTTCCCACTCGTTCTGTAACATTGACCCAACAGTAACCACACCACAAGAAATTAATTTTTAATCACTATCATACGTGCAACAATAATATGATAACTATACTTAATGATAGCACCTGCAGTATATATACATAAAGGAAGGCAAGATAGATGTCAACAGCGAAATGTATATAATATGGCTACAGAACTCCCCATCTTCAAGTGCAACATACATGACAATGGATACCACCTTTTTAAGCCAGTAAAGTTCTGTTATTAAAACCACAACCTCGGTCTTCGCTAACCTACTAAGCATTGGTCATTAGCGTTCTAACGAACATTTAATCGAGAAAGGTACACTGTTTTCTATCTTATCATTTTATGGCTTACTAGTCCATAGGAGAATGACACTAATTACAACTAGATGCGCATACAGATAGGTAGGAGAACTGTGTTATCACAAATGTCTTTATGCTAATGAAACTATGGAAGTGTGTATCTTCACATGTCATACGACTTTGCAATTAACTGTTATGATGTTCTGCAGTTACTACTATAGCTCCTATACAATAAAATGGCAGGAATCCCAAGACAAATGCATAACTTGTGTTACATCAGGTTGTTTCCAGTTCCACAATTATAATAAACATTTCAAGATAAAGAAAACAAATATAAAAGTATGCAGCTCTCACTTGAAATTTGGTATGCTCAGTAACTTTTCAGGTATAGAGCCAGAGAACAGGTTATTTTCTACATTCCTGTAAACAAAGAAAAAAACAAAAGAAATCAACAGACAGTATTTATGTTCCGTACTGCAATCAAAAGAGGTGACTTAAGACCTTATCTTATTCTCAGAAGAAGAGAAAAAATTCATTTAAATGGAGTGATCGGAAAAATTACAAGTCGCTCAGAGGAAGGTCTTGTAAAACATCAAGAGTTCCAGATAATTGATTATCCTGTAAATGCCTGCCAAACAAAAATCTCGATAAATTTGCAAAAACAGAGTAAAGTAGAGGTGTAGATATAACAAGCTTAGCATGTTAAGTTCCTTACAATGTTGTCAGAGATGACAAACTTTCAATTGTTGGTGGAAGTTCACCAGTTAAATTGTTACCGGACAGATCCCTGCACAAAGATGGTAACAATTCCTTATCAACTTCTTAACCTAGCAAGTGAACCCCAAATAATAAGATAAGCTAAAACCAGCAACTTCCTTACAAATTTACTAATTCTGGAAAGGCCATAAAGGCATCTGGTATTTCTCCGCTTAAATGATTGTCGTTTAACGACCTATTGGAAATAACTTAGGTAAGTAAAAACGTAAGCAAATCTTGAGTATCCCAACTAGGGCTGACTGAAGACAAACAGACTTAGCTACATGCTTACATCGCTGAAAGTTGCATTAGGGAAGATAAAGAACTAGGGATGCTTCCCGAGAGCTGGTTTGCTGAAAGAAACCTGACATACTCAAGGATGATCACATGCTTATGCATATAAGATATAGACGACAAAGTGCAAGCTGAAACGCATTATACATATTTGATTATATAAACTGAGAAAGATACAGAACATACAAGCTCTTCATAGTAACAGGTAAACTAGCTGGAAGACTCCCTCCAATCTGGTTGTTGCTAAAATCTCTGTTGCAAACCAATAGAAGAAATAAAACATTAATAAAGGTTGATCACATCAAATAGACAATAAAACCCAGTTACTGACTAAAGACAATATCACCAGAAACAATTTTGGAAAGAGGAATTAAATCCACAAGATGCGCATTCCAATATGAACACCTCTTAGGCACATACTAACCATCCATTGGGGAAGAATTTTTGGTTAGCATCTCCTAGGTGGGTCCAGCTCCTGGTAATTGAAATGTGCATCCTGTAGATATGCAAATTGATATTAACAGACAACACTTACAGAGTTTCTAAAGCAGTAAAGGAACCTAAGCTTTCCCCAAGCTTTCCATTAATAGTTGCAGCATTGAGAATTCTGTCAAACCAATTAATTATTAAAAAGAATTGAGTACCAAGAACTACAGTGAGGAAAATCAAACACAGCAAACAATCTGAGAAATACAATCGTACATTGAGGTTATGTTTGAGTCCAAGCATGTAACACCTTGCCAGGCCTCTAAACATGGGTCTCCTCCATTTGGAATCCATCCAGGAAGCACGGGCTTACCCAAATCAGCATACAAGATATTCATTGCAGCCACTGAAACAGTAAAAAATTGAGTCAGATATAATTTTCATTTTCTTTAACAACCAAGAGAAACACAGTATGCAATTCAGTCAGATCTAGGCTTAAAAGGAGTATGCAATTATTGAAATAGAGCATTACCATCTTTATCGTTAGTGTAACCATAAGAAATCTGTGTGGTTAAAATCACCAACAATCCCACCAATACCAGCTTACATATATCCCAATTTGAGTAGTTTATTGCCATCTTCTTCTTCTTCTTTTTCTTTTTTCCTTCACACCACAAACCTCAAATTTGCTGCTCTGAATTCATTTAACGGAACATTATCTGAACCATGAATAGCCTAACCAATCCAAAAATCAAACTGAAACAATAGAGGGAGAAATAGAAGATTAGAAGATCTCAGTTATGAAGCAGAATTAAGAGAATTTTAGAAAATCAGTCATATAAATCTGAATAAACTCTGAGAATTCTGAGCTAAATTAACAGGGAACGAGTAAAGGAAGAACCAGAGCTTACAATCACAAATCTAACCGATCTCAATCAGGATTAAGGAAAAGAAGTGAGGAAAGAAAACTTGAATTGGTAACTTTTGAAGACGTGTACCAGTTAAACTTGTTAACTGGATGAAACTGAAATGATAAGATTTCTGAGAAGAATCTTGTAAGTAAACTTAGAAGTTAAGATTCCATGAAAACCAGACCAATCAAGAAACACACAGAAAAAGATGGAATTTCAAGAAAAGATAAACGAAGGAATCGAGAAAGAAGAACTTAGAAACCCTAACCTTTTGTAAAACACTGATGATGAGATAGAGAAAGAAAAGGCAATACAGAGAGGTACAGACAATTTACAGAAGGGTCTGATCTTTTTGTTTCTCTGCTGTTTTTAGTTTAAGTTTCTCTCTCTGTCTTTTTTATTTTCTTTCTCCGTCTCTAAACTCTCAGTTAGTACTAGTAGTGGTAGTATTTTAAAAAAAAGTCGTACATATATCTTCCGTGTAACTTCACTGAGATTGAGACTAAAATATGTGTTTTCTAATGATAATCTAATGACTTAAATTGACTGGGCCGATTCGCTTATTAATTAACTCGCCGCCAATTTTGTTGCCATATTTTGAGGTGTCATAATAACTGATCGGGTTCGGAATTTAGGTGTGTGGCGCTGTTAGCTAACATTTGGCGTGTTTTATTGGTAAACTGGTTCTATCATGGACGAGCCTTTAGAATATAATTTAGAAGGTGGCTATTCAAGAGAGTGACAAGAGTAAAGGGCGATAGGGAGAGTAGAATCATCCGACCTTTCTGAAACCCACCACAGTGAGAGAAATTTTTTCAGCCAAGATGAGTTACATTCAACATTTTATTTTCGTCACCAGAGTGCTGTATTTTGCGTTTTTAGCCTCCATCATAGACAAAGAGGTCAAGACCCGGGGTGAGCATGGGCCGGTATGGACCGGTTTTCACCTTATCCGCATCCAATCCATTGTACTACGGATTTCAAATTTGGCATCCGCATCCAATCCATATCCAACGGATTTGCATCCAATGGATGTACGGATGGACGGATTGGATACGGATAATCCAATGGATATGTTTTAGTTAAATTTTATACTCCAGTAAAGAAAATAAGCTGACACAAATGACTCCTTATAAAACCTACATATCATATATATGTATACAAATATAAATATGCCATGTACAACACCCCAAGCAAACACCTTAGAAATTCCTAAATGATCCATAGTATTTTCTAGAACTATATAAATGCCCTTATAATTTAACAGATATGGATGTCCAACGGATTTTCAAGGTTGCGTCCGGGCCCGATCTGTTGTCCATTGGACTTCAAAAATTCCATCCGCATCCAACCCATTAACAAACGGTCCGGACATCCATCCGCAAATGAACGGTTGGTCCCGGTTAAATCCGCGGATTACGGGCCAAATGCTCACCCCTAGGACTCAAGAGTGGTGATAGACCCTAGTCAAGAGTGGTGATAGACACAGTAGATGCCTTTGTGATAGGGTAGTGAGCCATTTGGTAATACTACATTTGGATCATTTATAATTAACGAGTCAACTCCGAATTTTGCTCTCTTTGAATCAGTTTTGCTCACACTTTAACAAAAATCGTTATCATTTAGAATGAAAAATCGAAATTTCTGACGTATAATCTAGCTAGCATTTTTAGGGGCGACCCCAAACGAATTAGGGGCGACACAAAAGACAAAATAGGATGAAAATACTTGTATGCCCCTTCATAATCGGTAGTTTAGTTAGCTACCGAATGCAAAATCTCATTTTTGGGACAACTCTATATTCGGTAGTTATATGAACTATTTTGACTACCGATTATAGGCTCAACCAAATTAGAAAAATAGAGGATTTTTGCAAAATCTCATTTTGGGGCAACTCTATATTCGGTAGTTATATGAACTATCTTTGACTACCGATTATGCTAGGGTTTCGGTAAAGAGGCCTTTGTATAATCCAAGTCGGGATACCTTCATTTGCTGCGATTATAGGCTCAACCAATGCGGTTGAAAAAGCTCGGTGCGGGCATGGACGTGGTATGAATACAATGCCGGTACGCTATACTGGGGGTCTGGGGGGGTCCAGGGGGGCGTAGCCCCTCTCGGCTGTGTTCAGTCCGTAGAAAATTTTTTACTACGAGAAAATTGAATTTCAGTCCGTTTTGGATTTTTTTCTGGTTTTCAGTCCACTGCCGGCACAGTCATTTAATTCTCGAGAATAATTGAATCGGGAGTCAAGATAACTTTATTTACTACCGATTATAGGATTTTGGCAAAATCTCATTTTAGGGCTACTCTATATTCGGTAGTTATATGAACTATTTTGACTACCGATTATGATAGGAATTCAACAAAAAGACCTAATGTATAATCGGAAGTCATGATAACTCTTCCTTTCTTACCGATTATATGCTCAACCAAAATTCAAAAAAAGAGGATTTTTTGCAAAATCTCATTTTGGGGCTACTCTATATTCGGTAGTTATATGAACTATCTTGACTATCGATTATGGTAGGATATTTGCAAAGAGAGCCATTGTATAATCGGAAGTCATGATAACTCTTCCTTTTTACCGATTATAGGCTCAACCAAAATTCAAAAAAAAAAGAGGATTTTTGCAAAATCTCATTTTGGGGCTACTCTATATTCGGTAGTTATATGAACTATCTTGACTACCGATTATGGTAGGATGTTTGCAAAGAGAGCCACTGTATAATCGGAAGTAATGATAACTCTTCCTTTTTACCGATTATAGGCTCAACCAAAATTCAAAAAAAGGAGGATTTTTGCAAAATCTCATTTTGGGGGCTACTCTATATTCGGTAGTTAGATGAACTATTTTGACTACCGATTATGGTAGGATATTTGCAAAGAGAGCCACCGTATAATCGGAAGTCATGATAACTCTTCCTTTCTTACCGATTATAGACTCAACCAAAATTCAAAAAAAGAGGATTTTTGCAAAATCTCATTTTGGGGATACTCTATATTCGGTAGTTATATGAACTATCTTGACTACCGATTATGGTAGGATATTTGCCAAAGGTCTACTTTAATCGGAAGTCAAGATAACTTTATTTACTACCGATTATAGGATAATCAAAATTCAAAAGATAGAGGATTTTATTTTGGGGATACTTTATATTTGGAAGCTATATAAACTAAATTGACTCCCGATTGTTGATTAACTACCGATTGTATAGTTATCTACCGATTGTAAAGGGTAGTTTGACCATTAAAAAAAACGGGATTATGGATTAACCTTCCGATTATGAATTAACCTTCCGATTATGACATATTTTGTCCTTTTGTGTCGCCCCTAATTCGTTTAGGGTCGCCCCTAAAAATGCTAGGATAATCTACTGTGTCCTTCCGGAAAGAAAAATATATATCAGCTAAAGTATAGTTCATCAGCCGCCTAGTCGAGGTTTTCAATTCACAGCGCCATTGCATTCAATTATTGATGGAATTTGGTAAATTGGTAGTAAATAATTTAAAAAGACAAATAAAACATTTGAAATTTGTGAAAAGTAAAATACATCATATGCATGTGTGGACGCATTAGTAAAATACGTGGAATGTGTGTGTCATTGTTGGCTTTATAAGATATGTTTGAGATTTTGTATGCAACGAGTAAAAAGCAATTAGGAAACTGTATGATCTTGATGGCAGTGTATGAGTCTATCTATGATTAGGCAGCTTATAGTTATAGTTAGGTAATCATCTTCCTCTGTGGTCGAAGTTTTGGGAGAATATTGGCGACAAATAACTGCAGATAATAATATCATTAGTACATGATCTCAACAATATCTATTTCATCTCAAATTCTCAATGATCATGTCTTTTACCACATCGAGTAAAATCCCTTTCTTGTTAAGTTCGTCTCGTTTTTTTTTCTAAAGAGACCCTGTTAATTGATCTCGGCAGACTCCTTTCCTCTATTTCACTAAGAGCAGGTTAATACAACAACTATCCTAGGTTGACAGCAAAAGCACTTATAGTGACCATATAATAAGCTCAACTCAAATGCCTGCATTTTCGAGATGCTAGCAAGGAAGTCAGTGTCACGGTCCGACTCGTTATAAGCTGACAGAGATTCAGTTCGGATATAATTTTCAGTCAAAGTTTTTTGCAAGTTAAAGGCCAGCAGCTCAGAAGTCCATGAATAAGACTGTTTGTTGGGTATCCACTTATGACTTATTTATGTTTGTTCGAATAGACACATTTATGTCCGTAACCAAGATGTTTTATTATCCTAGCATTTTTAGGGGCGACCCCAAAAAAATTAAGGGCGAATTTTTTATTCCCAACCCATATACACCGTTAAGGGATGTCCAAAAATGCGGAGAATGTGTTAATGCCCTTACATAATCGGAAGCTATTTTGTGCCTGATTATTATAAAGAAATCGGAAGCTTAGAAACGATATTATACTACCGATTAATATCGATTTTGTGCCAAACGCGTATCTTGCTTCTATAACAATCGGAAGGAACAAGAACCTCACTAGACTACTGATTATAGTAGCTCCTAAATTCCCAAAATTGGTGATTTCGTCAAGGAAGAAATTTGGGGCAACTTTATAATCGGAAGTCATATTAACTACCGATTATTCTAGTTCCCAAATTCTAAAAAAATGACATTTCTGCAAAAACAAAATTTGGGGCAACTGTATAATCGGAAGTTTTATTAACTACCGATTAATATAGTTCACAAATTCGAAAAAATTGAGATTTATGCAAAAACAAAATTTGGGGCAACTGTATAATCGGAAGTGAAAATACTTCATTTGACTACCGATTATACAGTTGCCCCAACAAAATAGAGTCGTTGGAACTCTAAACTCTATATAAAGATTGTATCCTTTTACTCTCTATGGAACACAAATACCTTTAAACTCTCTCCAACATCATCTTCAACATAATGGCCCAACCATTCATTAATCCCACGGAGTTCACGATTGAAGAATATTTATCTTTATGTAGGCGCTATGTTCAATTCTATCCGAGACGAGGAGAAGAACGTAGGCAAGGAGGCATAATGAGTATGAGTTATTTGGGGAAAATTCACGAAAAATTCTGCGCCGACACCGGTAACCCAAACAACCGTCACTCCGCTGATCTTTTCTGCCGAGTTGGTTCATAAACAGACACGTCGAAGAATTTGTCCATTTAACTTATCTTGTGAATCAATATCGATTGAGGGGTGAAACCAATGATGCGGTTATAGAAAGATCTCTCGGGGAATGGCGGAGATGGAAAAGATCAAGCTTCCGTTATGAAGCTCATTTTAGAATCCTTAGGGCGATGGAAAGATTTAATCCGTTTAGGACTCGTCCAACACGTCCACGACGCTAATCACAATACCTTGTAATAGAATTGAGGGAGTTTAATGTAAAATTATGATGATGTGTAGGTGATATTGTTATGAATTTCAAAATATTTATGAAAATCGGAAGTTTTAATTGTTGATCTAACTACCGATTATACTCCAACGGCTAGTTCGTTCAAAAGAAACTAGTCGTGCCTCGAAAACCACACACAATCGGTTGATAATACATATTGATAAACCTCCGATTATACTACTCTAATGAAACTGAGAACTCTGTTGACAAAACATCATATAATCGGAAGTATATAACAATAAATATTTACCGATTACGCATAATCGGTTGCTTTGTTCAAACATTTCCTACCGATTGTGTGTAATAATTGTACGTAATTTCAGTACAGTCTTGTAAAAGTACGCATCAACGACCATATTTTCAAAAAAAAAAAAAGAGACGTTGGGACTCTCATCTATATAAGGAGGGTAAACTCTTCTTATTTATGCACCAAACAACACATATATAGCATCGTGTATTCTACAAATAGATTTACCATCGTCTACTCTTGTGAATTCATTCTATATCTCAACTTACAAGCATGGCAACGTTTGACGCATTTGAAGATTTGGTCATTGTGAAAACATGGTATCGTGAAACAAGACGTGAAGATGTCATAGCGGGGAAGGTTAACACCCGAAGTCTTTTGGGCGAGGGTATATAGCCAATTTGTGCGAGAGTATGGAAATCCAAAGCAAAGATCACTCCAACAAGTTCATGATCGTTTCCGACTTGTCCAAAAAGGGGTAAATGATTACATAACGATACAAAAGAGGATGTTTAACACTAGCCACTTAAGCTTGTCGATCCAACAATTTGTAAGTATAACGCTCGGTTATTCTTTTAAATAACACCGGGTGTCTAATCTTTCTTACTAAAACGAAGTTGACATTATTTTATGTTTGTTAATGTAGGAGACACTCGCAAAAAGACGGTACTTAGTGGAAAAGGGTGAAGAATTTACTTATGATGGAAGTTATGAATTCCTGAAGTCCGTCACAACAGTATAAATGTTGATTGATGTTTACAATCGGAAGTTATTATTTTATATTGTCTACCAATTCTGGGAAGATTTTCAGCTTTTTTGTCAGGATTTGGTGACAATCGGAAGTTTATGCAATATGTTGTCTACGAATTCTGGGAAAAAATTTCAGTTTTTTTTTTTTGTCAGAGTTTGGTGACAATCGAATGTTTATGTAATATGTAATCTACCGATTCCGTTGAAAAAATTTCAGTTGTTTTGTCAGACTTACAATCGGAAGCTAAATTCCAAAAGTTAATAACCGATTATAATATTGATTGAGTCTGTTTACAAAAGCTTGTATAATCGGTTGATATATTAAAAATATAACTACCGATTATAGCTTTATACTTCACAGTATTTTCCAAAAAATTCCAAAAAAACATGTACAAATAGGGCTCTTCAAAATACATCTTTCAAACATAACGATCATTCATCTTCATCATCCGAGGGAACCAATTCCAGTAGGCCTTCCGGGAAATCCTCCTTCATGACGCGATCCCAATCCAACATGTTGGTCTCATATTGTTTCAACCAATCGTTACAATGATTCGTTGGGAAGTAATCACTCCAACCACCCAACAGAGGTAATGGGCAATCTCTCTTTACTCTTAAACCGATAAAATGCATCTCATTCACAAATGCCATAATAATTCTTCTATCTTTGACCGATTCATCGCAAACCGTCCTTGTAGGTGTAAATGTAAAAGAATGTCTATACCTAGGAGGAACAAAGAAATGTACCACGCAATTCAAAGCGTCCGCTAAGAGATATCCACATTTAGGCATTGTCATCCAATACTTGGATCCGATTGTCTTCAATCCCTTTCGGCACTTTATACGCGCAACTAAGTCTTTGAACTCTAGTTCTTTGTCGTGCCTATCTCCTTGCTTCATCATCTCCATATAGAAATCTTTGTCCTTTATTAGTTGTACCGCCATCTTAGTTCTTAAATTTTTCCATTGGGTGACATCTTCGTTCACCGCCTCTCCAAAGTAACCAATTTGTTCTGTGGCGACGTGAAACCCACAATTGCCATCCCCATCAACCTCGTCGGTGGACAAAACAAATGGAACAATGAGTGGAGGGAGTTGTTTCATATACTCTTCTATAATCGTATACCTTGATCGTGTTGGTCTTCCATGAAAATCCCTAGGACAACGAAGAGTACCATACTTCTCTCTTATAGTCACCATTTCAGTTGATTGTGTTTGTTGCGAGTCGCTCATTTGATCAATAACTACGGAGCTAGTTTGGGTCTCCACTAACACAACTTCTTCCACCGCCTCGGCTTGACTTACTTGAGAAGGCTTCGTAGAGACCTTTGGCCTCACTTGTCAGGCGGTTGGTCCACTTTGATCTTTTCTTGGACGACCTCTTTTCTTGGGTTGCGGCTCATCTTCAAATTCGGATTCCGAACGCTCATGCCTACACAATATTCTTTTATTAGACAAATACTCCTTCAATTCTTTTCTTTCAATGGTCCTCGACACTTCGGTGTTTGGCCTACCCGCCCCCTTTTGCTTAATAGGTTCATCAACCTCCCTTAAACGAGGGTGAAGAGCTTGCTCCAAATCATGCATCAATATTTGCTTCTTGGCGCCATTTGTTGTAGCATAACGCTCGATTATTCTTGCACACAATTCCGACTCCATGAACGACGGACTATCAACTACGGGGGTGCTTGGAGTGAAATTTAATTACTTCCAAAATGGATGAATATCATTGATGTCAATCACATCGACGTACCTACCCATTTTATGATGACATGGGAGACCAATACCTATCATATCCCTGCAAACACAAATTGTATTCTCGTCATCGTAAGCTTTATATAACTTTAATTGTTCCATCATGTGATTTATTGCCCATTTTGAAACTTTATGAACAATGCCCCTTAGAAGCAATCTTTCCCTTTCATGTTCCGTAGGGAATTTATGTACACTAAATTGCATAGAATCCTTAATCTTTACGAGATCACGATTGGTGAATTCATGGATTGCTTCTTGGATCGACACAACTCCATTTTGACTACCTAGAAGTATTTTCTTTAATCGGCCATGAGACCCCTCCGCAATGCTTGTCGCCTCGTTCTTGAAGTTACGATATTCATATGTCCATGCATACACAAACCTCTCCTTAATTGGTAACCATTGTGTTTTACAATACAAAACGGGTTTTGGGTAGTCCTTGCCATATTCATCCTCAAATTTCTTCCAGTTTCTTTTATAAATTTCCTCGGTCATTGACCAAACGATCTTGTCCCATTATTTCATGAACGCTTTCCAAATCATTCCATCCTCCTTCCATTTTTCATCAAATAACCCCTTCTCTTCCTCTCGTTCTTCCATGGTTAATTTACTAATGCGCTCATCCCCTTCCTTCGACCTCTTGGTACCCTTCCTTGGTTTTTTAGCTTGGAAATGGTGATGGCAATTGTGTTTGAGGTTGCATTGAATGTGCCCCGTACATTGCAAGTTTCGTGCTTCAGGAAACACTACCGCTATTGCATGCATTAAGGCTTGATCGTTATCCGTTACAATAACCCTTGGAAAATCATCGCCATTATAAATGGACCTCAACGTCTCCAACATCCAAATGAAACTCACGTTGTTCTCATGATCCATATTAAACCCCATGCAATCGTAAACGTATTTTTGTCCGAAGTGTGACAAGCAATGTTCAACAACGGCATGTTATATTTGTTTGTCTTGTAAGTCGCATCTATCAACAAATTTTGATGAAAACAGTGAGCCAATTTTATCATTTCGGGATGTGCCAAGAAAATACGTACCACTTTACCATCCTTTTCTTCTGTTCTCAACGTGTAGTCGTGTAACTCAGCTAACCACTGCGATTGTTGCATGACCGTTCTACCATCCCATTCCGTCCTTTTGATCGTAGCTAGGGCCGACCTAATTGTATACAAAGAAGACAAGTTGTCGGGGTCGTACGCCTTTATTTTACTTAACATCGCACTCGCCTTTTGGATACGCATAGACTTCACCGTCTCCATTTCATGTGGTTTTAACTTCGCAACCATTACATGTCCAATAAGAGTATCCGGATCATCGTGGTTGTGACAACCATTAGCAACTTTAGACATTTTCCGATCTTTACTTTCCTTACCATCGGGCTTATAGAAGACAATCTTAAATGGGCATCCAATCTTCTTTGTATGAGTTCGGTACTTCTTCCTCTCCATCTTCCTTACATACTTATTATTCTTTCCCTCGTGACTCTTTTTCTTCCCACCTCGCTCACAAACCATTTCAAACCTAATGTCCTTCACGCAAGGGTTCTGAACTACCACGCACATCTTCTCTTTTGCCTTGTTCATAAGCTATTCCTTTGCTTCCTTCTTACTTCCAAATATCTAAATGCGCATATAACAAACCAAAAAAAATAAGCATAACCATCTAACATACATGATTGGAAAAAGAAAAGATAATTCATGAACATACCAAATCGTTTGCATAGTGTAGGGAAGTATCAGGCCTCAAATAATAATCGTCATCAACCGCTACAACATCCTACGCACAACAACAACAAGTTATGCATTAGCAATCGGAAGGAAGTTTAGATAATAAGTAACCGATTGTAAAACAATCGGTAATTTAATACTATACAACATAACCGATTATGAACAATCGGTAGTCTTGTACGACCATCGTCTACCGATTAACGACATACACAAATGAACAATTCTTCTGTATAAACAGCTTTAATAATCGAAGGGACTATAAATTCATAAACCAACCGATTATTAAATATCAAGATTTACGAATATTTCATTTTTTTGGAGAAATTCGTATTTGGGGCGACGTTATATAATCGGACGTTTATTTATGTATACAACTTCCGATTGTGAGAAATTGAAGCTTTCAATTTGGGGATTTTTTTCACATTCGGTAGATTAATACATCAAAATATATCCTATTGTGGATAATCGGTAGATATTGTACTAAATTAACTACCGAATATATGTCGTTCATGGCATTCAATGCATGCAAAAATCGAATTTTCACGTTCAAAAACACACACAAACGCACATAACATGGATAACTTGGGTATCAGAGTTTGATAACAACATACCTGTACGTTTGATGCATCGTTATCTTCGATCTCGGGTGATTCTCCATTTTCTTCCATGAAAGCGTCGTCTAGGGTTTCATATTCATGAAAGTTTGGATCATTCAACATATACCCAAAATCGTCATCTCTAAACGGTAGTGAACCTTGAACTTCAACAACTTCACGTTCTTCTTCGTACCCATCCATGTTTATGGAAGTTGGAAATAATCGGGAGATGGCGACATATACCCCCTTCTTCTTCTTTTTTTCCTCTTCTTCTCTCACTCAATCGGAAGATATCTCACAATGACCCAAAAATAATTTCCAAACACTAATATATAGACCCCAGACTACCGATTACAGGATTTTGCTTCCGATTATTTTTTTAATCGGGAGGTCTATAAGTTGTATACCCTACCGATTATAGCAGATTTCAAAATTCACGCTACCTATAATCGGTAGGTTGTGGAACCTATTTGGCTTACGATTATGGCTACATCCAAATCACGAACCACATGGTTATGCCTGGCTCTGTACCCTCTAAACCTATGGATTTTGGCACAGGTTGGATTTGGGGCTTCGTATAACCGGACGGTAAGAAGTAATAAACTCTACCGATTATGGTAGATTTCAAAATTCATCACATGAAGGATTTTAGAAAAAACTCATTTTGGGACAACCTATAATCGGTAAGATGTGGAACCTATTTGGCTTACGATTGTGGCTACATCTAAATCACAAACCACATGGTTATGCCTGGCTCTGTACACTCAAAACCTATGGAATTTGTCAAGGGTTCGATCTGGGGCTCCTTATAATCGGTAGGTTGTTAAGTTTTTAACTCTACCAATTGTGGTATATTTCAAATTCCCTTCCATGAAGGATTTTAGAAAAAACTCATTTTGGGGCAACCCATAATCGGATGGTTTGGTAATATATTTAACTCCCGATCCAAAACACGAACCAAGTGGTTATGGCTGGCTGTGTACACTCAAAACCTATGAAATATGGCAAAGGTTGGATCTGTGGCTCATTATAATCGGTGGGTTATATAATTATATACCCTACCGATTATGGTAGATTTCAAAATTCATTACGTGAAGGATTTTAGAAAAAACTCATTTTGGGGCAACTTATAATCGGTAGTGTATGTAACCTATTAGGCTTCCGACTATGGCTACATCCACAGCTCAAGCCAAGTGGTTATGGTTGGCTCTGCACCCCTCAAAACCTATGGAATTTGGCCAAGGTTGAATATGGGGCTCCTTATAATCGGTAGTCTTACAAGTTGGATAAGCTACCGATTATAAAAGGGATTATTAGCCGAAGTATCTACACAATAATCGGTAGGTATAGTTTCAATTTAACCTACTGATTCACCTTTAACCTACCGATTATGGTGTAGGCTCCCGATTATATAAGGGCATATTGGCCATTTCGAAAAAAAACGAAGATAAGGGGTAGCTTAGATTTACGTTTGGGTGACCTATTTTGTCTTTTAGTGTCGCCCCTAATTATTTTGGGATCGCCCCTAAAAATGCTAGGTTTATTATGCTTTTGAATAGTAGTATGTATTTCCAACATGTTTTAAAACTTTTACTTAGAAATGGAATACGATGTCGCATGAAACATTGATGTAGAATGACAACCTAAGACTATTGGTAGTTTTCACTTACACCTTAACAGGAGATAAGAGGAGAGGCAATGGCCCCTTTGTGTTTTGTGTACATGGTCATCACTTACAAATTTACCAGAGTCACGTCTGTTGATACCTCGAAAATTTCAAAGTAAAATGTCAGCCTCCCCATATCCAAGAAAGAGATGTTAAATAGTATTCCCTACAAGACTGGGGAAATCTCCCCATATCCAAGAGAAACCGCTACATAGCACCCCCTTCCCTGTTGACAGGCACGTGCACAGTCCAAGTCACGTGGGTTCATAAATAAGAATCTAAAGTACACTTATACTACGCTAGGCACAGATGTAAGATAAGAAAATATAGGAGAGGATACATGTTGGACTAACTCATTTCAAGAAATGTCTATAAATAGGGATCCTCTCTCAACTAATAAATCAGAGCTAACTTCTTGTGGTTAACCATGTACTACTTCCTAGAGTAAGCTTCCGATTCTACTATGATATGATATTTGTACCTATTATATTTTGGCGACTACAGTGGGAGCCTATCTCATAGGATTAGGACAGCGGTTCAACCACTGAAAGTTCACAGCGCCGCCCACTCCAACTAAAAGGCACTTTCATCTGTTTTCATCTTTTATCCTATCGAGCGCCTTCGTACCTCTCGAACTTCTCTAAACATATCTGTCCTAAAGTATGTCCAAAACTCTGTTTAGACATACTTTTCCTTAAACTATCAAATATACCCTTTATTTTTATAATCATAAAATCATTTTTAATATCCAAATCTTAAATAATATCACCATATTTATGGAAAAAAACTTACTCAATATCTTTGTATTAATTGTCATTCCTTTTTTTTTAAATAAAAACATTTATGAATAGTCCAATCACAAGCGGCGTCATCTTAATTTAGGACGGAGGGAGTAAGAAAACTCAGGAATGTCGGCGTCCAATCACAAGCGGCGTCAACCTATAATCACCAGCAGCGCCTCCATCCCCTTGGAGCGCCTCTCTTCAGCGCCTCCATCTCCCTCCAAGGAGTGCCTCCATCCTCTCTTCAGCGCCTCCATCTCTCTTTAACCTCTTAAAGGATTTAAAAAAAAAAACAACAACAACCTACCACCTCCATCCAGCGGCTGTCGCCCATGGTCAGCGGTTATCGCCTCTACCATCAACGTGTTCAGTTTCTTTCTCTCAATCTCGGCGGCTTCGTTACTCAACAACAAGCAGCGGCTCTCGTTTCACTTTTCTTCATCCAGCGTCTTCATCACCAACCACAACTTTAAGAGAGGTGAAAACCATTACCAATAAAACCTGAACCATTATGGCGTTTATCCTAGTCAGTGGGATCTGATTTGAGCCGAAAAGAAAAGGTCAATAAAGATCGTCATCAACGCTTCAATCTGAAGTAGGGAAGAATTGGCGGAGAAGATTCGATGAAATCTTCCACCAGCAAATTGAGTCTGAAGATCCAGTCGCCCAAGACGAATAAAAGATAAGTTCAACCTTTCCTTGCCATTTTAATTCAATCGATTCTCTTTTCTGCCTTACAATCGAGAACCCAAGAAAAGGGAAATCTCGATTTGGATAACCTAATAACTCCGATTTCATCCCGATATAGACTATAAACCCATATTTAGAATCTTGATCCGTAATTATATGATTTGTGCCTCCGTCTCGATCTAAAAATTAATGAAGGAACGGTTAGGAACCCAATAATTATTCTAGGGTTCTTGGTTGAATTTTTATTTATCTGTCTATGTTTTATCCTAATTTAAAATCGGTGTTCATGTTTGTAATTAGTGAATCTTTATAACTAGTACCCATAAATCTGATTTTTGACATTCATGAACTTTCAATTTTCAGTCTCATATTGAACTTTTTTACCTGTTTTCGATTGACTGTACTAGCGTCAATTGAATTTAAAATCAATGATCCAATAAGTTGACAAAAGCTTTCAACCTTTGATTGCTCAATTACTAATGAAGAAAATTTTGTTCTCTAATCTTTGCAGATGCCCCTAGAATTGAACTGATCCACAATCGGGCAAGGATGCTAGCAACCAGCTATCAAATTTCCACCAAGTCGAAACCAACTCTATGAAAAGAGGCCTGCGACAATATCATCTCCACGAGTCGCAACAACACTGACAGCTCCACTCCACAGCAAGCGACCCTGACTCAATTTTACACAATGCAGCCACTGATGGAGAAATAGATTCAAAACACCACGGCGTTCATGTCAACAGAACTACAATTAACGGTGGAGGAGGCGTGGACTTACTAGGAACAAGAACTGGACTACCTGAAGGCATTACGCCTCCTCATGAACATCTAGGAGCGTCGACTAACTCATTACACACTAATAGAAGATAAGTTTCCATCATCTTCCTTTGAACTCATTTTTCCGCTACTTGTGATTCAATTGCCTAACGAAACTATTTGATTTATTGCTCGAATTTACTTGAATGCTCTCTGAATTCTATAAGCTTTTTAAGCATATCCGCCCCTTTGGTTATCATCTCTTGATCTTATTCTTTTTAAGCATATCCGTCCGTTTCTTTTAAAGTATTTGACTTCGTAGAAAAATCAAGTGCTTACACGCTGATCGGGTGCACCCATACAATGAATTAGTATACGAGTCCATCCACTTATACACTAAGAAATATGCATGCCGCCTGCTAGTTTATATATACCAATGTATTGCTTTTACAACATGTACGCATGTTTCTTGTAGAGTATTTAACTTAGAAAATATCATACCATTGCATGCCAACAGTTTTGTATGTCAATTTTTATAATGTGCATGGGTAGAAGCTCATAACTAACATAGCCGTCCAGCCAATAGTTAAGCCACCCATTCGAATTTGTTTGTTAAAAATATCATTTTCATGAATTCCCACATTAGAAATGCTAGCCTACATTGCTAAAAGCTCAAAATATTACTATCGTCACTCTTTGTATGTATTATTTATGAAGATAAGGATAGAAAAATAAATCCATACGCTTTTGGCAAAATATATGTGTGGAAATGAAAGTCTCCCTCGACAAGAGGTGCGAGCGTTTTGAAAATAAAGTAAATAAATAAATAAAATCCTTTGGCCCTCGACAACCAAGAGGCTTGAGTGTCTAAGAAATCCTCGACAACCAAGAGGCTTGAGTGTCTAAGAAATCCTCTTGCCCTCGACAACCAAGAGGCTTGAGTGTCTAAGAAATCCTCCTGCCCTCGACAACCAAGAGGCTCGAGTGTCTAAAAAATCCTCCCGCCCTCAACAACTAAGAGGCTCGAGTGCCCAAATCCTCTTGCTCTCACTCTTTGAGACTCGAGTATCTAAACCCTCCTGCTCTTGATAAAAAAAAAAAAAAAAGGAAGGGGGGATAACATCTTCTGCTCTCGCTAAGACAGGGTCCTGGCGTCCCCAATGGCGCAGGCACCCTTCGCCTCCAAAGCGGCTCCCAAGCCTTTGATAAAAATAATGAGAGGGTAAAACCCTTCAACTCCAAAGGCGTCTCTTGCGCCTTTGAAAAGAAGAAAGAAAGAAGAAGCGGCTCTTAAAAGACCTTACTCTTAAGCCTTCTAAAAAAATGGCTCTTACGCCATGGTGTCGGCCCTTAAGCCTTTGAGAGAGAGAAAGGGTAGAAACCCTTCGCCTCCAAAGCGGCTCCCAAGCCTTTGATAAAAATAATGAGAGGGTAGAAACCCTTCAACTCCAAAGGCGTCTCTTGCGCCTTTGAAAAGAAGAAAGAAACAAGAAGCGGCTCTTAAAAGCCCTTACTCTTACGCCTTAAAGGCTCTTACGCCATGGTGTCGGACCTTGAGCCTTTGAGAAAGAGAAAGGGTAGAAACCCTTCGCCTCCAAAGCGGCTCTCAACCCTTTGATAAAAATAAAGAGAGGGTAGAAACCCCCCAACTCCAAAAGAGGCTCCTACGCCCACGATAAAAAATAGAGAAGAAGCGGTTCTTAAGCCCTGGAAGACGAAAGCGACTCTCAAGCCTTCGAACCTTTGACAAAAATAAAGAAAGAAGAGAAAAGCGGCTCTCAAACCTCCGACTAAAGACGGGTAAAAACCCGCCTTCATCACCAAAAGGCGGCTAGCCTTTGACAAAGAGAAGAGAAAGGGTAGAAACCCTTCACCATCAAAGGGAGAAACTTACGCCTTTGACATAAGAATAGAGAAGTGACACTCGAGCCTTTAACAAAAGAGAGGAAAGAAAGAGGGTAGAAACCCTTCGTCTCCAAGTGGCGCCCTCAAGCCTTCAACAACGAAAGAGACGCCAAGAAGAGAGAAAGTCTAAGAGACGCGTACTAGGGGACTTACAGGAAGAGAGCAAACCCAAGAGACGCCGAGAAAAGAGAAAGTCGAAGAGACGCGCACTAGAGGACTTGCAGGAAGAGAGCAAACCCAAGAGACGCCGAGAAGAGAGAAAGTCGAAGAGACGCGCACTAGGGGACTTACAGGAAGAGAGCAAACCCAAGAGACGCCTAGAAAAGACAAAGTCGAAGAGACGCGCACTAGAGGACTTGCAGGAAGAGAGCAAACCCAAGAGACGCCGAGAAGAGAGAAAGTCGAAGAGACGCGCACTAGGGGACTTGCAGGAAGAGCGCAAGCCCAAGAGACGCCGAGAAGAGAGAAAGTCGAAGAGACGCGCACTAGGGGACTTGCAGGAAGAGCGCAAGCCCAAGAGACGCCAAGAAGAGGGCAAGTCAAAGATACACCACACAAGGGGACTTGAAGGAAGAGAGCAAGCCCAAGAGACGCCAAGAAAGGTGGCGAGTCGAAGATACATTACACAAGGAGACTTGCAAGTCAGAAATCATCATTAGACATGGGACTTGCGAGAAAACGCACAAGGCCCAGGAAAGAGGCGCATACGATCTGGACTAGGGGACTTGCAGCAAGCGTGCAAGTCCAAACCATCTGAGCTTGAATACAAGAGGACTTGTGGGAATATTCAAGTTTTAAGGAAAAGGCGTCAGAAGAAGCGCGCAACGCGCAACGACAGAAGAACTGAGAAAGCAGATAGACCGTTGAGAAGACTAACGCCTTGCCCAAAAATCCAGGGGACTTAATGTTGATACCTGGAAAATGTCAAAGGAAAATGTCAGCCTCCCCATATCCAAGAAAGAGATGTTAAACAGTAATCCCTACAAGACTGGGGAAATCTCCCCATATCCAAGAGAAACCGCTACATAACACCCCCTTTCCTGTTGACAGGCACATGCACAGTCCAAGTCACGTGGGTTCATAATGAAGAATCTAAAGTACACTTGTACTACGCTAGGCACAGAGATGTAAGATAAGAAAATATAGGAGAGGATACATGTTGGACATTCTCATTTCAAGAAATGTCTATAAATAGGGATCCTCTCTTAACTAATAAATCAGAGCTAACTTCTTGTGGTTAACCATGTACTACTTCCTAGAGTAGGCTTCCGATTCTACTATGATATTTGTATCTATTACAACGTCCAAGTGGAAACATTTTTAACAAAGACACTTTCCCGATAATTCACCGTTATTGTATTAATGACGGAAAAACGGAAATCACTAAGCAACTAATGACAAGTTAACTTTTTCTTATTCGAGATCATCATCATCTTTGTTAAATTTAAGTATTGTTGTTGGGACCAATAGTTACCCAGTACGTTATATGGTTATACCATGACATCGTGGATAACGGTGACCCACATGGAAAACGTGTATAGCGATGTTTTTTTTCTGCGATCCAGAGGAAATTGCATTTTGACTTGCTGACGTTAAGGTTGAAGGATCTACGAACCCTAATAATGTAATATTTTCTTAGAGGACAAAAAAAGTAAAATTTAGGTAATGACTAATCTACCCTTATTTAATTATTTAATTAGTGATAATCTTACTTAATTAGTGTTAATCTTATTTAAAAGTTTATTTTGCTTGGTTTCTTATCCACCTCTAAAGAGCCAAGGAATTGAAGTCGTTATTTTCTTGGAAGATATCCTAGTCCTTAATTGGGAGGATGGAAAAGACGTGTGCTTAGATGTCATATGTGCTATAAGTATCACCAAAGTAAAGTTTACTAGCGCCGGGCCACGTGACTTCAGCCAAGTCATGTTATTTCCATGGCAGTCACACGCAAACGCAACAAATATCAAGCCAATTGTTCTACACATGGCTATGGGTTTGGTGTGCAAGCCTTTTCTACCTTAGGGGAGTTAGGAGAAACTACAATCGCATTCCTGAATAGATTGAGGAACTGCTTTATTAGCCAAGACGCCAATCACAAAATAGGGGGCTCTTTATTTCATAGACTATGAATCATTATTCAAAAAGGAGTCGGCGCCCAGCTTGTCGCTCGGTTGCCTACCACCTCCGTGTAATGACTCTAATTTATTAACAATATATAATTGAATTTAATAACTATTTGAATAATAATAAAAAATAAAATAATAGAGTGACACGTGTCACAATCTTAAAGGTTGGGTAATCTAGTCTTTTTAATGAAGCTAGACACCCCTTATCCACCTCCCATGGGTAGGGATAAAAATCTAGGGTCCCTAATTGTTTTTTGGGGCCCCAATTAACCGGTGCTAATTAAGGGTCCAGCTTTAAAGGTTATAGGTTATTTTTATACTAACATTTAGAGGATGTTTTCCCATTGGAACGGTAGGTAGGTAAGTCTTCCATATCCACATGGCAATGAGTCAAGGACATGCAGCTGGGAGTATCTACAGATCATTTGGAAACCATGTGAACGTTCGTTTATAGGTCAATGCTTTTTAACTTGTTTTAAAATGGGGCTTCTTTATTACCAGTAGACAAGAAATTAAGTTAAAGACCATTATTAGGAATATTTGGATCGGACATAAAACAAAGAAGATAAATATCAATGGAGCTTACTTGTCCTGTGACGAAACGTAATAAGGTGAAGTGACGCCACTGCTAACGTGTGATCTATATGCTGCTTACTTGTCCACGAAATTTCACCACCATGTTTGTTTGGTAGCGAAAGGGAAGCAAAACAAGAGACCCATCCCTAACTAAAAGCATTATTTCACTATCATTTAAGTGTAACGGTGCTTCTCAAATGACTGACAGTTAAATGGTTTAGTTGACAAGGCTCTGCCTAAATTGTCATCGTCCAGACATCCACAGACCAGTTGAAACAATCTTGTCTTAGTTGTCCATGAATCTCGCTGTTTGGAGAACGCCAATCAATCCAAAACCAAAACAAAAAGATTAATGTAAGGTTGTTGTTGATCATTAACTTCACGAAACATACGTACTCTATTTCGGATTACGAGAACTACATTGATAATGATGAGCACTGCAAGGGCAACCAAGAATTACCCAATAAACTTTATTTTTCCCAAATAAAAAAGGTTACTAGATTAGTGCCGTGCGTTTAACCATTTGGTGTGTGGGGGCTTCCCCGTCCCATGGTGATGTAGTTTTGATCTGGTGTCGTCTGTCCCATCTCGATGCATTAAATAGGCAGAAAAAAGATGGAAAATATGTGTGAATTTTATTTATTTATTTTCTTTTTATTTTCACAAAAAATATGTGGGTTTTTTCCCCTTATGTATTACTCCCTCCGTCCCTATTATATAGGCGGAATATTGGATTTTTCTAGTCCCACTAAATAGGCGGAATTCTAATTCCAAGAAGACTTTTGACATATATGCCCTTATTTATGTTGTATGGGAAATTGTAATGAGAATAAGACAAAGGGTAAAAATAGGAAAAAACATGAAAATTTATGAAAACCAAAGAATTTCTTAAATGAAGAGATTTCACCTTCTCCGCCTATATATTAGGGACGGAGGGAGTAATTTGGAAAAAAAGAGTCCTAATATGGTAGGTACTTGTCTTCCGAATTGAATTTGGACTTCCATGAAATTTCAAACACGGTAAGTTAAGTATTCCTTTTGAGTTTGTAATTTTTAAACCAATTATATGTCGCCAAGTGTCTTCACCAAAACTCTCGTTTCATAAAAATTAGAAAAGGCTTATTTCGGCCAATAGGAAGCGAGGATTTTCCCACCGTTCAACGTGAGAGCTTTATTTGTTTAGGCCTTTAAGTCTTTAGATATTAAGAGAAAATGCTCAAGCAATCGCAAAGAGTAGAAACAAAGATGTTACAAACTGCAGACGCAGTTCCCAGTAGACACAAAAAAGTTACAGACTGCCAACTGCCAAAACACAAACTACGGATTGCAGACTGCACTTACAAAATTAATACTTTCTCATCTAAGCAGTGTGAAAAAAGAAGAAGTTAATGCAGAGACTGTTGTAGTTCACAGCTCTGCAATAACAAATCCTACAAAGTCCAAACTGCACTGCACTTCCACTTCATCTGCCAATTAGATCACCACCATTTCAGCCTCAAATGAAAGCCCGAAGAGAACTTCCATCCTTTTTCTGTTCACCTCAACACAGACACAACGCAAGAAAAATTCAGCCAATTCATAGTCCCTCCTTTTTTGAAATCATGAACAACCTTCATTATATCATGTTTCATGAATGACCAACACTTTATTATTATCATTACCTGGAAACCATCGGGACCTTACGCCCTATCCTAACCCAAGCATTTCAAAGCACAGAGACATTCATGTTCAGAAATAAGAACTTCTAAACTTCTTGCGGCTGTCTCATTGATAGATTTAAAGTCCATATTGGTAATGGTAAGCCTAGGTATAGACTTCTTCCTGAATAAATTCGAAAGAATTCCATGATGGAGTCTAATATCCATATTCTCGCCGAGACGATGTTTTACCAGAAAACTCGCCGTAACCATAGAACCTTGGATGAAATTTCGGCTGACATCTCGTTTTTCTTTTTTGTTTGTTTTTTTTTACTCTAACATTTTTATGGTTTTCCTCTGATTCAATTGAAGCTCTTCAATTTTCATCGGCAGCATGAACCCCATTTTATGTTTTTGATTAAAAATTAAACTAATTAGTGAAGAGATTTATCGTACCCCTTAAAGAAGTATTGCAAATCTCTGATGGTTGGAGAAGTTTGCTCTTGGCTTCTTCATATTCTTCTTTTTCCTAATAAAGAGTGAATTTTTCTCCTTAGGATATGACTTCTCATCTTTCTTCGTAGTTGTGGGGTTATCAACAACCATAGAATAAAGTTCTCACTAGAAGAGACCGTGTTTAGAGGCTCCATAATTCTTATGAAATATTCACAAAGACCACATATATAGCAGCACTCCACAAGTAATTTTTGGAAGAGTTCCAAAAATAATGTGAGACTAAAAAGGAAGAATGACTAATCGTGTGGAGTTCCGGAACCTTTAGAGCTCTTAAAAGATAAGGACTCCATTCATGAACTAAAATTCAAACCAGAAAGGTGAAATACCAATTTTTCCCTTTCTTCAAGTTTGTACAAGGAGAAATATTTTCAACACCATTACTTGAAATATAGAGAATATTGAAAACGTTGATTGGTGCAAAATATGTGTCACAAGAATATATGAAAACTTTATCAATTCATGCCAAAACTTTCAAGTTAAAATATCAATTATGTGATTCGATAATTTTTTCTAAGAGCATACTTAGAATCTTAGCTAGTCACGTAAAAATTCTCATGGATCTTGTTTTTATCTCTTGTTTACGAGTCAGATTGGCAGGTAAAATATTATATTGAGAGCATAAGATTAATTGATGTCCAAATCGAGTTACTACATATTGTACTTGTTGTTTGTGATGTGGTAGCATCAAGTTAGAGACTTATATATGATGCACAAGGAATAATTTGACTTTTCAGTAATTATGACTGGGTCAAGAACCATACAAGGTATGTGACCTCTAACCTTGACTCATCTTAATGGAGCGAGGCTCAATAATTAGAGATGAAATATAGTTATTCCTTTTTTATCAACGACCATAACTGACAAGGGATGTCATAAAACTAGACCCAGCATATTATTACAAGAATAAAACATCAAAGGAGATTGAATTTCAAGCAACAATATTCAAGACACAAACTAAGTATAGTTTGGCTCAGAGCCCTTTTTGTGCACAGTTCTTGTCTCTTAAAAATGACACATAAGACAAGAATGCACTTTTCAACACAATTAAGTTATGTTGAGGTGAGCATCGGTGATCTCACCACTAGATTCATGGACGGGATTTTCAACATCCATCTTTATTGATCGTTCGGATCTAGATCTCTTGTTCCCTATAGGTTTATCCCTTTCCTTGGAATCATTCAAACTTTTAGGAGAGGAGGGTTACGAGGGTACAACGTTACATACCTTGGATAGATTTGACTTTTGTAAGAGTTTAAGCACATTTGTCAAGCGAATTGCCCTTCGTTGCAGTTTGTTTACAAACCTTACTTTTTGTTTGTACTTGAACTGAAAACGCAAGGGATACCAAATACACCCAACTTTTTCGTTTTTGACAGGAGTATGAACGTATGTAGTACTTTTAACAATCAAAAGATGCGCAAAAGTAAAAAGCACACACGCACACACAAGAATTTTGTTAACGAGAAAATCGCAATAGCAGAAAAACCCCGGGACCTCGTCCAGATTGAACATCACATTGTATTAAGCCGCTGATAGGAGTCTAAAACACCTAATTTTATATCTAGTATTTATGCTTTCTTTGCTATTGTCGTGTAAATTATGCATCTTATGTTTGCTTTTGAGTCGATTAGGTAGTTTGGAGTCATTCGGAGCGAAAGAAGGAAAAACCATCTATCTGGAGCGTAAAAGGGCACAAAGATCGATTCACAAGCGGGTGATACTTGGAGTCGGCTAAGAATATGTGCAGCAAGGAAGTGAATAGGCAGTCGGTTCCGCGAAACTGACAAGCCAAGTATCACTGCGGTGGCCCATATCGTAAGTGGGGTGCCTGTAGCAAATCCGTACTGTTGGAATCAATTAAGCCGAGCTGTTTCTCAGACAAGTATTTCTCTCCTCTTTCATCAATACGTCTCACCTGAAAACAATTGGAAATGGAAGCGATGCTGTTGGTGGATCGAGTTGGTTGTTGTTGCTGATTCAAAGCAAGGAAAGATGATATCTCATGAGTCTGGTGGAGATGATCGTTAGAACAAATGAAGAAAGAACTGATTTCTTTAGGGTTTTGACGGAATTGAAAATAGGGATCTATTGCATTTAATTTGATGGCGAAGAAGATTGATGAAAAATTAGAAGGAACTGAAGATGGGTTTAAGCTCGAGTTGAAACCATAGGAAGAGATAACGTTCATAGCTCATGGAGAGAAGAAATCAACCAGACCTGTCGCTGCAATCGATTCACAGAAAGAGTTAGGGTTTAATGTTGCCAAGAAATGGAGTTTGTGATGAGTTGCTGCTGTAATTGAAGCAAATGGCAGAATGGGTTCGATTTGATTTACAGAAATGAGATACAGCTGTTGTTGGTGGTGGTCTGAGAAATTTATTGAACTTAAATTGGGGAGAGTGTTGCTGTTGAAGACTGATGAATTTGAAAATGTCCGAGCAATTGCAGATTGATGCAAAGAAATTGTTGGGATTGACATTGATGATAGCAGTGAAGATGAGAATAAATGGAGATGGGTTTTTATCAAGTTTGGATTTACAACAAAATCAGCCAAGGATGAAAGGGAAGTTGCAGATGTTGTTGACTTCAGTGAATGAATGCAATTGAATGAGTGTCTTGGATTAATGAGTGAATGGGTTTGCTTTGTATGCATTTTTCTTAGCAAGGAATGAAGTCATGAGCAACCAGTTCGATGTAGTTTTGTGGAGCTGTTAACCAAAGTACAATGGCTCAGTAGAGGTTATGTTGTTGATTACAGCGAAGGTTGGTGACTGCGAGATGGTTAGATGTATGTTTAGGTGAACGCTGGAGATGATTGCATGTGGTTGCGAGAGATGAAGATTGTTACTAGTTCAGGTGGAAGTGCTGGTTCTATTGGGGTTGCGGCTGCATTGCCAGATAGTTTCTTTGGCTGGATCTTGAGGCTGAGAAAATGGAGGAAGTATTTGGTCTACTGGTGTTGATTTGTTGGACTGATGGGGGTCTGTTTGCTGTGAAGATTTCAGGCTGAGTTGGGGTTCAAAATGATAAACAGATGGTAGAATTTGAAGACTAAGTTGCCAGAGAAAATAATGATGCTGTTGTTGATCATGGCGAGTGAATGAATGTGTTTTGCATGGGTATGAAAGAGCAGTGTAAGAAGATGTAGATATAATGAACTGATTACAAGGGAGCAAAGAGATGCAGTGCTGTAGCTTTGAGCTGAAATGAGGTGAAGCTGATGGCCAGGAGCAGATGCAATTGCGTAGCTCAAGTTGCAGGAGGAAATGGGTTGTTGCAGGTGGCCTGATATAGAATGAAGCTGTTGGATGGCTGCTGCTGGGAAAGTGAGCTGCAACTGGAGTTTGAAGTATGTAATGAAGAATGGAGCTGTAATTGGAGGATTTGAAGCTTTGTTGCTGATTATTCAAGATTGAGCTTAGATGTATGATAGGACATTATGAGGCAGGAATTGGTTGCAGCTGAATGATGTGCTGCTGGTGGTGATGCTCGTCTCTTCTTTGGCAGTAATACAGCAGCTGAGACTAGTGCTAGTAAGGAGCTGGTACTGTTGAATTTGGAACAGCCGTTGAATTGCAGGGAGTTGTGGTTCTGTTGAAGGCTAGGATGTTGGCTTTAGATGATGGGAACTTCTAATGGTTAGTGGCAGGCTGAACTGAGGTGATTGCAGCTGCAACTGCAATAAGAGTACAAGGAAGAACTGGCGGTAGAAGATTACAGGGCTAGAGAGGGTTGCAGTGGGAGTTTGCAGGCTTGGAGGTTACAGAGAAGATGATGTTGCTGCAATTTTAAATGGAGAAGGAAATGGTGCTGCTTCAAGGAGATGGCTGCAAAGTTATGCACAACCAAGATGGCTGGCTAAGGAGATGGTGAAGCACAATCTTGGTGCAACACATCTTAGGCCAGTGCAATGGCCTTGGCAACTCAGCCCATCCAGCTGAGTAAGATGCTGACTCGGTTCTGACTCACCTGATGACATCACTGAGTTGAGTCATCTGACTCGGTGATTGACCCGGTTTGACTCAGTGTCCTAACTCGGTTGACCTGACCGATTTGACCCGTTTGACCGGTGACCGGGCCGACTTTGCCGGTCACCTGAGATACTTTCCGGTCACTTCTCCGGCCGATTTCCGGCCATAATACCAGTTTTCCGTCGACAGTTTTTGGGTCATATTTTCTACATGGGTTTCTCTCACTTATGGGTTTGGTGGATTTTCATCTAATGGACTTTGAAGACTAGACCTAATTTTGGAACAAGAGGAGCTATAAAAGAGAAGTCCTACAACTTTTGGAAACACGTTTTTATTCTTGGAAGGAAAAGGAGAGAGCCGCTTTTGTTTACGCTACTAGGGTTTGCTTTTGTTCATCTTCTTCTTTATTCAATTGATATTTTTGTGATGAACTCCATAGCTATGAGTAGCTAAATTTTATATTATTGGTTAAGGATGTAGTCCTATTTCTAAAACTTGTGCTTGAGTTATGTATTAGTCTTCTCTCTTGATTATCGTTTAAATCTCTATTGTTTTTAATAATCACATGATTGATGTATTGTGATAGGACTTAGATGTTTGGTTAGTTAAGTGACCAATTAATTGAACTTGCATCCTAGTCCATAACTATTTTAGGGTTTTTCATCGAGCGATAACCCTGAATACAAGTAGCATGATATGTTTACGGTTTGTAGTGATACACTCTCGTATTCATATGTATAGTTTGACCATTGTCCGAATTGTTATGCGCAACGCATGACAATTGCATTGATTAGCCTATTTTTGTGCTCCTAGGAATTGAACTTAATTAGCGCAAGGCGTTAGGTTATTCTTTAGGTAGAATTCACATACGCAGCTCTAATGTGTGTGTTGATGAACTTAGGAAATTAATAGATTATCTTGCTCTCTTGATTCTCTAGGCTTTTGATAATATAAGAGATTAAATCGTAATTCTAATCATACATGCAAGCACATGTCTAAGATTGAAGATGAATTCCTTGACCAATATCTTTCTCTATTGATTACTTTCTACAATTTACCTTGCTTTTGATTTATTTTTATTGCTTACATAAAAATCAGAAATCCCCCCAATTGGTTACTTTAAGAAATTGAATACATAATAACTACAATCGCCTCTCTGTGGAAACGAACTCTTTCTTATCATATACTTTAGGAAAGTGAAATTATTTTTGACGCATACGACAGCGATCAAATTTTGGCGCCGATGCCGGGGAGGCATACGGCTAGTTATTAAGTTTTTAGTTTCTTATTTCTGTTTTTGGTTTTATCTTTGCTTCTTGTTTTCTTGTCTTATTTCTTACTTGTTTGTGAGAATTGTTTTCAGGTACCTAATCCATGGCTTCTAAAGATTGGAATTATCCACGGTGCGGGATAGCTACTCGAAGAGGCACAATACTCCAACCAAGTAAAGATACAACGGAAGAACAAGAGTTGGAAACGGAATAAGAGACTTTCCAACAAGAAGAAGCAGTTTTAGAATAATAGGTTCCGGGTGAACAAGAACCACCTTTTGAAGAAAAAGAAGAAGCAATGGGTGATGCAAATCGTTCACTCAAGGAGTTATCTTCTCATAGGCTTGATACACAACAAGGGTGTATTCAAACAATCTCTACTTTTGAGATCAAGCCGGGCTTGCTTAGAGAATTACCAAAGTTCCATGGCATGGTGAATGAAGACCCAAACAAGCATCTTATGGACTTCCACACCATTTTCACGGCCATGCTTCCAACGGATGTTGAGGCGGATGGTGCAATGTTAAAAGTTTTCCGTTTCTCTTTGATGGATAGTGCTAAGGATTGGTTGTACTATTTACCTCCCGGAAGTGTCACGACATGGAATGGGTTGAAGAAACTCTTTTTAGAGAGATATTTTCCTGCATCAAAGGCTACTCAAATTCGAAAGGATATTTGTGGGATGAAGCAAAATGTGTGAGAATCCTTATATGAATGTTGGGAACGATGCAAGAGATTGGTGGCAATCTGCCCTCACCACCAATTCAGTGACGCTATGATTATCCAATATTTCTATGAAGGACTCCAATCAAGTGATAGGAATCTTCTTGACGCTGCGGGTGGTGGTGCACTAGTTAACAAGACGGTGGCACAAGCTAGAGAGTTGATTGAGAACATGGCAGCAAACTCTCAACAATTCTTGAGCCGTGGTTCGGATGTGCTTCTTAGGAAAGTTAATGAAGTGAGCGAGGTTGAGGAACTTCGTCAACAATTGGGTAACATGACAGCGATGATGCAACAAGTTGCAGCCGCGGTGATACCAGGTTCTTCTCAAGCTTATGAGGATGAGCAAGCTAATGCGGTCTTTCCAAATCAACAAAGGCGGTATGATCCCTACTCTAACACTTACAATCCGGGATGGAGAGATCACCCCAATTTTAGCTATGCCAATAAGCAAGGAGCAGTTCAACAACCTACATTCAACTCTTCGAGTGGATTTCAACCTCAACAACAACAATTCCAGCCGAGACAACAATTTCATCAACAACAACAACCTCAAACTATGGGGTCCAATATGGAAGAGTTGCTGAAATCTTTTATGCAAAGAACGGAGAGTACGGTTAAGGATTTGCAAACTCAAGTTGGTTCTATGGCTATTGAATTGAATCAATTGAAGGCACAAAATGGTGGGAAACTCCCTTCTCAACCTATCAACCCAAAAGAGGGTGTTAATGCAATTACGTTGAGAAGTGGTACACAACTTGTGCAACCCGAAGTTGCTGATTCGGGCAAGGTGGAAACACCAAAGGAACCTGTTTTGGAGGAGAAAAATGAGGATTCTCCCCATACTTCTGAGGTACCTATTTCTAACTCTAAAACTCCTGTTTCTACTTATGTTCCTCCTTTACCTTTCCCTCGCAGATTTGCAAATTCCGAGAAGGCGGAACTAGAAAAGGAAATTTTAGACATTCTCAAGAAGATCCATATGAACATACCACTCATAGATGCGATCAAGCAAGTTCTGAAGTATGCAAAGGTGTTGAAGGACTTGTGTACCAATAAACAAAGGCTCAAGGGTAATGAAGTGCTTAGTGTGGGGGAGAATGCTTCGGCAATCTTACAACATAAACTCCCACTTAAGTGCAAGGATCCCGGTAGCTTTGACATTCCCGTCACAATTGGTAACACCACATTTAACAAAGCTATGTTGGACTTAGGTGCATCCGTTAATGTTATGCCTGCGTCTATGTATCACTTGATCTTGGTCCTCTTAAAAAGTCTGGAATTGTGTTGCAATTAGCCGATCGTTCTAATGTCTACCCAATGGGTATTGTTGAGGATGTTCTTGTGCAGGTTAATGAACTTGTATTTCTAGATGACTTTTGCGTGTTAGAGATGGATGAAGGTTCACCGGACTCGTCTCTTCCATTGCTACTTGGGCGTCCCTTCATGAAAACGGCGAAAACTATAATTGATGTGGATAAGGGAACGCTAACTATGGAGTTTGATGGAGAAATAATACATTTCAACATTTTCGAGACGATGAGATATCCTAGTGATGTCCACTCTTGTTTCTCCATTGATGTGATGGACACATTGGCGCAACAAATGTTTGAGTTAAATGGTGTTGATACTTTGGAAACCGTGCTCACTACATCCATTGATAATGGTTTGGAGTATAGTGATGAGATTAAAGAAACCATTGGTTCTCTTGACTCATTACCGGAAAAATCAACAATTAAAAATATTTCATATGTTTCTTTACCTTGCAATAATGAAAAACTTGTGCCATCTATTGTTAAATCTCCAAGTTTAGAATTGAAACCTCTTCCAAGTCACTTAAAGTACTTGTACTTAGGTGACAATGAGGAGTTACCCGTGATTGTTTCTAACGAGCTTAATGAATTACAGGAGCAAAAACTGCTAAGGGTGCTAAGGACATACAAGATGGCCATAGGATGGACAATCGCCGATATCAAGGGTATAAGCCCTGCCGTTTGTATGCACAAAATCCGTGTGGAGGACGATGCAAAGCCTACAAGGGAAGCGCAACATCGTTTGAATCCTCCCATGATGGAAGTTGTGAAAAAGGAGATACTCAAGCTTTTGGACGTGGGTGTTATCTACCCCATATCCGATAACAAGTGGGTAAGCCCGGTACAAGTAGTACCAAAGAATTCAGGTGTGACGGTGGTGGAGAATGATAAGAACGAACTTGTCCCAACTCGTGTGCAAACCGGTTGGAGGGTTTGTATTAATTATAGAAAATTGAATGCCACTACTAGAAAATATCACTTTCCTTTACCTTTTATTGATCAAATGCTTGAACGTTTAGCTGGACATTCTTATTATTGCTTCCTTGATGGCTATTCAGGTTATAATCAGATTGTGATAGCGCCGGAGGACCAAGAGAAAACTACTTACACTTGTCCTTTTGGTACTTTTGCTTATAGAAGGATGCCTTTTGGCTTATGCAATGCTCTAGCTACCTTTCAAAGGTGTATGGTAAGTATCTTTTCGGAATATGTTGAAAACATAATTGAAGTGTTCATGGACGATTTTAGTGTCTTTGGTGATTCATTTGACCTTTGCTTGAACAACTTGTCTCTAATCCTTGAATGATGTGTTGAAACAAATCTTGTGCTGAATTGGGAGAAGTGCCATTTCATGGTAACTCATGGCATAGTTTTAGGCCATATAATATCTTCTAAAGGCTTGGAAGTCGATAAATCTAAGATAGACCTTATTCGTGCTCTAACCCCTCCCACTACGGTGAGGGATATATGCTCTTTTCTTGGTCATGCAGGTTTCTATCGTAGATTCATCAAGGACTTTTTCAAGATAGCATCACCACTTTGTAATTTATTGCAAAAAGATGTGGTTTTTAACTTTGATGAAAAATGTATGGTGGCATTCAATCGTTTGAAAGAACTTTTGATTTCATCCCCTATCATTAAACCACCGGATTGGAGTAAGCCTTTTGAGCTCATGTGTGATGCTAGTGATTACACGGTTGGTGCGGTGCTTGGGCAGCGTGTGGTGAAGATACCTCATGCCATTTATTATGCTTCTAGAACATTAAATGAGGCCCAACAAAACTACACAACCACTGAAAAAGAGTTGTTAGCCATTGTTTTTGCTTTAGAAAAGTTTCGCTCTTATCTAATTGGTACAAAAGTTGTTGTCTTTTCTGATCATGCAACACTTAGATACTTGCTTACAAAGAAAGAGGCGAAACCGAGGCTCATACGATGGATATTACTCTTGCAAGAGTTTGATATTGAGATCAAAGACAAGAAAGGAATTGAGAACACCGTTGCGGATCACTTGAGCCGTCTTGCTGTGGACAAGGAGACTATCCCATTGCGTGAAAGTTTCCCGGATGAGCAACTATTCTCAATTGCCTTTGGAGAACCATGGTACGCTGATATTGTTAATTATTTAGTGTCTAAACAAATCCCAAAGAACTTGTCTCGTGCTGAGAGGGACAAACTTAAGAAATTAGGAAATCAATACATATGGGATGATCCATACTTATGGAAACATTGTAGTGACCAAGTAATACGTAGGTGTGTCCCCGAATCAGAATTTAATTCTATCTTGTCTTTTTGCCACTCATATGCTTGTGGAGGACACTTTGGGAGTAAGAGAACCGCTCTCAAGGTACTAGAATGTGGTTTCTTTTGGCCAACTTTGTTTAAGGATGCACATGCATTTTGTACCACATGTGATAGGTGCCAAAGAACAGGCAATCTGGGTGCTCGAAATCAAATGCCACAAACTATTATTCAATTTGTTGAGGTTTTTGATGTATGGGGAATTGATTTTATGGGCCCTTTTGTCAATTCTAGTGGGAATTATTATATCTTGCTTGCTGTGGATTATGTCTCGAAATGGGTGGAAGCTAAGGCCACCCCAATTAATGATTCTAAAGTTGTTTCAGATTTCGTGCAAGCTAATATATTTGCAAGGTTTGGCATTCCAAGGGCTATAATTAGCGATGGAGGTTCACACTTCAAAAACAGGTTCTTGCAAACTTTGTTAAGGAAGTACAATGTGTCGCATAGGATTGCAACTCCTTACCATCCACAAACAAATGGACAAGCCGAGGTTTCCAACCGAGAGGTGAAATCCATTCTAGAGAAGACGGTGAATCCAACAAGGAAAGATTGGAGTATGCGACTCAATGATGCTTTGTGGGCGTATATAACCGCATACAAGACACCTATTGGGATGTCTCCCTTTAGGCTTGTTTACGGTAAACCTTGTCACTTACACGTGGAAATTGAGCATAAGGCGTTTTGGGCTATTAAGCAATGCAATATGGAGTTGGATGGTGCTGGAAGGCAAAGGAAGTTGCAACTTCAAGAGTTATAAGAGATTCGCAATGATGCATTTGAAAGCTCACGAATTTACAAAGAAAAGACGAAAGCTTTTCATGATAATATGATTACAAAGAAACAATTTTGCATTGGGCAGAAAGTGCTTTTGTTTAATTCTCGCTTGCAATTATTTCCGGGTAAATTAAGGTCACGTTGGATTGGACCTTTTATTGTGACTAATGTGTTTTCTCATGGTGCATTGGAAATTCGTAGTTTAGCTACAGGAAATGAACTTAAAGTGAATGGGCACCGGTTGAAACCATATTATGAGAACTTCTCTTCGGATGTCGTGGAAGGAGTTAATCTTGTGGAAGTACTCCCTCTGGAGGAGTCGTAGAAAGCAAGGAGATAGTCGGGCTGACGACTTTAAACCAAGCGCTAAATGGGAGGCAACCCATAGGTTTTGTATCTCTTATCTTTTATTTTATTTTCTTGTCATATTTTTACTTTTTCTGATTTCTTTGTCACTTTTTAGTTATGATTTCCCACCTTGACTTTCTTTGGACGATTCAATTACATTGAGGACAATGTAAAGTTTAAGTGTGGGGGAGTGGTTTGCATTGTAAATTTTTAATTTTTCAACTTTTGTGTACAATAGTGAATAAAAAACTCCAACTTGTGGTTAGTTTAGAGTCACATAGTATACATGTCGCTAAGATTACATCGAGAATCTCATAAGAGTGACTGAACTTAGAGATGACAGAGAACATGATCGGGTTTCTTACTTGTATGAGAGTTAAAGTTAGATTTAACCATGCCAGTGGAAAATAAGGTGCAGACTGAATTCGGTATTAGAGTAGTGATCCCCTATAGTGGAGACTACCCATGTTACATAATGTGAGGCACCGACCTTCAATTCTTTGTACCTGTCTAAATTTGTGCTTTTAGAGTGTGTGTCACCGTACGTAAATTCCGGGCAGAATGGTGAGATGTCCAACCTCCCACCAATAGAAGCACTATTTTGATCTCTTGAGTGCTATTTTTATCAACCATGATGGTGACATCGAATTGCTAACTTACATACCACTTGTAATCTTGTTCGCAGTTAGCACCATCCACTTTATCTCTCTCTGCACCAACAGGTCCATAGAAACACCATCATCATCAACAAGAGGAGCATCACAAATTTGAAGGAAAGTTGAAGACGTTTAAGGTTTACAAGCAACAATACAGAAATGAGCAGATTTCATATTCAAGTAAAGCAACGAGAAAAGGAGCGGAATTTTTACAAGTTGAAGACTATTGTACAAGAGTTAAAATTATCAAGGATGAGAGTTCGAGAAGTTTATGATATAAAGACATATAAGTCGTGAAGAATCAAGCGGTAAAGTACTTACACCATGGCCTTTGTACTTACATTTTTTTTTTTATTTGTATTTTACTTTCTCTTGTTTCAAAAAAAAAAAAAAAAAAATTAAAAAAAAAAAAAAAAAAAAAAGAAAAAAAAAAAAAAAAAAAAAAAGAGAGACAAGAAAAATTTATTGTATCATATTTTGGGTTTGTATAGTTCGTTTTTAGTTTTGTATTCTTTTAATAAAGCCAATGGAAAGAAGGAATATCTACAATGAAGTTTCAAGCAATAAGAATTGAGAGGAAAAGAGTTACACTGTCAAGATTCTATGAAGTTCAAGAGTTATCATCAAGAGTTGAAGACCGAAGACGAAGATGAAGACACCGATTGAAGACCGAAGACATTTCTATGGATGCTGTGAGAGTGGTGCTAGCTGCACGCCGAATGGATAACGAGTAAGTAAGCATATTCCCACCTTCGTTAAGTGGTTGATTTCCTTTCGAAGAGATCGTCAGAAAAATGGGTTTTCAAAAATTATAAAAGATGTGGGTTTTCAAAACAATTCGGAGGGTTTGCCTTCCTACCATTCAACGTGTCGCAGGATTCTCTCTTCACTCCTACCTGGACACATGTGTGACCCATAAAAAGTTGTTTATTATTGAGAGCAACTTCATAAAACCCTTTCGTGTGAGGCAGAGTCGAGACTTTCGATCACTCCGAACCCGAATTTCTTTCGAGAAGGGATGGTTATTTCTCTCTCAACTTTTAAGGATGAGATTGTGTTCATTTATGTGTCTAACTTCTTATGACTAGTGTGCAGAATCTCTATGTATTCTTAGCGCGTTGGATGCTATCATGACGGAGAACTAGTAAGTTGGAAAAGTAGGTTTTGTGGGTATATCTCTAGTAAACCCTCACGAGACGATAACTCGTCCACTAGGGACACCTAGGGGTTTAAAGGCTTGTTATTTATGCTAAAAATGACCGTAGCCTCGACGACACGGAGTTGTATGTACTTTAGAATAAGTTTTGTTTGATTTGCTCGAGGACTAGCAAAGTCTAAGTGTGGGGGAATCTGATAGGTGTCTAAAACACCTAATTTTATATCTAGTATTTATGCTTTCTTTGCTATTGTCGTGTAAATTATGTATCTTATGTTTGCTTTTGAGTCGATTAGGTAGTTTGGAGTCATTCGGAGCGAAAGAAGGAAAAACCATCTATCTGGAGCGTAAAAGGGCACAAAGATCGATTCAAAAGCGGGTGATACTTGGAGTCGGCTAAGAATATGTGCAGCAAGGAAGTGAATAGGCAGTCGGTTCATGGCCGACAAGCCAAGTATCATCTGCGGTGGCCCATATCGTAAGTGGGGTGTGTAGCAAATCCGTCTTGTTGGAATCAATTAAGCCGAGCTGTTTCTCAGACAAGTATTTCTCTCCTCTTTCATCAATACGTCTCACCTGAAAACAATTGGAAATGGAAGCGATGCTGTTGGTGGATCGAGTTGGTTGTTGTTGCTGATTCAAAGCAAGGAAAGATGATATCTCATGAGTCTGGTGGAGATGATCGTTAGAACAAATGAAGAAAGAACTGATTTCTTTAGGGTTTTGACGGAATTGAAAATAGGGGATTTGTTGTTTAATTTGATGGCAGAAGAAGATTGATGAAAAATTAGAAGGAACTGAAGATGGGTTTAAGCTCGAGTTGAAACCAGAGGAAGAGATAACGTTCATAGCTCATGGAGAGAAGAAATCAACCAGAATTGTCGCTGCAATCGATTCACAGAAAGAGTTAGGGTTTGATGTTGCCAAGAAATGGAGTTTGTGATGAGTTGCTGCTGTAATTGAAGCAAATGGCAGAATGGGTTCGATTTGATTTACAGAAATGAGATACAGCTGTTGTTGGTGGTGGTCTGAGAAATTTATTGAACTTAAATTGGGTAGAGTGTTGCTGTTGAAGACTGATGAATTTGAGAATGTCCGAGCAATTGCAGATTGATGCAAAGAAATTATTGGGATTGACATTGATGACAGCAGTGAAGCTGAGAATAAATGGAGATGGGTTTTTATCAAGTTTGGCTTTACAACAAAATCAGCCAAGGATGAAAGGGAAGTTGCTGATGTTGTTGACTTCAGTGAATGAATGCAATTGAATGAGTGTCTTGGATTAATGAGTGAATGGGTTTGCTTTGTATGCATTTTTCTTAGCAAGGAATGAAGTCATGAGCAACCAGTTCGATGTAGTTTTGTGGAGCTGTTAACCAAAGTACAATGGCTCAGCAGAGGTTATGTTGTTGATTACAGCGAAGGTTGGTGACTACGAGATGGTTAGATGTATGTTTAGGTGAAGGCTGGAGATGATTGCCTGTGGTTGCGAGAGATGAAGATTGTTACTAGTTCAGGTGGAAGTGCTGGTTCTATTGGGGTTGCGGCTGCAGTGCCAGATGGTTTCTTTGGCTGGATCTTGAGGCTGAGAAAATGGAGGAAGTATTTGGTCTGCTGGTGTTGATTTGTTGGACTGATGGGGGTCTGTTTGCTGTGAAGATTGCAGGCTGAGTTGGGGTTCAAAATGATAAACAGATGGTAGAATTTGAAGACTAAGTTGCCAGAGAAAATAATGATGTTGTTGTTGATCATGGGGAGTGAATGAATGTGTTTTGCAGGGGTATGGAAGAGCAGTGTAAGAAGCTGTAGCTATAATGAACTGATTACAAGGGAGCAAAGAGATGCAGTGCTGTAGCTTTGAGCTGAAATGAGGTGAAGCTGATGGCCAGGAGCAGATGCAATTGCGTAGCTCAAGTTGCAGGAGGAAATGGGTTGTTGCAGGTGGCCTGAGATAGAATGAAGCTGTTGGATGGCTGCAGCTGGGAAAGTGAGCTGCAACTGGAGTTTGAAGTCTGTAATGAAGAATGGAGCTGTAATTGGAGGATTTGAAGCTTTGTTGCTGATTATTCAAGATTGAGCTTAGATGTATGATAGGACATTATGAGGCAGGAATTGGTTGCAGCTGAATGATGTGCTGCTGGTGGTGATGCTCGTCTCTGCTTTGCGATATCTGGCAAATGTGAGACTAGTGCTAGTAAGGAGCTGGCATCTTGTTGAATTTGGAACATTTGTTGAATTGAGGGAGTTGTGGTTCTGTTGAAGGCTAGGATGTTGGCTTGAGATGATGGGAACTTCTAATGGTTAGTGGCAGGCTGAACTGAGGTGATTGCAGTTGTAACTGCAATAAGAGTACAAGGAAGAACCTGGCGGTAGAAGATTACAGGGCTAGAGAGGGTTGCAGTGGGAGTTTGCAGGCTTGGAGGTTACAGAGAAGATGATGTTGCTGCAATTTTAAATGGAGAAGGAAATGGTGCTGCTTCAAGGAGATGGCTGCAAAGTTATGCACAACCAAGATGGCTGGCTAAGGAGATGGTGAAGCACAATCTTGGTGCAACACAGCTTAGGCCAGTGCAATGGCCTTGGCAACTCAGCCCATCCCATGAGTAAGATGCTGACTCGATTCTGACTCACCTGATGACATCACTGAGTTGAGTCATCTGACTCGGTGATTGACCCGGTTTGACTCAGTGTCCTAACTCGGTTGACCTGGACCGATTTGACCCGTTTGACCGGTGACCGGGCAGACTTTGCCGGTCACCTGAGCTGTTTTCCGGTCACTTCTTCGGCCGATTTACGGCCATAATACCAATTTTCCGGTGACAGTTTTTGGGTCATATTTTCTACATGGGTTTCTCTCACTTATGGGCTTGGTGGATTTTCATCTAATGGACTTTGAAGACTAGACCTAATTTTGGAACAAGAGGAGCTATAAAAGAGAAGTCCTACAACTTTTGGAAACATGTTTTTATTCTTGGAAGGAAAAGGAGAGAGCCGCTTTTGTTTACGCTACTAGGGTTTGCTTTTGTTCATCTTCTTCTTTATTCAATTGATATTTTTGTGATGAACTCCATAGCTATGAGTAGCTAAATTCTATATTATTGGTTAAGGATGTAGTCCTATTTCTAAAACTTGTGCTTGAGTAATGTATTAGTCTTCTCTCTTGATTATCGTTTAAAACTCTAGTGTTTTTAATAATCACATGATTGATGTATTGTGATAGGACTTAGATGTTTGGTTAGTTAAGTGGCCAATTAATTGAACTTGCATCCTAGTCCATAACTATTTTAGGGTTTTTCATCGAGCGATAACCCTGAATACAAGTAGCATGATATGTTTATGGTTTGTAGTGATACACTCTCGTATTCATATGTAGAGTTTGACCATTGTCCGAATTGTTATGCGCAACGCATGACAATTGCATTGATTAGCCTATTTCTGTGCTCCTAGGAATTGAACTTAATTAGCGCAAGGCGTTAGGTTATTCTTTAGGTAGAATTCACATACGCAGCTCTAATGTGTGTGTTGATGAACTTAGGAAATTAATAGATTATCTTGCTCTCTTGATTCTCTAGGCTTTTGATAATATAAGAGATTAAATCGTAATTCTAATCATACATGCAAGCACATGTCTAAGATTGAAGATGAATTCCTTGACCAATATCTTTCTCTATTGATTACTTTCTACAATTTACCTTGCTTTTGATTTATTTATATTGCTTACATAAAAATCAGAAATCCCCCCAATTGGTTACTTTAAGAAATTGAATACATAATAACTACAATCGCCTCTCTGTGGAAACGAACTCTTTCTTATCATATACTTTAGGAAAGTGAAATTATTTTTGACGCATACGACAGCGATCAGCCGCTATACACACTAGCATAATATCAGACTTTGGACTGGAATGTAGTTGAGACCGAACCCACCCTCCAAGCGATTCAGTTACAGTCGCGCTCCTTACGTCTCTTGAACTTCGCAAGGTTATACGCACTTGATTCCCTTAGCTGAAGTCATTTACAATCTAAGAGTTGCTTCAGCCGAAGTGAAGACTTTTGATATCAACCTGCCTCTACCAGATAAGCATATTTGATTTTCGTTTAGATCAAAGATCAAGGTGTCGAAATCTGTTTGCAATAGACAAAGCTAGCAAACCTCACAAATCCGGAACTTACAACTCATGAAGAGCAGCCTAGATTATTAACCACCTCTCAAGAAAAATCTTCGAAAGATCAACGAAGATCAGTCTTTAGATATCTATCTTGAGGAATCACAAAGTCTGAGATGAAAAGAACTTTGCAATTACTATCTATCTTGCCTGAAAGAGATTACGAGAACCTCGATAACAGAACAGCAAGATCAGGATTCACGAACTATCAAGGTAAAGATAGTCGGACGTGGCTTCACGAATCCCCAAAGTCAAGTCTTTTAGTCGTAGACCTAACAACGTTTCACAGAGGAAACTTAGGTCAATAGAGGACGACTCTAGAATCAAATAGGGCACAAAGTGTCAGAGAATAAATTTCCCAGTTGAAAGAGCATTTATATTTATAATTTTCAAAGATCGGGTTTAGCTTAGAATTCAAGCTAAGATAACTTGAGAATCAAGCAAACACTTTAGGTCTTCAAAACACAATTAAAAAGTATACACATAGGTTCGGTTACTGAACCGTGTATAATGATTGTTCAGTTTAGCAAGCTATCCAAAGAACTGAAAGCTATTTGATGTTCATTTAAACACCTAAGAATTTTATCATGATACACACACATAAATGTTTAGGTAATCAATAAAGTCTTAGAAGTGTTTAAGAGAGTTCTATAAATGCTAAACATATTACGAAAATAAGTCTTTAAGCATATACTAAAATAAAATTGGGACAGTTGGTACAACGGTTCGTGAACCGAAGGGTTTGTTCACGAGTCAGGGTGCAACGGTTCATGAACCGGGTTCGCCAACCCTACTAGACTACCGAACTCAGTTGGCCATAGTTCGTGAACCAGGTTCGTCAATTGCTAGCCAATTTATCCAACTTATAAAATTTAGTTCACAACGGTTCACCAACCGGGCTCGTGAACTGTTCCCAACTGAACCCGCGGTTTGCGAACTGGATCGTCAACCTATCCTGGATATAAATATCAGTAAGTTCATATTTCTCTCTTATGATGTTTGAAACATTCCCAAGTGATAAAATCATTTGCATGGGCAATTTTCAATTGATCCACAAATTAATTCATAGAACTAATATTGTTAAGGAGCTTTGGACATCTAATTGCTAAATCATATTTCGAGATTTTTCAAAAGACAAGCTTGAATCGAAAATTCTTATTTGTAATTCTACTATAAGTCATACGACATAGTCTCAATACATAGAATGATGGTATAGTGAGTAAAATAGAATGGTCCAATCTTCACATACCCGATACAGAAGTTCGCCAAATGTCTTCGTCGATCTTCAGTCTTCAAGGGTGATCTCTAATACTCAACTACAATTCTAACCTAGTATGAGACTTGACTTAGTAGACTAGAAATCAAAATATAGTTTTGATCAGCTAATATTGACAACAAGCTTGAGATAGCAAAACCGCTGGGTTCAATCGAGCAATGCTCTAACAAATTCCCCCTTTGACAATTTTAGTGACATAACTATTCAATATATATGGATAAAATAAATAAATTTTTCAGTTCAATCTACTATGCTTGATTTCCCTTGGTTCTTCAACACTTGTCTTGAATTCTTCGTACTTCAAGTTCTTCCAATGTTCTACATGTGTTCGTTCAACACTTTGTTGTTGAAGATTTTTTGCAATGACAACTTATGAGAATACTCGTTAAGAGATTTTATATGATGAGGTAAATACACTCTACTCATTAGTCGTTATACAGAAACATAATATTGTTATTACCTTCCTCAAAATCTAATTGCACCACAATTTTGAAGTATAAGTACGGTGATATTTTCTCCCCCTTAGTCAATACATACTACTTTTGCAAAATAGGTAAAACCTATAGATAATAATTCACTCCCCTTACATGATGCTCCGTAAAGCCATATGTAATGTAGTAAGATACTACTTAATAATTCTCCCCCTTTTTGTCAACAAAATTGGCAAAGGTGAAAAATCGGGATAATCATGAATTAATCAAAAGAGTTTCAAGACTAGAGAACACATACCAACCTTTAGCTTAGAATAATTTAACCAAGAAATCTATTTTTGCGTCAAGGATACATAAGGCACAAGCATATACTACAATTCCAAATCCGCTTTCCCCACTAAGATAATACCATTAAGCACCAGTTAAAAAGAACTCTCCCCCATTTATGTCATTCCCGAAAGAACTACATGAGCGACCTTTACTCTAATCACAAGAGAAGGATTTTCTTGGACTTTAGATTTATTCGCCAATTACAAACAAAATAAATTTGTATCCAATATTTTTCTCTCTTATCGCCAGTTACGAACAAATAAGTTAAAAATAACATTCTTAATGTTAGAGGCGCTAAGATACAATATTTTCGTGAGAAAAATCATCAACACAAACTATTCTCTATGTCAGTCACGAACAAGAGAACAATTAGTGCGATATGACTCAACATAAAAATTATAACTTCTCTAGCCATGTACGAACATAGAGATTAAAGTTCACCACTTATTCCAATCAAGGAAGTAAGTCGATCCCTAAAGAATATCTTACGGAATCCTGTAGCAGTTTATTCACAAAAAGTGTAACCGTGGAGAGATCAAAAACTGCAATTCTCAAAATAGTTTACTCCTCTTTTGCAAGGATTTTTGTTAGAGGGAGAGAAAAAAGTTATCCGAGGAGAAAAAAAATCGGTATCAACTCACTAACTAGGTCGATTCTCATGACTGCGTCAACTATTGTTTATTTCATACTAAAATATCTCCGAGTCTCCTGATTCCACACTGTCCTTTATCTTACTCTTTTCTTTCTTTCTCTCACTCTTTACTACAGTTGGATGGATAATTAACAAGGTAAATAATCACAGTGCCCGATCAAAAAGCAAAAGAAACCCAGATATCGATAATGACGGATGTGTCTCAAATGATTCATCATTATCATTCATTGATAATAAAGTCAGAAAGAATAACAAAGATGATGGTTTTGACGACCGAGATGATTGAACATCATCACCAATTTGATCATCCATTATTACTTCCTCCGTTGCTATCGTCATGTTGTTTTTCGATCTTCGAAATTGAACATCAGATAATATCACTAGTTTTACAAATGCCCTTTTTTCCAAAACCCTATTAATTTAAGCAAGACATCATCACAACATGGATGTTTTTTAAATGTTGATGATCCCTCGATTTTATAGTCCAATTTTCACTCTTAAAACATCAAATCTCACTGATCTTTCATATTATTCAAGTCCAAGACAGTGTGAAGCTCTCCTACCTTAATACATACTATTGTTACTTTACAAGTAAAATCTTGAATAACTTCACAATGGGTAGATCTACCACCAGCATCAACAACATGAAGTTCTTTATGAACAGAATGTTCAAAACTAGCCGCCTACTATTAGTTACTACTTTCTACGTAGTATTCTTTTACCCTAGGTTAGGTTAATTGATGTTGTTGGACTGTAAACATGTGGAAGAAGTGTGTGTTACTAAGGGAAATTTATCCCGAATTAAATAAATTTATAGTGTCAACCTAGTTAGCGAGTTGATACCAATTTTTGTTCTCCTCGGATCACCTTTTGCTCTCCAAAACCAAAACCAAAGCCTTTTGTCCTGGAACAAGTCCAGGGTAGGCTAGAGACTATCTCGTAAACAATTGTCTCATAAAAGTGTGGAATTTTTTTTTTTACGCCGGCTCGCCTGCCTAGAAGCAACTTGCACAGAGACAAGATAAAATCCTTGGCACATTCAGTGCCTCGTTCATTTTCGGTGCAGAGGGTGCAGTAGTCATCACTTCAATGGGATTACGCATTCGTGACCATTAAAGCAATGTATCTACTTACTCCATGTCCCGACTGCAGGGCTACGGGGGTGAATCCCCCTTCACAATCCTGCGAGCTGCAGAGATACAGGGGGAGTCCCACGTTCACAATTGTGCCATGGTGGTTTACATGTTCACGGTTTACATAGTCCTACTAAAGAGACAATCGAAACTAATAGGGTCAGTTCACGTACCTCGTGCACATATCTCGTTCTCATGGGTTGCTGCTCTTCATGCGTTTCTGTCGAATGTCAGCTCCTTCTCTAGGTTCTGCCGGCTGAGGTCCCATTTGACCAGCTTCGTGATTCTACGTCATCCTGTTAAAGAGACCGTCAAAAATAAGATGTTCAGTTCACATACCTCATTCACATGGATCGATGCTCTCCACGCATTTCTGTCGAACGACAACTCTTTCTCTAAGCCCCGCCGGGTCTGATCACGTATAATCAATTAATCCCAGGTCAATTTTGGTCGGCCTCTACGCTTCATCCTTCCTTTTGCACGTGTGATGCGTCCGGAGCATCTGGTGGTCTCCTTTGGAGATGCCCAAACCAACGCAACCGATGTTGGGTGAGCATATCCTTGATTGGTGCTACCCCGAGCTTGTTGCTAACACAATTATTTCTGATTTTATCATGCCTTGTATGTCCACGGGCCCACCTCAGCATCCACATCTCTGTTGCATGGAGTTATCTGATGTGCGGGTTTCTAGTCGCCCATCATTCCGCTCCATACAACATCGCAGAATTTCCTTTTATTTTAGATGGGACCTTACGGTCATACAGGACTCTCGTCGCCAATATCCATTTTGCCCACCCTTCTTGGGTTCTATGTCGAATGTCCTCGTCGATATCCCCATGCTTGTGTTCCATTTTGCCCACCTTTTGCTCTCCCTCTAACAAAAATCTTTTACAAGAGTGAAAGAGCTTAACCTGTGAGAAAATATGAGATATATGTTATAATCAGTAATCACCAAAGAATGATAGAAAAGAACAAATCTCACAAAATAAGTTTTACCTTTTACTAAACACTAGATAAAAGACCATCAGAATGTCACGTTTCATAGAATACCTTAATAGGAAGATGCACATAAGAACGAATCACAATCTCAGATATTGGAAGATAGTGAAACTCAAGTTAGATTGCCCAAAATATGTATGAATACGATCAGGGACAATAACTAGCTTTGAAAAGATGAGGGTACCCAAATACACCACAATCTTTTATTTATCCACCTATAAGTCCTCTACCGAATGTGATCGTCTATGGACAGAGTCGAGACAATACGACCATTCGGTTAACACGTCGTGTGATCGTCTATGGTTACGAGATCGAGACAATACGACAACAAGATAACTTGTGTGATTGACTATGGATACAAGATCGAGACAATACAACAACAAAGTGTGTTACTTGATAATAGGTTCGGTAAAAACCAAACTCTATAGGATCACTATCAAGTAATGCGGAGTTAACGTACATGTGTAATTTACTTTTAATTATAATAAAATAATTATAATTGCGGAATGGAAAAGTAAAAAAAACAACAAGATTTTGTTAACGAGGAAACCACAAATGCATAAAAACCCCGGGACCTAGTCCAGTTTTGAATACTCTCAGAATTAACCCGCTATACAAAATCTAATACCAACTTTGTATACTTGAGACCAAGCAGACAACCCCTAGCTACTTAGTTTCGTCAGTATCCCTGCGCTTTCGACTTCTAGAGTCACGCACGTGAATAGCAAGTCCTTTGGATCGTATTCCAAACAGCAAAGGAACAATCTGTTTGGTAACCACTCTAATCAATCTTGCTACAAGATATAGATGAGTCGTTGACAAAGGCTCTTCCGTTTAATATAATAAACTCCTTTGTCAGGTTAGATCAATCTACCTTTAACTACCGAAATAGTCAAGTATAGATTCACAATAAATCAATATAGATCTCAAAGAGAAACTATAAAGCGATGCCGATCTCATGCAACTAATCAATCGAATAAATCCGATTATAGTTGGATCCCAATCGATCAAGGTTTGTGCACACAGTTCACAAGATACGAAAACCAATAAGAAATCTTCTTCGTCTTCAAATCTTTTTTAATCTTCAATAACCTGCACAACACCACTTGAATATCTTGTGATCAATCACACAAAAAACGGAGTCTGTTAACAATGGATTATCACAAGATGTCTTCAGATCTAATAATAGCTCTAAAGATCCCGTCGATACTCTGATCTATTTTGAGTGAATATTATATCAGAAGAGAATATTCTCAAGCATAAACAAACTAGGTGCAATAAAATTTTCAACAACCGTTAGTCAATCAAATCAATCGAAAACTAATAACACTGCAATTATCTAGTTTCCCACCAACGGTACTCGTAGAGCTTCTTGATCCCACAGAAGTCTTTAAACGAGCGGTCGTAAGAGATTTCACCTAATTAGGATACTTTCCTCTCCGAATAGACGGCTCCACCGGAAACAACAAGAAATGAAGTTTGCCTGGCTCTTAGGATAGTTTGCTAGAAATGCAGACTTAGGTATTTATAGACCAAGGTTATTTGGACACCAAGGAATTTCCAAAATCGAAGATATTCTCAAGATATGCAATAAATAGCAAAATTCGGTTTTCCTAATTCCAATAAATGCTTTCCGAAATATCTCAATAGAAAATCTCCAATTAGTAAATGCACATTACTAATTTTTATTCTCTAGAGCTATGCATTAATTCCTGGTAATTAAAGATCACCTTGAGTACCAAGGAATATCTTTGAACAATAAATGATAAGAGTTACTGCTCGTGTTTATAGTATGTTGACATCTTTTCACTGTAAATCCTTATTTCATATTTACATGGATTTACATTCTTGGAATCGATTATACCACACTTCCAAACAAGTTTAGAATTGGTTTCCCTGTATTCCAAGACTACTATGTGATTAATCATATCAAATCACATACATGGGTTCAATCGGTTCTACCAATCACTATGATCGGTTATACCTAAATATGGAAACACTTGTGATCGGTCACACCAGTCACTAGGATCAGTTACACCAGTTACAAGGATCGTTTCCATATACACATGGTATTGCTTGTGATCGGTCATACCATTTACCAGGATCGGTTACACCAATTACTAGGATCAGTCACACACACTCATGATCAGTCACACCAATTACTAGGATCGGTCACACCAATTACAAGGATCGATGATACCATGACATGGTGATTACTTAGGATCGGTTACACCAATTAACAAAAACCAGTCATACCAAATCATAAGTCATGCATTGTGATTAGTTATACCAAGATATATAACATAAGTTAAGATCGGTTCTATCATCTCACACATATTGGTCATCCAAAGATCTGCAATGAATAACCGGACCAATAAGCCTAATGATTTCCCTTTCGATTCGCGAAAACAAGTTCATGAATGTACTTCCTTTAAACAAATGTAAAATATTGTTTCCTAAGATGAAATCTTCACCATAACCCATTCACATAATCATAACACTATATACAAGATTATGTCGATGTCATATCTACGAAGTTTAAAAGATAGGCGTTATACTTCGTAGTCTAATTCCTTAATACTATGATCATACTATTATGATCATGTCACATCACTAAAGTAATATATACACTATGTACGATATATAAAGCTTCGCAGTTATGTTTTCAATATAGAACGACTTGAAAGATACGTTAGGAATGAAACAGTTCAAGTCAATATTACTAACCTCAAGTGAAAAGGTGATGTCGTCGTTGTAGTTCGTTACTTCTTTGAATTCTTCGGGTTTTCGGAGTAATACTTGTATGTCTCAATATTCCTAGACTTTCTAGTCTAACCTAAACAAAGTTGACTCTAGTATTTAATCAAGCGACTCTAGATGAGTTTTGATACTAAAACATGACAATCAAACTTGACATACCAACGCTTGGTGAGTTCAACCGAGCTATGCTTTAACAAGCTTGAATTAATGAACTAGAATAACACCAACAACTTGCCGAAGACTTAGAAACGTTCAGGTATCTAAAGGTTTGGTAAGAATATCATCCAATTGTTGTTCAGAAGGCACAAACTCAATATTGACAATATCATTCTCAAAGAGGTCTCTTATAAAATATTCTCAGTAATTCGAATCGCACTTGAGTTGTCACAAAAGATTTTCGTAATTCCATAATTTATTCCATAATCAGTGAGCATTTGTTTCATCCACAAAAGTTGAGTACATCACGAACCTGCAGAAATGTATTCGGCTTCACATGTACACAAGGACTGAGAGTTTTTTTTCTTGCTATGCCAAGCCACAAGATTTAAACCTACATGAAACAGTTCTCCTTATATACTCTTTCTGTCTTCCACAAAACCTTCCCAATCTGCATCAGAATATGCAGTAAGTTTAGTGTTAGTATCAAAGGTAAAAGATAAACATTGTGTTTAACATATATGATGATTCTTTTTACAACAAAACATGAGACTCTTTTGGTTCTGCTTGAAATCTTGCACAACAACCAACACTAAATAAAATTTCTGGTCTAGTTGCCGTAAGATATAATAAACTACCAATAATGGATATATACAGTCTTTGGTCAACTTTGACACCATTCTCGTCTCGCTGTAATTTCCCAGTAGTAGCCATGGGAGTCAGCTTTGGGGTGGAATTTTCTAGACCAAACTTTTTAACAAGTTCCTTGGCATATTTCTCTTGAGAAATATAAATTCCATCCTTATATCGTTGAATTTGTAATCCTAAGAAATACTTGAATTCACCAACATTACTCATTTTGAATTCCTTCCCCAAAGAGATTTGGAATTCTTCAGAAATTTTCCTGGATGTTGATCCATAGATGATGTCATCTACATAGATCTGAGCTATTAAGACATCCTTTCCACTCCATTCGATAAGAAGCGTTTTATCAACACCTTATCTAGCAAAACCTTTTCTAAGGAGAGAATGTAAGCTTTTCATACCATGCTCGCGGAGCTTGTATTAATCCATATAATGCTTTATTGAGCTTAAAGACATAATCGGGATTTTCTGTACATTCAAATCCTTTAGGTTGAGCTACATAGACCTCTTCCTTAAGGCACCCATGAAAGAATGCGGATTTTACGTCCATTTCATATAACTTAATCTTGTGAAAACAAGCATGAGCTAATAGAAAACGTATGAACTCAAGATGTGCAACATAAGCGAAGGTTTCATCAAAGTCTATTCCTTCAATCTGTGAGTAGCCTTGAGCGACAAGTCTTGCTTTATTTCAAACCACAGTTCCAAACTTATCTGACTTGTTCTTAAATATACACTTAGTACCTACAATATTTACATTGGCGGGACAAGGAACAAGATCCCAAACTTCTTGTCGCTTGAATTGATTAAGATCGTTGTACATAGCACTAACTTAGGCAGGATCATTCAGAGCTTCAGTAATATTTTTGGGCTCAGTTTGAGACAGGTAGCATGCAAAGTTGCATAGGTTTTGGAGCTGACCTCATGTCTTAGCAGTTGAGTCTGTTCCGCCAATGATATTATTGATATCATAATCCCTACGAATCCACAAATTACGAGTAGAAGTACGTTCAACCGGGACACCCTTATCAGGGATTTTCTCTTCATCGCTAGAGCAATCACGATCAGAACAGTTGGAACAACTTCTTTTGATGTAGGTGCATCTTTGATATTCTCAGTCGTCTCCATAGGAGGCAACTCAGCAGGAGAGTTATCATGATAAAAATTACTCAAGTCATCAATAATAACATTTACTGATTCTATTATGACATTGGTTCTGAGATTGTATATTCGGAAACCACGACTATCAGATGCATAGCCAAGGAAAATTCATTCGTCACTTTTCGAATCAAATTTCCCTCTTTGTTCCCGATCCTTAAGAATGTAGCACTTACTGCCAAACACCCGCATTTAACTCAAGTTAGGTTTCTTACCATACGATAACTCATAAGGAGTACTTTGGGTTCGTGAGCGTAGATAAACACGGTTGATCAAATAGCATGCCGTAAAGACAGCTTCTCCCCAAAACTTAAGAGGTAAGTTCTTGTTTTGGAGCATTGCCCGGGCCATTTCTTGGATATTTCTGTTCTTCCTTTCTACAACTCCATTAGCTTGTGGAGTTATTGGTGAATAATATTGTTGAACAATACCCAATGAGTCAAAGAACTCAAATACCTTCGTATCTTTATATTTTGTTCCATGATCGCTCCTAATTTTTCTTTAGTCTGCGACCTTATTCATTCTGGATTTTATTCACAGTAATCTTAAATTCACTTAGGGTATCATTCTTATGAGCAAGAAACGCCACCCAAGTGAATATGGTGTAGTTATCGACCATAACTAAAGCATATTTTACCCCAATAATAGATTGTTGGATAAGACCAAATAAATCCAAATGAATTAAATCAAGTGGATATTTGGTGGCTATTTATTGTGATGACTTGTGTGGAACTCATTGCCTTCGGGTTGTGCAAGGCGTGGGCAGGCTGGCGTAAAAACTATGTCTTATTTTCGGGAGTTAACATTGTCTCCTACCCGACCCAGTACTTGCTACTGGAAAAGGTTTTTGGTCTTTGGTCTTTGGACTTGTGTGGAACTCTAGCTTGTTTTACCTTTTGACAAGCACCACAGACACCATCCACTTTGGCACTAATTTTGGGTACACCTCTAACAAGTTCTTTGTTAATGATCTTACCAAGGAGGCGATAATTGATGTGACCAAAATGCTCATGCCAAAGTTGAGTAGATTCCACCTTAGTCAAGTTACAACAAACATTAAACTGAATATCAAGAAGATAACAATTGTTTTTTCCACGAATGCCACGAAAAATTACTTTTCCATACTTATCTTCAATATCACATCCTTTAGCATTAAATATAACTTTATGGCCTTTGTCGTAAATTTGACTAACAGAAAGGAGATTAACAGACATACCTTTGACGTAAATGACATCATAAATTTCAGGTACTCCCGGAAATTTGATCGTCCCCTTTTTGCTGATATAGCAACAACTCCCATCTCCAAAGGTTACAGGTCCACCTTTAAAATCGTCTGCGTTCACGAACCATGAAAGATCACCTGTCATATGCCGAATACATCCACTGTCACGAAACCATGGAAAATGAGAGGTTGACTTTAAGGCAAAAGCTCTCAGGCTGACATTACTTTTCCTTGAAATAAGATTTCTTGTAAGCCTTTTGTAATTTTTTAAAAAGTTGTTTAGCTTTCCTATGTAAAATATTGGAAGCTTTCAACTTTTGTCTAAAAAGCTTACATTTATGTTGATAATGATTATAAGAACCACAAAACATACATGAACCTACAAAAGTGGTGGATGCACCATGTCCTTTGTATGGAATCTGAGTCACATCAGGTTTAAAAAATCCAAGACCTCGTTTATCTCCTGATGTACGATAATTCTTTAGACAAGAATCAAGAGGAGTATTTAGATTCTTCAAGAGGCTAGACTTTTCTTTTTCAAACTTTAAATCCTCAAGGGTTTTTGCTAAGGTAGCCTTTGAATCAGCCAACATGGCAACGATATCCTTGTTAATACGAATTTGATCATCTAACTCACTTTGAAGAATCTTTTCTCTTTCAGATACTTCTCGAAGATCAGAATTCTTGATGTGTAGTTCACAATGAAGTCCATCATTTTTTCTTATCAATCGTTTTTTCTCATGACAAACATTATCAATATGACTTTAATCAAATCAATATTTCGATCAATACTGCTAGTTTATATAACACACTCGGGATATATTAATTGACTGCTCCAATCAAAACAAGAGATCATCATGTCATTTGTCACACCGTTGGTACACGATCCTGCTCTGATACCAATTGAAAACGAAAGGCATACCAAATATGCCCAACTTTTTTGTTTTTGATAGGAGTATGAACGTATGTAGTACTTTTAACAATCAAAAGATGAAGAAATGTATAAAGCACACACACATAATAATTTTGTTAACGAAGAAATCGTAATAGTAGAAAAACCCCGGCACCTCATCCAGATTGAACACCAAACTGTATTAAGCCGCTACAGACACTAGCCTACTATAAGACTTCGGACTGGAATATAGTTGAGACCGAACCCATCCTCCAAGCAATTCAGTTACAGTCGTGCTACTTACGTCTCTTGAACCTCGCAAGGTTTTACACACTTTACGATTACTGTCTATCTTGCCTGAAAGAGATTACAAGAACCTCGATAACATAAAAGCAAGATCAGGATTCATGAACTATCAAGGTAAAGATAGCCGGACCTGGCTTCACGAATCCCCAAAGCGAAGTCTTTCATTCGTAGACCTAATAACGTTTCACAGAGAAAACCTAGGTCAATAGAGGACGACTCTAGAATCAACTAGGACACAAAGTGTCAGGGATTAAATTTCCTAGTTGCAAGAGCAGCTCTATTTATAATTTTCAAAGACCAGGGTTAGCTTAGAATTCAAGCTAAGATAACTTGAATATCAAGCAAACACTTTAGGTCTTCAAAATACAATAAAAGAGTATATACATAGTTTCGATTACTGAACCATGTATAATGTGTTAGAGTATAGCTCGGTTGAACCCACCAAGTGTTGGTATGTCAAGTTTGGTTGTCATATTTTAGTGAACCAAAACTCATTTAAAGAGTCGCTTGATTATTTACTAGAGTCAACTTCGTATAGGTTAGCTTGAAAGTATTAGGATATGAAACATTACAAGTATTACGTGAAGACTTGAAGAATGTGAAGAAGTAAGGAGCTACAACGACGACATCATCCTTCCACTTGAGGTTAGTAATATTTGACTTAAACTGTTTCATTCCCTAACGTATCTTTTAAGTCGTCCATATTGAAAACATAACTGCGAAGCTGTGAATGATTATACTCTAGTTAGACATAGTATTAAGGAATACAATACGAAGTATAACGCTTATCTTTTGAACTTCGTATATAAGACATCGACATAATCGTTTGAATTCTATTGTGATTATGTATGGGTATGGGTGAAGATTTCGTCCTAGGAAACAATGTTTTACATTCGTTTAAAGGAAGTACATTCATAAACTTGTTTTGTGAATCGAAAAGTAAATCGCTAGGCTTGTTGGTATCTGTTATTCATTGCATATCTTTTGAATTACCAATATGTGTGTTTAGTATAACCGCTCATAACTTGTTTATGTATCTTGGTAAAACTATTCACAAGGCCTAACTTTTGTATTGGTATGACTTTTATTAGTGAAACCGATCTTAAGTAATCACCTGAGATGGTATGATCGATTTGTTGTAATTGGTATGACCAACTCTAGTCATTGGGGAACCGATCCTAGTAAGAGGTGCAACCGATCACAAAAGGGGAATCGATCCTTGTAAAAGGTGCAACAAGTTTCTAGTTATTGGGAACCGATCGTATGAACATGTGCAACACGTTTTTAGTTATTGGGAACCGATCCTATGGACATGTGCACCAAATACAAGTTGGATACCATATATATATGGGAACCGATTCTAGTACCTAGTCAACCAAGTTTTGGTAACTAGCATGACTAATTCTAGTACCCACATGGAGGTAGAACCGAAACTTGTTTTGGTAGAACCGTGAAACCCATGTTTGGTGATTTGATAATCAATCACATAGTTCTTGGAAGTCGATGAACCAATTCTAAACTCGTTTTGGAAGTGTGGTAAATCGGTTCCAAGATTGTAGATATGAAAAAGGATCTACAAAGTAAAGATGTCGACATACTTTGAACATGTGCAGTAACTCTTATCTTTTATTGTTCAAATTTATTCCTTAATAGCTAAAGGAGAATCCCAGATCGAAATAGATTGAGAATCTTTTAATTAAGGTTTTTAGTTTTATATGCTTTTAATTTCCAGCAATTAAAATGCCTATCTTTAGAAAATAAAAATTGGTAATGTGGATTTACTAATTAGAGATTTTCTACTGAGATTTCGGTCAATATTTGGACAAAAAATTTCCAGGAATTATGGAAACCGAATTTGGAAATATATTTCATATCTTGAGAATATTTTCGGTTTTGGAAATTCCTTGGTGTCCAAACTTCCTTGGTCTATAAATATTAAAGTTTGCATTTCAAGCAAACTAATTCTCAAAGCCAGCAAAACTATCTAGTTGTGTTGTTACTGGTGGAGCCGCCTATTCGGAGAGGAAAGTAACACAATTAGGAGAAGTCTCTTACGGTCGCTCAGTTTAAAGACTTCTTTGGGATTGAGAAGTTCTATTAGTACCGTTCGTGAGAAACTAGATAATTGCAGTTTATTATTAGTTTTCGATTGATTTGATTGACTAAAGGTTGTTGAACTTTGATTGCACCTAGTTTGTTTATGCTTGAGAATCTTCTCTTCTGATATAAGATTCACTCAAACTAGATCGAAGTTTCGACGGGGATCTTTAGACTGTTTGTAGATCTAAAGACGTCATGTGATAATCCATTGTTAACAGACTCCGTTTTGTGTGTGATTGATCACAAGAGATTCAAGTTGATTATGTGCAGGTGTTTATTGAAGATCTAAGAAGATTTGAAGACGAAGAAGATTTCTCATTTGGGTTCATAATCTTTGGTGTGCACAAAACTTGATCGGCTGGAGGATCCAACTATAATCGGTTTATCTTTGTGATAGATTTGATTGATTAATTGAGTAGATCTGCATCAATACAATTCTTTGTGATTAAAAGTATTGATTGCATAATCTTAACAATTACCTTGGTAATTGTTGATAAGATAGATCTAAGGACCTGACAAAGGAGTTTATTGGGATAAACGGAAGAGCCTTTTGTCAAACTCATATCACTTGATTGAAAAGAGTTGTTACCGAACATATTTGTTGTTCCTTTACTATTTGGAATACGAACCAAAGGAATTGTTCCAAGTGCGTGACTTATTGCAAGTTGGAGGCGCAGGTATACAGACGGAACTAGGTGAACTATAGGTTTAGTTGCTTGGTCTCAACTATACGAAGTTGGTTTAGATTTTGTATAGCGGCTTAATCCTGAGAGTATACAATTCTGGACAAAGGTCCCGGGGTTTTTCTGCATTTGCGGTTTCCTCGTTAACAAAATCTTGTTGTGTCTTTTACATTTCTATTTCTGCAATTATAATTATTTTTATTACAATTAAAAGTAAAATACACAAACGTTAATTCCTATTTACTTGATAGCGATCCTATTGTGTTTGGTTAAGTATGAACCTATTATCAAGTAAACATACTTCGTTGTTGTATTGTCTCGATCTTGTATCCATAGTCAATCACACAAGTTATCTTGTTGTCGTATTGTCTCGATCTCGTATCCATAGACGATTACACGAAGTGTGAACCGATTAGTTGTATTGTCTCGACTCAGTCCATAGACAATCACTTTCGGAGAAAGGACTTATAGGTGGAAAAGTTTTAGATTGAGGTATATTTGGGTACCCTCGTCTTTTCAATTGGTATCAGAGCAGGAAAACACGAAAAGATCCAACAATCTGTGTTTGATGTTGTTGATACATGAAAAATATTACCCCTTAGCCGGGCTAGTGTGCCCCCAAAATGGAGGCAAACCCAACATGAAACATGGGGACTTGGGAACTAAAGCCCAAGTCCAATAAGAAAGTATCCATAAGATGGAAAGGACAAGGGAGGAATTAATAGGAATGAATGAGGTTGTATTAGAGAAGGAATGACATTAGTAGTAATTAAGGAGGTTTAGGACATGTGGCATGATATCATAAAAGGAAGGGCTTTTGAAAAGTCTATATAAAGAGGCATATGGTACAATAGAAGGGATCTCTTTTCTCTCTCTCTCTCCTCTTGGGAATTGGGTGTGTTGTGGCCAGGACTTGTAGAACCAAAATCAAAATCACCCCTCAACATTTGGCGACCACACCCGGAGGCTCGTCTCTAGCCCAACCGTCCAATCCCCACAACATCCCGCGTCATTTTTTACAATGTTTGTTCTTCTAATCAGCGCACCCCACTCATATGCTCATACACCTTAGACGCGGAACCCAACTTTCTATTTGCCCAGAAACTCGCCCATAAGCCGCGCGTCTATTCCCAGCCACTTATCTGTCTTACAATAGCCGCTCATCTCTCTTACCCCCCTAAGAATTGAGTTCCCACGGTCTCTTGAATCAAATAAGGTCAACGACCTTGTGATGTATAGCCTGGGATATGCTAAGGAAGATGTTGGAAACAAAGCACAAAAAAGGATTACAGAATAATGAATCTCAAACAGCTGAGTCGCGGACTAGGTCGCTATCTTTAAGGTGTTTCGCGACTCTGCCTCTTGATTGTGCTAGCAGTCAATTCTTTATCGAAAAACCCTATGGGATAAAACAGCTGATACTCTCTTGTTCGATTTCTCTGCACTATGAGAAATCGAACCAACAACTACTCTTTCTTCACTTGCTCAGAACTCAAAAATAGATGAAAAAAAAATAAATTGTTTTTCATCTTCTCCAGAAACTGTTCTTTTATAACTCAAAAGAAATCAATACGGTTTTTAATGAAAATAAATTTCGTAATTAGTGCTCACTATAAATCCTCCATAACAATCATAAAACGGTAACAATATAATTACCAAAAATTATAGAGTTAATTACAGAATATTAAGTAGAAAAAACGTTTTTGGAAATCAAGAGTTAAAACCTGCAAAAAATCAGTTTCTGAATCACCAGACCTCCCAAGACCCCAAGGCCCCGCTCTCTCGGATTTTTGATAAATAATATAATATATATAATATACCTACACAAATGTATGGGGTGAGACTTGAACCCAAGTCTATAGTGTGGGAGCCCAAAATAATACCACCACACTATTTCTCTAAGTTTGATATAATATTACAAAACTATGTTTTTAAATATATATATATATATCTCCCAACAGAAGATACGGAGAAAACCACAAGACTGTGAAGTCAACAATCAACGAAAATTGTGAAGTCAGAAAGGAGCATATACCTTTGAGCAGTTCAATTCAAGCACCTGATCATTGATCCTCTTGCAAGCGCGAAGTGTACCACTCGGAGGTTGGTGCGCTGCTATGTTTATATATAAGGTTGCGCGGAAGTCTGAGTTATAAGCTTGAAGATCAGTAAGGTCGGGGGACGATCACGCGATTGCTATTTACCCGCGGCTTGGCCCCGATTACGATGTCATTAGGAAGCTATGCCAACCACCACTACTACTATATGGGTTCTACTCACTGCAAAGATGAGCTCTCACTGCCTTAAATTTATCTTTACCTTTCATTTTGCAAGCCTTGATTGTCCTCGAGTGAAAAAAAGAGAGGGGGAAGCTCAGCTTATATTTGCATGACTTTTACATAATTAGATTCTAACTTCTGTTTGAGGAGCATGCAGGGTTATATATTGAACCCGCAACTATCACATGACCCGCGAGAACAGAGCTGCATTGCGAGCACGTTCACCATCTTCGTTGTTCCAGTGTGTTGCTGGTCTTATTCCGCTAAACCATCTCTTTCGTGCTGGCAAGCTCGGGTCTGATGGGGTTTTGTTCGCTGGGTTTACACAAATGTCAGAAGTCAAGGATTTGTACAAAATCGTTTTTCCGGTAGAGTTAGGGAAGAAATGAAATTACTGCCGCATGAAACAAAGACGGATGGATGCAATTGAGAATACAAAGGGTTCTAAGAATATTTTGGTGAGTCTTGAAGTCTTCTATCCGTGAAATGAATATGGAGGAACTGAACATAGAGATGCTGAGAGGAAGCAGTTAGACAGCAGCGTCATATGTACTTAATGTGAACACCATGAAACGAAACTGGTGGCTTTATGACGAGAGCAAGGAAGAGCTTCAGCTGAGAATTCTTTACCGCGTAATCATCTGACGTTTCCACTTCGGATCTTCAGTCGTCAAACTAGATGAAGTCGCGTGACAGTTAAGAAGCGCGGCTGATTCCATCTCCTGGTCCTGCTTCCGCTTGCTAAGTGTGTATTGTCTTCCCGTTGCAAATTCGCTGAAGCTTCCAGGGGAAGCAAAGAGCATTATAATGTGCACGCACTTAACAGGAACAATTCCAAAGTTTTATATTGTAACAATACCGCTCGATGGCACCATAGTCCGTTACTTCTAACTGCTACCATCTCGACTTGTAACAACATCATCAGCGCTTCGCATACCCGTAGGACTACCGTCTAGACTCTAAGAAAGAAAAGGCTAAGAAGCATAGCACGCCTCTCATTTATTCTACAAAGATAGCATGGAGAATCTGCAACTTTTACTGATCCTCAACCTCGAACACGGCAGGCCAAATTTACAGATCGTAAATTGGGCAATCCTCATACTATAACAAGCTAAGTATCTCATTACCAACATATTCATGCATGATTAAATGCTCCGGCCTAATGATTAAAACCCTGATTGTTGGATATGCCTTATAATGCCTTTATTGTTGTCTAATACATGCGCTTGGTTAGGCAGTTATGTCGTTTTATGTTTGCTGAGCATGGCCATGGGTTGTTCGATCGTTTTGTCCTTTAAAAAATGTGCTCTCTTTATAATGATGTCTCCTTAGCATTTCAGCGTGTATAATAAGTTTACAAAATGCATGTGTTAGACGCGTACTGAAGCCTTGTATAATTATCATAGCTTTTCGTTCATCATATTTGAAGAAAAAGAAGAGGGGAATCGGATGTATATGCTCGCATGTTTATGCTAATAGTTTATGCCTTGCGTAAACCATGAATATCTTTTATGTCTATGGACTTCACATGTTAGCTCTATAATACCTTCATCTTCCCCTTTTGTATATACACATGATTGAAAAAAAAAAGGGCATCAAGCATTTAATTTTAAATCTAACTTGAGTATGAATATTCGAGCTTTGAAATATGTATGTAATCTAGTCGCATGTGTAGGCTGTCACTTTCTTCACAAATGCTACCACGCGCCTTTACGAGATTTGCTTTCACGATGCCTTCACAAGTGTTTTTTTTTCACGCGTATGAATATGCCATTCATGAAATATGCATGTTATCTAGTCGCATGTGCAGGTTGTCACTTTATTTGTGCAAAACATCAATATCATTTTGAATATCATGGTCGGCTGTGCAACAAAAAAAAATATAGTAAAGTGCTCCGGGCACCATGCTAGCAAGGGTCCATAGAGGCCGCTTGAACAAATACAAATCTACAAAAGGCTACGGGAATGCCAAAGGCGCCCATTTAGCTGACAAATCTACAAAAGGCTGTGGGAATGCCAAAGGCGCCCAGTCAGCTGACAAATTTACAAAAGGCTATGGGAATGCCAAAGGCGCCCAATAAGCTGACAAATTTACAAAAGGCTACGGGAATGCCAAAGGCGCCCACTTAGCTGATAAATCTACAAAAGGCTATGGGAATGCCAAAGGCGCCCGGTCGGCTGACGATTATACAAAAGGCTACGGGAATGCCGAAGGCACCCGATTGGCTGACGATTATACAAAAGGCCGCGAATTCCGATCGAGCCAGCATTACAGATTTACAAAAAGGCGACGGGTTGATATACTCATCCGATCGGCCACAGATCTACAAAAAGGCGACGGGTTGCTCCGCGCATCCGATCGGCCACATATTTACAAGAAGGCGACGGGTTGCCCCGCGCATCCGATCGGCCACAGATCTACAAAAAGTAGACGGGTTGCTCCGCGCATCCGATCGGCCACAGATTTACAAGAAGGCGACGGGTTGCCCCGCGCATCCGATCGGCCACAGATTTACAAGAAGGCGATGGGTTGATAAACTCACCCGATCGATCACAGATCTACAAAAAGGCGACGGGTTGCTCCGCGCATCCGATCGACCACAGATTTACGAAAAGACGGCGGGTTGGTATACTCATCCGATCGGCCACAGATATACAAAAAAAGGGCGATGGGTCGCTCCGCGTATCCGATCGGCTACAGAAAAAAGGGAATGTGCGCGTTTAATACACTCTCTACCCATCCCCACCAAGGCGAAGCACCAAACACCGCGTTCCATTGAAAATAAAAAGAAGGGAGTAGGCGCGTTTTACAGCCTAGATCCAACATTGCCAAACAACACGTTTCGCCTATCCAATCTCAAGAACAACACTGGGACTACCCGCACAAGTTTAGCCGGCTATCAATGCACGATAACGGGCAATATTTACATCCAGAGTCTCCACCATTAAACGAGCCTACTCACAAAACACTCGCCAAAGCCAAATCCCGATCAGCTTCGTCTACCAACTTGTGGATGTCGTCCATAATCTTATCAGACGCTTGTGACCCTCGCGCAAGTGAGAGAGTCTCTTCATGCTCGTCATAAAATTTATGCACCTAGTCTCAATGAATTTCCCTAAGGGCCCACAATATGACCACCTCCTCCTTCAACGCTAATAAGCGTATTGGTTCATCCTGGAGGTAGGATGGATATATGAGCGCAGATAAGATTTCCAGAGTCAAGGTATATCCAAGAAGATGTGGAGTCGCTCGATCAGAGATATGAAGATAACAACCAGATATGGGTCAGCCTATAATGGGGACTTTAGGACGACATCATCAGAGAACAGTGACTACTGTTGAAAAGTAGAACTTAAGATAAGACATGATGTGACTACCAGGTCATCTGACGATTGACCCAGTAGTCAGGGGACTAATGTTGATACATGAAAAATATTACCCCTTAGCCGGGCTAGTGTGCCCCCAAAAGGGAGGCAAACCCAACATGAAACATGGGGACTTGGGAACTAAAGCCCAAGTCCAATAAGTAAGTATCCATAAGATGTAATGGACAAGGGAGGAATTAATAGGAAAGAAGGAGGTTGTATTAGAGAAGGAATGGCATTAGTATTAATTAAGGAGGTTTAGGACATGTGGCATGATATCATAAAAGGAAGGGCTTTTGAAAAGTCTATATAAAGAGGCATATGGTACAATAGAAGGGATCTCTTTTCTCTCTCTGTCCTCTTGGTAATTGGGTATGTTGTGGCTAGGACTTGTAGAACCAAAATCAAAATCACCCCTCAACAGATGCGATCCAACCTATAAGACATGAGTCAAAGTAGAGTTAAGCGAGAGCGAAAACTAAAAAAAGACTCAATTAACGTATCGCAAGAGGTTATTGAACCACCCTCAGAATCTGTTTATAAGTAATTGCTTACTTACAAAAAGATAATGGAGAAAAATCGGGATGATTTTAAAGCATTATCTATCGAATGTGAAAGGATGCGTCAAATTCACAAAAATTTTAGGGAAGATACTTCTCAACAAATACATGGTCTTGATGAAAAAGCAAGTGCTAGTCTCTCTCAAACACAATTGTTAAAAAGGGAGAGTGATGCTGCTCTTGAAAAAATTCACTTGTTGGAAGAGAAACTTGTTGAATCTGATGCAAGGATTAACCCTCAACAAAAGAGTTTTGAAGAGAAGGAAGGTGAATATCTCTCACGAGAAAAACGCCTTGAGGCTGATCTAGCCAGTGCTCTTGATAAAATCAAGATGTTGGCAGAAGAAAATTTGAAACTGAAAACATCCAATGAAAGCTCAAACAAGTTAACCTCAATGTTAGAAATCATCGTGATACACGAGAATTGGGCTATAAAGGAATATATGCTTCAAATATTAGTAAAGAGGTAAAATTTGTTAAAGCTACAAATTCTTCTCAACCAGAGGCTTCCACTGAGGTAAAAGATGCTCGTATTCCTTGTAAAGAAGTAAAACCAGTCATGCGTAAGAATCATGTTCAACCATACTCTTCAAGAACGACAATCAAAGAGAGCACTTCTGCTAATGTCAAGAGAGCAAAAAAGTTGAACAAAGATAAGAAGAAGAAGAAAAATCGTCAAGCTCTAATGCAAGAGGATCCGCGAAAAGGTAACATTAAAACTCAGACTTCGTATGTTACTAAGCATTGTTGTTATTGTGGTAATAAAGGGAATGTGGAATGGGGATGCAATATTCGTAAGATAAAAGATACAATTTCTTTGTATCAAACAAATTGGCTAAGATTGCTGCTCAAAGGAACTCGGATCGATATTGTCCAAAGTTTAGTGGTAGTTCAAATTTTGCATATCGCTCGACAAGGTCATCTTATAAAAGACCCGAATATAGAAAGAGAGATGACTTTGTAAATGCTAAGACAAGATATGATGTTCCAAATTAGAGAAAAGTTGTATCGCAAAGTATTTAAAAGGACAATCGTCCTAATGGTATGAAGGAGAAAGCTGCTCCTGCGAAACCCAACTCTAAATGGGTCCCGAAGTCCTCTATAGCCAAGAAGGGATCAAAAGTTAGTCACAAGAATGACTCTCAGCTGTTAATTGTTGGTGACAATAATTACAAGAGTTTTCTTGAAAGACTAAAGAAAGACATCATGTCTGAATTCTCTTGTACTAGTGGACGCTGTGATAATGACACTCTTTATCACAAGTCAAATAAGAAAAACAAGAGATGGAACAAGAGAAAACAATCCAAGCAAGAGGTCAAGAATGATGATTTTGTCTTAGTCACTCGTGACGAACAAGACAAGGCTCAACTCAACACAACCTAGTTGTGTTAGAATGTGCATGCTCACCTTGGTGCTCAATCTTTTGAAAAGGTGAGGAAGCACATGAAAACTGAGCACATGATCTGTCGGTTATTATATGACTAATTAACATCTTTAGGGAGATTTCTTTTCTTCTATACTCATACCTTCTCTATCTATACTTGAACTTTTGATAGAAACGGTAATTTGGACTTTATGATGTTTATATCTACTGATCATATATGTGTAGCTCTTGTTTACATGTTTAAAACGAGCCAAAAATCACTGAATTCGGACATCGTATGCAAAAGTTATGTCTAAAAAGGTTTCGTGTATGAATTCATGTTGTATCCGGTCCTGGTGATTGGTATAACCTGGTATCATGACCTGGTACGATAACCGGTCCTGGTGATTGGTAGGCTTGGAAAGATGCCTACGACTATGTCTACTTCAAGTGCACAGGCCTATTGGAGGCAAGGGCAAGCACAGGTCGATCCCACAGAGAAATAGGGTGCTGTATGGTTGATCTAAGGCTTACTCTAACTAATTTCTAAGGGAAAGTGACACAATTTGTGGTTTGTTGTCGATACGACTAAGAATTGTTTGTGACTGTGAACTAAGATAGCAACAGGTTGTAACAAGATTGAAGAGCACTAGGGTGATTGAATTCACCCTCTAATCTTATGCTAAGGCAATTTACCTCTGGTTATGCTCTTGAGCCTTCACTTGAAGGGCTCAGGTGGATATTCATTAACTAATTCACTATTTCCCTCCTAGTATAGGGTGTCTTCTTACAGTACAATCTATCACAAGTTCAAAAGCTCATAATTAACTCCTAATCCTGATCATTTTATCCCACAACATAAATACAACCAAAGACTAAATACTTGACATGAGACTAGGGGTTTCAACAACACCCTAGTTAATTAAATTAGAACATAATTAAAACAACAAAATGCAAATTACACTAAATTGGTGCTCTGGCTAGCCCAGGCATAACTTCAAACATCCTCACCTCAGTTCTATTTATACATGCCATTCCCAAACCCTAATTTACTTCAAAAATAGAAAAACAAGAGAATACCCTCACGTCGCTGAATCGTGCTCTCCTCTGTCAATTCGTCTCAGAGCTCCATGCATGGGCTGTTGTACAAACCCTAGTTCCAACCATCTCCAACTGAGCTTCTAGGGTGAGGGAGAAGCTGAGAAAGAAATGGGTCGAGCTAGGGTGGCGGAGAAGGTGGCTATGGTTGTGTTGGTGTCAGGGGAAAGGGATGGTGGTGTTGATAGCTCTGATTTTGTCAGGGAGAGGGAGGAGGTAGGGGAAGAAGATGGGTTCTGCAAGAATCGTGGGAGAGAGGAAGAAAGAGAAAGAAAAGAGAAATGGGTGTTTGGTTCGACGGGTTAGGTATAGGAGATTTTGGTGTTGAGAGGGCACAGCGAGAAGACGATGCGAAGGTTGGAGCGAGCGTCAGATGGAGGTGAGGCAAATCTAACGGCTCCGAGGAGACGGACTCGGATCCGGGTCATGGGCCGGGTCTTGGATAGCTCAAGCCCATGTCTTGTAAATGGGTTGCTCCTTGTTGGGTTGCAACTGTTGCGTGCGCGGGCTTTGGCTTTCTGCTCCATAGACGCTTTTCTCCAATTCTCTGCTCTTTGGCTCCTTCGTTTCTCCGAGCTTTATTTACTACCTAAAAACACAAAATTAATTAGTACAAATATTTATTCTTGAAAACAGAGAAAATACAGAATCTGGGATAATATCTGATTTCTGAGTACAAAAGATGAGTTAAATGCCAATAAATAGATGTAGAAATATGCAATATTTGGCACTCATCAGTGATTAGTTCATACGAAGAAGTGTAAAACTGTTTTACCTATATCTTCTTCATCCGAACTCGGAATGACCTCATTCTTTTTGCGTTGGTTTGTAATTTAATTCCCTACAAGATTGAGGTAATTGCAATATGTGATTTTCTGTTGAATATTTATGGTGTATTGCAAATTGGATTTATGGGATGTATGATTTCAGTCTTCATAACCTTAATATTCGATCTCATATGGTGTGAACCCTTATGGTTTGGGTGACTTTTTGATTTAGCGGGATTGAGTTCTAGCCCATGTTGGTAGGCTTTATCAAAGGATCATGAGGGGTTCTGATTAAAACAATATGTGAAAAAGTCACAATATGTTGAATCGTTTGGTTTAGCATAAAAGCATATGTGTTTCGGGGTTTCAACTTTTGCATTGCATAAGTTAAAACCGGTTTTCAAACTTTCTATGGTAAAGGTTGGTTATTGTTGTTCTTTTGTCTTGCAAGAGGATGAAAACACAGTGATATTTTGCTATCAATTCTCCCTGGGAAGATGCAAACATTAATGGAGAAAAGGATGCGGAACTTGAGGTAACGACTTTGTTAGTTAATCGTTTTCCTGTTTAAGAAAAGCCTGATTTTATTGCATATATTTATTGCTGTTGCATAACAAAATTTCGGTACAATTGATGTTTATTCCATTGTCTGTGTATGGATGTGTGTGTGTGATTTAATTGTTTCCGATTAAGAAAAACTATTGTTATCTTGCTTTATTGTTTGGTATCAATCGTTTAGGATTACAAAATTTACGGTGCAATTGCGGTGCTTTAATGTCTATGATTGTTTCAATTGCTTCTGGTTGAGGTAAATAATTATGCAAGTTGATTTACTTGGTTTGTATGAATTGTTTATGGCTTAACAAAAGAAAAGGTTTTCGGGATGAATTGTTTAGTCCAATTTGATTCCGGATAAGAGAAACTAAGTTAATTCTGATCTTAGTTAGACTTATCAAAGTGGAGGTTTCGGTTATTCAAGTCTAATCGAATGCCTTAACAAGAAATGCTAGTTAACTAACCTAGTACTTGTCTTGTTTAAAAGTGAAAGGTCTAAGTTATTATTTGAATAATTACAACCTGATGAGAAAAATAGAGTCAATTCTGATCTTTATTTTGGTCTTATCGAACAAGCGATTGTATTTGTGCAATCGGTTTAGCAAAGGAACTAAGGTGCTTAGTCGATTTTTGGTTTGCTAAACTATTAGGGAAAATTGCTTCGGGCAATTGTTTCCTTGGTAACATATCAAAACAAAATTACTTTGTAGTTTCGGTTTTGAGATTGGTTATAAAAAATGGTGTGTGGAACCCTCGTGCTTAACTCTTATAGGTTGCAAGTCTTTTGAGATTTGTAAGATCCTTTTGGTTTGTTCTTTTATTTGCTCGTACCTTTGTCATTTTGTGACAAAAAGGGGGAGAAATATATGGAGTAAACAAGTGATATTGATATTTATTTGTATTGATTTGGTATCACTAAGGAAAGGACATTGGTGCTTAAACGTTATATCTAACGAAACAGTAAAGCATAGACTAAGGGGGAGTAGCAAATCATATTGATAAGGGAATAACAAAGACGTGCGGATTGAAAATCTACCTATGTTACCTTTAGGGGGAGTATTAGATTTGTTATTATAATGTCAACAATGGTATTTATGGATTGAATGTATACAGGTTATTGTGTTGTTGAATTTTGGAATCAAGCGTATGTATAATGAATTCTTGTAATTTGTTTATCCATATGATGCAAGAGTTTTGTCACTAAAATTGACAAAGGGGGAGATTGTTAGACCATAGCTCGGTTGAACCCACCAAGCGTTGGTATGTTAAGTTTGGTTGTCATATTTTAGTGAACCAAAACTCATTTAAAGAGTCGCTTGATTATTTACTAGAGTCAACTTCGTATATGTTAGCTTGAAAGTATTAGGATATGAAACATTACAAGTATTACGTGAAGACTTGAAGAATGTGAAGAAGTAAGGAGCTACAACGACGACATCATCCTTCCACTTGAGGTTAGTAATATTTGACTTGAACTGTTTCATTCCCTAACGTATCTTTCAAGTCGTGCATATTGAAAACATAACTGCGAAGCTGTGAATAATTATACTCTAGTTAGACATATTATAAAGGAATACAATACGAATTATAACGCTTATCTTTTGAACTTCGTATATAAGATACCGACATAATCGTTTGAATGCTATTGTGATTATGTATGGGTATGGGTGAAGATTTCGTCCTAGGAAACAATGTTTTACATTAGTTTAAAGGAAGTACATTCATAAACTTGTTTTGTGAATCGAAAGGGAAATCGCTAGGCTTATTGGTATTTGTTATTCATTGCATATCTTTTGAATTACCAATATGTGTGTTTAGTATAACCGCTCATAACTTGTTTATGTATCTTGGTAAAACTATTCACAAGGCCTGACTTTTGTATTGGTATGACTTTTATTAGTGAAACCGATCTTAAGTAATCACTTGAGATGGTATGATCGATTTGTTGTAATTGGTATGACCAACTCTAGTCATTGGGGAACCGATCCTAGTAAGAGGTGCAACCGATCACAAAAGTGGAATCGATCCTTGTAAGAGGTGCAGCAAGTTTCTAGTTATTGGGAACCGATCCTATGAACATGTGCAACACGTTTTTAGTTATTGGGAACCGATCCTATGGACATGTGCACCAAATACAAGTTAGATACCATATATATGTGGGAACCGATCCTAGTACCTAGTCAACCAAGTTTTGGTAACTAGCGTGACTAATTCTAGTACCCACATGGAGGTAGAACCGAAACTTGTTTTGGTAGAACCGTGAAACCCATGTTTGGTGATTTGGATAATCAATCACATAGTTCTTGGAAGTCAGATGAACCAATTCTAAACTCGTTTTGGAAGTGTGGTAAATCGGTTCCAAGATTGTAGATATGAAAAAGGATCTACAAAGTAAAGATGTCGACATACTTTGAACATGTGCAGTAACTCTTATCTTTTATTGTTCAAAGTTATTCCTTAATATCTAAAGGAAAATCCCGGATCGAAATAAATTAAGAATCTTTTAATTAAGGTTTTTAGTTTTATATGCTTTTAATTTCCAGCAATTAAAATGCATATCTTTAGAAAATAAAAATTGGTAATGTGCATTTACTAATTGGAGATTTTCTACTGAGATTTCGGTCAATATTTGGACAAATCATTTCCAGGAATTATGGAAACCGAATTTGGAAATATATTGTATATCTTGAGAATATTTTCGGTTTTGGAAATTCCTTGGTGTCCAAACTTCCTTGGTCTATAAATATTGAATTTTGCATTTCAAGCAAACTAATCCTCAGAGCCAGCAAAACTACCTAGTTGTGTTATTACTGGTGGAGCCGCCTATTCGGAGAGGAAAGTAATTAGGCGAAATCCCTTACTGCCGCTCGGTTTAAAGACTTCTTTGGGATTGAGAAGCTCTATTAGTATCGTTGGTGGGAAACTAGATAATTGCAGTTTATTATTAGTTTTCTATTGATTTGATTGACTAACGGTTGTTGTACTTTGATTGCACCTAGTTTGTTTATGCTTGAGAATCTTCTCTTATGATATAAGGTTCACTCAAACTAGATCGAAGTTTTGACGGGGATCTTTAGACTATTTGTAGATCTAAAGACGTCTTGTGATAATCCATTGTTACAGACTCTGTTCTGTGTGTGATTGATCACAAGAGATTCAAGTTGATTGTGTGCGGTTGTTTATTCAAGATCTAAGAAGATTTGAAGACGAAGAAGATTTCTGATTTGGGTTCATAATCTTTAGTGTGCACAAAACTTGATCGGCTGGAGGATCCAACTATAATCAATTTATCTTTGTGATAGATTTGATTGATTAGTTGAGTAGATCGACATCAATACAATTCTTTGTGATTAAAAGTATTGATTGCATAGTCTTAACAATTACTTTGGTAATTGTTGATAAGATAGATCTAAGGACCTGACAAAGGAGTTTATTGGGATAAACGTAAGAGCCTTTTGTCAAACTCATATCACTTGATTGAAAAGAGTTGTTACCGAACATATTTGTTGTTCCTTTACTGTTTGGAATACGAACCAAAGGAATTGTTCCAAGTGCGTGACTTATTGAAAGTTGGAGGCGCAGGGATACAGAAGGAACTAGGTGAACTATAGGTTTAGTTGCTTGGTCTCAACTATACGAAGTTGGTTTAGATTTTGTATAGCGGCTTAATCCTGAGAGTATTCAATTCTGGACAAGGTCCCATGGTTTTTCTGCATTTGCGGTTTCCTCGTTAACAAAATCTTGCTGTGTCTTTTACTTTTCTATTTCCGCAATTATAATTGTTTTTATTATAATTAGAAGTAAAATACACAAACGTTAATTCCTATTTACTTGATAGCTATCCTATTGTGTTTGGTTAAGTCTGAACCTATTATCAAGTAAACATACTTCGTTGTTGTATTGTCTCGATCTTGTATCCATAGTCAATCACACAAGTTATCTTGTTGTCGTATTGTCTCGATCTCGTATCCATAGACGATCACACGAAGTGTGAACCGATTAGTTGTATTGTCTCGACTGAGTCCATAGACAATCACTTTCGTAGAAAGGACTTATAGGTGGAAAAGGTTTAGATTGAGGTATATTTGGGTACCCTCGTCTTTTCATAATGACTGTTCAGTTTGGCAAGTTAGCCAAAGAACTGAAATCTATTTGATGTTCATTTAAACAACTAGGAATTTAATCATGATACACACACACAAGTGTTTAGGTAATCAATAAAGTCTTAGATGTGTTTAAGATAGTTCTAGTAATGCTAAACATATTATGAAAGTAAATCTTTAAGCATATACTAACATATAAACTGGGACAGTTAGTACAAAGGTTCGTGAACCGCATGGCTTGTTCACGAGTCAGGGTGCAATGGTTCGTGAACCAGGATCGCCAGTCCTACTAGACTATCGAACTCAGTTGACCACAGTTCGTGAACCGGGTTCGTCAATTGCTAACCAATTATCTAACTTATAAAATTCAGTTCACAACGGATCGCCAACCGGGTTCGTGAACTGTTCCCAACTAAACTTGCGGTTTGCGAACTGGTTCGCTAACCTTCTTGTATTTTTGTATCTCAGATATCTATGGTTTGCGAACTGGTTCGCCAAACTACCCTAAGTAGAAATATCAGTAAGTTCATATTTCTCTATTATGATGTTTGAAACATTCCCAAGTGATAAAAATCATTTGCATGGGCAATTTTCAATCGATCCACAAATTAATTCACATAACTAAATATTTTTAAGGACCTTTGGACATCTAATTGCTAAATCATATTTCGAGATTTTTCACAAGACAAGCTTGACTCGCAACTTCTTATTTTTAATTCTACTATAAGTCATATGACATGGTCTCAATAGATAAAATGATGGTATAATAAGTAAAATAGAATGGTTTAGTCTTCACATACCCGATACAGAAGTTCTCCAAATGTCTTCGTCGATCTTCAGTCTTCAAGGGTGATCTCTGATACTCAACTACAATTCTAACCTAGTCCGAGACTTGACTAATTAATAGACTAGAAATCAAGATATAGTTTTGATCATCTAACATTGACAACAAGATTGAGATAGCAAAATTATGGGTTCATCCGAGCAATTCTCTAACATAAATACTGTTTGAGATCGTGTCATTCAGTGGTGCAGTATGAACATGTTCGGTTGGAGAGAGATTCGGAAGCACCACCTGTTTCCGCTGACAGACACATTTGTGATGGTCATGAAATATTGACAATATACATTGCATTAGTGAATGAAATATCCATTTTATCCTCCGAAGTGTTTGATGAAAAATCATCAAGTAAGTTATCAAGATTAATGTGAGTATTGTTACATTCATCAAAATTGTGAGTTGACCACAAGAGCAATACTAGAAATTTCTTTCCCTTATGAGTCATATTGATCATATGTTTCATCAAGTGTTGTGGCGAGACCCTTGTTCCCAGTGTATTTTATGCGATTTGGACACTCATTAGCAAAGTGACCGAACCCTCTATACTTGAAATATTGAGGCATATTTGCATTATCACCATTGTCAGAGTCCCCGTTCTTAGGAGGAACACGATTGTGAGGCTTGTTTGATGATGAAGGATGTTCTCTGGAGAAACATTTATTTGTCTTCTTAGAAAGATCTCTAAACTGTCTTCTAATAAGAAATACAAAAATATCAAGATCTTCATTTGACAAATCGAAATTATCAACATGACATTTCTCATAGGCACTGACACTTTCACTTTTATCAAGCACTTTAGTGTTCTTTAAGGCTTTGAAGAGAATGTGTTTTCCGACCTTAATGTGTTGTTCATGATAAAAAAAATCTTTAACTTTCTAAGGAGATTGCTTCTGGAAAGTGTTGTAAGATCGTTTCCTTCAGTGATGATATGTTTCTTAGACTCGTATCGAGCTGCCAAAGATCTCATAATTTTCATTACAATATCCCTTTCAAAAATAGTCCTACTTAACGCATGAGAGGCACTCACCATCTCAGATAATTTGTGATTGAATTCTTCAACCGAAGCTTCGTCGGCCATACGAAGGTTTTCCCAATCATAAGTTAGGCTTTGAAGTCTTGCTTCTTTTTCTGAGCTGTACACTTCAAATATGGTCTCTAAGATACCCCAAGCTTGCTTCAACGTAGTGCACGTAGACACATGATGTTGAATATCTTGGCTTATGGCATAAATAATAACATTTAATCCATCAGAATTATGCTTTGCAGCACTAGTTCTTTTGTCTTATGTAATTGTTGGCGGATTATGTCCCTTAACGACAAGTACCCATGTTTAGAAATCACAAGCTTGTAAGAAGGAGCACATAGCTAATTTCCACCATAAGTAATTTGTGTCATCGAAGGCTGGTGGTATGCTAATTGAGATTGAACTCTTGTCCATAGATTCATATCGCCACAAACACAAACTTGTTAGGTCTAACGGTGTTTACCTGCTCTAAATACCAATTGAAAAGGAAAGGGCACAAAGTATACCACAATTTTTTTGGTTCGGCAACTTGTATGGACAAAACCTAATAAAATTTCAAGTAGATCTAATTAAAGATCCTTGAACAATATGTATATAGAATTTTTCTATTTCTCTTCCACAATCAATATGTCTAGACAACAAAGTCCGTGAACCTGATTGTGTAGAAGAGTTCTTGGACGATCTCACAAATCAATATACAAGATCAATCTAAATGTTACCGTTCCTACAACACTACAAGCTTCTTAAGTTTTTTTTAATTTTTTTTTTTTTTTATAAACAACTTATTGAGTTATCCACTTACGAAAAATGCTTCTTTTATCGTTTTATTTCTGAGAAGTACTTTCAAAAAGTTTAGGAGTACGTTTGAATACCAAAGCAAAAATCAATTTAAAAAGCCAAAAACAAAAACAATTTGCTGTGCACAAATTTATCTTTTTTGCTTCTAGAAATGGTTTGGAAATTATGTACCCAAACTAGCTCGGAAATCAATTTTAGTGTATCCAAACAGGCATACTACAGGAACGATTTTTTGGGGACCAGTCTTTTTTTTTTTTGGGACCATGGTTTTATTTTGGGTAAGACATTTTGAAGTAAATCTAAGCCACCTCTTATCCAAATATTTATGTTAATCCCAAAATTACCCTTCCTAATTAAGTTTGTAAGATGATTAGCGAGGTTAAATTAATAAATTGTTTTTTTTTATAAAAAGAAGAATTATTGAAAGGGTAAAGAAGAAGAAGATGAAGATGAAAAAAAAAAAAATTTTTTTTGAGATGGGTGAATATGAACTGATTGATAATGGCTCCTCCAAATCAGAAAATTCATCTCCTAGAGTATTCGTTAATGTTGCTTGAATTTTCCAAAAATGAAATTTTTTTAAGTAGATTTTGGATAGGTCAAACAAGTTCGGCTACAGTATCTGAAGAACAGGTAGCCGAACTTATTTGGAAGTGTAGTTTCGACTACTTTTTCCTAAGACGCAGGTAGCCGAACTCGCTTTTAGTGTAGGTTTTGATGAGTTCGGCTAACAGGTTCCGGGACAGGTAGCCGAACTTTTATTCTAGAATATACAGAGTAATGTTCGGTTTCCAACATTAATTTTCGACTAAACCGAACTCAATATAAGAGTTCTCAGAGTGAAGTTCGGTTAGGAGAAAAAATTCTCAAATAAACCGAACTCAACATATGTGTTTGCAGAGTAGAGTTCGGTTAGCAAATTTTTTTTTTGCGAACCAACTGAACTCAACATATTGATTTTCAGAGAAGAGTTCGGTTAGCAATTTTTTTTTTTTTTTTTTTTTTTTTTTTTTTGCGAACTAGCGGAACTCAGCATTTGTTGTTCTAATACAAGTGTTCGGTTAAAGGACAAAATTTTCCAATTAACCCAACCAACCGAACACAACATATTGGTTTTCAAAGAGGAGTTCAGTTAGAAATATTTTTTTGCGAACCAACCGAACTCTCTGAGTTCGGTTACGAAAAAATAAATTCGTGATAATCGAAGTGTTCTTCGTGTTCTTGGTTTCAGAATGTTCGTTTAGCAAACTAGGTTATTTTTAAACAATTCCTAATCGACCATGCCACTGTATCTTCCATTTAAACAATATTATGATGATTTCTGCTCAATTTTCTCTATCAAAAACGAATTAAAAGTGATGGCTTTTTCAATCGAACGAGGAACGTCAAGGAAAGAGAGAAGAAGAAGAGAATTTTTTTTTTTCAAAACTAAAAATTTCCGGTGCCCCTCCTATCTCAGTGGTTGTTTTTGATTAATGGTTCATATAGATTATATATATATATATGATTAGATTTATATAGTAATTAGGTTAGTTTTAATTTAAATTAGAGTAAAGGGTAAATGCGTATTTTTCTAACTTTGAGACGCCCCTTATAAGTGTAGGGAAGTTGGCCTAATAAAATCATGGTCCCCTCAAAAAAACCCATGGTCCCTAAAAAAATCGTTCTACTACAGGGACAGTAGGGAGTTCTGAGCAGTAGGGGTGAGCATGAGCCGGTATGGACCGGTTTTCACCTCATCCGCATCGAATCCAATACATTACGGATTTCAAATTTGGCATCCGCATCCAATCCACATCCAACGGATTTGCATCCAATGGATACACGGATGGACGGATTGGATATGGATAATCCAATGAATTTGTTTTAGTTAAAATTTATAATAAAGAAAATAAAGCCAACACAAACGACTCCTACATATCCTATATATGTGTAGGAAGATAAAAATGCCATGTACAACACCCCAAGTAAACACCTTAAGAATTCCTAAATGACCATAGTATTTTATAGAACTATATAAATGCACTTAATTTAACGGATATGGATGTCCAACGGATTTTCAAAGTTGCATCCGGGCCCGATCCGTAATCCGTTGGATGTTAAAAATTCCATCCGCATCCAACCCATTAACGAACGGTCCGGACATCCATCCGCAAATTAACGGTTGGTCCCGGTTAAATCCATGGATTACGGGCCATATGCTCACCCCTGAGCAGGGAGCATGGACTTCTGATTGCCAAAGAACCGTTTTTTTGGGACCAGCCTTTTTTTGGGGGGACCATTGTTTTATAAGGCCCCTACCCTACAATGTTAAGGGATGTCCTAAAAATCATGAGATTTCTAATTTGCCCATTACCCTAATTAAAATTAACCCTAACCTAATAACTGCCTCTAACTTAATCTAAAACAAAACCTAAACCTACCTGCACGAAAAAGAAAAAAAAAACAGTTTTGAGGAGAAAACTGTTATCCCTCTTGTTCTTCTCTTCTTCCCCATTTCAACATCGTCTTCATCGATTAATCGTCGATTCATAAAATTTTCATCGTCGATTAATCAATCGACTATAAGAATGGTTCTTCGAAAGCAAACCAAAAGACTTCAAGGAGAAGGTCCTCGATTGGGACATCTAGCAAATCAGCCGAGTGATTTTGAGATTCATAAAGAAGTGGAACAACCAAGTGAAGCCATAATCCAGTATAATAGACGCTTGCAGAAGCCTGATTCTGCCATGGGACCGATTCGCAGGTATTTTGCAACAAACCCATTACTTTTAATTTGATTTTGATTCGTTTAATTGAATAGAAATCATCAAAATAGGGTTCAAATGGAAGTTACAGTGCATAGTTCGGTTAGGACGAGTTTCTAAAAACCCTATTTTGTTAACCGAACTTCCTGAAAGGAAGAACACGAAGAACAGTTCGGTTCTCTAGGTTTCAAAACTAGGTCACCGAACTGCCAGTTCGGTTAGTTCGCATAGAAGCCTAAAATTTTTTTCTAACCGAACTTAACAAATTTTACAACGATTTGTTTTTTCACATGTAACCGAACTCTGCTATTTTGCCAACTAATTTGAGTTTTTATGTAACCGAACTGTGCTATTGTGTTCGGTTTGTTCGCATAAAAATCTCAAACTATTCAGTAACCGAACTTTACCGGGAAAAAAAAAATGTAACCGAACTCTTGACAAAAAAATCTTGACAAACCGAACTCTTCAGTAGTTGCAAACATGTTGAGTTCGGTTTGTTCGCAAAAAACCTTGACAAACCGAACTCTTCATTAACATTTACCAATGTTGAGTTCGGTTTGTTCTCAAAAAATCTTTGGTAACCGAACTATACTATGGAACACAAAATTAGAGTTGGCCTATTTTTCGTGAACTTTTGCTATTAACCAAACCTTACGCTGAGAACCCTTATGTTGCATCTGATTTAGTGAATCATTTAGCGGTTAAGCTAATATCTTTTGTTTTCTTGATTAGTGGAAGAGGCAAAAAAATCAAATAAACCTTTACTGGAAGATCTTAGAACTCCCACACCTCGAGGCAAAGTACATTATGATGCCGGTCACCGTGGAACCAAAAATGCTAAGTATAGAGGTGGGCCATTACCGGGTGTTGTGATCCAAGATGGTGTTAATAGAGATAATATTGACAACGTAATCCAACAAGTTAATGAAGAGATCGTGGAAGAGATGGGCAATCAAGAACATCATCAAGGTAGAGAAGGTGAAGCAGCTGAAGGAGGAGGAAATGAGGGTGCCAATGATGGTGAACAAGCTGAAGGAGGAGGAAATGAGGGTGCCAATGATGGTGTACCGGTTGAAGGAGGAGGAAATGAGGGTGATAATGATGATGTTCAACCATCTGAAGGAGGAGGAAATGAGGGTGACAAAGATGAGGAAGATGGAGATAAGGATGATGATGAATCAGAGGAGGAATTGGATGAAGAGGAAGAGGCTCAAGTAGAAATAGTGCGAAAGAAACCTAGAAAGACGCCTAAAAAGCCTTGTGCTAGATATTCATACATTCCTGATGACAATTTGTGTTTGACGCCAAAGATGCCAACTTATGGTACTCCAAGAGATGGAGGGGAGGTATTGATAGGCTACAAAAACTCATGATCTGCCAAGATCTTTGCGACAAAGGTATGGTTACCATCAAGATTTCTCAGTCATTTTATTATATTTTGACATATATTGTTCTTTTCTATATATATTAGTATATAAGATATATGTTGCTTTTGTAGGATCATAATAATGTTGTTCGTGTTTTGAAACGTCAAAAGAACAAGATATGGAATATAAAAAATGAGTATGATGAGGTCCGCTTGGCGGTATTTGACTGTGTACTATGGAACGGGATACAACATGCGCACCAAAAATTTGATGATGTCATTTATTATCGCATTTGCCGAGAGGTCTTATCCAGAGACGGATACCTTTCATCTACCTTTTGGTGAGATGGCAATAACTCTGGATGATTGTTTTAGAATCACATCCCTACCAATTATAGGAACAAGTGTTCGAGATGGCTACATTCCCTCGATGAGTTATGAACTTCTTGAAAAGCTAGTCGAAAGGTGTCTAGGATGGAGCGATAAAAAGGCACAATGTGAGTTTAGACAAGCTAACAAAGAGCCTAAGGAAGGTGATGAGTATAATGAGTTTGAGGAAGACCGCACGTACAAGAAGAAGTTGAAAAATATCAAGCTCAAAACCTTGTTTGATGAGTTTTCAGGGACGAAAAATTTGGTTGCTCAAGGAAAGTTGGTGATGACAGAGGAGAAGATTAAGCAACATGTGACTGTTTATTTGTTATATCAACTAGGAACCATTTTCTTCCCTGACAGTTCAGGTCACGTGGTAAATGCTCATTACCTCCAACTATTGGACCCCCTGAATGAGGTGAACAACTACTCTTGGGGCATTGCGGTTCTTTCATTCGTTCAAGAGGAACTCAGAAAAGCCTCGAGGCTTAAGAGTCTATATTTTGGAGGCTTATACACCCTTGTTCAGGTACCCCGTTAAATTATCGTTTGTGTGTTTCAATATATAAGTGAATGAATGTGTATTGTTACTAATCATATTGCGAATGTATTATTTGTTGCCTCTTCTTATAGGTTTGGGTGTACGACCACTTCCCTAAACTGCAATTGTCTCATGCTCACACTCCTTGGTCTTATGGGAAGCCTACAGCTGGTAAATATGAATTTTTGAACTCATAGGAAAAGAATAAGAAAAAAAAGGTGTTGGAGTTGAGGGAGACATTGGATAAGTTAACAATGGAAGATGTGGTTTTCCATCCTTACACCATTGCATCAGATGAAGACGAGGAGGATGTTGAGGTTATTGATTTCTCACCTGTTGCGGCGTATAATGGACCGTTGTTTCATTCTCGGAGGTTGTACAATGTATAATCCTCGAAGAGTATTAAGACAAGTTTCTTGTGTCCAAAGTGTCCCACAAGTGGAAAACTTCAACTTCAAGGTGAAGAAGCGTGGAACTAAGAACACCGAGAAGAATTTCACCCCCAAATACGATCCCTGCTCCATCAGTGGACCACTGGAAGAACTTTGGGGATTATCTTGTTCCAGTTGAAGAGTTGCAAGATTCATTTGATGAGCCAAATGCCGCTGACGAGGGATATATGGAATGGTATGAACATTTTTCTCATCCTCGTGTAATAAACAGTGTCCAACAAGCCCGTGCTGATAAAGCAAAAGCGACGACAATGGAGAAAGAGGCTAAGAAAACTACGAAGCATACCCCTATGTGTGGTGATAAGGCCTTGATCTTGTGGAATTCGGCGGTAAGATATTTACTCTTATTTTTGTTTTTCAAAATGTTATGAAGTATTGAAAAATAATAGTTACTTATGTTTTTGATGAGAAAATGTGAAGGCAAGTGCTAAATTGTTGAAGAAAATGATGGCAAAAATCCGGAGTGGAGAGCCGATGGATACTCGAGAACAAACATACCTCTACAACCAAATAACTAATGTTTTTAATCCCAACATTGTCGATACAAGCCAGGTTGATCCAAGCCAGACCATGTCGTCGAAGAGGAGTCGCCGAGAAGGGGAAGGTTCAAGTCGGATGGTTAAACAACAAAGCAGTGGAGATGACACTCCTAGTGACGAATGACGACCTAAAGCTCCTAAACGCAAGAGTAGCAAAGTTTCTCGTAGTGGTCGTGGTAAATGAGTGATTGCAACAATTAGTACCTTGTTTTCTTATCTTTTGAAGACTTTTTTATTGCGGATTCGGTAGTTTGTTTGGATATTTGGAATATTTTTTTATTGCGGATTTGGCTATTTGTTTTCTTATGTTCGTGTGCTTCCAACATTTAGTTATGTGGATTAGTAAATGAATTTCATAATTTGGTTTTTAATTTGTGTTCTAAGGGATTAGTTTGGCTATTTGACGGTTAAGTGTTTCATCATTACTAAATTTTTAAGAAACGTTTAGTAGACTAAATCTCGTAAACAACCGAACTCTGATTATCTTAAGTTACAGAGTTGTATTCGGTTACCTGCAATTGTTTAGCATGAAACCGAACTCCAATGTTCGGTTACCTGCAATTTTTTAGCAGGAAACCGAACTCCAATGTTCGGTTACCTGCATAAAAAGCTGGCAACCGAACTTATGGGTTCATAATCCAGCCTTAGTGTAGTTTTAGTTCGGTTAACCGCAATTTAAATAGCCAACCGAACGTTTTAGTTCGGTTGTTTCGCAGATTTTGCAATCTAACCGAACTCACAACAAGAAAATTTCAAAAATTACAGTGTAATGTTCGGTTACCTGGTATTATTCATCAGGTAACCGAACTTGGTGGTCGATAAGTTCGGTTTGTTCGCATATTTTGCAATCTAACTTATCTCATAACAAGAGAATTTCAAAAGTTACAGTGTAATGTTCGGTTACCTGGTATTATTCATCAGGTAACCGAACTTGGTGGTCGATAAGTTCGGTTTGTTCGCATATTTTGCAATCTAACCGATCTCATAACAAAAGAATTTCAAAAGTTACAGTGTAATGTTCGGTTACCTGGTATTATTTTGCAGGTAACCGAACGTTACAATGTGGAGATCATAAACCAGACATAATTTTCCTAAGTTCGATTACCTGCTATGATTTATCAGGTAACCGAACATTACACTGCAACTTTTGAAATTTTTTAGTTTGCACTGTTCGGTTACCTTCGATTTACAGAACCAACCGAACCTTTGAGTTCGGTTTTCTCGATGAATTTCTTATGTAACCGAACTATGTATTTTGAAATTTGAATGACACTAATTTCAAGTAACGGCTATTTTTATAGCCGTTATACACCCCAGTGGTATAAATATGTGTCTCATAGTTAACATTTTGTCTCAAAATCTTCTAAAAATGGCAGCCACTACTCCTAAATTTACTCTAGATGAAGATCTGTCTCTTTGCAGAAACTACATACTATACTATCCAAAGAGGGGTGAAGAACGAAGAATGAATGGTATTATGAGTCAAAGTTATTGTGGGAAAATTCATGAGAAATTCTGCTCCGACACAACAAACCCTCATAACCGTGATCATATAGCTTTGTTCATTCGATTCGACAAGATTAGAGCTAGAGTTGTGGAATTTATGGCTTTATTTCGTATTATAAGGCGGTATCGACTTAGGGGTGAAGGATTCTCCGAAATCATTTTAACATCAAAAAATGAATGGCGAAGATGGAGGAGAAAAGATTTCAAATATGAATATCATTTCCGCCTCCTTAAAGACTTTTTCATAACGTGTTTCGGATATTAAATGTTATGTAGCTTTAGTTTTAGTTCGGCAATGTCCTCTAATTTCATTTCCTAACCGAACTTAAGTCTTGATGTCTCACTGTTCGGCGATGTCATGTAATTAAGTTCCAATATGAAGAAAAAAAAGTTCCAAAAATAACAATCTCTTATTCTTATGAAAATCTTCAAAGCATAACCCAAAAGTAAGACCTAATTCCAAAAAACACAATCTTTGATTCTTATGTTGATGTTCAAAGCATACTTAGTTTAATTAATGGTACATTTAATCATCCGCAAGGGAAACTGGACCTTCGTGTATGATTTTTTCCGAATCCTTCAAAGTTTTCCACATCTCCATGTTATGCTCGTACATAATGCACCATCCCAACATTGTGTCGGGGTTAAATCCATGCCAATAAGAGTTTCCGCATATCGGAGGCAGTGGACAATCGTCTTCTAACCAGAGGCCTATAAAATGGTTGTTGTTAACAAGCGCAATCACCACTCTCCTACGTTTAAGTTGCTCGACACATATTTTTGTTTTCGGAGTGTATGTGAAACTAGCACCTTTTGAGAAATAGTGAACCACGCAATTGAATGCTTCGGCGATTAAGTGCCCACATATCGGCATGCCCATCCAATGATCCCTTGTGATTGGATCCCCCCCATGGAGACGCCTTTGATACCTAACAAACTGCACATTGAGACTAGCATCCCCATCGGACAACATTGGCTTGTAAAATTCCGGGTTGTCCTTTAGCTTCATCAACAACCTTTGTCGGACATAAGTGATTTGATTATCATTATACAGCTTCGCACCTTCAGTGAAAGGCCCTAGTTGTTGTACGACAATGTGGAATCCGCAATTACCATCCGGAGGGACGTCATCGGTGGATATGACGTACTTTCTAATGTATGGAGGTAGCTCTTCCAAGTACCTTTTATCAACAAAAGTTGATGTATCATCAATTGGTCGACTTCTTTCTTGGATGCGGCATATTGGAGCCTTAAGCTTCACGTCTCGTTGAATTGGTTGGCTAGGTTCCGATGGAGTAGGTGGGGTTGGTTGCGAGCGTAACATCGGTTCTTTTTTTCTTCATATCTCGTTCACTTGTTTCGCCCTTTTCCACAATATTCCTAGACCTTTTCTTAGAATCTTCTTGATACTTCGCCTCGGTATGCTCATGCCCACAAGGGTCTCTAGTAAAAGGGGTCATTTCACTTTTCCTCTTAGCCAACACCTTTGCATATTCTCTTACTTGTTTTTTTTGTTTCTTTGGTGATTGGCCTACCTTTGCCCTTGCCTTTTTTTCGGTTCGTGCACATTCTCCGAAGTGCGTGGATAAACGATTGGCCGCATGTCATCCCAAAAAAATTGCTTTTCGAGTTTGTTCATGTTCCGGTACATCTCGATAACGATTCTTCCCATCTAATTGTCACCAAACTCTTCTCCGACATCGCCCTTTGGAGGAGGGACAAAACTTAATTGTTGCCAATATGGATCTATATCGCTTAGAGGGATTATGCCATGTTCATACTTAACTATCATATGGCGACAAGGGAGTCCCATAGACTTCATCATGTTGCAAACACACACCTCGTCCGGCTTGGTTCCCCATATGTCAATCAAATTCACCTTTACCATTAACCTCTTAATGCAAGAACGTGAAACATTATAATGGAGTCCCTTGAACAACCGAAGGTCCGCCATATTCTTGATGTTACCACCTTTGTCTACAATCTTTTTGTACTTCATGATGCGGATTTTTTGAAACTTCTATTTAATTCTATCAATCTCGCGGTTGAAGTAATTCTCCATTGCGTTAAACACAATCACAAAATTATCGACACATCCAAAAAGATTTTTCTTCAACCGGTGGTGAGCCGATTCTACCAAACTTGTCGCTTGATTCCCAAAGTGTTTATGGTGGTTGGTAAATGCATAAACGAAGCGCTCTTTGTACGGTTCCAACCATTGCTTAACCACATACGTTACAATATCCTCGGGATATACGGGGCTAGACCAATGTTCGATAAATGCCGCAAGATTTAGATTATACTCTTATTCGGTGAGAGACCAAGTCAATGACTCCCATTCACCAGAGAAAGCAACCCATTTAGCGTGATTTATAGTGTATTGTATATTGAATTCCTCTTTTGCATCCGCTTGTTCATCTTCCGGTAGCTTACTAATCTCTTCAAATGCTTTCCTCTTTGGTGGACAAATTTGAGGCTTGCACCTATTCATCACATTACACCATATATGGAACGTACAAAGCATATTATGTGCTAATGGGAAGACTCTCTCTATTGCGTTCATTAATGCTACATCGTTGTCCGTCACTATAACCGCGGGATATCATCATCTCGGTATATGGCCTTCACTTGTTGTAGCGCCCAAGTGTAACTTGGTTCTTGCTCATCTTCTAGAAAACAAAAAGCAACAGTAAACGGTGACTTCGTCGAGGTACGACCAACAATATTCAACAATGGCATCTCGTATTTGTTAGTCTTGTAAGTGCAATCCATTATAAGAACTTGATGGAAGGATTGAGCCAATTGAACACTCTTCGGATGCGCAATGAAGAGATGCGTTATTTCATCTTCCGGATCTACCTTCTTTTGAACCGCGTAGCCTTTCTCTTTAGCGCAAAAAAACAATTGTTGCATCACTTGTCTATCCTTCCATTCATTCCTTTTAATTGTCTCAATTGCATTGTAAATGGTCGTCAAAGATGATACATTATCCTTGTTATCATCCTTTAGTAAGCGAAGCATGTTTAGTGGTGAAATTCCCATTCTCCTAAATTTAGCTATTTTCTCCATTTCTTGAGGAGTGAGCCTTGCGGCCATTGCATGTCCTTCAAGATCATCCGGACGAGGGTGGTTATGATGACCTGCCACCTTATCCATAGATAGAACTCATCCATTCTTTTTTTTTTTGCACTTACTAAATACTAGCTTGAACGGACATTTAATTTTCTTTGAGCACGCTGTGTTCTTCCTCGTCGTCTTTCCTTTATACACATAACCCTTCCTCTTGTAACTAACATCGGGATCTCCACTTCTCTCACAAACCATTTCAAAACGAGTTTGGCTTTCTTTTCCATTCAAAACTAATACGCATATGGCTTTCTTGGCATGGTCTCTAGCCCAATTCTTCGCATCAATAGGTTTATCAAAAACCAAATCATTGACATAGTGATTAGATGTATCTTCAAACAGCATGCCAAACAGAGAAGGTTGATTATCCATTGGTATAGGTTGACATTCAATCTACAAGAAATGGAACAACATCAATTGCAATCAGAAACAAGTTCGGTTACATTAAAATTTTATCGGGATAACCGAACTCAAAGTTCGGTTTGTCAAGCAAGTTGACAACTAACCGAACGTTACGTATACTAAATCAAAATTTTATTGTACGTACGTTCGGTTAGATAGTGGGTTGGTATGAAGTTTGCGAACCAACCGAACTTTATCCACTAATGTGAAATATTATTTTACATAAGTTCGGTTATCTATTGGTTGCAAACTAACCGAACTCATAATTCGGTTTGTCAAGCAAGTTGACAACTAACCGAACTTTACGTATACTAAGTCAAATTTTATTGTACGTAAGTTCGGTTAGATAGTTGGTTGGTATGAAGTTTGCGAACCAACCGAACTTTATACACTAATGTGAAATATTATTTTACGTAAGTTCGGTTAGCTATTGGTTGCGAACTAACCGAACTCATAGACCCTAAAGTTCGGTTACATTTCGGCCAAACCGAACATAACACTGTAATCCTATTTAAAAAGTTCGGTAACATGTCCGTTAACCGAACTTCAAAAAACCTCCATTATTGGAGAGTTCGGTAACCCGCGTGTTTAGAAAAAGTAACCGAACTACACTTTCAGATGAGTTCGGTTACATGTTCTTCACACAAGGTAACCGAACAAGCCCAAATCTACTTAACAAATTCACATTTTTTTGAAAATTTGGACCAATTCAACCAACATTATCTAAGTTTAGAGCATACATGGGTACCCAAATAGTATTCCTCCGGTTGTGGTTGGTAAAATCCATCGTTTTCATCTTGAGATTGGCTTTGGGGAAGAATACATTCACCATCTAAGAAATAATCCATATCCGGATCATTGTGAAGATTGACATATACTCTAGGAGAGGAAGGAGATGAAGATTCAGATGAGCTATCATCAATTGAATCATCACTTGAATAGTCTAGATTAGTGAACTCAATTTTTTTTTTATTTTCCATGTTTTTGTTCTTCATCTTCTCTAACTTTTCTCTCTCAATAATTCTACTTCTTTTTTAAAAAATCAGATTTTTTTATCTCAAATCTTTATTCAAAATCATTTCACTAATCACACTAACTAATATTAACACTAACTAATCATTAATCAAAAATAATCCGAGGGTAATTTAGGTATTATCATAAATATCTAGATAAGGGGTGACCTAGATTTACTTCTAAATGTCTTACTAAAAATAGAACCATGGTCCCAAAAAGAACCAACCACCTCTATATATATATAACTTAATTTAAATCTTTAGCAAAGATATTCTCACAAACCCATTACTTGTCGTTTGTTTTGGTTGAAAAAAATGAGAAGTAATCATCCAAATGAGTTGAAAATGGAAGTTGTGGAGAGGTTTAATGGAGGTTCTGATCTTTGAGTTCGGTTACTTGTTCATCTCACAAGGCAACCGAACTACACATTGAATGAGTTGATTACTTGTTCATCCTCACAAAGCAACCGAACTACACCTTGATGAGTTCGGTTCTATATGCTTTATAACTATGTTCTCGAACCGACGAGTTCGGTTGTTTCGCATAAATGTATAAAGCGCCATGTAACCGAACTCTAGGGTTAAAAACATAAGAAAAAAGTTGTCATGTAACCGAACCTTACTTTTTTTCCCATTATTTTTATTTCTCTTATAACCGAACTCTATCAACTTTGTTCGGTTATTTGTAAAAAATTTTAAAACGCCATGTAACCGAACTCTACGGTTAAAAACATAAGAAATTTTTGTTTGTTAAGTTCGGTTGGTTGTGCAATTAATCTCAAGTTTGCGAAACAACCGAACTTATTAAACTTAGTTCGGTTGGATCGCAAAAGCATGTAGTTTGCGAACCAACCGAACCTTATACACTTGGTTAAAATTTATTTGTACATAAAGTTCGGTTAGTTGCGAACCAACCGAACATAACACTGCATGTCAGAGCTTCCATTAATATGGAGTTCGGTAACCTGCGTGTTTGGATCAAGCAACCGAACTACACCTTGGATGAGTTCGGTTTTGTTCATCCTCACAAAGCAACCGAACTACACCTTTGATGAGTTCGGTTACTTGTTCTTCATATAAAGTAACCGAACCATTCAAAATCCAGTTCAAAATTTTACATTTTTGGGGAAGTTTTTACCAATTCAACATACATTATCTAAGTTTGGAGCATACTTGTTCACCCAAATACTCTACCTCTAGGTTGTGGTTGATAAATCCATCATTTGAATACTCAAAGGGGGTGAATTGGAAAAAAAAATTATTTTTCATGTTTTTCTCCTTCATCTTCTCTAACTCTACTCTCACAATAATTCTACTCAACTAATAATAAACCCATCTTTTAATTTAATCTCACTAATTGTTTTTAACTAAATCATTTCACTAATCATAACTTAAAATTAATAAAGAGGGTAGATTAGGTATTAAATAAATAACTAGATATGGGGTGACCTAGAATTACTTCTAATGTCTTTACCCAAAAAGAAACCATGGTCCCCCCAAAAAAAGGCTGGTCCCCAAAAAATGATTCCAAAAAAAAACCATCGTCCCCAAAAAACGGTTCTTGCCAAACACTTCTGAATGTCTAGCTGAGCCCATGGGCTATTTGCCGCAGCTCAGCCCTAAAATTGTGTTGTGATCGTTCTTTCATCACCAACAAAAACCTCTCTGATGTTGAAAATGATTCTGAATCAACTTTGAAGTAAACTCCTCCGGGCTTCTCAAATCAGTAGCAAGAACTAAACAACCTTAAAGCAAAGCAATACCTGTTGACAGAGAAACAAAAGTAGAAAGATGTTACGAATCGCATCGAATGCCAACAAAATTTCTAGGGTTTTAAGTACTCCAATATTGCTACAGTCAGAGCGATTAATTGTCTCTAATGTTGAAGAAATTCAGCATCCTCACAGCTCTTTTCTATCGCAGAATCAAAGAAAATTTTCTGCTAAAGTTTCAAATGCTTTAAGAATTAGTAATGGAGTAACATCGAATGGGCAAAACCTAGGGTATAATTCATTGAATCACAGAGCTTGTTATACTACTGAATCAACCACAGAAGATGTAGCCGCAACAGGTTTTTCTTTTTCTTTTATTTTTTCAAGTGTTTATTAAATTAAAAAATTCGGTTGCTGAAATAAGTATTTTGTGATTTTGTTGGTTTCAGAGGAAGTGAAGGAGATATATGATAAAATGTATAAATCAATTACTGAAGGAAGAACAATGCCTCCAAATGTTTGGACGTGGTCATTAATTTATAAATGTTCTAACCTTGAAGACATCAAGCTTCTATTTCAAATGTTGGCAAGCCTTCGGATATTTGTGAGTAAAAAACTCTTTTACTACTGTATGAATTCTGTGGTATTACTATGTGAATTCTTAGGTTTCGGAATTTGAATTCTCAGAAATATTGAGTTTCCTGTTTGCAGAGGCTGTCAAACCTTCGAATTAGTTCAAATTTCAATGACCATCTTTGCTTAAAAGTTGTGGAGGCATGTACCCGTGTAGGTGCTATTGATTACGGTATGTCAGGGGCTTCTCTTTATTCATTGCTGCTATTTGTACTTGACCTGTTTTGCAGGAATTAAGTTTTTTCTTAGAAAGTTTTATTTGTCATGAGAATGATCTATTTTGGATGTTGTTAAACTTTTGTTTCAGGAAAGAAAACCTTATGGAAGCATAATGCATATGGATTGACTCCACTTATTGGATCTGCTCACAGACTTCTGGTACTAAATGATGTTCAGCATTTTCTTGAGTTCAATTATTTCTATATCCCAGAGGGGGAGTGCTCAACTTTTGGGTTCCGTGAGATTACAGATGTATGCTAAGAAGCAGAAGGATGTTGCACTCATGGAAGATATCATGAAACTTCTCAAAGAGAATCATTTACCTTTGCAACCTGGTACTGCAGATCTTTTATTCAGGTAATATAAGCTTATTCATATTTCTGTGAGCTCTCTGTCTATATTCAGTATTGCATTGTACTTCATTTGTGGATCTTGGTTTCATATTTGCTTAACAAATTTCAGCACTTGTCATGAAACTGATAACTGGGAGCTTTTGATGAAATACTCAAAAAAGTTTCTGAAATCTGGAACGAAACTCCGTCTGACAACACTTGGCACGTGGATGGAGTTTGCTTCCAAAAGAGGTATCCACATCCTTTTATATTCTCTTCTTTTCCTAAAGAACTTAAGTGTATTGCAATAGTTGTTTTGACCAAACCTTTGATTTGAATAAATTAGCTGAGATGCACATCTCATTTGTGAACTGAGATATTTGAAATTTCAGTCCCATCAGTATTATGTGCTAGACTGGGCTGACATTTAATCAGGCATTGGATTGTATGACTTTTCTGTTACTCCCTATGTCACTTCTTTCCTTGATAGTCCACACTTGGATTTTTCTCAGATGATAATGGTCACTATATTGATTATACGATTATAATTTTTTTTCTCTCAAAATTTGTAGGAGACATGGAATATCTATGGAAGATTGAAAAGATGAGATCAGACATAACCGATAAGCACAATCTTGCATCTGCATTTTCGTGTGCAAAGGTAGCCTTTCTTGTTACTCCCTTGGATCCATATATTCAGTTCAGTAGTCTCATATTCCATATTATCCGTGATCAATTCAATCCAGGTTGCAAATGTATGATGCATTCTAGTTGTGTTATTATACTTATACCCCACACATAGCCAGGCAGGTGTATCAGCATGTTCCATGGTTCTGTGTACAATCAATTGATTACCCTACATAAAGTACTACAGCGCTTACTATATGTCCAAATTGTCAAAGTAAGGTAGTTTTGGAAAGATGACATTCTGATTTTTCTTCACGAAGTTTAGTCATATTTTCACATGAATGCTAAATTTCGGATATTCTGATTTTTCTTCACGAAGTTTAGTCATATTTTCACATGAATGCTAAATTTCGGATATTTTATTTTTTTCTAGGGTTTTCTACTTGAAAGTAAGCCTGAGAGTGCTGCAGCCATTATTCATGTCCTCAATCAGGTGATAATTATTTCACAGTGGTAAAAACTTGAATTGTCTGATCTCGGTGTTTTTTTTTTTTTGGGTACAATCAGCAGGTTAAGGAAACCCAAAACCAAAACAGAAAACCAAAAAAACAAGGCAAACAGCCCAACTATCTCAGTTACACTTTCCTGCTCCTATCTTCTTGCAAAATCACCTGAAACTCTTGGTTACACTGATCAAACCTTAAACGCATAAAGCTGTTGCTAGGGTGCTCACTAGCAAGACTATCAGAAGCACAATTAGTTTCCCTTAAACGATGGCTGAATTTCACATTCTCAAAATTCCAGGAAAGCACGCTCATCAGGAGAGCACCAGGTGAATCTTATGCACCTGGTGCTCAATAGCTTACTTCAGACCCAATTCCACCTCTTGTAGCTCATGAGCAGCAACTGAAATAGGCTGACACCCTCCACAATCTCGACGCTTTCTTGTTGGCTCTAAGCATGGTTATTTTGATCTGTTCCTAACTAGGTCTATTTAGACAGATGCAAAGATGGATATTAGTCGACATAATCGTTATAGACAGAATATTGTGGGATGTAGCAGAATTACCATTTTTTTGCATGGTTTAATATTGCAAGTAGGTACCTCAATTGTCCAACTGTTGACACAAGATTCTTAATTTTCTTAAGCGTTTTGTTCTAATAAGAAGCCAATGTTTGAATTCTTATGACATCTATCCTGGAAATCGTTATCTGAATAAATGAGATTATCCTACAAAAGTTGGCACCATACTATCCTGGATATGGTTACAATATCATGGTTCTCAGTGCGAGCTGACCCGATGAAAGACATCCTCACTCCTCGGGGGTGTTTTGCAAACAGATTGTAAGAGGATGACATTGAAATCAGAAATAATGCTGTGTGTGTGTGTGTGTGTGTGTGAATTGAAAATAAATAAATATGTGTATAACTGTAGCTTTCAATATCTGAAGATAGATGAAATGATACTGTAATTTTATCTGACTTTTACTCTTTTTCACTGTTGTTTCTGCAACAGACTTTACCTGAGAAGGGCAGATCGAAAATCAGAGTTGAACTCCAGAAGCTGGTTAGCGAATGGCCTGTAGAAGTCATAAAGCATCAAAAAGAAGAAGACAGGAAGGTATTCCTCGATAGCATATAGTACTTCTTTTGCATTTTGAGCCAATTTCAGCAGGAAAATACGAATTTGTTTTTATAGATTCCTTGGATCCTTTTTATTTTTTTTAATTATTATATTAGTAATCAATTTATAAGGAGATATATCTTAACTTTTCCGAGATGCCTATTGAAAATCTCATATCCAAAACTGAAAATCATTATATTCGTACCAAATTGTGAAGCAGCTGGACATTTCCGCACCTCAAACGAGTAGTTGTGGCCTCTCTTTAAGTTAGCACTCTAAGTTGGCATTAGTTGTATACTATTTCTGAGTCCAACTTTACATTTTCTACTTCTTAGGTTTAACCCACATATCTCGGATGTTTTTGTTCAGGCATTGGCGACTTCGTTGCAAAATGACATCCCTGCGATGATAACCAGCCTATTAAACATGGGCCTGAATGTTACTGTAAATCTAAAGGATCTCAATAAAGAAGCCATTCCCAGCTAATCAATTTATTCGCAAGATACTGTGTGTTGAGAGCCCTTCTTCCTCCTATTCGAGTTTCTAGCTTTATGTTGCTATTTTCAGACATGAATTCTATTGGAGGATGAAATTTGTAGTGAAAATCATCAAATAGTTTGGGTCTTGTTGTTTTTCTTCAAATCTAATCTTATTGATCTGTGAACATATTGGATCGGTGAAGAAATTACTGTGCACGTCTACAATTTTGAAAGTTCAATCATCAGAATGTAATTTAGTTTCATCAGATGTTGATTAAATGTGGAATGGATCTGCAGATGTATGTTTATTTGTGACATAACAACGCGGTGTTGAATTTTATAGACACCCGAACTGTCGATTTTTGTTAATTGAATTTTATGTTACAACTATTTGTTTGTTTGATGATATCAAGGATTCAATCGCGATTCTTGAGTCTCGCCACATCTGTCAGTAAGGTTTATAGTTCTCTGTGAGCTCTATATTTATAGTTTTCTGTGAGCTCTATATAGATGCCGCAGTTTTCCTGGACAGCAATTCCTTCTTAGTTTTAATAAATGCCGACAGCAATTTCTTCTTAGTTTTGAATCATGTTTCTCGTAAATCAAAACTTTGGATAATATATGTACTTGTGCAGTGGTAAAGTTATTGGAGGATGTTACCAGTTACCTGGATCTCACCTCCACGTTAATAGATAGCTGAGATTCAAAAATAAAGAAATCTATGGCAAAATAGTGAGCTCCCTGGTTGACTCAGTCAGTTTAGAAACGGGGGAGCCCTAAACAAAACACAAAATACCGGTTCAGTGGCCTTTGTGTAAAACAAGGTTACAACCATATACCCTTATTATTACAAAACTTCCGTTGACAAATTCCCGAAGGAACGAAATTGGGGTTTCTGTTGAAACATAAAAAATTCAGTAGCAGAAAGATCAATCAAGGTAAAATGTATCCCCGTCTATTAACCTTGGTTCGATCTTTCAATTCATCTCAATCTTCCATTATTAATCACAAATCCGTATCTCCATTTTTTTCAATAAATTTGTGTGCTGCATCATCAACAAATGTGCAATCTAACAAAACCGCAAAACCTGAATTTCCACAAACCCTAGCTGAATTAAGAGAAAGATTAGCAAATGAATCACCATCGTTAATGGATTTTACACGTCTTCGTGAAAGTGATGAATATTCTGTAGATGTTGGTACTAAGAAAAATCCATTACCTAAACCGAAATGGATGAAAGAATCAATTCCTGGTGGAGCTAAATATGCTAAGATTAAGAAGAAATTAAGAGATTTGAATCTTCATACCGTTTGTGAGGAAGCTAAATGCCCTAATTTAGGTGAATGTTGGTCTGGTGGTGAAAATGGTACTGCTACTGCTACTATTATGATTCTTGGTGATACTTGTACTCGAGGTTGCAGGTTCGTCTTTTTTTAATTGATTATTTTGTTACTTTTTATGGTCCAATTTTACTGTATTGTTTTAGGGACTTTCTTATTGAATTTAAAGAGTATAGAGGTTTCAATTCATAAATTTTAGTAGGTTTAGGTATGTTTCATATAGAGAGTTTGCGATAAGTTCAATTAACTAATTTGATTATTATCTGGTGCATTGGAGATACTAGTGCAATGTCAATACCCTCCAACCAAATGTATTTAGTTAATTTCAGCCTAGTTCGTAATCTAACTTGAAATAAGGGCCGAGGAGTTGATATGTACACAGACTGTAGTTTGTGTTAGGTGGAACTTGCATGATGCAAAATAGGATGCCAAAATACTATGAAAATCTGCATCACATATAGAACTGGGTAATTGTTAGACTCCAAACTGCAAAGGACGCTCAAAAATCTTACAATGAGCCCCATAAATAGGTATCTTGTGCATTGCACCATGCAAGATTTTTGCCGGATGCCAAATGCAGCCTTAATGTTGTTACTGTGGCCTATAGATAAGTAACAAGTGTTGTTTTTGCTGTCTTGGTTATGCTAAAGTAGTAATCTGGGCTTAGGTTGTGTACTTAAAATTTCTCATCTTTCAGATTTTGCAATGTGAAGACATCACGTACTCCACCTCCTCCTGACCCAAATGAACCCTCAAATGTAGCTGAGGCTATTGCGTCATGGGGTGTGGATTATATAGTGATTACAAGTGTTGATCGAGATGATTTACCTGATCAAGGAAGTAGCCATTTTACTGAGACAGTGCAGAAGTTAAAGATCCTAAAGCCAGAGATACTTATAGAAGCACTTGGTATGAATTATTCTCATTCTTAATCAAGTTATATCTGTTAGACTTTTTATGGTTTGCGCAACAAATCATGTTTAGACTAAGCTAATGCATGTTTAGTATAAGCTAATCTCTGTTATGTGGAAAGCATGTTTATAGTTTTAATCATCCACTTAGGTTGAAACTAGCATGACATGACCCTTGTTCTATGAGTTGTCCAATGTAGCCATGAGGTGTCCTCCAACTCATGATGGAAAGGTTGGAGTGACATGTGGCAAGCATGACTAGGACTCACTTCTAGCCTCGTATGTTTTATAAAGAAAATCTATTTTCATCCATCATCAAGAAATGTGAGGAAATAGAAGTTGATAATATAAGTCATGAAAGTTTATGTGTCTTATGTGTTCTATTTCTTTGTACTACAATCTGTTTTAGCGTGAACTATATGTAGGGTTCTTGCTGCATATGGTACTGTTTTTGTGTGTTGTTGAGTATGCTAATACTAGTGTTCAGTTCTGATTACGGCATAAGGTTGGTTAGTATCATGTTTAGGTTCAAGTGATGATCATTAAGGAGCTGAAATTCCAACAATATCTATTGTTTATACTGAACTAATGAAACACCAGTGTCTTAAAGAGTTTTTTTTTCTTCTTTTCTTTTTCTGTCTAAAACCGAAAGACTGATCTACTGCAAAAAAGAGGTAGGCATATAGAGAGAAAAGAGGTTGGCTCCCATAGAAACAACAACCAAAATACCAGGGATAGCTAAACTAATACGTCAAGTATAAAATATGGATATGCTAGGGTTTTGAATATGGGAATTGGGGATTTCAGTTTGATATTTGGATATAGGATTGTCTGTAGAGAGGTTTGAATATAGTTTATGGACATTCAGAAAACATAGATCCAGAAAAATTGATGTGGCATTAGACATTTTATGTTTGCATTTCGACCTGATAGTCCTATTCTTACGGAAGATAGACCTAGCATCCAACATGACGTTCAACCAGAATTGGCATCACTATTTGTTCTAGTGTCCAAGTTGATAGAGCGTACACATAGCAAATGTGTTGGATTCTTGTTGCCTTTTGGTTAGTATTATTTCCAAATAGGACAGACTAGAGTTTTTCATAAGTTTCTGACCTTGAAAATAGTTATAGATATGTAATGGCACGATAATAGTATTGCTAACAGTATTTTTAAAGCTGCATTAGTGTTCTAAAATTTGGCGACCAAGAAACTCTTGACAGGTGAACTAATTTTCATGGTGATACTTGTTTCATAGCCATTATAATCGTGTAATGTATATAACTTCTTATATGATGTTATGTTGGCTTCGTTTATTAGTGGTCTTTCCTTCTCAGCGAAACTGACCAACTGTTGTTATCGTACTTGTGTAGTTCCTGATTTTCGAGGAGATTTAAGTTGTGTAGAGAAGGTCGCAAAATCCGGATTAGATGTCTTTGCTCACAATATTGAGACAGTTGAAGAGCTTCAGAGTGCAGTTCGGGATCACCGTGCTAATTTCAAACAGTCGATTGAAGTACTAAAGATGGCCAAAGAATATGCTCCTGCTGGTACCCTTACAAAAACATCTGTTATGCTGGGTTGTGGTGAGACACCTGATCAAGTGGTTAGAACAATGGAGAAGGTGAGGGCTGCAGGGGTTGACGTCATGACATTTGGTCAATATATGAGACCATCTAAGCGACACATGCCAGTTTCTGAATACATTACTCCTGAAGCATTTGAGAAGTATCGAGTTCTTGGCATTGACATGGTATGCTGATTCTAACTTTTATGTATAATGATCTTGGCACTATTTTTTGGAATTTCTTCATAACTTGAAATACTTTACCCCTAGTTTCCATATCAAGTGGAACAGTTAACTATTTTATTCCACTTTGATCAAACCAATTTTTGGAAAAAGTAGTTCTTGTCTCCATAGTTGTGTCTCATCTTTTATCACCACTTCGCGTACCACAATAACAGTACCTTAGGTCTTTAGAAGCTTGCAATTCATAGCTGACGAGTACTTTGGAGCAGCTGGAGCTGGATTAACTTTATCTTTGTTTTAGAACCCATTTGGTAGTGTTCCCTTATGGCTCATTCTTGAAATCATCATGTCAATTATGTTGCTTAGAGTGCTTTTATAATGTGAACAGGGTTTTCGATATGTGGCATCTGGTCCCATGGTCAGATCCTCATACAAGGCAGGCGAGTATTACATCAAATCCATGATAGACACAGATCGAGCCAAACCTTCTTCTGCACTTCCTGTTTCGTAAGGAAACCCCAGATTTATGTTGCTTATTAGGTAAGCACTTCAACAACTAATTTCTCGCCCTTTTTCCTGATTGTACATTCAATTCTATGTAACCTTTTCAATATCTCGTCTCATTTATTGAGAAATGCCAATGAAGTTTGTTATTTTCATAAACTTTTGATCAATTGTATCTCTCGGCTTCCCTGTGCAGAAAACAACCACATTGCTATTTATGCAAAATTGTCTTAAAGCTGGTAATTAATAGTCGAGTTCGTCACAGAAATGAAAGAAAGTAAACTCTACTTTCTTCTTTACATTTCATCTTCTTAATGGCCTTCTCAGTTACCCACGTGAGTCTTCGGATTTTGTTTGTTCAAGTCTTCCTTTCCCACACAAGATCTTTCATGAGGAAGGACTCCATAGTGTTGACAGGTTCTGATATGGACCTCTCACAGTACAATCTGTAACTGTTCATCAGTAACAGTACCCAAATCTCCAGAAATGTACCTTAAAATCCAAGTTTGCATGTTTAAAGCAAAATTTCTGGGAACTCATTAAATTTTACCATCCAAACATCCGTAGAACATTTAATTGGGTAAAAAGGTTTGGTACACTTTTAACTCTTTTCACATTATTGTCAAAATTTTCATGTACGACATTATTATGGTCTAGAACCAGACATTATGTAACACCGTGTTTAGAACTTTAGAGGATAAAATCAAAATCCATAGGTCGTAAGTCTCAAATCATGTACATTGTAAGTAGATATCATAGTTGTAGACTTGTAGTGTTCATTAGAGTTGATCTGAATAGGATGGAATCGATGGATTATGAAAATGGAAAGAAAAGTAGGACCCACATTTCATTTTTGATGGAGTTAGATCTTGACTAATGATTGGAAATGTTTTATCTTTGTTTTTTCTGGTAATCCCATCGTCTTTGATTCTTGACTAACCAAGCTTATCAGTACTGATCACTTCGTATTCGGAATGTTATCAAGTATTATTGGTTAATTATATGTTTGTTTATGTGTTTTTGGTTTGTTGCTTGTGTGGTAGATCCTCTTCTCCAACAGATAATGTGACCCTATCACATGGATTGCCAGGTTATACGTAACGATTCGTCACGTTAAGAACATCATAAAAATATACAGTTCATTATCTAATTAATCTATAGATAATGAACTAAGTTATTGGTCCTACATGTGGAACCATTTTGTGCAAGTCCAAAAATAATTTCCTCTCTATTCACTAATATACTGCATAGGATCCTCTCTCAGTCTGCCATAGTGATGTAGATTTACAGAACATCTAAAAGATTAATGTAAAAGATCGGACACCCAACCACCTAGCCAAAACAAAATAAAAAGACATCCCCAGGTGATGGGGTTTACTCTATTCTGAATCATTTACTCTGATCCGTTGTATCAGTAGCTGTTGCCTTTGGATTTATCTATTTGTGGAGGGGCATTTTCCTTCTCTGTAGGGAGAATTTACACATGGAGATAAACCGGAGATTAACATGACTATAGTATAGTGTAATGGATATACGAGAAGTAACTTGTAAATAGAAACATAAATAATGGTTGGCAGCAAGTGACCAAACGAGGTGGTCATTCTATGACCCCCAATTCTTGCAGAATGAAAAGTTATTACTTCTAACCACCTTAACTTAAAGAGTGCGTTTGTTGCAACCACTGAACGATGAGAGTTTTATGCCATTGATTGAGGAAATTTATGTAATCATATGACCAAAAGTTTTGTCAAAATGTTCATCAATTGCCACATTCATTCATGACATTTGACTCTCGCGGTCTTACTTACCAACCAAGAGGACGAAACCATTAGATTAAAATCTCTTTAGTAAGTAAGAGTCGCTAGACATTGCTTGTTAAAGCTAAAGTAGCAAAACAGATAAAGACTGGATGGTTGATCCCCTTATGCAATATAATCTCTTTATGGAGCAATTACGTACCCTTATGCAATATAATCTCTAGCCATTTATATCCGTGAATGCAACGGTGGAATGAATATGTGAATTGTGAAACATCCTGGTCAAACAAAACACAAGTCTAAGACTTGTCATGAATCACAGTCTAGATGAGTTATTTGCTTTCTGCAAGCCGAACATTGCAGTAGAACCAGCATGATGCATTTCTCTGTATTTGTAATCCTATACCAGTCCTCCTACCAACAGATGAGTTATTTGCTTTCGGGATTCAGACGTCTTCACTTTTATTTTTCAAAATATCATCTGCAGGTTTGGCATCCCCGCAGAGATAGTTTCCGACAACGATGTGACTACAAGGAAAGAATATTGACTTGTTTTTCGACACCTTCAAGATTCGAAAAAACAAATCCACCCCCATATACCCACAAAGCAATGGACAAGCGAAGCCACAAACAAAACTTTGGCACTTATTCTTAAAAAACGACTAGACGAGTACAAGGGGCGGTGGTGTGAGCGTTTTGCATAACGTTCTATGGGCATATAGGGCGACTCGAAGATCAACTACCGGAGAATCCCCGTTTTTACTCACCTACGGAGGCGATGACGGTAATCCTGGAAATTCTACTTCCAACCACAAAGACAGAAGCATGGGAAAAGAATCTCACCACGGACATGATGTTGGAAAAGCTCGACGACCTCGAAGAAAGGAGAGAAGCGGCACTGCAAAGAATGGAAAACTACCAACGCAGGCGGAGAGAATATAACAAAAAAGTGAAATTTAGGAATTTTGTAGAAGGGCGGTATGTATTGAGGACCATTCCCCAATACCGGAGAGAAAGAAGTGGGGAAAATTAGCACCAACTTGGGGAGGACCCTCGTAATACACGACATCGCAGGAAATGGCTCTTACTATCTGCGCAACCGAAAGGGGAAATCCTCATGCATCCGTGGAATGCCAAATACCTCAAGCCATACTACCCATGACCAACCACCTGCGCGTACATTTCAGAAGAAGAAAATGGAATTGCCAGTCCTCATGTTTCTATCTCTGACAAAGGAGTAACGCACCTTAACTTTTCAATCAATCAAAGCTTTCATTTTCAAGTATCATATCCCATCCATTACCCACGTGATTCAATTTATTCAAAACCCACAACCTATACCATATGAAACACATATTTACACAATGTATATAAACCATATGAACCACATACCACATACCATATGAACCACATGTATATACTACTTACACAATGTACATTGCGAACCATGTCACATCTTAATAAAATAACGATACTATTGTTACCCGTGGATGTAGGCCTTAAGGCCGAACCACGTAAATCGTTGTGCAATTACTATAATTAAGAATTGACATTATACTTAGCGAGAGGATATCCCGCACAAAGCGTGGATCTTACCTTTGCAATATAGGGCAATATCCCATACAAAGCACACGCATGCAATATATCGGAGCATACACATGCAATCACGGGGAACTCCCCGTAAGCGTCTATAAGTGTGCGACCAGGGGTGACTTCCCACGTAACGAGATACCCGAGCAATATTACAAGCCGCGAACTCAATGGAATATATCCTTGAACGTCGGCTAGACCCCCACCGTTCTCAGAATCCCCACAGCCAAGGAATTTGGACGGGGTGCACGTCACAAGGCAATTAGGGGATATCAACCTACGGAATGGCGCAAACAATACACTTTCTCAAATTCAAAGATCAACCTCCTTGGATAGAAAATACTACGGAAGATACCAACAAAATCCAACAAAATACAAATCCAGATTTAAACACCAAAGTTTGATCTAGTACATGGCAGTTGATTACAAGCCTAGCAAGAAGAGTAGCAAAAACGCCAAAAGGATAAGCAATCGAAATCAATCCCTAGCATACTAGATATGATCTCTTGGGAAGGAGCGTTATCCGCGGGTTTGTCCTTGACGAGGAAGGAACACTACCACGAGAGGAGGGCCCGAAGAGCACGAAGGGAGCGCGGGAACAGACGACGAGCATAATTCTTGTTTAACCCATGGTTCTTCCTGAGATCCAACTCAATCTCACCAAGAGTTCTATTAATCTCTTCTGCCAACTGCTTACGAGCCACGAAGCCTATGGCTACACTCTTCATCTCGGCTTGACTTAGGGAAGTGGAAAGAAGGTCCACCTTTTGATTGGCATGCTTGACGTTTCCTCTGAGACAAGGCCCGACCCACGATGATAATTGACTTGGACCTCCAATTGAACTACCTTAGCCTCCGAGCTTGGCAAATTTGTCATCCGCAGCTCGAAGTCTGTCCCCGGAGCTCTGCGGATAATAGAAAAAAGAACAGTTATAACAAATACAATACAAAGCACACTCGATGACAAAAACGTATACCTTCACAATGATCAACCGCGGAATCCTTTGCTTCTGCGGCATAATCATATTCATTTGATAACCTATCATAATCTACCTGCAGAAGATTATGAGCATACTGACTCGCGCTTAGATCATCTCGAAGCATCGAGTCCGAATGACGATATCGATTAACCTCATCATTCTTCGATTCCAACCCTTTGTTAAGGCGATACATAGTCACCTCTAAGTTTCTCTCACGCTCAACCTGACGAGCCACATCAGCTCGAGACGCGGATAAAGCACTACTGAGAGCACTAGATTCTGCCTAGCATCGTCTCTTTCCTTAGCAAGACGCTGCATATAAGCCCGCACATCCAGGGGTGAGAAGACCGCGCTCGCCGCGGCTCGTCTTCCATAACATTAAGCTTAATTTCTAAAGAGGAAATCGACCCGCGGGCTTTCTCAAGATTATCCCGCGTCCATAAAAGAGCCCCGTTGAACAAGTGGCGGTCATGGTTGTTTCGATTTTGCGAGATCTACCAAGCAAAGCTTTTCTTACGCCATTCTTCGGCCATAGCGTTATGAACATCCGCGCGGGCATTCCATTTCGCCGATTCACTCTTAAGTTTTTCAACTAACTCGGCAATGCGACCTTTTTGTGAGTTCTCTCATTCGAAGCCACAACAACTGGGACTCCACCCATCGAAGACAAGACGGCGGGAGGATGAAGAAGGAGAAAACTCGAGAACATATAAGGAGCGGGAAACTACCAAAGAAGAGGAGACGCAGGACACGAAATAGACGAGGAGTTCTTCTCGGAACCGCTAACTTGGCCTTAACCGAGACCGGCTCGGAGTATAAAGCTTTGCCTCTTCCGCGTCCTGTCGCTCCTTACGCTTAGCGAGACCCTTGACTCCTTTATTTCCGCATCTTTAGCGGAGACCGAAGCTTCAACGCCCGAAAGCGTTTCTTCACAATTAGGAGCTTCCTTATAGCTTGAGAGACTTAGCCTTGAAGAGCCGGTAAAGATGATGGTTGCAATACTCACTCCTCATCATCTATCAATCAAAAAGGGAAATTAGTTCACAACACATTTAAGCAAAATCGGGGGAAAAAGAGTAGGACAAACCTCTAATAACATTTGTTGGGGATAATTGTACTGGTACCCATCAGCAATGGCCATCATGCCAGCAACCGTAGGGGGAGGATCCACCACGAGATCAATCCCGCTGGTCACAAGATTCTCGCCCCACACTCGATCTACCACCTCCTCCGGGGTTAGTTCCATATGCCGACGAGTAAAAGAGTCCGAACTCTTTTCCCCCTCAATCACAGGGGCAGGACGAGGCACGACAAGCAAGTTTTTCTTTTGCAGCCACGCCAAAACAGCATCATCACCATCCGTGACCAAGGACCGCGTAAAGTCATCTGAGGGAGAGTCTAAGGACGTCCCACCAAGTGAGGCACCCGGTAGTACTTAGCGCCAAAACCCCACCGGCGGTGGAGGAGGTGCCGACACAAACCTCGGGATGCACTTTGCCAAAACCCCAAAGATCGAGGTCCACGTGTGGGGTCACCCCGCAGACTATCCTTAAGGACATTCCAGTCGTCACCATCGGAAGCGGTGAAGTCCGAGACAAGCCCCATAAGCGTGGCCATGTCAAATGATTGGTCCCGGATAAAACCCTACCAAAGGAAAACTCGCAAGAAGCATCCCCATCCTTGTCACCACTATCAAGAGCAATTTTCTTACCCTTGTCCCCAACATCCCCAGTACCCTTGTCTCCAACATCCCCAGGTACCCTTGTCCACAACATCCTTGTCACCACCATCCCCATCCTTGGTAGCCCCCTCAGCCTGATCATTACCACCACCACCGGTGGCCCGACCACCACCACCTCCACCAACGCTCCCACCGGCAATACTATCTACTTCTTGAATGGGCGAGGAGAAGTCTCAATTCGCTCTTCCCCGTCGGAAACATCCTCATCACCATCCACGGGATTTGTTCACATCCTCGAAATGTGTAGAACCCTCGGTGGGAGAATTCGACGATCGCCGGATTGATCCTCTTGTCTCTACGCACCTACCACACATAATGATAAAAGAGCCATCGGCATCTCCTTTCCTTAGCATAATCAATATTATTCAAGAAAACGAAGGGGCATATATACATAGAAAACAAACAACACACCTTAGCAACATCAGTATTCTGCGAAAGAAGGTTAGCATCAGGAATATCTTCGTCTTTCGCGTCGTCAACATCGCGATTATAAGCAAAATCCATGCCTACAAAACTCATCTGCCAAGGGCAGTAATGGGCATAACGAGCGGGAGAAGCTTCGCGATGAGGACTGTCAGCAGTAGGCTGCCAACCATGGGGACCAGGGACCCAACCATAGGCCCACGGACCAACGACTTCAAGAACAGTGGCAGACCATTCATAGTCATGATCACGCTTAATCCTCTCATCAGCGGGAATAGGAAGACCTTCGGCACCAGGAACCCTCGCCATCTTGGAATCACTTACCTCACTCAAAAGCCGAACTTCCCCCTTAGCAGAAGCAATGTTCCGCAGACTCACCGACCACGGTTTACGAGTATTCCTGTTAACATAATCTCCAAAGGATTTGTTAAAATTCTCAGGAGTATACCACCCTTTCTCCTTTTCTAATTTAGGGGCATAGCAAGTCATCATCGTTCGCCCCTTACTACGAAGATAGCATTCACGAAGATGGCGAAGATAGTTTCTGTCAACTTTGCACCCGCGATTATGACTTTTCTTGGCGATATCGCGGCTAGACAAGACCGGTAGTAGAAATCATCACCGGCTTTATACAAAGGGTAACATCAAACCAGCCACGAAAGCACCCACGGTCGTCGGCAAATGAAAGGCATCATACTTGTGGTGGTAACCATCTCATAAGTTATATCTTTATCGGAGGCATAAAAACGAACTTGGAAGTCTTTCAAGACCATGCTTCACCAGAAGGCCTCAAGATCAATATGTCGGAAGGTAAACTTCTTGTTACCCAAAGGTAAAGGACGGAAAGTAAAGCAGAGTCTTCCTCGAAAGCATCTCCCGTAGTATCTTAGCGAACCCGCAGCCTTCTTCTTAGGAAGAATCAGTATCTCCCGAAGACTCTATTTCCATGACCCTTTCTCTTGAAGACGAGTCTTAGTTGACTTGCTCGAACTAGGCACAGGTGGATTAGTCCGCGGTGGAGGCTTGGAGCGGAGAGGCTGCACATTTAAAGGCTCAGTGCGCGGATTCTGCTGCTCGGGAGACTCACCTCTAGGGCGATTCACGACATATTTAGATCCCTGCGGTGGATCACCCCTTTTAAGCGAAGATCTCTGACCAAGGGACGAGGATGTTCGCCCATCCCGAGCATTATCACAGGTAGCGAAGGCGGGGCTCCACCCTTAGTAGTAGAATCACTCCGAGGAGACCTGTGAGGACTCGACAGAGGAGTTTGGTAAGGGACCGCGGATGGTCGGACATGTCTGCGGGCACAAACACGAATAAAAGTACAAGTCAGAGGCAAGGAAGATCGAAAAGCGAGAAAATCTCAAGAACAACAGCAAACGTAAAAAAAAAAAAAAAAACCCTAGAATTCGTCTACAACTACTTAAACTCTCAAGTTATTATTCCAACTCAAAAGAAGAAAGATAAAATTAAAGCATACGACTCAGTGGCGTCAACTCTCAAATCCCAGGGTATACATAAATTTAAACTCATCATCAACGCATCACCGAGAGAAGATCAAGAACTCAACTTGGGCTTAGGCATGGTGATTAAACGGAATAAAAATCATACCCGAACCTCAAAGAGTAAAGCAACAAGAAGAACGAAGGTGGCGAACAAAGCGGCGACAGCGATAAAGAACAAAGAAAGCTGACAACAATGGTGTCGAGAGGAAGTTAAGAAGATGAAAGACAAAAGAACAGAGAATAAAGCGAGAGAATGTGAATTAAATTCACATTCTCTCATTCTTCTCTTTTTATAAGACCAAGAGAAACCGTCCACTACCCAAAGGGTAGCTATGGCCGGACATGGGAAACGTGCACAATAAATGCAGGGTAGCACCTTTTAGGAGAAGTTATGAGGAGGGAGATAAAAAACGTACCACACGATTCTTCTTCCAACAAAAGCTAAACGCTTGATCGCAAGAAGAGGGGAAAATTGTAAGTACACTTATTTATCTCCATTGCCACGTGTACTAGCGAGCCCACGTGGAGGCCATGTCTCAAAGAGGGATGACACATAGGGGCATCCATGGCGTTTAGACAACGTGCCATCTGTCCAAGACCAACGTCGAAGATGAAGGAGCATCCAAAATAGATGATCCCACACAACACCAATGAGTTACTCTACCCCATCACGAGGTAAGATGTAATCAACGGTTGGGGATAGTCCAGCCCGACACGGACGTGACGGGGAGGATCGACACCGTCTCGGCACGGACCGGATAGCCCCAACCACTCGTATTTATCTTCGCTTTCGGAGGGCACGTGTCAGACGACCCACGAAGGAAGCGAGGATAGGTCGGCGTAACAAGCATGGGTATTATAGAAGCCGCGGAGTGACAAGGAAGTCCATGAGACCATGCACTGAGCACAAGAAGATAAGGTCCTCATAGCTCCTTGTCGGTGGACCCACTTGGTTTAGTTATATATATGAGTACCCCTTCCACGTAAAGGGGGTCGAGAGTAGAACTAAGGAATAGGAGAGAGAATAGAGAGAAGTAAGTATGCGTTTATGGAGAATCTCTCCATAAACCACGTTAATCTTCGTCTCCCTTACTTTTTAACTGCTTACCTTATAATGAATATCTCCAGGATCCGTGGATGTAGGCCTTAGTGTCGAACCACGTAAACCATCGTCTCCTTTACCTTTAGTACTCGTATAGTTTCATTTACGTGTTTATATCTCAGATCTATCACCTTGGGGATGATGACGAGATCATGACAAACTCGCGGGGTTTGGAATCTATGAATCATCATCTACCTAGGCATATTGTGCTTTACTCGCACTTTAATGCATGTATTCAATTCATGTTAAGATTGTTTGTGATCACGCGGACGATACACGATTTCCGTGTTCA